>OU744725.1:27722647-28972647 GCA_916613615.1 Steromphala cineraria
GCTATTATTTCATGGAACTCATTGTCAAACACCTGCAATATGAGAAATGTTTAACTTTAAAGCAAAAACCTTTCTGTGACTACTTCATTTATTGATATTTTCCCCATAAGCTTTGGAACACAAGCTAGGCCAAAAACAGAATGAAAAATATGAAATGAATAATGAATAAATGTCAGTGAAATTTCTAAATACTTCAAAAGTGTAAAGCTTTCAAACACCTGCAAGTTCAATACTCAGAGTTCAACTCTTCAATATTTTTTAAAAGCTAAAATACGTTTCACAGCTGCAGTATCAAGAGTCAGACTTAAACTGGTGTTATGCTTTCTCGGACTGCAAAGCCAGCAGAATTCTTTTTAGTTACTGTCGGAAGACATTTTTTCGTCTCAATCAACTTTGATTTTGACTTGTGAGGCCCCTCAAAACTTTAACTCTGTGATGCGGACAGAAAGCGATTATGACATCATCCCGTCATGACGTCACTTAAAATGACGACAAGAAACAATCTAACAATCAAACTCGCCATGGATTAGGAAATCCGCCACGGATCAGAGACCAGCCACAGATCTGAATCCTACATATATAAAACCTGTAAGTTATTTAAGTGAAATTTGCATGTAACTAAGATATGTTGTACCCTCTATCTTCCTAAATATAGATGCTTGTAATAAAGAACTTAATGAGAAATATGGAACTTGAACAAAATTTTGAACTGAATATTTTTAATTGTAACATGACTTCGGTAATACTCGTTTCTGATTGGTTGATTTGAAGGATTTCCCAGTGTAGAATGGCAATGAACAACTGCAAATTGGCTGAGGCGAATCACCGCGAAAGGATACATTATTTGGTCCGCCTAAAACATTCTGATTCTCCAAATATTTGTGCCCGATTCACATCGCCGTCGGTTTTAAACTAAATTTGCGGGTTATGAATAACAATGAATCCCGGAAATTTTACAAACGCAACTATTTATCTTCTAAATATTGTACTTCAACATTTTGCCACAGGGTTTTATACATGATCACATCTGCAGAGCACACAAGTTTGGCCCCTCAAGTTTCATCCTCCTACTGTCAATATACCTCTTTTTATCTGAAAATACAATTGAGTCTTTTCTCAAATTGATAGTAACTGACAGGATAAACATTAACATATCTCTTGAATTGTACTTCATTAAGTGTTCACTAAGCAATCTTGAAAAAAATTGTTTAAAATCTGAAGGTGTTATCACCAACAGACATGATTGAATCATCGAGTTAACGACAATGTAATTTTCTCACATGTATCCGTTGTACAAGATTCTCACAAATTCAGGCAAAACCTAACACCATCACAACGCAATCACTCAAAATGATTAATTCTGTATGATAAAGTAGTTAATTTGTTCTGCATGAAGTAATCAATTCTAAAACAAGGTATCCTTTTTGCCTAGAAAATAAATTACAACATTCCAGATCGCACAAAAAGCTGACAGTGCCCATCTACAGGATCTCTAACAATGTTAACTCTCGGCGCTTGCTGTTATAAATTACACCTCTGCAGTGTTGCTGATGTCTGCAGAATTAAAGTTGTGGAAATATATATGGTGGTTCCGAGTGATGAATCTCAATTTAAAACTTTTCTGTTCATCAGTGCCAAAGCTTTCTCCATTAGTTAGAGTTAGCCGGTGCCTGCCCAATAGCAATCTCACAAGCAAATGAATTAGTGTCGGAGAAAAGCAGTTATCATCCCAAAACTGTTGCAAGCTGTTCCTGAACTTTATGAATTACCTACACTCGAGTACTCTCTAACCTTTGTATGAAGATGGACTAGAGATTAACATGCACATCAAGCTAGACTATGTATTTGTCTCTTATTGGACTTAAAGTCAGAGAGAAGCTGTTAATATTCATGAATCTGTTCCTGAAATTTATGAAATACCTACACTATTCATGAGTATTGACTGACCTTTGTACGATGATGGACTTAAGTTAACATACACATCAAGCTAGACTGTGTATTTATCGCTTGTTGGACTTAAAGTCAGAGAGAAGCTGTTGATGTTCACGTTCAATCTGTTCCCGAACTTTACACACTAGCTCCTTTGTTTTATTCGAGTATTCATTTTTCATACCCACTTATATTGTCTGTGAAATGCACGTGCCGAGGTGTTCATCAGACAAAGCGGGTGTTCATGATGAACATCCGGGATTGCAATGAACACCTGATAGTGAAACGATGATAATTTGTTTTCTGATATATTTTTCAAATTCAAAGTTTGCTTTGCAAATCAAAGACACTCATTAAAATTGCAATTTATCAATAAAAGACATTTACAAATTTTGTACTCCAAGCAAATACAGGATATTTTTCATGACCTCATGATTAAATTTCAAATTTTTCCTGAGAATAAACATCACCGTGAATGATTATTTATTTATTTGATAATTTATTTTTAAAAAATCATTGGTACCAAATATTTATATTCATATTAAATTAAGTGTTTTGTTATTTGTTTCATATTAATCTATTGGGGTAGCTTGCACGGTCCCGAACGGATTGCACGTGCAGTACGAGAGTCTCATGCCAACTTGTCAGCTACTTGAAATGAACATTGTTTCTCCAATTAGAGTCAATGTCTCACCTTCTCATTATATATAATAAAGATATGCATTTCAGCATTATCAAAACTGATGTAATATTGAGAAGGAATTAATATAGCGTTGAGGTAGTGTGTAAAATAGTTACCGACCTCGACCTCGGGTTCAAGTTAGATGAACCCTCGCGCACGTGATTCATGAACACCTCGGCCTAACGCGAGGGTTCATATAACTTGAACACCTCAGTCTCAGTCGGTAACTATTACTTATGAATTACCTACACTTGAGTATTCTCTAATCTTTGTATAAAGATGGACTAGAGATTACCATGCACATCAAGCTTAGAGACTGTATATTTGTCTTTAATGGAGTTTGAGTGTTTGGGAAATGTTGCTTGTAATCATGAATCTGTTCCTTGACATTATGAATTACCTATTCTTGAGTATTGACTGACCTTTGTATGAAGATGGACTTAAAGTTAACATGCACATCATGCTAAACTGTATATTTGTCTTTTATGGATTTTAGTGTCTGAGTAAAGCTGTTGTATTTATGAATCTGTTTCTGAACATTGTCAATTATAACCGTATTTCCTCTAACAAGGGCCGGGTTTCAAATAAGTGCCGGCCTCTAATAAGCACCAGGGGTCACGGGTAGTTGAGGAAATAAGTGTGGGCCTCCAATAAACGCCGGGCCTTTTATCAGTGATGGGTCTAAAATGCTCCCTTAGTAAACCTTTAACATATATTCAATGTAAAAGACAAAAAAAGCGCCGGCCTCCAATCAGCGCTGGCCCATTAATGAGCACTGAGGGGTCAAGGGGTGTTGAAAAAAAGTGCCCTTTTTAAAAACAAAAAGAACACTTTATTCATATAATCAAACATAATTGTAATAAGTGACCTTCAAAAAAACAAGTATTTTATAGCAAAAGAATTCGTATTTTATCATATGATTAAAATAAAATAATCTGACAATCATGAAAATGAATTAAGAAAGAGATCAAAAGATAAGTATTGGTAAGAATCAGACCACCTCGGAGCATCAAAACAAGGACCTTTACGCCAGAGATGACCATCATGACTGCAAGGCTATCAAACACACATGTAGAATAATAGGTTCAATTTCCTAACCTCTTCGCAGGTACCATTCCAGTCATAAATATAGCATAACATCTCCTTCCAAACTAAACACGTCTTTGAAGATAATGGAAAATACTAGTTGGGGAATGCTGACCAAATTGTTGCAAAAAATTGGTACATTCCAGAAAGTGTTTTGCTATTTGCCAGCACTTAAGGGTTAGTGGACAGCTGAATAATGCTTTCAGGGTCGAATGGGTGAAGTTGTCATGACATATTGGAGTCTTGGTGAACACAACTTTAATTGAATTTCTTTATTAAGTTGTTTTATTAGTTATAACTGAAATGAACCTTACAATATATGCTTTTGTAATCAATATAGCGACGACTTCACTTGAATTACTGATCGAGCTTCATTTTGAAGAAATATTTACATGAATGTTATGTCATGAATAAGAGAATTTTCATAATTGACAATGAAGTTAATTGCCTAAATTAAGCATTCATCACTTCTTTTCTCTTTCACCATCAACAGTTTGAGTAGTGGAAATACTGCTGTTTATTGCAGGTCATTATAATCTGAGCTAAACTTCAACATTTTCTCATATATTCAGATGGATTGCATGAGAATACTTATTTGGAAACACGAAAACAATTAAAACAGGAAGTAATTGGCAAAATTATTTTTCAGATTGAAGCAACTATTCATATCAAACACCCTTGATGCTGTGTCACACATAATTAAAACAAAAATAGAAAGGCCTAAGTACACGTGTCACACATATAGCGTGTACTGAAATGTCAACTCTATATATGCTCAAATGTCACAGAAATAGTCTCGTTATACATATAATAACGACGTGACAGACAATCTTTTAACACAGCTAGTGTTCTCAGGAGATCATAAGTGCCTCTATTAACACAACTAATAAGGACATGTTTCGCTGAAAAAAGACACCATATTATGAGTAAATTTTCCAGATTTTCACAAAATTATAATGATAGTTTAATTTCTTGAATAAATCATCTCATTATATAGTAAGATTATAAAGAATCTAACACAAAAAATATTGTCTTTCACAAACAAAAATCAATTTCTAGAATTATTTGAAGTAAAAACATATTTCATTAAAAAAAGCTTATTATCCATTCCTATGATATTAGATAAAATAACTCTTACAAATTGGGTCAAGGAAATAATCGTGTCCACTTGTGGCATGAGCTGTAATAGTAGCATGTCTACCACTGAGAGCAATAACGATAATAATATTGACCAATCAAATATAATCTGTCATTCTCTGTGGTCTTAAACAAGCAAAAGTCATGGGAATAAACAATGGTGAGTGCGGGCTGGTGTTGTTGGAAAATGAGCACCAAATGTTCAGAATGGCACCTACAGAAGTGGAAAGGATAGCAAAGAGTGTATTTTCTCTCTAAACAAGATGGATATAGGTTATGTAGCTTCCTGATTTTCACTCTTTATCTGTGTCTTTTCTTTTTGTGAAGAGGGAAAAAATGCCTTTACATCAGGTTCTAACCCTATTCAATATTGTCAAAGCTTAGACTTCTCCTGCTTTCAGAAACAACTTCTTTACAAATGTATACATCACCAATAAAAAGTCATCAAAGAAAAGTTTGCAATGGAAGTTATCAAAACTTTTAAGGGATAAAAAGCAAAAAAAGCAGGCAAATTTTACCAGGATCCCTCTAAGAAGAGTGCTTTTTTCTGCAGATTCTCAAATGGTCAGAAATTAACAATCGTGAATGTTTTTCTTCACTTTCCAATGAATAACAACGCAGAGTATTTAAAAAATAATTAATGCAGACATTTAACTAATATTTTAAGTAACAAATGTCTGTATGGAAAAAAGCATATCAGATAGCCTGATATCATCCTTCCACAAGTACGAGCCTTCTATACATGTCTTGCACCATCATTAATGGGCTTATCCAATGAGACAGTTTTAAGAAGCCTGCTAATGAATAAAACATCCAGCACTCTTGTATAACAGTATTGGTTCAGACCAAACACAGCTCTTAATAAATGGTAAAATCATATTATGGAAATATTTGGCAAAAATAAGGGGATAAGACAATGCTATAAGACCATTTATCCATTGATCAAAATCTGTCTGTGTACCTAGAACACACATAAATTGATTCATTACCTCCACTTATAAAAGAATGAGGGAACATTTGGTGAATACTCACAATTTTCGGAATGTAAAAGTGGTCCTTTACGAATGTACATGAATTATTCACGTCTGTAGAATAAATAGGGGGAACTGAATCAAGTAGCCATTGCAAACCATTGCCTGATAACATTTCTTTAATGATCACAATTTTTAAATGTAGAAATGGTTGTTTCCATTGTAAATGAATTATTCCAGTCTGTAGAATAAATAGGAGAGTTGTATCAAGTAGCCATTGCAAGTTGATTGCCACATAACTTCTGACATTGAGAATGTCAATAGGTTTCTCTAATGGCCCCTTTGATAAAACCAAGCAGGGCCTGACCAAATTGCCAAGTATAAAAAGCTTCCAAAAGGGCAATAAAAAGAATCAGTATGGTAAACACTACTAGATAGCCTGAATTGATCAAAGGCATAGATGACTTTGGTCCAATACAATGTTTGATAAAGATATTTCCTAAATTTATAGTTCAAACCTTAATGAGGAGATATGCAAGGAAGACATTTTTCTTAATTGGAATCCTTAGTCTGCAAGTTTCTTTAGATCATATCTACTTCAATGAAGGACTAGTATATAATCACATATAGATACATAAATGAACTATTGAATGAACATCAACAACTTTATGCCATTTGTTATTAATATTCAATATACCGGTAGTCAAAATTCAACATTGTTAAAAATATTTAACCTTTTGTATTGAAATGCAAATTAAGGCATACTTAACATTAACTACAATTGGGAATGGAAGTCTCTAGATTTTGTCAACTGCATCATAAACACCGTTTATAAGCCGACAACCCTCTTTGACCCCCAATTTCTTGTATCAAATTATTGGCTTATATCATATGTATCAGTCATATGTATACCAAATTTTCACTCATTCTTTACAAGAGCATTTAATTGATTCCAAAATATATTTATCAAATGAAACTTTATCGACTAGGATGTGTCCAATAATGAAACTAGACCAGTCACACCATACATTTATAGTAGTGACAACACAATCATCTCTGCAATCTTTGATGTCCACTCTATGCACACATTTAACACTTCATGAAGACCCTGATCAAACACCCAACTTCTCATGTAGAAGAAAACCATTGTGAAATCCCACCCAAATTAAACCTTCCTACTAGATCTTTAATATGTGAATTCTCATTCCAGTCAAACATTCCCACTTAATCATTACAGTAAGAAAACAAAAGTGAAATCTCCCGAAAGAAGAGCACTTTGCTTCATTGACATAGTTCAAGGGATGTCGGGAAAAAAGGATGACTGCGCAATATTCCACCAGTGCTCTAGACACATTTGTTTCTCTGGGAAAAATGAATCCATCAATCTCGGCCAGGCAATCGGAGCTTCTGTATCAAACACTATTGCCTGTGTAATTTGCTCCCAACAAATTACTTCAATTGCTTCCCCTGTCCCGCAGGAGATTTGTGAATGGCAAGGAGAAAAAATGCTGATCCCTGTGTAGCCTCCAATTGATCCTGCTCTCGGAAACAGTATCAATATATACACACACCGCTTTTATTGTGATGGAAGCTTTTGTCCTTGGGAAGTGATGATGGCGCTAGTGTGGGGAAGATGGTCAAAGAGAAATTGCTCCCATGTTGCCTGAATCTCGTATGTGCATTTGTTATGAGTGCTAGTGAAATATAGAGGTGTAACGCTATGGTAGGGTAGGGATACGATACTTATCTCGATATGGGGGTCGTGATACAATAAGTATCTCTATACACATTAATACCTGACAAAATGATCTTTTCACAAAATATATGGATCAATTAATTTTGTGCAAGAATTTAACTGGTTTGATGTAATTGTAATATGACCAAGCTTCAAAGTATTAGGGAGGTTCTTGTTTGCTTAAAAATATCTTTTAAATATGTATCTCAGTTTTCAGCATCTTCATTGAGAATTCATTAATATATTATGTATCACGATATGCATCCTCCAAACAATACCAAATATTGTGGACCAATATATCACGATACGATACTGTATTACCGTATCGCTACACCTCTAGAAATACTTTGATCTTTCAACCTGTTAACTCCTAACAAATCAATAACATACAGGTTTTTTAGCTTAGATTTTTGTCTTATAAGGGTCAGTCACTAGTGGAAATAACTTTGGAAAGAATTCTGGTCAGTGATAGCAATTGTCAGACATGAAGACTAACACTCATTACGTCATATGGTTGTTGGCGCTGTCTCAGTTAAACATTTATTTCATTTATCTCATTAAAGCTTATCAGTCCTTCAGCAATTGGTTATTATCATTTTTGATACAAAACAGATATAGCTTTCAAACTGAAAACAAACAAACAGAAAAACAAACAAAAGAAAGTAATACAAACAGAATAAGTCAGATTGTAATAAGAAAGTTCTAATGACATAACTACCAAATGAGTTACAATGTTACATATATTTCTTGGCTGTCCTAAACTTCATCTTGCCTATGGATCAGTATGAATATAGCTTGGCACAAACATTGTTATCAAAAGTACCTAGTTCGGATATTGACTTCAGCAGGAAGTGTTCAAGCAGTAAATTTGCCAAATTTCTTTAATAAGACAAAAACAAATGAAACTTCCTTTTTATGAAGAAACCTATAAAGGATGTAGCTCTAGATTGAATAGTGTAAGTAATATCTGCCCACAGAATAAGAAATTGATAAGACTGGTTTTGCTTGAACAATTTGAATATTTGGCAAATTGATTTAATCAGACAGAAACAAAATAAGGTTCTATTTATGAGGATATTTTCAGAGTCTATATTAGAAAAATATCGGAGTTACAAATAAAATTAATCTAATATGCATGGATATACACAAGAGTAGGCGCTTAATTGATTTGAATTGATTCTAACAAATCCAAATTTTCTTAAATTGATTGAGTTCATAAAGGTTAAAAATTTTGATATTAAATTCTAAATTAAGATACTATGTTTCCTAAAAAATATACATCATAAATTTGATCATTTATTTATGAACTAGAATATACAACCAAAATGGCATGGTTCGTTAGTATTAAATGAATGGTCAGAAGGAATTAATACCTACTTCAGACTATCTAACTTCTAGCTATCAATATTTTTCATTAAATCAATTTAAAAAAAGACTCATATTAAACATTGGAGGAGATGTGATGATCTTGCAGAGACAAGATGTATGGAAAAAAAGTAAGAAAAATGAAACAAAAAATTTCATATTATATAATGTTCTTATCTATCATTCTAAAAAAAAATATGGAAATTATTTCCTGGTAAAGGTATTTTTTACCATATAATTATCATTTTAATGATAAAATTGATTGTAAGCATAAATTCAAGAATACAGTGACAAAGCACAATACATTAAAGCAAGATGGGCAGCTCCTGATCGAAGCTTCTTTCTAGGCCCTTAACACTCACGTCATCAGCGCGTAAACAGATACTTGTTGATTCCGACTGCAGCTGCAAAACAACTCTACCATTGATATTTAGAGGAACAGAAATAACACATGTATATTAGAGCTACAGATGTTCCCGGCCACATATACACTGTATTCACACTTCACTGTGCATCAACCTTCAACATAACTTCCATTAATAGGTCTTTAAGAAAATATGATCTTCCATGAATGAGAGCAAAGAAGTCCTTGGATAGAGAAATGTAACAAATATGGTAATTGGATCCTTTTGTTTACTATTATTTGGAATGAGGACCCAATAATTTCAATTAATAAAGTTGTTTAAATTTCTGTTATTAAAAAACAAAGGGGCTAAAAATTCCTTAAAACAAATTACAATAATAATCCTTGAATGAAATAAATGATATGATAAAACCGTTTGAAAAATGTTATACAAAGAATGGAACCATGTCATGACAAATTGTTTCTTTATTATTTTCAAGATTAGGAAAAGTGACCTGTAATGGAGGCATTATAATCTTCAACAAGATCTTCTCTTTGCCATTCTTTTATGGAACAATTTGAACTAATTCAGTCAAAAGTAATTCAATATGATTCCTTTCATTGTTAACCTAAGATAAAATTATTATCAAATACTATTTTCAGTAATACTTATGATATAGTCTTTACAAATGACATTTAATGATGGACGAGTGGCTGAAAGCAGTGTTACATTTAGAACAATCCCTAATTAAATGAAATTTTATATATGTTATTTTTACTTTTTAACCTTCAGGGCACAACATTTGATCTACTGCTTTGATATACAAGATCTAATCTATGGCAATTTGAAAATTGATAACTTGGAACTTCTGATATTATTGTAATTTCCAAGGTTCTGCTGAAACCTAACTATCTAAAGAGGCATGTTAATAATGATGAGGAATATATGGATGACAACTACTTTGTTCATTGTATGCAACGTTTCAACACAGATTCTTGTGTCGTTCTCAAGCAGAGGAAGAGTAACCCTCTGCTTGAGAACGACACAAGAATCTGTGTCGAAACATCATATACAATGAACAAAGAAATTGTCATCCATATATTCCTCATCATTATTGTCATTCCAACTTCTAAAATGCCTCTCAAAGAAGGCATGTGAATGTCGTCAAGTGATAAATCATCATTAGCAAACATTATCCTACCTCTTGTAAGAATCTCGATCTCTGATTGGTTTACGTGACCCTGGATAAGTACTGATATCACCCTCTTAGCGGGGTGATAAATCATTTATTCCTCCCCATATAAAAGCACGAAAAGGCGAGCAGATTGAAGGTCTTGAAATATGTACAATGTATGTTACCTCGAACACATCAAGGTTACTTTTGACCAACCATTATGTAGCTTTGAACAAATTATAGTTACACAGCTTTTCTTACTTTTTTCATTTTTATACTGTATGTGTTTTTTTTAAACAATCGATAAGATAAATTAGCTTTACCATACAGACGCCAGTGCATAGGGATATAACAGCCACGAGGTTGGTGCTGCGGTTGATCATAAAGTTGATAGTATTTGATAAGTAACATTAACAGTATCCATGTAAAATTGATGTATGCTTCTGAACACTTTTTATATTGGTTTTTTGATTTCACGGAAAACTAATACATATTATATATTTGTAACTTTGGGGTGAATAATTGCAATGTTTTGAATTTATATAACCACATATCACATTTACATTTGTATGAAATCTGAATCAGAGTTCTAGAAAATACATACTAAAACACATGTCAATTATCAAGAGTTCAATGCATAAAATGATTTAACTTTCAAGTGTGGAACTTTCAGTTATCATTCACATTAGCTGGTATATGCTATTTAATAGAAAGGATACAGTAATGCACTGAACCTGTCAAGCAAAAAGCAGGAACTATCAAATTAAATCAAAACAACAAAAGCAGAATACCATGTACATACACACAACCAAATAGCAGGTGTAGCACCATCCTATATTAACCCTTTCACCCCTATAAATCCACAACAAATATGTTTTCAAGGATGATTTCTATCTTGCAGGGTTAAAAGAGTTCAGCAAAAAAAGCCATTGCATAGTGTAAGCTTGTTATTATGCAATTGCTTTAGCAAATTAGTACTTATTTGTTGAATTTGTGCAAACTTGTCATGAAATCAACAACAGATGAGATACAATTACACAATATCATCTAAGCATTAACTTGTCATATTATTTGTCAAATACATGTGTAACCTTGCCTAGCTAAGATGCAAAATTATTGCACATTCATGAGAAGCTTCTGGCTTCTAATAAGGCAAACAATTGCAATCGTTTTCATTAAGACAATATGAATTATCATGTACTTTTCTTTTCTTCTTTATCATATAATTACCACCACTTCTAATGCTGCTAAATTGTAAACTTTTATATATTGTATCATCCTTATCAGAATAACATTAATACTCTCCAGAATAACAATATGACATAATTACAGAGCTTGACAAAAAGTCATATATAAATGTTGCTAACAAAATTGTACTACAAACAGCATGCTCGTCTTATTAAAACATGGTACTGCTGACAGAAGCATACTACCAACAATAAGATGTCATGTCACAGTAGCGTTTACTACAATGTTCTACAGACTCTAGAGCTTTGCCACTGATATGTAAGTCAGTTATTAGCATAGTTACCATAGACTGGGCCTCAGGGACAAACTGTCCTTGCATTTCCCATAAACATTGAAAACTATGCTAAAAACTATTACATGTTGCAGCAAATTCAATTGTACGACAATGGGGCTAGCAATGCAGCCAACGACTCAATAAGCTAAAGCTCTATCCATGCAGCCAGGGACTGGAGTCAGTTCAAGCTCTAGCCATGCAGCACTGATCAAGTCAGTTTTAGCTCTAGCCATGCAGCACTGATCAAGTAAGCTATAGCGCTAGCCATGTAGCACTGACTCAGTTAGTTCAAGCTCTAGCCATGCAGCACTGATCAAGTAAGCTATAGCTCTAGCCATGCAGCACTGATCAAGTAAGCTAAAGCTCTAGCCATGCAGCACTGCCCATTTAAGCTATACCTCTAGCCATGCAGCACTGACCAACTAAGCTAAAGCTCTAGCCATGCAGCACTGACCAACTAAGCTAAAGCTCTAGCCATGCAGCACTGCCCATTTCAGCTATAGCTCTAGCCATGCAGCACTGCCCATTTCAGCTATAGCTCTAGCCATGCAGCACTGATCAAGTAAGCTATAGCTCTAGCCATGCAGCACTGATCAAGGAAGCTAAAGCTCTAGCCATGCAGCACTGATCAAGTAAGCTATAGCTCTAGCCATGCAGCACTGATCAAGTAATCTATAGCTCTTGCCATGCAGCACTGATCAAGTAAGCTATAGCTTTAGCCATGCAGCACTGAACAAGTAAGCTATAGCTCTAGCCATGCAGCACTGATCAAGTAAGCTATAGCTCTAGCCATGCAGCACTGATCAAGAAAGGTATAGCTCTAGCCATGCAGCACTGATCAAGTAAGCTATAGCTCTAGCCATGCAGCACTGAACAAGTAAGCTATAGCTCTAGCCATGCAGCACTGAACAAGTCAGCTATAGCTCTAGCCATGCAGCACTGATCAAGTAAGCTATAGCTCTAGCCATGCAGCACTGAACAAGTAAGCTATAGCTCTAGCCATGCAGCACTGATCAAGTAAGACATAGCTCTAGCCATGCAGCACTGATCAAGTAAGCTATAGCTCTAGCCATGCAGCACTGATCAAGTAAGCTATAGCTCTAGCCATGCAGCACTGATCAAGTAAGCTATAGCTCTAGCCATGTAGCACTGATCAAGTAAGCTATAGCGCTAGCCATGCAGCATTGACCAAGTAAGCTATAGCCCTAGCCATGCAGCACTAAACAAGTAAGCTTTAGCGCTAGCCATGCAGCACTGATCAAGTAAGCTATTGCGCTAGCCATGTAGCACTGACTCAGTTAGTTCATGCTCTAGCCATGCAGCACTGATCAAGTAAGCTATTGCGCTAGCCATGTAGCACTGACTCAGTTAGTTCAAGCTCTAGCCATGCAGCACTGATCAAGTAAGCTATAGCGCTAGCCATGTAGCACTGACTCAGTTAGTTCAAGCTCTAGCCATGCAGCACTGACCAAGTAAGCTATAGCGCTAGCCATGTAGCACTGACTCAGTTAGTTCAACCTCTATAGCCATGTAGCACTGACCAAGTAAGCTATAGCGCTAGCCATGTAGCACTGACTCAGTTAGTTCAACCTCTATAGCCATGTAGCACTGACTCAGTTAGTTCAAGCTCTAGCCATGCAGCACTGACCAAGTAAGCTATAGCGCTAGCCATGTAGCACTGACTCAGTTAGTTCAACCTCTATAGCCATGTAGCACTGACTCAGTTAGTTCAAGCTCTAGCCATGCAGCACTGATCAAGTAAGCTATAGCGCTAGCCATGTAGCACTGACTCAGTTAGTTAAAGCTCTAGCCATGCAGCACTGATCAAGTAAGCTATAGCGCTAGCCATGTAGCACTGACTCAGTTAGTTCAAGCTCTAGCCATGCAGCACTGACCAAGTAAGCTATAGCTCTAGCCATGTAGCACTGACTCAGTTAGTTCAACCTCTATAGCCATGTAGCACTGACTCAGTTAGTTCAAGCTCTAGCCATGCAGCACTGCCCAAGTAAGCTATAGCTCTATGACTCTAGCTTTCTACACTAGCACAGAGTGTATACATGTATATACATACACACAAACCTTGGAGTACTGGTATTCTTGTTCCCGGTGCTAGACCTGTAACCACACAGTAGGTCATGTAACCAAACCTCATGCTTGCACTCCCTACACTCATTACACAAATTAGTAAAGCATGCTCGTTAAAAAACTTCTCATCTAGATGTCATCAATCATAAAGAAAACAAAGCACTGAACAATCGTTGGTGCAAAATACATGGCAAATTTTTTCAATATTGGCGACTTTACCAGACTGATGGTTTGTATTTTATTTTATCATTTTGATATATTTGCTGATACAAATTATTTGTAAAGTTTATAAAAAGTTTCATTCATTGATAGAATCTATGTGAATTTTCACCTTTAATTTTTTTTAAACTTCTCATTGAATGTCTTTTTCATGATCAAAATGTTTTATAACTGCATTTTACACCTCAAGATAAAGTACTAAGCTTGAAATGTAAATCATAAGCAATTTAGTTCTATTGGTTTCACGGTTGAACTTTTTAGATCTCTATGGTTCTACATGTAGTGACCAATAATTATTCTAAAAGCTCCCTGTAAATCTTTAAAGTTTAAAATAATTCTTTGATAGATAAGGGAAGAAATTAACTATTAACTTAAGGAACCATGGTGTACATCAGTCTGTCCAAATCTTTCAAAAATGTCTACTACACCTACTCTCTCAAGGTTGCAATATCAAAAAATTGATTTCTGGAATATAAATGTAAGCAGTTCAATCATCAAATAAGGCAGATTAGTTGACAAGATTTAGTGAATGGTCTACAATGAAAGATCCATAATTCCAGATTTCAAACTATCAAAAGCATGTTCTCATATACATACAATAAAAAAACATTTGGGTCATACTTTTCGGATCCTGAAGGTACATATGAATTTTTAACAACAGATGTCGAACATAACAAGTCAGTTTGGACATGAACTGCTAACAGACAAACACCCAGGAGTGGCCATGTTATGTTCCCTGGCACCTTGGGAGTGCCAAGTTCACACTTGTTGCAAACATCCACTATATATACCAACCATACATTGATCAATCCCCTTTCATCAGCTGGTAAACTCTTGGACAATCATAAAGCTTACATGACCATTTATACCCCATACATAACTGGCCAGTGAATTCTGTGGTGTAGCAGGTGACATACATGAAAAGAAAATAGTATACTCTACAATATTACAAATCACCTAATATCAAAACACAAAGATACTGATAATGATGTTAACATTCTTGATTTGACACTAGATTTGAAATGATAAAGTTTTCTAAAAAAATCTTGGATTTTAGCTGTTGTCTACTTTAACTTTAATGGAAAACATAAAGCTTTTTTGCATAGGATTTCCCTCAGCATAAAAAGTGTAACTAGGAAATCTTTTAAGACTTATGAAACCTAAATGATTTACAAGGATTTCATCACCCTATGGTATTATCTTGATGATAACTTTCACAACACATAGGAAATAGCATGATTGATCTACAAACGAACACTATAGGTAAGTCAATTCAGTTTTGTAACAGAATAAAGCACAAGGACCAGTATCCACAACCAAGGATAATTGGCCAGTTAATTCATGATAAAGTGGCTGGGAACATATGTTGCTTGTGTATGTATATAAAGAGTGGCCTATAGATCCACCCTGTACATGCACATGGGGCTAGTTAGACTGCCCTTCCTCCCACTCGCCGCTTCATGGTCCGTGTTAGGATACCGAGATTCCTTGGATATGCTCCCCATTTCTCTTCTAGTATCTCCAGACCGATAATGGTGCCAATAAATACCACTGCCCTATACCAGGTGCCAGCGGCCCATACAAACAGCCATAAACATCCCTCCTCCTGAATATTCATTTACTCTCCCCTTCTTGCTGCTGTTTGAAGAGTTGATTTAGTCTCTTGTTTATAGGAGATTATATTAATCAAAATTGGGATCTGATTTAAATGGTGATCACAACATATGGCATGATTCAGATATTTAGCTGATATTGAGACTGTAAAGTAATGGTCAGAGCATCTTTTCAGATATCGAAACTTGGTGCAAAGGTCCTAAGAGAAGGCAAAGAATATGCAGGATTTCATATAGGGGGTAAGATATCTTTTAATTATAGTGTGGACAACTTTTATGCATTTGAGGATATGAATTTGAATAAATAAATTTTCAAAATGATAGAGACTCAACTTAAGAAAACCAGGAGCAAAGATTCTTGGGTTGGGGGAGGGGAGGGGGAGATACAAAACTGATCTTTTTCAATCTTTATTATTTCTGCCTATGACTGAATGTGGTTAATAACTTAGAAATAAAGATTGTATCAGAGAATATATCTATATATCAATTCCAATTATGATTTTCTTAGCAATGCCAAAGATCTTTGAAATTATTTCATAACAATTAACTTTGTTAGCAGAACAGAATATTTATGAACATGAATGATAATTCCTTAAAGTTGGCATTGACATACAGTACCTCCAAGAAACTTGTCTTGCAACAAAGACTGTCACAAACCAACATTGATTTAGCACCAAATTTCAAGCCTTAGAACTACGAAGGTTTTTCAGCATATAATGTATGGACAGTGTTAAGATAGTACCATTTGAACACTTAATTTAATAACGAACTCAAATGATAGTTCTTTAAGTTAGGCATTGACATACAATACCTCAAAGAAACTTGTCCAGCAACAAAGACTGTCACAAACCAACATTGATTTAGTACCAAATTTCAAGCCTTAAGAACTACAAAGGTTTTTCAGCATATAAAGTATGGGCGTTGAGCTTTCATTGATTTCAAAAGTTTTATAAAGTTAAAATCTGAAAATACCGCACATGGATTTTTTTTCAAGAAAGATTTCCCTGTAGAGAATCCATCATCCCATGGTAAAGCAGAGCTTTGATCTTTCATCATTCATGTAAGGCCGACAGAGACTGCCTTTACACTGACATAAGGGACATCTTGCATCTGGGAAGAGCACCCAGTGATCATGCTTGCCCATCCAAACAAGAACCTGCTAGACATAACATCAACCTTTTCTGTTAAAGTGAGTTTATTTTCATTTTTTCTTAAAATTGTTATAATTGTTTAAAATTTTAAAATAAATTCACAATTTCTGATTATTTTTTTATTTAAACAACAAATTTTATTAACAAGACCTTTTTGTTATTCCTTTAAAAAATACTATTCATTTTCAAATTATTTTATAAATTCTATGTTAATTTGTTACATTACCTTAATTAAGAGACTGCATGGGTTTGTTAATATTTATGAATTTAAAATTGATATATCTTTCTGATAAAAAGTCATTCTTAATTTCTTGTAAATAGGAAGAATCATTAAAATTCCTTTTGATGCAATGACTTGTGAAATAGAACAATAGAACAGACAGAATAGTTTATCTTATCTATTCTCACACTGTTAGTGTTATAAATAATTAACAATGAGGTTTACCCGGTGACTGATTAGGTATTGCATTTTCAATACAGTAAACTTAAACTTTCATAACCGGTTCTGCATAAACATAATGTCTTAAACATTTCAGAATTACATCAAAAACGGAAAGTCAAAAATATTTACAGAAACCTAAAATATTTACAAAATTCGAAATAAATGGATATATGTTCAGCTCCAGCAGCATATGGAAGATATGTAGTGAGAGTGTTTATTCACGTGAACATGTCTGCACATACTAAACTGAGCTTCAAGCACAGGACCTGTGTTCATTACACTGTGAGATCTGTCTGCTATCTGAATGCAAATGAATGAACCATTTAGCTACCATTTTAACCTAAAGCAACTTTCTATGTAGGGGACAGACAGCTACATGCATTACTCATGCCATGCCTTTGGACTCGTGGATAGACTAAGGAATGGTCTCTGAAAGATACAAGGCCATTGGCTCTAGAGCTCATCAAGATTTTCTTTTTGTACTTCTCATGGACAGACTTAAAAGTAAAATGGTTATTATGGGAATGACCATTTTATCCTTGCTACAGACTTGGACTCCTTGTGGATAGACTAAGGAATGGTCTCTGAAAGATATAAGGCCATTGGCTCTAGAGCTCATCAAGATTTTCTTTTTGTACTTCTCATGGACAGACTTTGAAGTAAAATAGTTATTATGGGAATGACCATTTTATCCTTGCTACAGACTTGAAAAAGATCTCAAACAAACAACTTAGGTATCTAAGTGCACAACAAACAGGTATGGTCATCACAAAAAGAATGCTTCCAAGGGATACTTGTTTCTAATTATAAAGAACAACAAAAGACATGCAAGCTCATAAAAGCCCAAAACTTCAAAATCAATATTTCAGCATATGAAAAAAAAAAACCCTAGAGGTTAGGATTTTGATCGCCAAGTAAAAAAGTTTTGCTTTTAAAGTTAAGCATTTTACCTGTAAGTTAGGAAATGACAACGAAGGGACCTTGGCTGAATATGTCTTCATAAGAAAAAGTCAGTTTTTGTCTAAAGTATAGATCAAGTTTTGGTTAAATTGTCTGCACAAAATGGAAAAATACATTGACAAATAATTTCAATTCATCTGTTTTGTTGGATATTATGTTAACTTCCAATTAAAGCCATAACATTTATTGCCAACTCTGAAATTGAAATGAAGTATAAAAACCGCTTTGCAAATAAATTAACTCTTAACAAAAGATGAGAAAGATGAAACTTAAGAAGATAATTGAGTGGATAATGTGTTTGGATAATGCTTTCTCATTCCATATTGGCATCCTCTGTATGCTCTGAAAGAGACAGATACATAAAGATCCACCAATTTTAAGCACGTTTGCTCAAGGCTATTTAGAAATGTACAGATAGGATATGAATGGCTCTGAATGAGGATGTTATGTGGTGTGTGAATCATGATCCAAGATTTACAACATCCTGGCCAGGAAATAAACAGTTTACACAAGTCTGTAGCCATGTCCTGCACGCGCCATGTAGATGAACAACTGTGCTTCCCTTTATAAGCTTTCGAGAAGAGCTCTGGGACTCTGGACTACTCAAGATATCATTGCTTTTGTTCTAAGCAAGTCCTTAAAATTCCTTTGATGCCTCTTTGTTTCATTTGCAGTAAACTGGCGGGCCCAATCTCACCTTTTCACCAAATTTGGAACCTGCTTAGGTCTGAGAGAAATGTCAATGGCTTGATGAGTCATTTTATTCACCTTTTATAAGTGACGTCATTGAGAGTCATTAAGGAAAGATGATGAGAGAACAAATGGATAGATTTACATTATATAGCTTGATGGCGGTGTTAGTATCAGAGTACATCAAAATATCAAAATCTTGTTACAAAGAAGTTGTAAAATTCAATGAATGTGAAAGTTCATGAATCTGTAAATCCTTGTTTTCTATTAGTCACTTTTCACCAGAGCTCAATTGCAAGGGTCTGCGGTTGATGATTTTGATTCCTGGTCATGTCATACCAAAAGGGATTAAAGATGAGATGGGAGATATTATTTTCTTGCTTTGTGCTCAGCAGTTTAAAGGGGCAGTAGCACGTTTTTTGATAATTTTATATTTTAAAAATTGCACTTATAATTGTAAGTAAATGCCTTATGTATTATATTGACAGTGTCAACAATCACATTACACAAGCCAATCACACATAGTCAGAGGACAAAGTATGAGGATTTACATAAATTCCATTGGCGGCCATTTTTTTGTGAACACCTTTAATTCATTTTTGTAAGAAAAAGGAATCGCATGGCTGAACCTTACGTTATATATTTGAATTATTACTGCTCCATTTAGTTTAAATACATTGTCTTTCATTTGGAACCATTTATTTTCATTTTCCTGACATCACCTTATATTGCCCCTAAAAACGTGCTACTGCCCCTTTAAGGTACATCATTTGAACTGGTACAGTACTTTGGTTGCACACAATGAATTTCAAAATTCACTAGTTAATGAGGACAAGATTAAGAATTACTATCATCTTCATAAAGTTCCATGCCAAGGTTCAATTCCTGTACCAGCTACTGCTACAAACACCATTTTCAGTCTCTTTGTCCAGTCTCAAGAATTATTCCTGGTAATATAATTGGGTCATTCTGGATTGGCTAGCAAATGCTGATTCAAAAATTCCTGGAGCATGTAAGATTAATCTAAGTCAGAAACAGTTCCTTGAAAAACAGTTTTAAACAAAATCATAAGCCCTGACCACAAAAACACTGATGACTCATATATAACTTAATATGTATATATATATATCAAAGGTGCCTGATCAATACAAGGGTATCTCAAACACATTTCCAAGATTAAATCACTAGTGCTCTAAAATGTTTGGCTTTAGTGTTTCCATCAGAGGCTTCACCTGCATTGATTGATCCTCCATCTGAAAATAAACCCCTACAGGACTCCAGGAGATACTGACTCAAAGACCTTTGCAATTTTCCGCCACTTTGAGACCAGCATGCCAAACTACCTACTGAAGACAAACAGTGGCGCCCTGTGGTGATCCAACAGAATAATTGGACCTAATTTTCACTATCAGGGCACATAAACAAATTAGTCTATAAATATAGAAGAACTGGGTCAACCATCCTGATTCCTATGCTTACTACAAAGACCAATTGCTTAACACATCCAGGCTAAATAAAAGCCATTTCATTTTTACTATCAAATTAGTATTGATCTCTTGCCATTAACAGGAAAGAGATACTTTTGTGCACAGAATTCTCCATCGATTTCTGGAATCAAGGATTTTTTCAGGTCACTTTGTTAATAAGGTTACTGAATAATGCATATAGACAGTCAGCCATTTCTATGTACATCAATGACACAATGAATGAACAATGCTACTATATGGATTGACAGTGGAATCATTTTGGTCTCATAAATGCTATTGTAACTGTAAAATCTTTACTTGTAAGCAGACAAGGAGTCTTATGCATTTTTCTTTATTATAAATTTATCAACAAGATAGATGTTTCAGTATGTATACATTCTTATAGTGTTTCAAGCATTTAACTATTGATGGGTATCTATACAACAATGTTGATAATGTCAATAATAAAGAAGTTGATAAACCACGAAACTCCTTGTCTTTCTTGATAATGCAAACTTTTAGAAGGTCACTCAGACAATTGGCTGTAAGGCTAGGGAAAATGCATATGATCAATAAATATTAATGGTGGCGTAACTGAGTTTATTAGTTAAATTTCAATTATGGGTTTTTAAATTAGGTAATGAATAATGTATTGTAGATAGTAAATCAGAATTTTTCATTTCACATTATAAATATGCATGAAGGAACATATTCATTTTTCTCTTAAAAAAACTTATTCTCAAACTTACTATTGAATAATGTATCATATAAATTATTATAATCAGAATACATTCTTGATCAATGTAAATCATGGCATAAGTTTGGGTTTCAACTACCAATGAGATTGGAATTTCAAAAGTACATTTTTGATACACTTTCTAATAAAAACAAAGAGTTCATAATGGTAAAAAAAGGAATGTTTCTTTTAAAGTATAAAATGTTGAGGACAGTTTTCATTTACAAATTTTGAATAAACTTTATTAATTACTGGACAAAATAAATA
The DNA here is from genome assembly GCA_916613615.1 of Steromphala cineraria. Taxonomy (NCBI): domain Eukaryota; kingdom Metazoa; phylum Mollusca; class Gastropoda; order Trochida; family Trochidae; genus Steromphala; species Steromphala cineraria. The sequence goes on from OU744725.1 coordinate 27,744,222, forward strand.
AGGGATAAAAAATTCTTTGAATTTTGAAATATTGAAAACTGCTTTAGATATTGTGTCATTGGCACACTTAAAAGAAATCCATTATAAAAGTTTAAAAACCCTAACATCAACATTAACGTTAGATGTAACACAAAAGGGTATCAAGCCAAAACTTCCATGACTATGTCTATGTATATTATCTGATTAAAGCACCGATAATTCAATATGGACAACAATGTTCTTTTGTTAAAAAAATCACTCTTTAGACACGAATATCCCTTTTATCATTAACACAACATTGATACAAAAAGTAAGCTTTAATTATTTCCTCTATGTATGTATGATGCTAGTTTACGTGTTCTTTAGCTTAAAGGGGGACTGAAATGGTCTATGACCACTTTCGGGATTCATAAAAAGCGGCTTGCAATTTGAATTAGAGTCAACTTTGAATTTTCGAAATCGGACGGCAACCTGCCTAAATACGGCTTTTAAAATACACTGCCTAATTAGCCCCGGCGAACAGAATCTGTGGTCACGGAAGCGTGTCTACCTACTGTGAAGTAGCAGTAGGCGAGTAGTTTCACCTAATGATCATTTTTCAACGGGAAATGACACCTTTTTAATCGTTCGTTTAACATACAATTATTCACAAAAAACGCTCAATTTTTGCATATTCCGAAAGCTTAGATATCCGACGACTCAATAACGATTTATTCAAGCCAATGATTATTGTATAAACATGTAGTATCGTATATTTCAAAACCATATGAAATGACGCAAAAAGGCGACTGCCTTGTTAAATTGGCGACGTTATGGCTAGACATGTCCGTTAAAGTGATAATCTGATTGTCTGTTGTTTGCTGAATCTTACATAACATACACTGACTATTATTTCCGACGGTGACAAATAACAAATCGTTTATGTTTTCAGTGAACAAACCGACTACTTTCTACAATCGAATACCTACAATGTTAATTTTTTGTGAGTTTATTGCACTATAAAGATATATTTTAAAGAGGCCAATAGACTGTGAATAATTTTACCATTATGGTTTGAAAGAAAAGGAAAAGTGTGAACGGTTTCATGTTATTTATTATTATATTTTTTCTCTTATGAAAAGATAGGCGCCACAGTGGATTATCTATAGTACGTTATGATTAATCTCCGTATTTTTACAACACATATCAATAATAAAATAATGAAACATTATTTAACAGTGGTTGATCTTTTCAAGATATATAAGGTTTCAATTCGTATCGAAAATGAAACAATGTTATATTTGGAATCACACTGTTTTGCATATTAACATTCCGAATATTGGTACAGTCACATCCATCAAAGCGATTCCGACAACAAAAGTAGTACAGAGTATTGTCTTAGATATCAGCGTACTTGCTTCTTGCCTTTTTTATTAATCAGAAATTAACACATAAATCGTTTGGTTTGAAGGAGGTTTGTCTCGAGATTTTATGGTAGACACGCAAATGGAGACAGGCCCGGTGGGCGGGGCGTCACACTCTAATGAGTTTTCAAAGCGTTCTAAAAACTGGGTATAAAATGCTGATTAAAAGTCTAATTTATGTGTGTTTTGTCTCAATTATATGCTCATTGCATTCTCATAGATAATAGTACTGGAGATATTGATCATTTTCCTGACATCACCATATATTCCCCATAAAAACGTGCTACTGCCCCTTTTATTCTAAATGGGGGGCATGATAGCCCAGTGGTTAGAACATTTGGTTCCGGATCAAGAGCCCAAAGGTTTGAATCGCTCCAAGAGATCAGCAAGATTTTTCTGCTGTAAGGAACTGTTCTACATGAAGCAATGTTTGGGTGCAATGCTACACTGAATTTCAGCACAGTACCAATTCCAAGTCAATGCGCACAGGTTTCACCGCAATGAAAAGCCACAATAGTGTTGCAGGCTTTCTCTCTGCATTAACACTAGCTGACATGATATGAGGGATTTACTCTTGAAAGCAGCATTAAATCCAAAATTATCCACTAAATCTAAATGTTGAATCTTAACTTTGGCCTTCTGGCAGTCTTCTTTGAATACTTTGAGATCAATAGAGCAATGACCTGGAAGAAAGCTTTTCTATTGATTTTAATGGTGGACATTGTCAACATCCTTGGACAAGATGATTGGCATCTTTGAAGTGGGTTTAAGTTCCTTTGTGCACTTTAAGAGGACTAAATTGATATCATACTTCAGTTTTTCACTGAAAGGAGTTGTGAAAGGGTTTAAAAATAATAAACCTTACAGCACACAGCAACCACTGTGCCGAGCATAGTAAGAACATTTTTTTTTTACTTGATCTAAATGCATTTATTTAAAAGAAAGAATCAGGTACAAATTATCCAACCTTGTGAAACCCTCTTTAATATTTTTTTAGACGAGACCTACTCCTTTGTAACTAGCTCCACAGTTTCATATTAAACTAGATTAGCGTTTGCGGGATACCGCAAAAGCAGAGCAGCCCCGGAACTTTGGGTTTCGCCTTACCCTGTTCCGCCTTTTACAGGCCTCACCAAATTGGGAATTTTCTCGTGACCTTGACCTTTGACACTCAAGGTCACACAATCAATGAACACATTTCATTGAGTATAACATTATTGTAATGAAATAAAGTGTTAAAAATACAATTAATCCATTTTCTCCATATATGTTGACCTTGCTGGGACCTTGACCTTCGACAGTTAGTACCCAAAACTTTTTGAAAATGTTGAACTTCTCAAGAGATAATATATACAAAATCTAAACTTCATAGCACAAAAACTTTTCAAGTTATTGTGTTTAGAAGGAATTGCAATAACTCATATCTCATGACCTTGACCTTTGACCTTCAAGGTCACACAATAATTGAACACTTTTTATTGAGTATAACAATCATGTATTGATTAAAAGTGATCATAGTTAAAATTAAGCATTTTCGCTAAACCATGCTTAAGTCATGACCTTGCTGTGACCTTGACCTTTGACAGATTGTAGCCGAAACCTTTTCAAAATTTTTTACTTTTCCAAGGATGATATATACCAAGTTAGAGCTTCATAGCACAAAAACTTTTCAAGTTATCGTGTTTACAAAGAATTTTGTGGTGATTTTATAACTCGTGACCTTGACCTTTGAACTTGAAAGTGAACATGTCATAATGATTCCCTGGAAGTATTAACATTTAGACATGTTCATGAGTTCTGAAAAGCTAAATGGGATAAAGTTATACCCCAATTTAGTGCATTTTGTAATAACTCATATCTCATGACCTTGACCTTTGACCTTCAAGGTCACACAATCATTGAACACTTTTTTTTGAGTATAACAATCATGTATTGATTAAAAGTGTTCATAGTTAAAATAAAGCATTTTCGCTAAAACATGCTTACGTCATGACCTTGCTGTGACCTTGACCTTTGACGGATTGTAGCCAAAACCTTTTCAATTTTTTTTACTTTTCCAAGGATGATATATACCAAGTTAGAGCTTCATAGCACAAAAACTTTTCAAGTTATCGCGTTTACAAGGAATTCTTAGTGTGAATACATAGCTCGTGACCTTGACCTTTGACCTTGAAAGTGAACATGTCAAAATCGTTCCCCCGAGGTATGAGGAGTAAGGTATGAATAAGAGTTCTGGAAAGCTTAGGGGAAAAAAGTTATAGCTAGTAGTACGAGTGCGGCGGCGGCGGCGATGGAAACTTCACAAAAACTGATAGCAGCCCCGTCCTTAGACGGGGCTGCTAATGACTGCTGTGCAAGAACTTCAATAGTAAGTAAGCATTAATGAATGACATGCCAGGTATGAGATATTACATTTGAGTTTGATTTGGCAACTAGATACATATCAAAACTACTACATTCTGGGCTACGCATAAAGTTTTGGTAACAAACTAAAGATTTCTTACGGAATAATTCAAGATCATAGAATTTTCTTTGGACAATAGGAGAGCCAGTTAACATTTTCAACTGTCGGATTTCACAATATTTACTTTCAGCAATTTAGCCAAAGGTACATGTTAAGTTTTCAATGTATTATCTTTTAATCAGTAAAGGTAAATTAATAAAAGATGCTTGCTGCAGCTTATAGCCAAAGCAGTCAAATTGCATTTATAGCAGAAGATCAAATAGAACAAACTCATAAGTAAACTAAGATAAGATAAATAAGTCTAAGACAATGAAAAAAAACCATAGCAAATAACAAACTTGATGAGCAAGTGCTCATGTGGTTGACTTATTTCCCCTTATTCATGCGTATTCAAGAGTGATAATTTATTCCTTCACATAATATTGACAAATCAACATGTTTTAAAAAAGGAGATTAAATATATTCAAAAAGATCAAAACTTCAAATATTAATCTTAAAAATATATCGCCCCTATTACAAACACATTTACACACTTTCATCTATATTTGTACCAACTATAATTGCACTCTCTCCATCACAAAAAGACAACAATGAAAAAAGGTCCAAAACAAAATAATTTTGAGTTTCAGGTCACAAAGCAAACAAATATGTGCTATTAAGATCTGCAAATGTTTGGGTTTTTTTAACCAATTTTGGTGTATTTAACTAGCATAGATATCTATCTTTTAATTTATGTTATGTACATTGTCAATTAACTTCTAAATTTGCAGGATATATATTTTCATGAAAGTACATAAGGGGACCAATGATACAAAACTGCCCTGACAATGTTAACCTACATTGCTTCGCTTCTAAAAATATTATAGTGGCATATAAAAGTATAGGTTGGTCAGGATACCTAAAACACCAAATTTTTTGGGGTTTTTTTCCCTAAGAATACAATAATTTATAAGAAATTACTTACTCTGAACATACACTGCCTCCTTGACAACAATCCAGCCATATGGTAAATCAAATAATTTCTAAATATGTGGGGTATTTTCTTCATGAAAGTTCAAACAGGGAATTTTATACAAGTCTGCCCTGACAATGTTTGCCTACATATTGCTTTGCTTTAAAAAATATTTCAGTGTCATGTAAAAGTAAAGGTTGGTTAGGATTTGCCTAAGAATACAAGATGATATAAGATATTACTTACTCTGTACATACACTGCCTCCTTGACCACAACCCAGCCATATCCATACACAGTATCTCCTGCACAATACGTCGCTGATGGATTATTGAAGATGATTTGAAACTTTTCCAACCGTTCCATCATGGCTTAAGATGTCCTGGAAGAGAGAAACACATCTTAGTTAATGTCTTTTGACTTATGTTCATCATCTTAATGTACCTGGAAGAGAGAAACACATCTTAGTTAATGTCTTTTGACTTATGTTCATCATCTTAATGTACCTGGAAGAGAGAAACACATCTTAGTTAATGTCTTTTGACTTATGTTCATCATTTTAATGTACCTGGAAGAGAGAAACACATCTTAGTTAATGTCTTTTGACTTATGTTCATCATCTTAATGTACCTGGAAGAGAGAAACACATCTTAGTTAATGTCTTTTGACTTATGTTCATCATTTTAATGTACCTGGAAGAGAGAAACACATCTTAGTTAATGTCTTTTGACTTATGTTCATAATTTTAATGTAGCTGGAAGAGAGAAACACATCTTAGTTATGTCTTTTGACTTATGTTCATCATTTTAATGTAGCTGGAAGAGAGAAACACATCTTAGTTAATGTCTTTTGACTTATGTTCATCATTTTAATGTAGCTGGAAGAGAGAAACACATCTTAGTTAATGTCTTTTGACTTATGTTCATCATTTTAATGTAGCTGGAAGAGAGAAACACATCTTAGTTATTGTCGTTTGACTTATGTTCATCATCTTAATGTAAAGTCATAACAAGGGGTTTGTCCTAAAGTCATAACAAATCAATGGTGGATCAAGGCTGTTCACCCATTGAAAAGGGGGTTTAACCTTTTCATTAAAAGATGTTGGTCCTATTTACTGGCAATTTTAAGGTAATTTAAAAAGGGTGTTTGGGATGAAAACCATTGAAGTCCCAATCCCACCTCTTGTTTTGCCACTGCAAATTATGTCAAGGTAAAGCAGTTACTACTGTATCACTAGTATTTGGCTGAGAATAGCTTAATAATATCAGCCATATACATTACAGGTAAGATTTAGAACATTAGAATAAGATATTTCTTTTAAAAGGATCTTGAATTCTTGTCAAGAAATATTCCGAAAGAAAATTATTCTATTTCAAAGCAAATATGAAACACAAAAGCTTATTAAAATTAAAAAGTATTATCAGAGGAAGAATTGACTATCACTGACACAGTGTGAACTGTATGAAATTAAAGTAAACACTTAATATTATCATAATAAAATAATAAAACAAAAAACTAAAATATAAAAACAAGTAATGGAACACAAAATAACCACCAACTTTGCCACATCCAGGAGAATCATGAATGCATGGGCTGGGCCGAAAGAATAAAATCAAGAACAAAATTCTCAGCTTTATAAGCATTCAAGCTACTCCCTGTCGGCGAAAAAATTTCATTCATATTTTCAAGAGGTTCAAGTCAGCACTGCTTAATTTGATTTCCAATGTTATGAAAAGCATTGCATAATTACCTGAGACTCACCGCGGCACCAGCCACCTATCACTTAATTACTACAAGCTCGTTATCATAAACACATGGGATGATATGGGATTGCCTTCATAATCAAGTCAGAGCGGTTCAGTAAAAAATCAATAGTATTAGCTCAATCTCCAAAGTATTTAAGCATTTTACCCTCAGTCAAGCTTCAGGTTTGAAAACTTATAATTTGGTTGAACATATATGCAAACTTTGAATTCCATACACTATTATTCAAGCTCTTATATAGTTTGAATAGTTTGACAAACTTGACCACATTTGTTAAAATGAAACTAAGACTTATTCAAAATCACAACATAATATGTATTAATGTCCTTTGTTAGGGAAGCTATAGGTCATGTTACATGTTAATATAAAGATATGTGTAAATTTCATCACTGGTGTTTGGACTGTTATAGAGAAATACATACACATGAGTAATACATATGTGTCAATACAATCATTAATCGCAACAGTCATAGAATGTTCATGTATCAGTAAGTAAAGAGATATTTCATGTGTTGAAATAAAAACAAACCAAATTTCAGTTTTCATAATTGTTGACACATGGTAAACAATTAAATCAATCTGAGGTAACATGTCAGCATATCATTTATTTTCTATATATATCACATCTTAAACTATTACTGATTTATTGAAATGTGTCTTTTAATTTTTAACCTTTCATGGTTATATTAAACTTGTAAGTCAAAATAATCTATTTCTTTCTATATCTCACCGTCACATTTATTCGTTATATATCACATTATTTACCATAAAGAGTTATTGAAATTGACCTTAAAGCTCAATAATCATCAGACAATATGTCTCTATACCTCATCCTCACCAGCATTTAGTCTCAATATCACATCTTATACTATTGAGATTACCAGATATTTATCATCCAGCAAGTCTCTATATCTCATCCTTACTGATCATTTAGTCTCAATATCACATCTTATACTATTGAGATTACCAGATATTTATCATCCAGTAAGTCTCTATATCTCATCCTTACTGATCATTTAGTCTCAATATCACATCTTATACTATTGAGATTACCAGATATTTATCATCCAGTAAGTCTCTTTATCTCATCCTTACTGATCATTTAGTCTCAATATCACATCTTATACTATTGAGATTACCAGATATTTATCATCCAGTAAGTCTCTATATCTCATCCTTACTGATCATTTAGTCTCAATATCACATCTTATACTATTGAGATTACCAGATATTTATCATCCAGTAAGTCTCTATATCTCATCCTTACTGATCATTTAGTCTCGATATCACATCTTATACTATTGAGATTATCAGATATTTATCATCCAGTAAGTCTCTTTATCTCATCCTTACTGATCATTTAGTCTCCATATCACATCTTATACTATTGAGATTACCAGATATTTATCATCCAGTAAGTCTCTATATCTCATCCTTACTGATCATTTAGTCTCCATATCACATCTTATGCTATTGAGATTACCAGATATTTATCATCCAGTAAGTCTCTTTATTATGTGAACGTAATTTTCCGGCAATCCGATTGGTCGAGGACCGGTCACGTGACAGTCGACAGAAAGTGATATTGACTTGACCCCCGTGACCCCGAGTCCGACCAAAAGTGATATTGACTTGAGTTACTAAAAATAAAGCCGATGACGTCAAACCGTTGTTTCATGACATCATGCTATTGTTATCATGACGTCATTGACCCGTCCTTGCCAACAATCGAGCAGCAATGCCGCTCATATTGCTGTAGTTTTCGATTTCGTTTTCGTTTTTTAACCGAGACATAATAAAACAATTATGGACTGGTGAGTTCGGTCAATACCTGTTTTTATAGACCCGAGGAAAACAATATCGACCTCGGACTTCGTCCTCGGTCAATATTGTTTTCCTCGGGTCTATAAAAACAGGTATTGACCTCATCACCAGTCTATAATTGTATAATATCTCATCCTTACTGATCATTTACTCTCCATATCACACCATAAACTAAAAAGGGTAAATGAAGTTAATCTAAAGCTATTAGCTACCATCCAATGTCACTATGTGTCTCTTCAGCTCACCCTCATTATTTAAATATATTCAATATTTCTCTGCCCTATCATAAACTATAAAAAGTTAGGAAGTTCATCTGAAAGTTATGAACTTTTATCATTGAATCTGTCCCAGTATCTCAATTACTCGAGGTATTTACAGAAAGCCATACATCATTCAGGATAATTCACTTCTGCACTGTATATCACCATACCTCATACCCAGGAGATGTTTCAAGATTTGCTTGTCTCCTTTATGATATATAAGCTTTCTGATCTGTCAATCATGATTTTACTCCAGAGATATCTGTGAAAATAGGAGCATATTAGCTATAAGAGGTTTTCAAGATGGTATACTCACATATAGTCTCTGTATGTAAAAGATGACCTTTTTGGTCATTTGGTCACTTGCTCTGAGTGCTGGCAGTTTAATTAAAAACTCAATTGAAATGATTCAGAATCATAAATATACTACTATCAGCAAAGTTTAATCAGGCCATATAGTACCTACGTCTGTTGCTAGTTTGTGTGTGAAAAGCATTGAAGTTCATTAAATTTGGTTATTCTACAACTCTCGATAAAAGCTGTATTTTTCTTGCCCCATATATATTTTATTTATCACATGACGTTGATAACACTTCAAATTTGCAAGTACAACTTCATTTTTCCCAAAGACAAAATGTTTGTAACAAGTTGGGGTAAAGTAAAGTTGGGGTAACTGCCAACAGGAAAAATAGACATGTGAAACACAACAAAGTTTTCATTTCTTTTGCCCTACTTTTGTCAAGTGTAAACCAATGAAATTCTTACAATTTGTCAATGAAACTAAATTGTAGAATCATTCCTCTGGTAACAACACAATCAGAAGCATCCAACAATTTAGAGCCAACAATGTTTTTACTGATTTTGAGCTGGGTTATTCAATATATAGAGAATCTCATATTATATCAAATATATCAACTCTAGTCAATTAAAGAGCCACTCGTTGATGTTTACCACATATCATTTTACACTATACAACCTTAATATCTTCAGATATATTCATTCCCCAAATACAATCATATGATAAATGCTTGTTTTCAATGAAACTCCTAAGACAGTCATATATATTTGCGGAGGCCAAATTCACAAACCCATTTTACATGAATATCAGTAATATAACCTACAATTTATTATCATTATTCATACTAGGCAACAGGAATTATGTTATTAGTTTCCAAAATTGACTGATTGATGCACATCATTGTACGGTTTTCGATCATACTTCCACTTCAAACCTTCCTGTTGTCACTATACATAGTTGATGAGCTTTAAATTGATACGTTCCTGCAACAGTCAATAACTCTCGATCAGATTACACTACTGGTGAAGTTTGGCTTATATGATCCTGAACAACTCACAGAGTGGATCCTTAAAGAAACAAATACCGATATCTTAGGCCTGCAAAGCTTGAGTTGTCTGGTATATGAAATCAGATTTGACAGCAGTTCACTGAACTGAATGGCAACATTAATGTTTGATAAAAACCCTAAAGACAAACAATGCTGTGTTCGCAATGACAGAGAATCTACAATGACAGCCCTGCAGACTAAAGGTGCCAAACACCATAGAGTTATATGCCAGTTGATACAATTTTGACAAGGTAAAACTTTGATTTTGATGTGTTGTACATGTTGATGTTGGTGTGATGAATAAACATTGATGTGGATATCACAATCATATGTAGGTATGATATGATACTATTTCATTTTTCACTTTGACAAATATCTATCAGGTACATCAATAAATTGTATGTTTTTAATATCTGCCTGTTACAGTAAAAACATTTACATTATTAACATGAAAACTTATTTATGATATCCATGGATACTACCAAATCTTCTACAACATCTACAAGCCTAGCCTTTTGCTTTATTTCAATAAAGTATCTGACATGTAGATTTATACATGTTGAAAGTGGTTTAACTTTTAAAAAGTTAAAGAGATTTATTGTTTTACTTTTAAGAGTGTAAATTAACATAAAAGTTATGAACTTCAGATTATTGATGTATACATCAAAACTTGCATAGTTTAAAACTGTAATAAATAGTGATTAAATGACATACAGATTTTCTGTGACTTACATGCCTCAAATTCTCCAAAGTCTCCTATCCTTCATTGCCAATGAAAGTTTTTCATCAATGTATTTTTTCAGATCTTGTTTTAACTTCATCTTTTGGTCTCCAACTGACATATCATCATGCTCCAAATGATACTTGCAACATGTGACAAAGTCTTGACATACAAATATATATAGTGACGTCTCACTAGTCCACTGCAGTGTTGGCAATGGATATCAAAGCATTATGAACAACACACTTTCTTGCTCTTGACTCTTTTAAAGCAAATGTACCAAAAGTAGTAAGCTAGTTTCAATCTAATTTCATCAACTTGATCCTCTTCGGAAAATGGTGATCAAGAACTGTAGTCTCTCTGTTCAAGTTCACATTCACTTCTTATCTTGCTTCCACTGAAATTCTGTGGAAACAAGTCTGTATCATTCACAGGACCTTAACCCAAAAGTTGTGGCCATGCTTTTTAAAATAGGACAAAGTTGATTGTGATATCCCCATGCTTTTCAAAATAGGACAAATATATCCTAATTGAAGCAGCAACCTCTATTCCACTGATTATCTGCAGAATCAACTGGCCTGAATCTAAAGAATGAGCTTATGTCTTAGTTGGACAACATGGGTCAAATCATTTTCTTGAATGAAAAAAATATAATTTTACAAAAGGTCTGTGCCACTCATAAAAGCAATATCTCAAACATATTTCACAAATACATACTCTTCAAAATCATGACACCCACATTGCAAAATCACTGTCACTGATCATCTTCAGAATAAATGAGACTGGTCAATACATAGGAGTGAACATCCCTTGTATATTTGAGTAAGATATCTTCCAAGTCATGACATCCATATTGCAAAATCACTGTCACTGATCATCTGCAGAATAAATGAGACACGTCCATAGGAGTGAACATCGATCCTTATATATTTGACTAAGTTCTCCTCGAAGTTATGACATCCCGTGACGACTCACTCCAATAATCCCTGCAGAATCAGAAAGACTGGTCTGTTGCACTCTGAATGACCACGTCCCGTACACGGCGGCTATCTACCAGCCAGACTGCTCCATCAAGTAAGAAAACATCAAGCACTGCTCCATCAGCCTCTGTGTGGGAGCCTCTCACTCATGTCCACCAATCTGCTCTCACTAATCCTCATAACCTTCGTAAGAGACTCTATCACTAAAACAATGCCTTATAAAAGATGGACATAAACCTTGTTTCATAGGATAACATGCTTAATGAATGCTGGCATGGGACGCTCATTTCATTGATATTATGACATCCTCGCACTCTCACTAAAATAATGACTTATAATGATGGACATAAACTGTGTTTCATAGGAGAACATGCTTAATGATTGCTTGCACTGTTGATTGATTTGAGACATCTTTGCTTACACAGGGCCATATTAATGATGGGACAATCTTTGTTCTTTCTAAGAAGCACCATTAACAACAGATGCAGGGGTGGAGCTTTAGAGACCAGCAATATATTAAACATGAACATTATCTTGAGTTTTACATGAAAACATGCAATTTTTTAAAAGACAGTGCTTGTTGGATGAAATTTTGAGGGGATATCCCTGCTTAGAGAAAACATGCGATATTTAAAAAGACGGTGCATGTGAAAAGAAATTTTGAGGAGATATCCCTACTTACAAGAAAACATGTGATTTTTAAAAAGACAGTGTTTGTTTAAAGAAATTTGAGGGGATATCCCTGCTTATTCAAATCTGTTATCATTTTAATCTAAACACTTTGTAAATCGCAATGTTTGATTGCCTATAGGTTTCATAATTTATTACAATCAGTCTTAATTCATTTTATAGAAATATCTTTAAAAGTCAGTGTTAAGAGTCGTGAAGGTCTTTCATGCAGAATCAAATAAAATTTTAAACAGTTATTGAATGATTATTTATTTGTTGATTTGTGGATTTTCTATCAAGTAACATATTTATGAATTTTAATTTATAAAATAAGTACATTTTCATCATTTCATTGTCTGTAATGCAAAAACAAAAGACTGAAGTTGAAAGAACACTTATAAAAATATAAGGGATGAAGACAAGCATCTTCCCTTGCTTAATGGTTTAGCTTGTGATTGATTGATTTCGATAGATATCCTTGCTAGAACAATGTCCATATCAAAGATGAGCATAATTTCATGTTTTGTAGAATAACAAGACTAACGATTGTTGGAGTGATGCGATGATTTGCCCACTTATTGAGCATACACCACATGTTGTTTTTGGCTGTTTTTCAAGTGAGTGAGGATGTTTTTAACAAAAACAACTGCAGTTGTTTTTCTTCCAAGAAACATTAAGAAGTTTCCTGTTATGGAAACATTTTATCATCGTCATGCATTGATAAGAGAGATAAAATAGTATTGATTTTTCTTAAAAGAGATTGAACCATTCCTCTTATTGTTAACTTTTAAACATCTTTTCATATATTTTTGAGTTCATTATGATAAAAGTAATGATGCATGCAAAATATCATGGTCTAAAACATTCTGAAAATATTTATTGAAAAGTTTTTACTATTGTTATCTATCTCATTTATTTTGAAACTCAATTTCTTTAATATTTCAAGCTTGATTAACTTATACAAATCTTTCTACATAATATAATTAACTTACATATTTTGAAAAAGAAATTTATTCGATCAGGAAAAAGATCTAACATCAGCGATTCTCAAAAGATATTTTTGAAATTCTGCCCATGATATTATTTCAGGACAGAAACATTGCATATCTTCAACATCTAAACAAGCAAATTCCAAAGGTTAAAAAAAATATTACCTTATCCTTATCCAAGCACATATTTCTAACAGCATCCCGCAATGCATAATATTTAAAAAAATGCTCAGATAAATATTTGAAAAATGGCAATCATGAAAACTATATAAATTTCAATTTTGATTCTTTTCATCTACGTAATGGAACCATCTCACCCCCTACTATTAACGATGTTTAAACCACAGGGGGCTTGAAACTGTTATTTACATTATTATTTTTATTAAAAAACAACGAACACCAGCCCAAGTATCATTTTTAGGGGGCAGGTGAGTGGAAATGGCTTAGATTATTTTGAAACACCTTCTGATTATCATGTTTGAGGGTTTAATTATATTCTTGATGTTTTATGAAATACAACTTTTACGAACAAGTATTTATCCACATGTGCTCTGATTGAAAATCACTATTGTTGCGTCACCATTGTCCTTTCTAATACAATCAATTGTGAATAAAGTCACAGGTTTGATTGGCATTTTACAAGATGGTGTGATGAACAATAATAAGATTTCTTATTCAAACAACTTCTGAAAATTGGGACAGTGATGTTTCAACTTTCTTGACAAAGACATTAGAATCTATGGTGAAAAGTCACAGAAGTTGTTCATCCATAAGAACCCTCCTTATTGTTCAATAAAGCTACATGCTTTAAATATGATTTTTGAGCCAATAACTTTATTATACAACCATTTTTGAATCATAATTCCAGGGCAGTCTGTTCAAAAATTTGCAATATATCTAACAGTATCTTTATATTTGAATTCCAAATAAATATCACCAGTTTGTACTGCTCCTAGGTAAAATTGCAGGATTACCATGGCAACTGGGTCACTTTATGTCCAAGAATACTTTTTTTGCTGCATTACAATTGATATTGACTGTCTTTATCATGTTATTTATCAATAATCATCAACAATTTAATTTCAACTGGAATAACCATAATGAATGGAAAACCATTAAACTTGGATGAAAGGTTTATTCAATCCATTGTAACACCATTGCAAAATAGGATCTGTGAATGGTGATATATGACATTACATAATTTGGTGCATTTGAGCCATTTTGCAAAATGAAAATGATAAAAAAAATGGGAATTGTTGTCTGTATGGTTTCAGAGAGCTTAATTGTAAATCATGCTCATATTAGACATGATTATTTTGAAAAACATACCTCCCTGTATCGTTTTAGACTTTGTACGAGATAAGACACTGCCAATCAGGTCCTCCAAGATTCTGTTACCTGTTATCTTTATGAGTTCCTGCCTCCCACAAAGAGAAAAACAGCTGTAAGATAGAGCTTATAAAGGAAAGAAGCAAGGGTGTCTGATAACAACTCATTGCCTAAGTCAAGTGTGATTCAAATGAAAATAAATGGATAAAAAAAATCTTAAGTATTTTAATATCTATTGATAAAAAGTTGATAGTTGAAGTTCAAAACTTGATACACAGGTGTTATAACAACAGCAATTTTTGTTTCTTGAACAAGTTTGCCAACATTGAATCGCAAACAAGTTTAAAGGAATAAAGGGTAAAATGAACAGTTTATACCCCATGTGAAAGACTTCTCAAAACATTAATTCAGTTTAAATTTAAGGGGAGAAGAAGTTGTGCTGAAAAATTAACATTAATATAGTGAAATTGTGTTTCTTTCGATTCTGATTTTTCGTGTTACACAGGTATGGAGAAAATTACACAGCTAACAAAAAATTTTTCTAGATTTAAGTTTTTCATAATGATGATCATATGTTAGAGTTGCCTGTCAATGAAAAACTTTAAAAACTTTTTTATCAACTAAGAGATGATGCAGATACATTAATCAGTTCAAGCAATGGCAAATAAATATTTAATTTACATTACATTGAAATGGTCATTAACTTTTAATCTCATTTGATTCCAAATTCATACCAGAATAAAAATCCCAAAGGATATCAAAATCATTTGAACACAACTCAACCAACAAGATTCATGCAAGAAAAAGCTTAGTTTAATTTAAATGTAAATAACTTTATCGGGTATCGCAGTGGGAATACAAATGATTTATAGCAAAAATACACAAAATTTGATTAAAAGATGTTATTAAGATAAGAGTGAAAAAGCTCAAATACTTAATATTTTTCTAAACATGAAACAGAATTCTTGAATTGAATTCTTTAAAAAGACTGATGTACTAAGAAAAACAATGAAGAAAATCAAACTGGCAAATAAATAAAGACGACTTTATATGAATGGATTATTGTTAATTATACCTTTACATCATAACTAGAACTGACAAATAGACGACATTTATTTCATCAATACCAAACAATTATCCTAACCTAAAGAGTCAATGAGTACATAAATATTCAGTTGCTATTGTTCTGCTTAATCAAGCATGTTTAACTAGAATGACTTCATTAACAAATTGATCACCTTCAGATTGTCCTTGTCATCAATACAAATAACTACAATGCGTAACATTGAAATGGCAGTGCAAGCTATAAGTACAAAGTTCTGACGTTCTGAACCTTCTGAACTCATTAAGACAGCACTTGCAGCTTCTACTAGTATATGACAGATTATCATTATCAGATGCTGTAAGGTGTGACATTGTCCTTTCAATAAACAATGCAAGCAAAAAAGAAAGTTCAATAGCAATTATAACAATTAGAACTGTTCAATATCGAGTCTTGTTACAATGAAATCTAAAATTAAAAAATAATTTCACTTGTATCATATAGATTATAACAAGCTCTGGAACTAGCAACGAAATCTGCATTACAAAGAGGGTATGAATTGTAAAGATCCTTGCTATCTGCATGAGGAAAAATTGGCTCCTAGATAATAAATGGAAACTGACTGTAACTCATCTTTCTAAACATATGTATGCATGTTTATTTACACCAAGTAAACCACTAGAAACAATGATATTTGGCAAACAGAAGTATCTTCAAGTCAGGAAGCCAGGAAAACAAACCTTGAGGCGAGAAATGCCCCTTGAGCTACAACCTTGATGGATGCATACAATATGGTACCTCCTCATATACTGGCAAGGTTGCACTAAATGTCTCTTAACTTTTGATAGAAAAATGGTTGCCCTTATAGTTTGTTATATATTTTTGCCTAAAGATCTTCTACAACGATAACAACAAATTATTTACTCTTAAATCATTTTGTTTAGCCTGACAGTGTTTTTGCGTCAATGCTTGCCGTCAAAGCCACCCTTAATAATCTGCATCATACAGGTCATAACATGCCACTTCTATGCATAATGGTTCATTGTGTAGAAATTCCACTCAAAAGCATATGTGTTACATGAACTGTATTTGCCTATAAGAGTCACATCATAGACATCATCTTGCATTAAGACAAACATGGATTACATGTGCTGTCAACCTTTGAAACGTCCTGTGCAATTTCCGGTTGAAACACCAAAATTTAAATGAAAGAAAATCTCCAATAAGATTCATCACACAGCCTAGGTCAACAAAGTACTTCACTTAGAAGTAGATACATCACCATTATTTTGTCATAACCTCACCCTTGCTCCACTTATACAGGTCAAGGTGAACCAAACGTATTCAGGAACAAGTACACACCCATATTTCAAACTGGCAAAAATAAACCATAGGTTGCAAAGTCTACACTGCCTGAACCAAAAGCTCTTTACACTGTACACCTGAAACTTTGTCTTCATTAATAACTAAGTACAGCTGCAAAATACACACAATTGCCCAAGATCTCATCAATCCTAAATAAAACAGAAGCTTAATTCACACTAGCACACATGTTTTGACTCCATTTTCTCATAATTTACGAGATTAATCAAGCATCATTTAGTTTTAACTACAGATTTAAAACAGTATTCCCATATTATATAATCATATACATGAGGATTCATACCTAAAGCATATATTGTCATCCTGAGTGTGCTTCACAAGATCTGCATCTATGTATACCTATGTCCATACCTACATAAAAACTCCTTGCATTAACTAGATCAAAGAAACATCTACAGATTTATGACAATATTTCCATATTATATAATTATATACAAGAGAATACATACCTCTAGCACCTGATACATAGCCATCCCCTCTATGCTTCCCCATATATCAGATCAACATCTATGTATACCTACGTCCATACCTACGTACATACCTCTTGCACTAAAGCACCTTTTCCTTTCCTTATACACTACAGTACTCATCTTACCTACTGCAGCCCTCAGGTAAAAACTCAGGTAAGTTCAGGTGTGTTAAAGAGTAAACTACCTGCTTGATTCTCCTATTGAATCTACTACTTACCAATAAGTATTGATAATTTTTATAATTTACAAAACACATATGCTCTTACACTGTATATACCACTGGGACTAAATGATTCAATAACTGGACCAAATTTGAGAAGCCTTAGCCATCATATCTCTGACCATAAGCAGTCAAACAATTGGACAATGACAATCTTTTCTTTAAAACTGTCAACAGTCACCTTCAATGAAAACACTATCAACAATCCAACCGCCATGGACAACTCTACTCAATTTTACAAACTAACTTACTATAGATGTATACATAATCATCTATACAACTACAAACCATGCCCATTATCCTTTTCTTGCATAAATTATAAGCATCTACACCAAAGCAGCACTTTCTTTCAACAAGGATGTTCTTAAGCTATAGAACTCTCCCTTATTCAGTCACCTTCACGGTCATATGTAAATAAATCCCACATCGATAACAGGGACACAATTGAAAATATATTACTTACTAATCCACAGATACATTTACAGAGTTATGAAATGTGTACATACCTTGCTCAGAAAGGACAGAATCTCATTTACCTGTAGCATTTACCTACAAGCATATACATAGTGCACCATATCACCTCAATCTGATAATGCCTGCAACTAGCACTGGTCCATCCCACCTGAAGAAACCCTGCAGGTAGGTACTTGACTGATATTTACTTATCGTCTGAACTTTTATATACATATGACATCTACCTTTATCTTCATCATGTCTACTTCTAACACAAAGGAAGCTTCATACACCTTCTTCTCATCAGTGCTTCTTAACTATTGTATCTATCAGGTTGAAAATAGACGACATTTACTCACTATATTACTTAACTATTTAAATGGATACCTTTACCTACATTTATATCTACATTCATAACTCATCCATATAGGCACCTTATTCCACCTCAAAAGTATTTAACTTCTTTGAGAGGCATTTTAGAAGTTGGAATGACAATAATGCAGAGGAATATATGGCTGACAACTTCTTTTTTCATTGTATGCGACGTTTTGACACAGATTCTTGTGTCCTTCTCAAGCATCCATATCTACGTACATACCTAACGTATCTCCTTGTCATTTCTTACCCATTGTATGAACCAGGTAACTTAAAGTTGATAAATACCTACAATGCATAACACAGTATCTACCTATACCTACATCCATATCTATGTACATACCGTGCACCAGGCCACCTCCAACTATCCCTCCTGCCGGCACTGTTCCATGTGAACCTATGTTACCTGTACTCACAGGTAGGTTCAGGTGAAAACTTCCACCTTGGTACAGGTGTGGCTGAAGACACATGCCTCATATAGGGCAGCAAGTGTGGGAGGATTTCAATAATGAGATGAGTTTAATGGATTGATCTCCTAGTGCTAAGTTCATTTTCAAGTGTCATAAGAATCAATACCTAGTCCCTCATGGTACGGGTAACAAGTGCACACTGCACTCGTTGATAAACTCATGACGTAGCATTATCTACCGATCTCTGAAGATGCTCTTAATTTTTGATAAGCGGCTGGGAATTAATCAACTTGTTGATTTTCAGTTCTCTACAATGCTTTGATTGTACATGAATGATGCATTTTTATTGTCTAGTAATAATAAAAGAGTGAGACCGCTGTGTACAGTGACGTCAGCAGAGCAGCTAGCACGTAAGTTGCTGACTTTCAATTACATAATAATTCATCTATATTTACATGTAAATTGAGATTTTATATTAAAAAAGGCTCTTATTGATGTTCATTTTGCTGAATTTGACTTATTGTTGATAAGTAATACTTGGTTTGTCTTCTTGTCTTGTTGTTCATATTTTGCCCCTAAAGTACTATGACCTTTAATTCCAAGATTAAACAGATTCAACATTTGCAACTTTTCTGAAATTTTGTGTGATTCTTCATTATAAAGTTACAATACAGTATGAGTTTATTGATGTTCAATGATAGAGTCGGTAAAATTTGTCATATCACTATTATAATATATATTGTTGTGGGATAATTTTTTAATACCAGTATATTATGAGCAAAACCTTATTAACCAGATATTTTAGTTACCTGTCCATAATTGATAATGATAAAGGATAAATAGGTCATTAGGTGGTGATTCTAAAAACGGCTGTGAACTGACAAGATTACAAGATAAAATAGACTCCCAATTGATAGACAATTTCCCCTAGAATGACCAGATAAAGAACGGAGCTACGCCAAATTATCTGAATGCCTATCAGGATGGACTGTGACAGTTTCTGTCAGTGAGTTAGTTTATCTGATTAACTTCATCAATATCGGTCAATCACCTTGCTTGCAGATCACGCCATGCTCTGACAATTACGTACATGTCCTAATTACCAATACTTAAAACATGTCAATTGCATTAGTACCATTCTTGTACTTTAAGTGAACCAAAGGTTCTGAATGATTTAAAAAGTTTTGTGGTAACTTATACCGAAATGTTGCTCCTGAAATAAGTTGTTCAATCAATAAAGTTCCATTGTCTTTCTTCTCACTTCATGGTATGAAGTTCAGTCTGTTGGTTTTTCTTGTTTAAAGGATGCTTTGTTGATAAGTACTAAAAGAAACTGGCATGTTCCATGGTACTCTCCCTTTAAAGGAAACTAAAAGAAAATGAACATTTAAAGCATTAAACTTTTATCAAAGATGTCTTTAACATTTCTTGTTTCTTGCAGATCATGTTTGTCATTCTTGGATCCTTGAACATCATTGCACACACATAATATTTCCAATGCTCTCTTTAAAGCATATAGGGTTTCCAAAAGTTTAAATACGCAAAATCGTGTTTTAAATTAGTCAAACTTGACACAATAAACTTTAATTATTAGTTAAATTTTAGAAAAATACTTTTAACAGTATTTATTGAGTTTCCAAAGAAGAGACAATATTATGACATGATAAATATGCCTTTTATTAAAGTTCATTCATAATTATTAACTTAAGCATAATAAAAACATTGAAGGAGCTCTTCATGTAGCTTCGAAAACGATTGACCAAGATACCAGCATCATATCACATGTTTGAGGGAGAAAGATTAAAATCTTACAGAAAAAATTGCATTTTCAACAAAATATCGAAGGTCAAAACCTCTAGTTTACTCTCAAGGTTAACTCACAACAGCTGAAAACAGCTGCTACAATGAAAAATTATATGTATACATATATATACACATACAAATCTTTGTCCCAATTTTATAGGACATAATTTGATATCATAAAAATAGAGCCATTGGCTCTGTAGCTCATCAGGCTTCATCGTCAATTACAATATATGCTGTTGAGTGTGGCAAATGTGATTCCCCCTTTGTAGAGGCCAAAGGGTCACGAATCATAAAATTAGGTATAATAGGCGACAAGTTTCATTTTTCAAGGCTGGCCTTTTACTTCATTGGAGCAACAGGGTCACCAAAGCTACAATTTATAATCCTCACTAGTCAAGGAGTCTGTACACAAAGTTTCAGCTTTCTAGGCCTTATGGTTCTGGAGAAGAAGATGAAAATAGGTTTTTAGGGCGTGGCCCCTGTGGCCCTTATAAGGGGTCACAGGGCCACCAAAGCTACAATTTATAATCCTCACTAGCCAAGGAGTCTGTACACAAAGTTTCAGCTTTCTAGGCCTTATGGTTCTGGAGAAGAAGATGAAAATAGGTTTTTAGGGCGTGGCCCCTGTGGCCCTTATAAGGGGTCACAGGGCCACCAAAGCTACAATTTATAATCCTCACTAGCCAAGGAGTCTGTACACAAAGTTTCAGCTTTCTAGGCCTTATGGTTCTGAAGAAGAAGATGAAAATAGGTTTTTAGGGCGTGGCCCCTGTGGCCCTTATTAGGGGTCACAGGGCCACCAAAGCTACAATTTATAATCCTCACTAGCCAAGGAGTCTGTACACAAAGTTTCAGCTTTCTAGGCCTTATGGTTCTGAAGAAGAAGATGAAAATAGGTTTTTAGGGCGTGGCCCCTGTGGCCCTTATTAGGGGTCACAGGGCAACCAAAGCTACAATTTATAATCCTCACTAGTCAAGGAGTCTGTACACAAAGTTTCAGCTTTCTAGGCCTTATGGTTCTGGAGAAAAAGATGAAAATAGGTTTTTAGGGCGTGACCCCTGTGGCCCTTATAAGGGGTCACAGGGCCACCAAAGCTACAATTTATAATCCTCACTAGCCAAGGAGTCTGTACACAAAGTTTCAGCTTTCTAGGCCTTATGGTTCTGAAGAAGAAGATGAAAATAGGTTTTTAGGGCGTGGCCCCTGTGGCCCTTATTAGGGGTCACAGGGCAACCAAAGCTACAATTTATAATCCTCACTAGCCAAGGAGTCTGTACACAAAGTTTCAGCTTTCTAGGCCTTATGGTTCTGAAGAGGAAGATGAAAATAGGTTTTTAGGGCGTGGCCCCTGTGGCCCTTATTAGGGGTCACAGGGCCACCAAAGCTACAATTTATAATTCTCACTAGTCAAGGAGTCTGTACACAAAGTTTCAGCTTTCTAGGCCTCATGGTTCTGGAGAAGAAGACGAAAATAGGTTTTTAGGGTGTGGCCCCTGTGGCCTTTATTAGGGGTCACATGGCCACCAAAGCTATAATTTATAATCCTCACTAGTCAAGGAGTCTGTACACAAAGTTTCAGCTTTCTAGGCCTCATGGTTCTGGAGAAGAAGATGGAAATAGGTTTTTAGGGCGTGGCCCCTGTGGCCCTTATAAGGGGTCACAGGGCCACCAAAGCTACAATTTATAATCCTCACTAGCCAAGGAGTCTGGACGGACGGACTGCTGGACGGACGGACGGACGCCGGACACCATGCCATGCCATAAGCCCATCGGGCCTTACAGGCCAGATGAGCTAAAAATAGGATTGTTTTGTACATTTCAGCATTTTATGTCATTGCAATGATGACATAAATGGGTATTAAGATATGATAACAGGTTCACATTCCAAAAAGCTTTTCTTTCCTTCCAGTTTCAGTCAATTTCAACTCCAGGAAAATCAAAGGTAACATTAATGCGACATAGTGCTCTGTCTGTGATTAAATACAGCATCTGTTTCTTCAAGTTATTTGTCAAAGATACTCTCCAAAAGAATTCTTGAAGATAAGATCGAATTGTATCTTCCATTATTATAAACAAACAAGGTGGATGAATCTAATTCATCATAGCATTATTTACTGCAATTAAAGAGACAATCTGATCAAGGTACTATGACAAGAACAAATTCTCATTTCTACAATAAAGTCTCATTTGGCTTTAATACTACACGACATGCTTTGAGACATAAAGTACAGATTGGACCCTTTATGTGAGACAGATTCAAAACAGAAGTTACTTAAAGGGGCAGTAGCAAGTTTTTAGGGGGAATATAAGGTGATGTCAAGAAAATGAAAATTAATGGTTCAAATTGAATGACAGTGTATTTAAACTAAATGGAGTAGTAATAATTCAAATATATCATGTAAAGTTTAGCCGTGCGATTCCTTTTTCTTACACAAAATGAATTAAAGGTGTTCACACAAAATGGCCGGCAATGAATTTTATGTGAATCTTCATACTTTGTCCTCTGACTATGGATGATTGGTTTGTGGAATGAGATTTTTGACATTGTCAAAATAATACATTTAACATTAACATTCAATTTACAGTGAAAAATATAAAGTATGAAATTGTCAAAAAATTTGCTACTGCCCCTTTAAAGCATCATTTTGTCATTTACTTCACATTGCTAAATTAATTATGACCTATATTTTGCAATATATACACATCTTAAAAAGAGCATTTATTCTATATCATGTGAACACTTTTTCTACTGAAATAATCAGTACTTAACCTTTGTGATTGCATTTGGCCAAGACTCATCATAAATCAATAACGTGATTTTTGCTACTTATAAAAAGGGGGATGGTGTAAAATAATGCAACACACCCCCATGTTAAAATGACAATACTCAAATTTGAAATGGACATATGTCATGGCCTTAATTGAAAGCAAGAATGGCAACATGTCATTTTCAAAATGTCTTTACCTTAATTTTACAATGCCAGTAAATGCATAATAAATCATATTGACATATTTGGCACGCCTAAACATCAATACTTTGATACATTCATAGGATATACTCGTACATATCTCATATTTAAAGTCAATTAAGATCGGACACCGATTAAAGCATGAACAACATAATTTACAGTTTATTAATTGGCTACCTTCATGAATATTCACGTCATATATTAACTACCCAACTTGACAAATTCAGATACCTGCTGGTAAAGGGTTAAAATTCAGAATGTTTCAATGAGTGTGGATTTAAAACTGTCACCTAAATGTGAATAATTCAGTCTCAAGATGTTTTTGTCGCATAAAATCATTTAAAGTGGAAGTAATCACGAAATGAACATTTCTCAAATACCAAGAAATCACAAAAAGATACTTCTCCAATATGCAAGATGCATTAAATCAATAAAATTCTGCAGATTTCAATTATGGTGCAAGCATGCACAAAATCAATAAATGTCCTGTGTTTGCAAGTAAAGAAAACTGTATGAATAACAAAGAGTAACATTTCGCAAGTTGACAATGGAAGTGATGAGATGACAAGACGAGCACAACAACATAAAGCCACTTGTGAAATGGAACTCCTGCATAAAGTGTACATAAATGATACTGCTGCCAGTGTGAGGGTTAATAATAAATCAATTAATATGGATACTATGGATTTTTTATACATATGAAGAGCTCTCTGATATGCACAAATCCATCAATGTTATGAACAAAATCCTTTAATAATCATCAAGTCCCCAGGGTTTATGGAATCAATGCAACAAGCTTGCAACATAAACAAAATGAATACTTGTGAACACTCATGGTTTCAATGTTGGCAATAATTAAATCTGATATGTTGATGTGTACTATATCCATATATGCAAAATATTCGCAAAATGAATTCAATGAACAAAATCGCTTGTATATTGGCCCTGCACCCCTCCTAGTATGTAAGAAGATGTGCAAATTTTGAAATGAGACAGAAAGTTTTCCTACAATTTGTCAGACAAATTCTGATAAAGAACAAAACATTTAAAAAAAATTTAAATTAAAAAAATGAAACGAAATTGTTTGTAATTTGACACTGCATCCCTCCAAGTTGGGTAGAAGACATGTGCAAATTTAAAAATAATCTGATGAATAGTTTTTCCATAATAGGTTGGACAAGAAATGTCCTCGAACGGAATCATTGGTATAGCATCTGTTACTGTGCATATGCTTAACATGCTTTCAAACTCTTGTACTTTTATCATTGATCTTATTTATGTACTGTGATCAGAAGATTTGTCTACCTTCATAGGAAAATACAACCTACCCGACTGTGAGAAACTACAACATACATGTAAACACCACTTTCTCCTACTATGCATTAATGGTACCGGTAATTTCTTTTTCTTGTTTTCTGGCTTCTGGGGTTTTCATTATTTAAAAAAATATCAAACAAAATGACAACTGCATAATCACAATATCATCTTTAGTTGTAAATGACCTTGTATTTCTGAGCAGCATTGCATGATATTTAGAGGTCAGAACAAAACCATCATCTATTAAAGAAATGATCAATCATATCAATAACTTGATGCATCTTCCAATTTTTTAATTTTAAGATTTTTTTGTGATGACTAATGCCTTGAGACTCAATACTGTAAAACTTCAAGAAAAAGTAATATTAATTTATTTTTACTTGGTTTAAGATTTCTCAATGTTTCTATTTTAATCTGTAAATGGTTTCAAATCATTTCATTGTATTCTCAAATCAAAAATGCCCTGTCAGCTCTGTCAGTCAACATATGCCCAGATCTTACAGAGTTACTGGGGTATTTTAAGATCTTCCGGTTGTACAAATATATTCTTTAACCTAAATCATCAATGACGTAACATTGAGACCACATTCAATAACTGCCCATAAGGTTCATTAATGACATTTCAATTCTATTGCAATATGATGTTGAGTATACAACTGTTTTCATAAATTTTAGAAACAAAACATTCTTCCTGCTGAAACCATTGGCCTTATAGTGTATTTATTCACAATAGAAGGTCAACCAGCATTGGTCTTCTGACATTGTTAGGGTTAATGAAAACGAAGGAATGCAAATCCTCTCTCCTGTTTAAGGTCTGACACTTTCTTCCAATAATTGACAAGTTCTCTGACATGTAAGAACTTATGGGAGTGAACTAAAACAAACTCTTCTGAATTTCATGTTCTCGCATTCAGAGTTAAAATCAATTGAAGGTATGCAAATCTTTTCACATGTTTCAAGCCCTCCCATTTCCATGTTATAGATTGCCGAGTCTCTTTATATGTTGGAAGCTACAGGGATCAACAAAACAAACACAACATTCTCTGATGTTAAAGCTCAGTCTTTGGTAAGGTTAAAATTTAATGAAAATTCATAATCGCATATTCATCCACTTAAAACCAAATAAAGAAATGTTTGAAAGACATTTTTGAATTTGCAACAATCAACAGGTTTTTTTATGAATAAAATTTATATTCTGTACCAGCACTATCTTGACATAGGCTCAGTTAGAAGACATCAAAATCAATGTCAAAACGCCTAGATACAAAAATATGAAATCTTTGAGATCTGTCCTACCTTGAAGTTGTCAAAGTTAACAAGAACGAGTTTAGAACCTAGCAGCAGGCTTGATCATCTCTGAATTCATGTCAATCAACAGGGTGAAAACTGAAGGACTGGAAATCTTTCATAATGATACCACCCATCAAATTCAGTCCATGGATTGAAAGGTTCCTCTGCATGTCAGAACTTACAGGAACTAACCAAAACAAACCCGTCGCTCTCTGAATTTTAATGTCACCTCCTGGTGTGATCAATAATCTGAATGAGATTTGAAAAAGAATTCCTCTTACACCTAAAAAGTGTTAGATAAAGTGTCCGAGCTGACGTTGATAAAAGTAAAGTCCTCCTTCAATTAAACTTGATATAAATTTTGAATGGCTTCTGTCTCTCGGAAATAGAAATAGAACCCTCAAAGTTCCAGGCTTGGCAAAAGAGAGGATAAAAACATGGATGTCAAGTTGACCCGTCTTCCAACAGGAAATGTCATTAGTTATAGATTAACTCTGGACCTTCTCGTCACGCAATGTTCCCTTTCAGTAAGTGATTGTGAATTAATTAGGAAAAGGATTTTTTTCAACAAGTGTATTTTTGAAAAAGTTTGAAATTTTCAAACAAAAATACCAAAACCTGATGAAAAGGAGGAACACGAGTTGAGTTGAGTTGAATTAAGTTGAATCTTTTTAAAAAGATCTCTAAAGAGCAAGAACAAGTTGTTATGGATAATCAACTTCTTTATTGCCAGAAATGCAACATTTTCGTGAAGATACTAACACCGTTATCAAGCAAGTTAGTTAGTAACAACTTGTTCTTCTTCATATAACAACTTTTGAAATGCCTCTCAAAGAAGAAATCTCCTAAGAGTATTTTAATGGCAAGTTTAATTGCAGGGAGATCACCAGCAACACTAGATGAATGCCGCTCTTTGTAATAAACCTACAACTGTATTCAAGGACATTAGAATAATTAGAGGTATACTGAACTCATTGAACTACTTTGCATTCAAAACCTTCTATAGAAAGGATTACAAATGAATGTGTTTTTTTCATTTTGCTCTTAAACCTTGATCTTTGTAAATAAATTAAATGTATTTCTTAAAAACCATATCTTTATAAACTTAAAAGTATGTTAGAAATGACAGAAAACCATTTTCAAATCACAAGAAGAAAAGTTCATGTAATGCCTTGGGGAGGAGGATCAGACTAAAAGGTAAAATATGACCTCTTAAATAAAAAATTTCAATGGTTAACATGGAGAAGTTGAAAATGAGAAAAGCTTACAACAACTAGCCATATTCTTGCATGCGTGATGAGCTAAAATACAGAGACTAATAAAGTAAACAGTCCACATCTACTCCCTCAGACCTGCATTTTATAGCAATAAATAAACCATTGACTAAATAAGTGCTGCTCTAAGAAATGTCAGAGCTCAATAAACATGCTTACAAAGTTATCACTACAAAGCCAACCTCATCAAACATTCAAGTTAGTCCATCATTTCCAACAGACATAACACAGTAGTGAGAGATCCTGCTTGTCAAAGTAACTTCTACATAATAAATTTGGTGACAATCAAATCATCTCTTCAAAGATCAGCTACAAATCTCATCTTGAATCAATACGGCTTGTGAAATACTCTTTTGATGTCACCTCTATATTGAATGAATCGATCGGACAGATTACAGAATTGTTAAATTAACTTGAAGAGAAAGAAGGCTCCTTGTAAGAGTCCTCCCTTGCGTGTTTTCTTTGAAAGCAAGTGGATTTCACTTTGCAAGATTTTTCTTTCCATATACAGACGGATCATTAATGTTTCATGTGCTGCAGAATGGAAGTGTAGAACTGCCTCCCAAACCTTTGATGTTTCCATATGTGATTTTACAAAGCAGAAACATTTCAAGGAATTCTTTTTTTAAAGAATATGCTTTGAAAATAATGAGATTAATTGAAATAGCAAATGGACAGTTTCTAAAAGGAGTGACAAAACTTTGACAACGAGTCAGCATGTCTGAGGGTTATTGGATGTGCTTAATAGCTGAATGCTTTTTTTCCTAAAAGCTGAGTTACAATGGCACAACGAAGTAATGGCAGCAGAAATATAACTCATCACAATCTCATTTAAATGAGATTGAACTCGTTCTTACTATGATCTCAGTACTGTCTCGGGGTTGTGTCAGGGGATCTTTACACTCAGTCAAATAATCGATGAGGCTAGAACGCTGTCAGTACGATTTTTTAGCAGGCCTCTAATCCTGAGAAATTGACTTTCACTTACATGGCTCCATGACAGAACTTGTTTTAAAGAGTTAAATACGAGTCACTCCATATATTCCAGCAGATAATTTTTGAGGAGGTGTTCGGTTGTTTGAATTTATGGATGATTTACAGATGAGACATCCGGACATAAGCCCTTTGGATCATGACTCGGATCATCCACAACGCACGGGTGATTGGTTTAATCTAATTTCAAAAATCAAAATAGGCCTTGAAGCCAATGAAAACATTTATCGGTTATTTTCCGCTGAAGACATTATAGGTATTAACAAGTTAAAGCAGTTCTGAGTCACTTCATTAACATGGCTCATTTACAAAATTGAGTTTAAATCAAGTCAAATAAGATTAATTCCATGAATTCCATTACCATAGTCTGCGGCGGCTGAGCAATTGCGTGGTTAACAGTCCTATTTCAATATCTCTATTAACCATACTTTTTAAACAATTTTAAGGTTCAAGAACCTGAATGACTGACCCAGTGACCTCGCAACTGATGTAGAAGATTATTGTTGTGGCAGTAATGGATCTACACGAAGAAGACATAACACAAACCATTAAGGAGACTTCTTTGATTTCGTCCTCTTGCATGTAGTATCTTACATCACGGAGACAAGATTCCGTCAGACAGGCTCATCAAAAGCATGGTCCTAGCCTTGATCAGCGACGGGCATGGGGTTGGAAGTAATGAGGACAGTTCTCTCATTTGGGGACATTTTCATTATGAAGGGATATCTAAGCAATCCCATGGACACAAATATCACTATAAACTATGTATATTTCAATTTCTAAAAAAAAATTCAAAATAATTTATTTTGTAAATGTATACATATAAGGGTTGTCTTTAAGTACATTAAAAAGCAAAATACATAAATATGTTCAGTATGAGATTAAAAATCTTGACTGTTGTCACCTACAGGCAAACTGCTGCTTAAATTCTATATAATTTTATATTCTGAATAACTATAGATAATTTCATTTTATTTCAAATTATCAAACGATAAGAACCTCATCTCTAACTCTAGAGATATGACAATACTTAAATAGTATTATTTAAACTGAAAACTATAGTTTCATTCTGTGGCTGTAATACTGTACCTTACAGAAACTCTTTTAAACCTAACTATCTCTTCTATGGTACACTACACTTCTCCTACCATGTATAGTCTAGTAATCATGTGTCAATAGCTGATATAGTTTTCTCGAGTGTAAATGATAGGTGACATGTCAATTACTTCTATTATAAATTCCTCTCTATCTCCATTTCCAAAAATGTTTTATTGTCCGTATATAACAAAGATAATTAAATTGAATTGTGAGAAAAAAATATTTGTGATTGCACAATACAAAAATTACTTTATTATCTTTGTGTTCAGCACCATGCAGTAAGAACCAAACTCAACAAGAGCATAGATTATGGTAAATGAACCTATGGGACATCAGATGTGCCATCGATACAATATATAAACATTGCTGGATTACACAGATAGGATCTGACATTTGCTTAACAGAAATCTTGTACTGCATGAATTTCGAAGACATTTGGAAAAGTGAGACTTTCAGTTTACTACATCACATAATTCTGCAGAATCTTACATTCAAACAACAAATAAAGCTTCTACAATTATTAATCCAATTAAAATTCATGTATACAACAATTGTTGTATTTTGGATCACACTTTTAGCAATTGAACAAATTCTTGTTCCTTTTTCACATCAGATCCCTTTGATTTACACTCTCAAAGATGGGCAATGTCACCAGCAATGATTTTCAACGATTGTACCAACAGCTAACCAACTTGCCTTACACCTTTATCAGAAGAAAAAGAATTTCAAAGGATGTCAAGAGGCCTTTGAACAACTAAATTCTTGCCACAGCAAAAACTCAATTGGTTTGATGCAAAAATTTGTCGCTTACCCAAAGTCAGTAAACCAATGTCTGACATCTTATAAATTCACAAGGACAGAAAGGTGACATGTTCAAAACATCAAATCTTCTCAGCAATAATGTTTCATAACAGAGTATATTATGCATGACATTCCAAAACACAAAATCCATAAAAGTCGCTGACAAAGAAATATGCTTTGACATTTCGCGAGCCAAAATCTCATACAGAATTTTGTGAAGACATTTTGTGAGACAGCACTGAGTACAAAGCACAGATCAGAGTATAAAGGGAGTCCCACAAGACATGAAAACACAGACTCATCATTAGAATTCTGTGGAGGCATCTCCAACAGCTATTGACCCTGGACACTGACAGGGGATGCTATAATTGACCTGTCAAACAGGCGATGTACAGGGCTTGCTCAACCTGGAAATAGTCCCATGATGTGCTTTATATATCAATGGTGACAACTTTATCGACCAGATATGGTAATTATTGCCATGAAATATTTTCATAATGACGTAATGTGCCGATTTGGATATATTTTTCATGAAAGCATGTACGTTGTACTATATTTTCCTAGTCAGAGAATATGTTCAGAATATTCACACAAAAAATAATTTTTCAGAAACAAAATATTTTCTACATTCTTACAACCCTAAATGGTACATTAATTAAGGTCATTTTGGATTTTGTGAATGAAATTCAAATTACAATTGATAAGACAAACAACTTAGTATAATAATGAAGCAAAATGAAATAAATACATTCATAAATCACAAGGGCAAATGAATGAAGCTTTATTCCTGTAGCCGAGAAAAAAACATTGAAATTTAATATTTAAGTACTTTGTTGACCTAGGCAGTGTTATGAATCTTAATGAAGATGTTCTCTCATGTAAATTTGGGTTTTTCAACCTTGAAAACGCATAGGAAGTTACAAATGTTGACAGCACATGTATTCCATGTGGTCTTAAAGGGGCAGTGGCACATTTTTAGAGGGAATATAAGGTGATGTCAGGAAAATTGGAAAAAACAAATGGGAATATAAAAACAATTCTGACAGACATAATTAAATCATTCCATTACTTCATTTTACTAAAACCTTAACCCAAAGAAGATTTTTGTATCCATTTGATATTTTGTGTTATTTTTCATATCTGTTATCTGCATGATTTTAATCCAATTGTACTTCATAAAACAAATCTAGAAATGAAACTTTGCTTCAACTTCAGAGAGGAAACTAAAGTTCTGATTTAAAGTAAGTATCAATATCATAGTCGCACCACACACAACTAGCTCACTTAATGAATCAACACACCTGTACTGAAGGATGGTGAAGAGAGATCAAGCTGAAGCGAGATCCACAGACACCTTAGCCGAACCCTAACAGCTTGAAAGGGAACTTAACACTCACATTACAGCCACTGCATGAGGAGAATCGCCAGGTCCAGATAAATCCACTGGTACAAATTACACAGAATCTCCAACACTTCAGCCGCACCAGCTACATAGAATCTTTCATAGCGTTCAGATTACATGGACTAACTCCCCAAGAAATCATCACAGTAGCCAGATCAGTATGATCCCCTTGAGTGGTCTCTTAACTCGATGAACGGCGTCCGAGGATGTGCGTCAGATCGGTAGCTGTGCGTGTCTCTAGCACAGGTAAATACACACTGTACTCTCGACAGCTCTTCAGCTAATTTGTTCCCGGTTCTCTGTAATCACACCCCGTTGTTAGCTGTTGACTTTTGACAATCGCTTGATCCTCCTAATTAATCGTTTAATCTATCGCTTTTACGCGAGTATCGGCAGACTTTGAGTAAGACTGACCTGTAAATATGATCAAAGGCTTGAACACGGAGCTGACACCTTTCCAGCTGTAGAGCCGTGTCGGGGAAAATCAGGAAGATTAGCGACATAAGATAGACCAATGGACTTCTATGATCTTTAACTTGCCCGGAATTTCTTACGCAGCTATTTTGTTCCGCAGTTGGCCTGCCTGCACGTTAGGCAAGTGGAGCTTGGATTACAAAGCAAAAATACCAAAGGGGAAATCAGAGGGATTGACTTCTTCACCTCGCTGTTACAACAATATACAACAAACACAGGGACCTCTGCAGCAAATTATCACAAATATCAGGAGACACAACTAGAATAACAGCTTTGCCAATCCTGGAATAAAAACTCTATTATTGGTCGTACGTTCATGCTAAAATGATGCAATGGAAAAAATCCTTGACCTTATGTAAGCTTGTTGAATAACAATTTATTTTCAAGCATATTACAATAAGCAGATGTGAAGTGATTTACTATCGTTACAAGGACCATTATATGCATTATCTCTTGAGATTTGGAACACAAAATTTCATGTTTCGATGAATATCCCCAACAGGCGTCATTTTCCATTATTCAGATAGGATTTTGAATTTATGAGATTAAAAACTATTGGTGAAATGAATTATAGATAAAGTGATTATTTATTAAACTGAATATTTGAAAACTTTTATTTGATGAGATTATGAATTTTCATGGATAGCCATAATTGACAACTGACAAGAAAATGTATTCATGATATCAATGTTTGTTAAACTATTTTCAAACTTTTAAAGTAACTATTGCATTTTCACAACTCGATTTAAACTTTTGTAAAACAATATTATGCTTTAAAATGCAGAGAGGTACCGAGAAATGTGTAACATTGTCAACTGATGCTAACAGCCAACTGGCAACAATTGCATAACCAAAACCCGTAACTCATAAATATTCCATTTGAAAGCACACCAAATCTCATCGTTTAAATGTCACGTCATGTCTGAAAGTTCTCTTGATAAATAATAAATAACATAAATGCTTCAGAAGACACCATTTGATTCACATACCATGAAATGCTGCAGCAGGAGCAGGTTGATAACTGTTAAATCTATCTCTGTCATCGGGTGTCAGATTTGGGCAAATATCATAATCATCAATACAAAATAGATAAACACAGCCAAAACCAACCTTGAACCTTACGAAAAATATCCTTCTGATACTTTCAAGAGCAGAATAAAAAATAAAAACAGATGGCTTTGCAGAATCAAGTTCTTGACTAAATCATATGGAAAAAAAGATAATAGTTTGTCCTTTGATCTATATGAAACTAAAACAAAACTCTGTTTCACTCACACCTGTAAATCAATTACATTCATTTCATTACATAAAATGGTGCACAGTGCTACTGGCTTGTATAATATCCTCTAATTACACAGCTACATACCCACTAAAGAAATACTTCTCTTCATTACACATCAATCAATCTGACAAGTGAGTGATCCAAGTACTAA
The DNA here is from genome assembly GCA_916613615.1 of Steromphala cineraria. NCBI lineage: Eukaryota > Metazoa > Mollusca > Gastropoda > Trochida > Trochidae > Steromphala > Steromphala cineraria. The sequence goes on from OU744725.1 coordinate 27,778,111, forward strand.
CCTTTCTATTATGCAAGGATTAATCAATTTCATGTCTCACTATTCAAGATGTAACCCTTTACTCCCTTATTTCTCAATTCAAATCAATGGAACAAGACACTTTTATGTACAAGTTTCAAGATTAGATTTACAGTGAGATGCATTCAGATTCATACTGATATTTCAACTATGGTAACAAAATATGCTTAGGTGAATTCTTGCATTAATCATGGAATCTGAGTAAATGTTAAAGAAGATCTAGCGATGTGGATTGGATATTCTTCAAGGACTAAACTTGTGTAATTCAATGGGGTCCTAGTCAAAAAGGCCGCATGACATAAAGGCCGCAAAATGGAAAAGTCAAATGGGCCGCAAAAAAGTCAAATGGGCCGCAAACCCCTAGTCAAAAGGGCCGCACCAAAAAGTCAAAAAGGCCGCTCCAAAAAGTCAAAAGGGCCCCATTCCCCTAGTCAAAAGGGCCCCAGATATAAATTATGCAATATGCAATATGCAATTTAGTTTTAGAGAAGAAGATTTGTGAAGCTACTTTAAAAACAAGAAAGAATACTTATAAAAATTAGAAAACAATCAGAAGCAGTAATTACAAGATAATTACAATGTTTAATATTACTGCTTGTAGAGCAAAATTTATTTGTTGTATATATTTTATATATCTATTTAATTGTGATTTTGAAAGCTCTTTGAATGTAAAGCAAATTTCCCCGCGGGGATAATAAAGTTTATCTTATCTTATCTTATCCAATAAGTGCCTGATTTGCCCCCAGGGCTTTGATTGCTGAGCACACACAGTAAGATCATTAGGAGCTTATGCTAATTAATCTCTTTGCTACCCCAAAAACAGTTACTCAGTGATACCTTGATGTTGCTTGTTGTAAAAAAAGATACATGAGTGATAAGTATTGATATTAATTTTTTTATACTGAAGACTAAAAGATTGTACACAAACAGTTCTGGTTTAAAACCTGTCCTTGTGCTTGTCAACATCTTATGAAATTTTATTTCTGGTAAACATTTAAATCTTACATCTTAATTTAAACAAATTTATTCATGTTTATTGTACATGAAATAGGACACACTAATAAACCCAAGGCATATCCAGATACCGGTAAATGTCTTCAACAGGATAAAAGAATAATGTTTGGATGGTAACATCCAAATATACATAAGCACATTTCATACATAGGGTACAATATTGAATAATAATGAATGAAAAGATCACTTGTTTAAGAACCAGTGACAGACGTAACTTAATGTTTACCAAATCTGACTGTTTATAGCAATGAATTTATTCTAATTTCTAATAACTTAAAATTTTCAAGAATTGTTGCTGTAGGATTTCCAAACATCATTATTGATATAGATTTTATGTCATTATATCTACTAATGTACGTACTTTAAAATAGTTATACATGTATATTATTTCGAAAAGCAGTGAAATTACTGCTAATGAAAATGAAATGTTGAAGATCTTTTGTTATAAATGTGTGTTTCTTGTAACACAATGATGTTGCTATGGTGTTGTTTCCTCACTTCAGTCAATCAAATAATTACAATTGCATTCCTCTCAACTATATCACCAATGTTTTTACGACAAGACAAATCTCATTAAGAACATAACTGATATAAAATGAAAAAAATGTTTACATAAGAAATTGTTTAAATAAATAAATCATTTTTTTAATATCTGGGGCCCTTTTGACAAGGGGAATGGGGCCTTTTTGACTTTTTGGTGCGGCCTTTTTGACTTCTTGGTGCGGCCCTTTTGACTAGGGGTCTGCGGCCCATTTGACTTTTTTGCGGCCCATTTGACTTTTCCGTTTTGTGGCCCTTTTGTCATGCGGCCCTTTTGACCTGTTCCCATTCAATGATCCTACATTTAAGAACATTACAGATACATATGTTATGTAAGTGTAAAAGCCTACAACCTATCAACTTGTACCGGTTGGTAAGTTTTTCATATACATCTTTTATCTGACACCCTGACATGTACACACAGATCAAAATATCATCATCAGCATCTGCAAGTCCATCAAAGCCTACATATTATACAGTGTTTGAAAATAGCTTGAAAGTAGCCTGGTGTGAACCCAAAAGTAATATTTTGTAAGTTCATAAAGTCAAATTGAAGAATAAACTCCAAAAGTCGACATATACCGAGGTTCTGGGTTGACGGATGGGCCTTATTTCATATGTGGTATCATGAGTAAGGTTTAAATGATTTTTTGTCAAGCAACTTGACACTTGCATCAAGATCATTTTATACTCATATTTACGTATTTGCTGCTTATGAGTTTCTGTTGAATGTTCTCCGGTTTCATCATAATCATTCATATTGACAGTGTATGAAATAAGACCTGTCCGACAGCCCGAAACGGGTAACTTCTGGTCTGGGCTGGTAACTTATTAGTGTTTTTGTTGAATTTGACCATGAAATTAAGTAAAATCATTCTTTCGGTCTGGTAACTTCTCAGGCTTATTTCATACACTGATATTGAAGCAGCACAATAAGCTTTTTTTTTAATGAACAATAAATTTTAATACCAACATATCAAGAGTAGGTTTTAGTCTTGATTTCTCAAAAAATACATGTAAAAGTTTAGTATGGACAATTCAAATTTTGGGGCATAAGTCCCTTGTATTTCTTTGGTCGAAGTTCTTGATTTAAAGTCCCAATAACTGATATTCATCATTAGCACTGTGATAAAGGATAAAAGAGAAACAATGCATCCTCCAAACAAATAACCTGGTATGTAATACAAATTTCAATAATTTGAAAGAGAAATGAAAATTATCAAAATATCAAATATCAAAGATCAAATATCAAATATCAAATATCAAATATCAAATATCAAAATAAATTACCCCCTAACCTTACCATCAAACATATCAAAGTATGTTACTAACTTGCCATAATGCATCTAAATTAATAAATTCCATGTTCCCCTTTAACAAAACATCTATTGAAAGATTTCAAAAGAAATATTGAAGAACATACCTTGGCATTATGCATCTGGATTAGCCAATTCCATGTTGCCCTACCCCGGAGCTAAAGACACATGCACGTACACTGAGCTGGACTAATCTGTAACAGTGGTGCTTATAGAGTAGCGCATACAGCGAGCTAATTGATCACTTTACCCATTGATTATGCAGTCAATAACATTGAGCGGACATGTGTTCCCCCAGCCCGACATGGCCCTGTTGATTTTTGTATTCATAGATTGTAGTCAAGCAGAGAGAGGTTAGCCAATGATGCATTTATAGAGGTAAGTTCCGTGTTATGTACTTATAATTACTGGGGAGGCCAACAGGTGCAAGAACCAGGTAAACATGAAGAATATGGTCTTGATTGGTATTCAGTGACCTGTGGTTATTTCAGGTGAAAGGCTTTAAGAATATGAGAGATAGTTGGTGTTTTCAGGATTGAATTTGATCAAAGTTTAAAAAGTAATGGCATGATTGATCAATGATGACATGACATGAAGGGTCACTGAAATTTGAAAGATAATTTGCAGAAATGGAATATAAAGAAATAAATCAAATTGAATATTTAAAATATCCGTAATGATTGACATACAGTTAACATTATCTTCAGAGAAATTTTATTTAGGGACACTGAAGAAGGCAGATATCTGGTAGAATTGTAAGATATCATGGAATATTTGAATCAAGTTAATATAAAACACTTAATGAGTTGCATACAGTGATTCATAAGGATTTTCAATATTCAATAATATGAAAAATGTAAATAATTTGCAAAAAAGCCCTTGAATATCAAATTTATGATGGAACCTACAATACTTGTTATGTGAATGGCATGCAATGATTTGAGTTTTTCTATCTAATTCATGAAGGAAAAAAATCCAAATAAACATTTTATTCCAAATCAAGTTGGCCTCTATTTGAAATAAACTCATGTTCTTAAAATAAAAAAAATAAAATTCTGAATAACTGAAAGCTTCAATATTTTCCACCATAAAGTAATAAAATGAATGTTTTAATAAACTGCCTCGTTTATTTCTTTCAATGATGGATTGATCCAATAATCACGAGAGTAACTATTACTTCATTGGTTAATTATTCATTAACATATTTTTCTCATATGACAAATCACCTTCTTTATTATTCATTATTAACAAGCAATGGATATCTGAGACTTCAGAAGTGATATAATTGACAATTCATTGATTAAACCAAACTGGTTTTATTTTGTAAAGATTCCGTTATCATATTATGCAGGCTATTCCCAGAGGTGTATTAATGAGAATTCTCAACACTGAATTGATGCGAAACTGAACATGTTTTAATTTCCAAGAATGTTTCTGCACTTGTTACTTAAATACATTGAATAAGAAATTTGAGCAGAACACACTTTTGATGCTCAAATTTTCTTTTCAGTTACATGCTCAACATCAAATGTATAATTAATGTCCATCAACACTTGAAGCACATTTTAATTAATTGGAACATATTACTCATTTAATATGCTAAAATAGTTAACTTTCTCTTTTTAAATACCATTTCACTTCTCTTTTCATTTCATGTCTGAATCATACAGTCACAAAAGAGCATTGAAATAGTTATGAACCATCCAGCAATTTTTTGTCCTGAAAATTATTTGAGACTAAATTATTTTCTGCTTCCATAACCTTGTAAAATCTTTTTACATATGAGTATTGAAGGCATTCAGATGATTAAGAGTTTGCTGACCATGAAAGAAGCATTTTTATATTTTCAAAATTCTAAGGACAGGGGAACCCCATTTGTGTTCATGAAGTCTTGATCAATGTAGCATTTGTATTTTGTCACTCTACGTAATGTAATTGTTATTCAGAAGTATGAAACAAGTAAATGCAAAGGTAAAAACAATGTCAATTGCACATAATGTATAAGTATCTTATACTCATATTTAAGAATACAGACAAACTAAGCAGTTATACATTACTGTTCTCCTTTTACCATAAACTTTCCCCACAAAACAACTTCAGATGCATATTTGCTTCCAGGCAAAAATGTTGACTTTGAGCTGTAAGTTATCAGGAGTCAATTTGCATTTGTTGCCCTAAGGTTTAGAAGCTAGACAGACTATTAGGTGCAGAATACAACCTAAAACACTCTCAGAATCCTAAAAACCTAGGTCCAAAAGAATCTTATGGGAACCATTTTCAAGAGAAAACTGAGCTCCTTTGAAATTCTTGCCACATGGCATATGCAGAAGACTAGGAAAGAGCTTCCCCTAAAGCAGTTTCAGAATTCTTTATTTCTTGAGCTGAAATGACAGCATGTTCATGACGTTAAAACATACACCTTACAGTCTTTGAATATCTTAATAAGTATATGTTCAAAAGATTCGTGAATTAACCACTTCGAGTGTGGTTCTCTTTGTAACTGTCAAGGTCTTTTACTGGCTGGGACACTTCCTTCAGAACATAATCCTTAAAGTGACACAGAGTATCTTTCTTAAAATTTCATTTGGTTTTGATAAGCTACAAAATATCTAATATGCTGATTGAAGATCATTTTTCATCACTGGAATTGCAAATATATCCATTTATGCATAATATCTCTAAAATGATTGATTTTATGGAAAAATCAAGAAAACATCTCAAATACGTTTAATATTCGAAATGATGCATCCAATTTATCTACCTATTAGCTACAATACCTAATAAACACTATCGAATCGAATACATCTTCCTGTCAGCTTATGACAAGGTTTCAAAATTACGTTTGGCGAATTTGCGCGCGGCACTCGAGCCACATTGTCCGGTTTTCGATCAAAATCCCGACTTTGAATGGCCGTATTTTCGCTTAAATGTACTGATTGACCTTTAACTTGTTATTTTCAGTAACAGTTAGTGGTTCCCGATGTAATAACATCGATTTCAAAATTTGACATATGGGATCCTATCAACATACTCTGTGTCTCTTTAAGTTGAGACAATCTGGATTTGCCAAATGTTTCCTGGGATTGGAAGAGAGCAAATCTAATGCTGAAATGGCACCAAAAACTTTTCTTACAAAAAACAATTACAAAACTAATTTAAGAGTTTTATAAGATTCTTTCTAAAGCAAAGACAATCCTAAATTCATTAACATTTTTAAAACAAAGGGTCTTGTCCAGACAACTTTAAAAATTGTTTTCATACTCCTTTGAGCCAGGAGACTTTAAAGCTTTTCTCAAGGTAAGGACATTGTAAGTTAACTGTTCTTTAGATATATTTCAAACATTAGAATTTTTTCATTGAACTTCGATAATTTTGATTTGCCAATTCTTCAAATGTCTTATTATTTTGCTTGCACATAACTGTCCAATATCAAACTACTTGGCACCCTTATTTCTTAATTGCAAAGGCAAATCCTAGCCTGCATAATTTGTTCAGGTTAAACTTTCTCTTGTATGGATATTTTCTGTTTCCAGAATCATTTTCCTTTAGCTAAGCTTCAAAGACAATCAGTCCCATTGGTTCAATATGAGGTGAAAGTTTGGTCAAGACTAAATTTTTCTGCCAGAGACATTTTCCACTTAAAGTAGTTCATCCATTAGGGAAAATGAGATACATTAACCCTGTACCAGGGAAAGTGATCTAAGAGCCCTGTATGACAATCACCATGCTTCTACAATATTACATTAACATACTCATGTCAGCTTAAGCTCCAGGCTACCTGATGTATTGCTATCCAATAAATGTTGACTCCACACATCCTTCCTCAAACTGCTTCCCTGATAGAAATCTTTAAATAATTTTGGTATGATTTTTATTTATTTGCAATCATTTGTTTTTATTAATCTGCACTAAATTTGTTTTTAAAAATATTTGCTATCCAATAAATGTTGACTCCATGCATCCTTCCTCCAACTGCTTCCCTGATAGAAATCTTTAAATAATTTTGGTATGATTTTTATTTATTTGCAATCATTTCTTTTTATTAATCTGCACTAAATTTGTTTTTTAAAATATTTGCTATCCAATAAATGTTGACTCCATGCATCCTTCCTCCAACTGGTTCTCTGATCTTTAAATAATTTGTGTATGATTTTTATTCATCTGCCTTGTTTGTTTTTATTCATCTGTAATAATTTTGTTTCTAAAGGATAGAAATATTTCTTATCCATTGAAGGTTGACTCTGTACAGCCTTCCTCATTCGGTTTCCAAATATTTATCATTGAATAATTTTTTTATTTTTTTTTATTCATCTGCAACCATTTGTTTTTATTCATCTGTAATAATCTTGTTTCAAAAGGATAGAAATATATCTTATCCATTGAAGGTTGAATCTGTACATCCTTCCTCATTCGGTTCCCAAATATTCATCTTTGAATAATTTTGTGCATGATTTTTATTTATCTTCAATGTTTTTGTTTATAAAACGTAACAAATATTTGTTAACCCTATGAATGTTGACTCCATACAATCTTCCTCCAACTAGTTTCCCCATAAAAATCTCTAGATTATTTTCATTCATGTATGTGCAATTATTTTTTATGAAGGTTCTAATCAAAAACTAATTATAAGGATTAAAAATAGTAAATCAAAGTCTTGATTTAAAAGCTACAGGTTTTGAATTAAGGTTAAAGAGAAATATAAGCTTAATTTGCAAATATAAATTTGAACATTATGAATATTACAATGAATAAATTAATAATCATGACAAACAATATGAGTAGAGATTTGATAAAAAATTCTGGCAAACAAACAAAAAATAGCATCTTGAACGTCATTTTTTTTAAAGGTTCCTATACCTATGTCATAATTACGAACATCAGCACGCTAAAGGGTTATGTATATCAAACCAACTTCTATTTAAGATAAAAATGAAGTACTGGTACCTGAATATTTAATCTTGAGTTAGCCATCAGACTGTTGACCTTATAGAAATCGTTATGAATAGACTATATAGGCAACATATTGGATAAATATCTAATCTAATTCTAATAAATATCTGAGAGCATCAGCATTCTAAATAAACTGAGTTAGCAATAAATTAAGCAGGTACATGCAGTAATGAATGCAGATATCTACATTGATCAATATTTATGTACCTTGGAAGTTCAACTCTAGTGCATTACACCATTTTTGGCTATTGTCCTCCAATCATAAACAGCAAGCCAGACAAAAACACATTCAATTCTTGAGACATTATGTCTTGTGAGCAATTCGAAGACCCTCGTCAATATCATACACTCAGCTTTCCTTTAATGACGACACTTATGTAATTATGCTTTCCAAGATTGTGATGGAATACGTCTATTTATGTACAAACGACTCCCAGAATACAGGCAAAGTGATACTTCATCAATGGAGAGCCATTCTGCTTGTTCTTTTAATGGGAATAAGTGGATTCTTACCGGTGTATAAATCTGAAAATCAGGACTTGTTGTTTATCATATAAAGAAGTTTCTAAACAAAGAACCAGCACAATCTGAATAACACCTATTTCTAGTGCCTGACAATATCTTGAGCTGAAATTCTTGTAAAAGGATATGCATTTTCATTAATAAGGAAACATTATACAATAGAGTCTATAGATTTATATAAGACACAAATGCACTGAAGCAACAGCTCTTCTAGGAACTAGCATAAGCTAAAAACCATTAATAGACAAATCAACTGAATTCTGTAGTGTTGTAATTTTCCCTTGTATCTTTATAAAGAGAAGTCTATGTATTCCATGTTTAGATTGGTCTTGGTGTGTGAGTTGCAATGAACCTGCTACAACTCAAATAGTACTCATTATTTCTATGGGAGGTGCAGATATAAGTTAAATACTTTATGATAGAGGTCAAATGTTCTTTGCTCCTTTAATGAGGCACGATTTCAAGAAGGTATAGTACAGATTAACAAATTATGGAATCAATAGGGGCTAACTTGGTGTGAATGTCTGAAGAACAATAGAAAGATATTGATACAACATCTCCCCTTTACGTATTTAAGTCAGCAGCATAGTAAGATAAATACCTTTGTTACTTTGTTATGCTCCTAATAAGGGCGAGTGACATTAATATTACATAAACCACTGGCAAAGTTTTCAACTTAAAGGCCTGTTTATATAGGGAGACAAAGCCTTACCCATACAGCACCTATAGCTATATCCACCGAAATATATTTAGCCCTACATCGTCAACTTTGAATGAATTGAAGTTCTTGCATGGGACAGTGTCCTCAAGTTTACTGTCATGAAGCATGGAGCGGAGGACAAAGTATAAAGCCCTGTTGCAGTTTTCTTGTTAGCACAATATTTCATGAACTGCTGCATCTAAAGTCTTTAAATTTGGTAAAAATCTTACAATAAATTGCTACCAAAGGAAAACCAGAAAATTTCAGTATACCAGAGCTCAGTTTTCTGACCGTTTAGCTTCATACTGAGTTTTGTAAATGGTCCTCCCATTTTTCTTTAAATAATACTAAATGGACACAAAATAATAATAATACAGTGTGTAATGGTAGGGTACAACATTGCAGCTTTTTCCTGACCATAGCTTTCTAAATAGGCATTCCATATTCCATTTGATAATAAATAAATGGAAATAAATTAAATTCATCACTGAGCTTGTTAGCTTGTTCTTAGAATAGGGATAAGTGACATTTTAGCAGTGTATTGGGAGGGTACGTTTCATGTTGCCTCTTATCTCCAAAGGAAACCAGAAATTGCAGTTATTTCCTGACATACACTCTGTACCTCAAAATGGACATGCCATAATCCATTTGATAAGAATAAATAGTACCGTAATAAATGAAAGTCATCATTGAGCTAAAGTTAGCTTGTTCTCGAAATAAGGGTAAGTGACCGCTAAGTAGTTAATAGAAGTACAAGTTGGGAATCCAATAGAGCTTGCAGGGTAGTCACAGTTCTCAATGAACCGGCAGGTCTTAAACAGCACTTATTTCCTCCATGCAGTTACCTATTGAACTGAAATTCAATATTCCCAACTCAATATTCTCATCTCAATTTCTTTAACTTCCTCCTTAGATATAAAATAAAATTGTGTAAACATTTTCAATTTCTTTCATTTAACATCGTAATTGAATCATACTATTTTTTAAGAAAAGACATTTTCAGTATCATGAAAGTGTTTATTTTAGAATATGCTAATAGCTTGAACCACTTCAAATCAATAGGCTCATCTTACTGCCTGCAGTTTTATCAAGTATCAATAAATAGATTTTAAAAGCATTTTGAAATACAAATTTACATGGATACTTTAGATTGATAAGCACTGAAAATGACTAAATTTCCCCAAAAGTGTCAAAATTCCTGTCAAATACTTTAATTAAATGTGAAGTAAAATGTTGTTATTTTTTTTCAATGTGGCATGTGTCATAAGCTCGAGAAAAAACATGCAAGCACAAAAATGTGTAAACTAACAAAATTTTCAAAATGCCCTTAAACATTTGCAATCCATAACTGATGTTTTCCCTGATCAAATATGTGTATCATTTTATCAATTTTATCTCAACTGTCAAGAATCAAACTCGGATCTCTCACACATCCATGCTAATAGAGCTATATCTGTACTTGTTACGATTTTATAAATATCCAACTTCTTTATTCAGAGTAGAGACATTTTGGTGTAGATCCTTATACTCTGCCTATAAAGAAGTTGGACATCCATGAAATAACGGTATAAGGATCTATACCAAAATGTCTTTGCTCTGTGTATAGGTTAGATATCAATTATAATTCTGCTTTAGGAAATAATGTCTTTGAAGGGAATATTAAAGTGGGTTAAAAAATCTCACTGTTTTGATAGTAACTTCTTACCTTACAAGCTGATTCATGATTATGAAGTTATACAACATACATGATACAGCATTGTGTTGCAACAGTGTGGAACATCAATATAAGTGTTTATTCAAAACAAAATGAATAATAACCAATTCATAAATATGCCAAACGCCTACCTGGTAATCTAATCTGAAAACGGTGAACATTCATTCAACATTGACCCTGAATATTCCAAGCATCAAACATACTATCAAGTTGCTAATTCCATTTCATCTAGCTGATATAGCATGTCTATCAGGTGACTGAGGGACCAAAAACAAAACATTTGCTGGAAACATTATCTCCAGGCTTGACTGATCAAATTATGGCTTGTCTGTCATGTAAATCCAGTGGCCTGTGCAGGGAGCTGTGAGCAGATTAGACAAGAATATACACAGCAGACTAGACTATCTTTGCTCTTAGAGAACATTATTCTCTTGAAAATCGAGCAAGACCATCTTTAAGAAATAGGGAAACTGGATAGTACAAACCATTTTGTGCTCTTTGAGAACATAATTCTTTGAACAGGATACCTCTTGAAAATCGAGCAAGACCATCTTAAAGAAATAGGGAAACTGGATAGTATAAACCATTTTGTGCTCTTTGAGAAACTAATTCTTTGAACAGGATACCTCTTGAAAATCGAGCAAGACCATCTTAAAGAAATAGGGAAACTGGATAGTATGAACCATTTTGTGCTCTTTGAGAACATTATTAAAGTACTCTTGAAGACACATGCGCAAGAATTAGAAATCTTGTCAGCAAACACAGAACGTTGAAGGTCTATGCCACCGAAGCCCATGAGAAACTTCACAACAAACAAAAATGATCACCACATGATGATGTTGGTTATTGAGGATAGAGGCCAACTATATGTAACCTGTCATAATCCAGTCTCTGATGTTCAAGGCCAAGGCTGTTCATAACTACCGGGTAACCACCACATGGATTCAAGACACTCTGAGACAAGTCAACCCTGCCTTTACCATCAAAGATGAGCAGTCCCAATTCAAAGACAAAAACATTCTAATGTCTCAAATATCTTAACTGAAGCTAGTCTACCTTGCCATAAAGATCTCTGATCTTGAAAAATCAATGCATATGCCAAAAATCTCACAACTTTAGCAAGTCTGCCTTGCCTATTGGCAAATGTCTAAAATCTCAAAGCGAAGGCAAGTCTGCCCAGGCTGTTGGCCACATGGAGGTAGAGCGATGTAGAGTTAGCCATGTGTGAGAGGAGACAGGTAGAGCAGACGAAGGGGCACCTGCCGATCCTGTCAGCTCTTATCTACCAGTTCTCCTTGTCTACCGCTCTTACATGCTTAAATCACTCACCGTATTGGCTTGCATGACCATATCACCCAACACCTCACTGGCTCACAATACATGTTATACAGGATATCTTTTATTTCAAGTTTGATATCACTTATCTCTTATTGAGTGATGAGGTAGAGCCAGTATTTTCACAAGTGGTGCAGCTCTAGCAGATCACAAGATAAGAGATACTGTAAGTGATATCAAATGAAAACAAAAGATATTTTGTTTAATATATGCCCAAATGGTAAAAAATGTGGTGGTTTACGTCCAATACATCTTATTGTTGCATTGTACCTTTCTGGTAATTAGAACCGGCGATGACATCACATTTATTGTAGACATGACATGAAACAATTGTACAAATGATGTAACTGACTGACAGGGGCATCAAACTCAAGTTTTTAGAAGTGAAAAAACTCAGTCTCTAACTTTTCATCATATTTCCAATTTTGCTTATATGCTTAGAATCTTCCTGTTAATTGTTGTGAGTTCAATTCAGTAATGTTTTACGCGCTTGCTGCCTCCTACCCTTTCACTTGGACAAGTGTCATTTCTTCTAACAAAATGTCTTATGCTCAGTTTCAACAGTTCTCTTAAACTATATTTTAGATCAGAACCTTTTTTGAAATCAAATGGTTCTTGGAATCAATCTGTTAGTTGTCTACCATCAAGTCTTACTTCGTACAATGGGGACAGAGTTTAGTTACGTCAGAACCTTTTTTGAAATCAAATGGTTCTTGGAATCAATCTGTTAGTTGTATACCATCAAGTCTTATTTCGTACAATGGGGATATAAGTTTAGTTTGTTCAGAACCTTTTTGGAAATCAAATGGTTCTTGGAATCAATCTGTTGGTTGTCTATTCCACCTCTTTATCAATCTCATTGAAATAATAGAGAACCTAATCATGAGGAACACTACTAAGAAAGAATTAAGAAACTGAGAAATTAGAAATGCAGAATCAAAATGGATGATTCTCGCTTATTGCAATGAGACTGCCTCTTCTTCTCATGATTTTCACATGCCTAACTTACTCTCAATTCACAGGGGAAGATGTTCAATTCCTGTCTTTCATGCTTTTTCTTCAAATGCTACTGCCTTATGAAAAAAGAAGCCAAGTTGCAAAAACTGTGCAAGTCTAGAACTATGCCCAGACACCACAAGACATAATGATTGCAAGAAACCTAAAGTAGTCAAATGAAAAACTAATGTGTTCAAATTATAAACAGGTATGTGGCTGACGACCTTAATTGCTGAAGATTCTGAAGAGCAAAGTTGCAAGAAAACCAACACATTGACAAAAAGAAGCAGTCAGAATTTGGTCACTGGATAATACAAATTATCAAGAAATACTCCTTTATAGAAATGGTTAGAATAGACCGTTTCCGATTTCAAAGAATTAAACTTTGTCTGTTTGCCAAATCACACTGTTTCATCTCAGCTTCAATTTTGAATTTTCCAAGACAAAACTGTTCTTAGAATTGTTTTAAACTTTTAGTTAAGAATGATTGACACTTCAATTATCATTTAACCATAATTGAACTATTATAATTGAAAAGCAAATTATTATGATTCAATTAATCTAGAAGAAATCTATCACTACTAAAATTCATGATTACAAAATCGAATATATTTGGAGCAAAATATTTACAGATCAAATAAAACAAAAACTTCTTTTGGGTTTAATGATGTTGAAGTTGAACAACGAATTGACGTCATATGCAATCAAAAATGTACATATTTATAAAAATGTTAATCAAAAGTAACATTAAGTTGAAACATAATCGATCTCAGAATCTACAAACATCCGTTTCCCTGTATCAAGCTCATTAGTATCGAAAATGCAATTTTCTAATAACAAAACTCATTCTAAAAATCCAATAAGCTGAAAAAAGAGTCCAAATTCCATCTAATTCCTGGTTCCATTACTGTATCAAATTGAAGGGTTATTCTCAAGAGAACCAGCTCATTACCAATGGCAGTTGTGTGGCGACTTTACAGTATAAACAGAGCACTGGAGTCACGACCTTTACATTTTATGGCAATTACAGCTTCCAGTTGGTATAAACCTGCCCCAGTGTCTGGTGGATCTTAATGCAACTTCCAGGCTGTTATCTTAACTCCAGAGTGTCTCAAGAATGTGAACATATACTGGTAGAGAGATAGTGCAAAGGTGAATTGTCCGTCTATACATGGCTTTTAACCCGTAGGTGCTTAAAATGCCTTCCACTAGTTGGTCATTTCTTTTATTTAAAACTTTCCTGTCTCCTATCTTAATTTCGGCTTATTCTGAGTACCTTAAGAATGTAAAGATATACATAAATCCAATTTGCCATACACTTCCAGTGTTTTCTTCTTTTTATTTTGACACTTCTGAGTGTCTCAAGAATGTGAACATACTTGTACAGAGAAAGTGCAAAGGTGAAATGTCAGACAGCAGTCAACTGTGGCTGCCTAAAATGCCTTACACTACTTTTAAGTTATTTAATTTCTTTAACACATTTTAGATTTCATTTCACATAGTTCTTAGCCCTTATTAAGGGTCACAGGGTCACCAAATCTATTTTCAGAATCCTAATCAGCTTAGTAGTCTGTACACAAGATTTTTAGCTTCTAGGCTTTTTGTTTCTGGAGGTGATGAAAATAAGTTCTCAGGGCCCCTTGGGAGGGTTTTAAGGGGTCATGAAATCTATGAATTATAATTCCCATCAGCCAAGGAGTCTGTACAGAAAAATTCATATTTCTAAGTTGCTCAGTTAGTGGCTCTGGAAAAGAAGACAGAATTTTACAAAGTTTACAGACGGTTGTAGGACGCCAATCAATGCAATAAGACCATTGGACCTTTCAGGCCTGATAAGCAAAAAACATTTCTCACCTTAAATTGTCTGTCATTTCATTCATTGAAAATTCCATTTTCGTAACTTCTTATCAATGATTTCAAAGCTGTTTTAAAAGCTTTTCACTAGAAGGAATTTTTCAACAGTAGTATTTCTATTGAATATTCCTCCCTTTATTTTTTTACTTCAGAGAAATCAGAGTACCTGAAGAATGTAAATACTACCGAGAACTCACTTCTTGCTTTGTCCTCATGCTTAATATGATGCTAACTTCTTTTGAATTGTTCAATATTGATCTAATCTATTGAAATTTGCATTTTCATCATTTAATTGTGCAGTGTCTTAAAAATATCAACACATACAGAAGTATAGAGCAAAAGTGAATTCCTGTTTCTTATTTAACTGGTTGTTTCAAAACTTTTCCCTTCACTGTTGAATTCATTTTCAATGATAATGTCATACAACTCTTCAGGAAATATGATTTTATTTCAAACCAAAACATTACAAGTTTCATGTTTTTTATCTCTATAAAACATAATTTCATGTAAAATTCTTTACATGGGATATTGATCCCCTGTAAGTATTTCAATGGGATATTTCAAATTACCCTTAATTTGCCCCATCAAGGTAACCTTTGCTCCATGACTGACAACTATTCGATTGAGGTTGTTATTTTGCCTTATGAATATACAAATGTAGAACTTAAGCTTATTTCATACACTGGGATTGGATTGTCATTCTTCACAGACAAAAAGACCCAGATATTGGACATTCGTGACCTTTCAACATCAAGTCTTCTTTATCGTGATGTAGATTCATGACATAATACCAATTAATGATAAGTACAAATAATCCTAATATCTAATGATGATCCTCTTTTTCATCCAAATGACAAAAAAATCATCCAAATATGCATTCATTGCATTCAAAAGATCATTGATAACATGAAGTTTTAAAACAATTATCAATGACTTAGAAAAATACTAGCAATCAATAATATAAAAGAACAACTTAAAATGGAACGAAAACATTTCGAAGTCTTTTGATAAGATAAGCATGTATAATATATATATGTGTACTGTTGTTTCACCCAGTTTGAATGTTTCTCTTTTCTTATTAGCCTTCACAGTAATCACAAAGCATTTACATCCAGTATTCAATCCTATAGAGAAAATACACCTAACTGAATATATCAAACAAAAGTTGAACAAAATATAACATTCCAAAACATCATTCAACAAAATGTCATATTTACTGAAACAAAGTTTTGGACAAGTTACTGAAAACAATATACAGGATAAGGAATATTTATACTAAAGTCCTCCAAAACAGGGCGGTAATTATACAGTACTATTATAAAAAAAGAACTTTATTCAAGAAAACTTCTTCCACTAGTTAAATTTTGCAGAGAACAAAGAAAGATAGACCAAACAGAAACTGAAAATTTAAAACCCTAAGTTTAAGGGTTAAAGAAATTAATACATTCCAAACGTCATTCAATTAAAATATAAATTTCGTTACAAAAAATTGACTGAACAAATAAACCAATTTATGAATATATAGCCAAAGTCTTTAAAACAGGGAGTTATTTCACAAACATAAAAAAAAGAAATATTTTCCTACAAACTTCAGAAACTGACAACATTTAAATTTTTCATCTAATTCAAACAGTTCTAAGAGAGACATACCAAAAAACTCAATAAAACTCCACCAGGTTGATCCTGCTTAAATTGCCCTACCGGCTGACCTTTCAAGGCCAGTTCGAGAACGGTGTTCAGCCTACGAATATAACTCAAACTTGGTTTAATTGCCCCATGATGAGAGGAGCGAAAGCTAAGAACATCAACAATCAGTACGATGACGTTGGCAAAGAGGTTTAAATCATATTACATAGACCTGGAGCTTTGCTTAATGAGGTACGAAGGGGAGGAGAAAGCAAGTTTGCAGATATGTATTGACAACTCATAGAGTTGGATCTGGCTTGCGCTTAGCAGATGTTGATATCATAGCTCTTACCTTCCCCTATAAAAAAAAATCTCTGAAAATTCGTTATTGCACCAACTCCAGAGGACAGCCAGACCACCTTTTTAAGAAAATTTTACCATTGCCGCATGCGGAAGGGCTCTGGAAAGGGTGGGGCCTGTCTCTGTATGGGCCATGGAAGGCCTGCCTTTGCTATGTGGAGTTGTTTCCGAAGGGGACCCTCAGACTGCTAGGAA
Organism: Steromphala cineraria; assembly: GCA_916613615.1. NCBI lineage: Eukaryota > Metazoa > Mollusca > Gastropoda > Trochida > Trochidae > Steromphala > Steromphala cineraria. The sequence continues at coordinate 27,795,251 of OU744725.1, forward strand.
CTGGCAGTCTTTCCACAAGACACACACAGAAAGTATGCTATGTGGAGTTTGTTCAGAAGGGGACCCAGAGATTGCAATATTTTAAAGTGTGGTGCAGCAATGAATTAATTATTTTGTCTATTTATTGGAGTTCTTTCCACAAGACACACACAGAAAGTGTTCTATGTGGAGTTGGTTCAGAAGGGGACCCAGAGATTTCAATATTTTAAAGTGTGGTGTGGCAGTGAAATAATTATTTTGTCTATTTATTGGAGTTCTTTCCACAAGACACACACAGAAAGTGTGCTATGTGGAGTTGGTTCAGAAGGGGACCCTCCGACTGCAATATTGTAAAGTGTGGTGCGGCAGTGAAATAATTATTTTGTCCATTTGTCTGAATCCCTTCCTCAACACTCACACAGAAAGTGTGCTATGTGGACTTGTTTCAGGAAGGGACCCTCAGATAGGTAGTTTGGAGTACTTATGCGCATCTCCCATTGTCATATCAAATTCAATCCTGATGACGTCACCTAATGATATGCAATACTCTCCTTCACGTGTTTATGTGCTTCGCCATGCGCTGGCTGAATATTCTGTGTGTGCATTGGACATTAAGGTTTTAAACCATCTAAATCATTATCAAAACTGAAGTACCTCATGACTCTCGGGTACATGGTATGTAAACAAAGCGATCACGCCATATAACATAACACATTGGATAGAGAGTACGGCAAAATAAAGGGTTATCTATGTTATAAAATGATGTAGTAGATCATTTTGTTATTACTAGTAAGCAGCATGTAAACCTTGCGACAACGTTTATATTTGTTCTAATCTTTTGTGGAGGAAAATTATTATGGGATAGGGACCATTTATTTTAGCAATGTGAAGCAATAGCATTATTTTAATTTCTAATATTCTATGTATCCTCTTTAAAATTATAAATAATAATATTTTCACAACTATGTTGAAACCATGAGAATAAAAAAAGTGAAATTAAGAAAATAAAGATCATTCTTGAAGATGATGTTGTTTCACATTGTTGAAATTGATATGCAAATTAGAAAATTCATATTTTCGTCAAAGGTCGAACTATTATAACTCGATACGACATTGATATCTGTTGGAATGAACATATGCAAATTACTCAAACTTATCCTTTGAATTACTGAAAAATTATAAGTGTTTTTACTATTAATATTGTAAGATAAGTTGGAAATCGTTTCTCCGGCCCCAGGAAAATGGACACGATGCTTTCATACATTTATGACTGGAAAAAATCAGAGGGCATTTATCCCCACGTTTTTCCCCTTTGAGATGTGTAACGTAGTGCAGCAAAATTAACAATCTCATGCAAACGAGATTTGTTTTAAATGCTATATATTCACTGACAGTTATGTCTTAGAATTCTTTGCTTGTGCCATTTGGTATTCCCGATTCAATTTATGTACTGCATTAGTAAAAATTCTTATTTGCCTACATTTACTTCATATCATTGAACTACTGAGGACATTTACGACGCATTAAGTGTTAAAAGTTAGACATCATAGTTTTTACTTATCTTCTGATCTTTATTTAACTGATTGTGATGAAATATTACAAATAATATTTTCTCTTTGTTTGAAATGACTGGAACTACATTCATCTGGTCACGTTACTCATTTCTCTTCTGACCCACATATTTGAATATGCAGATAAAGGTCAACCAGTGTTGGAGCGGGGCGTATATCTCCTGTCGAAACAATGTAAACAATAGCTAACAATATGAATGTTTTTGGTCAATTAAGTCCATTTCCCCTTTGAATTTATGTGAAATTAATTGGCTGTGTTCTGATGAGATGTTCTTTGATCAGTAAAAAGTGTAAAAACTATATTTCATTCATTTTAATTTTTTATCCGAACTACCTACCTCAGACGTACTGCAAGGAACTCAAATATTTTAAAGTGTGGTGCGGCAATGAATTCATTTCCTGGTCCATTGTCTGAGTCCCTTCAATTATACTCGCACAAATTTGCCATAAAAAGTGTGCTATGAGTTGTTTCAGTTTAGGGGACCCTCAGACTGCAAGGAACTCAAATATTTTGTTAGTTTCCATTTTAATTCTTGTTACACAGAAGACTGATTTCAAATATTGTTAACCTGGCAGAGTGAAGCCTGAAATCTATAATTGATTTCTGTGTTCATTTGACACTCATCTTGTCATTTCATTAGTTTTCAATTAAAAGAAATACTCCTTAAATAACAACAATGAAAAACATGTATGATTGATGAAAAAGGGCACTTAAAATAAACACAATTATAAAAACAATGGCACTAAACAATATAACTTAAAATGATTATGAATTATTAAAAAGAAATTATTGGTACTATTTGTTGTTTGCTTAAACAAATTCAATGGCACTTTTTCAATTTCAAAGCTATATGCAATAATACATTTCATCAAAACACCCTGCCATAAACAATTGTCTCAAATCCTAGATTCCTTACACCATTCAATACATTGTGACCACCTGATTGCCTGGACCAATCAGAACTGCTCGTTAGTCTGTGTGCATAACACCACTTCCACTTCAAACCAGTCACTAGCAAGAAGACAAGATGGCAGCCGTGATGGACATAGAGATTATAGCTAAATCACAGCTCATTAGAGCCCCAAATTGGCATTTCTACAGTTACTATTACCAAAGTGAGTATATCTTATGACTGTTCCCAATTTATATTCCCCATTTTTATGTTATAAATCATAAAAGAGTGAGTAAAGTGTTTCTTAAAAATTGGCTTCACTGTCAAAATGACAATTGATTTCAAACCCTGATTCTTTTTGGTTGTGTATCTTGCTTTGTCATGTCAATGGTTATATTATTGAACCTAAATTTTGCAAATTTGATTTGATACTTGATGTGTCAGTTTGATTCTTTTCCATGATAATTTTCAGCCCAAGATGCATTGTTAACAACAGTGTGCACTAGACCATGACTGCCATGAACTTGGACACAGGAAGTGATTATGTAATATCAGGTAATATTACAGCCAGCAAGCTGACCTAATTCCTGTATAAGCATCCAGTAGAGCTTTAGATGTAATAGACAATTTGCCAGAAGCTGCAATGAATTTGAAAATATATAGACTTGATTAACTGGCATTTACATTTGTAAACATCTAAATAGGTTGAATCTATATTGGAAATAAATGTTGGAGTAACTTGATTTCAAGGGGATCAAATGAATGTTCAAGTGTGTCCATTTCTGTTCAAATGTATCATGCATTGCACAATTGCCCTTCATTTTTGATTTAATTGATTTTAACATTATATGTAAATCATAAATATTAAAAAAAAAATCTTCATATAATAATTCTTCTGAAGCCTGAAGGTATAATATCAATCTGTATGTTTTATTATTTTATGCATGGCATGTTAAAAAAACAATTCATCCATTCACTGTCATATTCAAAGTGTTTATTTAAGGTGATCATTGAAGCTTACAATACACAGACCTGGCAGAGGGAATTCACAGGATAACAAGACAGTGTCAACACTGTAAGTACTCTGAATTGTTAAATATACAAACAGATTAGGAAATAACAAATGAATTTACAGATAAGAGCCACAGTGCAATTCTGTTCTTAATTGCTTCCCAATTTTTATTACTCAACCAAGCCTCCATTTTAATAACAATAGAAGTAAATATGATAAATACTTATTATGTACTATTTATACTCATATTTTGTTGTGCTCAAAATCTATATTCATAGTTTTAAAATTATAGGCATCCTTTTTATGCCGTACATGAATTAAATGTGTGTTTTGATCTGAATGTTGTATATTTGATACTTTTATGACAATGAATGTAAAATCATCTGATAACAGAAAACCTCATAGATAAAGAATACTAGTTAATAAAAGAATAAAACTTATTTACTAGTACTTAGGCATGTATTGGAGAGTCATTGTCAGATATCATACTGAATAATCCTGAATACTTTTTTTAATATTCAGACTCTCATGCAAGTTCTTTCATAAATATTCAAACTACCTTATAGAAATTTAATTATTAGTTAATCATTCTATTTACTCTCATCTAAAAGCAAATTATAATATCACGTCTCTTTCAATAATGATGCAAATAACTACTACATTTGATGTTGAAAAAATACTATAATAGTAATAAAATAATGCCTTTAATTTTCTAGTGATGGAAATTTGACTTCTTACACTATGAATGATAATGAAAATAACACCCTCGCAAGATAGTTCTACCAAATGGATATATGACATACTAGTAAATCAATTTTGAATTGGTCATAAATGTAACAATTTGAGTTAAATGAAAAATCATAAGATATTGACTTTTCTTCTCTTTCTGACAGGTCTTTGACAATAACATCATTTCTGTTTTTAGGAGCTCAGCCTGGATAGAGTAATCCAGAGTTCATTATGATGACAGCCAGTGTAACAACCACAGCCACGCCCATCAAAGATTATATCAACAATTGGTCCCTGTCGAACAGGGACCATCATGTATTAAAACTGAAACTTAAAAACATAGAACTGCAAATTTGTTTTGTTTTTTGTTATCAATTGGCAATTATATGCATGCAGTAAGTAAAGTCATATATAGCCTGCCCTAAGAGGGTTGCTAGTTTGTTATGATCTTGAATCAAATCAGTATTTTAAAGGGGCAGTAGCACATTTTTTGATAATTTTATATTTCAAAATTTTCACTGATAATAGTAAGTCAATGCAAAATGTATCAATTTGACAGTGTCAAAAATCTCATTACACAAGCCAACCATCCACAGTCAGAGGACAAAGTATGAAGATTCACATAAAATCAATTGGCAGCCATTTTATGTGAACACCTTTAAATCATTTTGTAAAAGAAAAAAGAATTGAATGGCTAAACTTGACTTTATATATTTGAATTATTACTGTTCCAATTAGCTTTAATACATTGTCTTTCAATTGAAAGCATTAATTTTCATTTTCCTGACATCACCTTAAATTGCCCGTACAAACGTGGTACTGCCCCTTTAATGGCTTAACTTGGAAAAAAACCATTGGTTAAAAAAAATATGGTAAGTTACTGCAACAAATCATGTTACAAAGTTTTTTTTTACGTTTGTGACAAGTTTTAATTTCCTTTCCGAAGTATTTGAGTTCTGGGAAGGGACTTATAGCCTAAGTTCTGGAGTGGATAGTGAAGGTTTATTGCCTTTCCGTACCAATGCCATAACTAAGTTCTGGAGTGCATAGGGAAGGTTTATTGCCTCTCCAAAACCATGCCAAAAATCATGCTCAAGAGTGCATATGAAAGGTTTACTGCCTTTCCGTACCAATGCCACAATTACATTCTGGAGTGCATAGGGAAGGTTTATTGCCCTTCCGTACCAATGCCTTACTTAGGCTCTGGAGTGCATAGGGAAGGTTTATTGCCCTTCCGTACCAATGATAATAATAAAGTTCTGGAGTGCATAGGGAAGGTTTATTGCCCTTCCATACCAATGCCATACTTAGGCTCTGGAGTGCATAAGGAAGGTTTATTGCCCTTCCGTACCAATGCCGATAATTACGTTCTGGAGTGCATAGGGAAGGTTTATTGCCCTTCCATACCAATGCCAATAATAAAGTTCTGGAGTGCATAGGGAAGGTTTATTGCCCTTCCGATCCACTGCCAATAATCAAGTTCTGGAGTGTAAAGGGAAGGTTTATTACCTCTCCGTACCAATGCCATGAACCAATTCTGGAGTGGAAACGGAAGGTTTTATTGCCTTCCGAACCAATGCTACAATCATGAAGCTCTGGAGTGCATAGGGAAGGTTTTATTACAATGGTTTTGGCATTCTTTCCGAAAGCAGTCCGTAAAATTGCTCGCTAGATTACTGAAGTGAATGTGGTGCAGAAAGACAACCACAAACACCATCCAGATTTGGTTCCCAATCCCCTCCAGAGGTTTCTTGTGGATACACTCTGGCAATGGTAAAATTTTCTGTGGCAAAGTTATAGCAACAAGGTTTCAAGAGATTTTTTTTTGTAGGGGTTGTGACCTGGATAAGTTGAGATCATGATCCATACACAATATGATTTAATTTGAATGAAGATCCTGATAACAGTTAGTGTCATAGTTTAGGGTTTTTTGGATTTTTTTTTTTCTAAAATCTCTATAATAAGAAAGCCCTTTCCAAATGATTTCAGTTATTGTACTGATTGAAAAATACCATCATTTAAATTATGATACATGTATCTTCTCAATATGACTAACCTAAAAGCCTATTAACCTAAGACTAATACCGCTTGGCAGATTGTACTAGTTGTTTTGATATATGAAGAAAACTTAATACATAATATTTTTCCAACAAATATGACTTTTGAAACTGAACACTATAAATAATGAGGCAACCATGTTTACTAGTGTTTTTGCTTATACAAGTAGATCAACTACTTTTCCCAAGAGGACTAATTAACCTTTGTAACAATTTTATAGTTGGGATTACACTATCTTGAATAGTACAGATTCTTCTACTTTTTTGAGCTGAGTCCCATGCAGGATTTGAACCCACACCCTCAGAGTCAGGCAACACCGCCAGCAATGGCCATACCAACAGCTAACCAACTCGCCCGTTTCGCCATCCACAGCAATTAACCTTTGTTGATATATATTTACCCACATCAAGCATTACATAGGGTTAAAAAAGAACATTTATGGTCCTTCTGCATAAAGCAAATTGATTCATAGCATCATAAGAGGTCTTCTCTCTGACAACATACTTAACAGGATGAAAATCTTTTGGAGTTCACAGTCATTCAGATTTGTTCTAACTAGTAGATTTTTAAAACTATTGTATCTTTCTTAAATCTGTCCTTATGTCTATTCAAGTTTAAAGATCAATTTCCATATGATTAAATGTTTTGTAAATATTGGTACCACTTCCGTATCTTGCAAAAGTTATCTGAAACCTTGAAATCTAATAAATGTACAGTACAGTATTCAGTAGCATTATCAGGTATGCTGCTGTATTGACAATTTGATAATGAATTCAAAGGCACCTCTTTTGTCACTCAATACAATTTTCATAAAATTCAAATACATTTTCTTTAATAAAAATAATTTGATACACAGTGTTGTAAAGTATGGATACATTGACTTTAATAATCAACACAATGTGAAAATGGTGTCACATTGTTTCATTGAAGTTACAATGTACTATTTTTCATTACATCATAATCAATTCACAATTCAACAAAGTAACACAAAAATATTAGGATTATCTTAAAGAGTTTAAAAAATGGCAAGTGTATAAAACAAGATTTAAAAGATGTGGTTATATTTTTTAACTGACAAGTTCACATTACTTTTTTATGACCTAAACATTTATTCAAATACCTAAAAAATGCAGAATCGTACATTAATTATTATGTAAAATTCTAAAAAAAAAAAAAAATTAAAACAAAAATATGCACATTTTTAAAACAATGACATTTATTTCAAACTTAGTACAAAAAAAATAGTATACAAAAAGTAAAAACAAATAAACAAATAAATCTTTATAAAAGCTGAAAAATGAATCATTGAAAATAAATTTGCTATGTCAACTTTACAAAACTGTAACATAATAATGACAACCAAAAATGTTAAGAATGTAGGTCATTAACCAATTACATAGTTCTACAAAAACAAAACAAGACCGAATCTGTCATTTAAACTTCAAAAAAGAAAAAGAAAAAAAAATTAAGACATGAAGATGTTATTATCTTTCATCTGAACAAAAGCATGAACACTACAATTTAACGCAGAAATAGAAACTGTCTTGATTTTCACTCAAACAGAAACCACTGACTAGTGAGAACGCTTACCAATTCATTTTCTAAGCACCAAAAGCATCTCTCGTCGGCAACTTGTTAGAACAGACCCAAAACATTTACTTGACCTAGTATTGCCTCTCTATTTACAAACAGTATTGATGTAATTCCGTACGGCAGCATCTGTTGGTATCAGCTGAACGCTTAGAACTGTCGTCTGCTACGGCGAAAACTTGCTACTGAAGCAGACGACACCGTTTTTAGAGCTAAGATTGGAATGAAATGGACGCATTCAGCAATCAATACCTCCCTTACTCCAGAAACGTCAAGAAAAACAACCTCGCCATAGAAAAAATTCATTTACCTGGAGGTGATAGCAGGCGCGTCCAAACCATGGCGAGAGCTCCACTGCTACTGATGTGATGCTTGAAATTTTACTTCCGGCAGACTCTGTGAACTCTGACCTTTCAGTAAAAAATAACGTGAAGGGAGATAACAAAATGATTACGTCTAAAAATACGCAAAAGACGTAATGATTGAAGCTAGGTTTCCAATGGAAGTCTTGTTTTCTGCTTTTTGCTCCCAGCTACTTGAAATGTTGCATAAAATTTACAGGTTGACTGTACTTTCACAGCTATCATGTATAGATCTACCACGCGTGTCTCTACATGTGTATGGAATAAAGATCCTCGGTTTCCTCTTATGTATCTTCGACAAACTGTTACATCCGTGAACAACAAACCATCTATATAATTTGTGTATTAAAACATGACATTGAAACAAAATAACTTTCGTAACATTCTCAGCTCTTGGAATAACCTAGACCTAGCAGTGTTTTCTTCTAGGGTTTCTTCCTGTCATTGGATTTAACTCACGTGTCTTCTTTACAATTAATATTTATGTGATTCATACGAAATTTTAGTTAATGGACGCACCAATTTCATATGACGTTCCGCAGTTTCTCACGATGTACCGGTACCAAAAATGCTTTCCGTTGCTGTTTCATCAGCTACTACTGTATTTATTATTTCCATATATGTATATACATGTAGGTATAATAAATGTAAAATAAAGTATTAGAAAATTGAATTTATAAGTCCTTCAACATGAAGTTTTAAAAATTAGCTTAAAAAGTTTTATTTACTGAGCCTTAAAAAAGAGGATATAATTGTCAAAGGTTCCCATTCATGAAAGGTTGCATAATCTTGTCCAGTGAGTAGAAGTATTTGCCTAAATAAAGTTTACTTTATCTCAAAAGTCAAAATAGGACATTAGTTTAAAAAAGGTTTATTATTTTCTTCCATAAACATTGATACCTTTCAACAAGTCACAGTAGATCCTCAATTCTTCATCTTAAAAGAATCATTTCACGTTTGAACTTCAATCAACATCCCACACGAGTAGAGACCATTTGCTTTTGCTAAACTTTTCTTTCCATCACCGTACATACTTTTTGTCAAATAGGTCCAGGTTAATCAAAATGCTTAAACAACGATTTGTTTTTCATTGATGCTACGAAAATAGTTATTTCTTCCAACAAATAACTTAATGGTCAGTCAAGAACTTAACCTGGACAACAACTGTAAGTATGAAAACTGTGATACAAAAATCCATATTTGTCGTTGGCGACTCATGTTTCAAGAACATACCTAAATTGATATGAGAACTAAAATAAATCAGTCAATCAACTAAATATTTATAGATTCTCTTTTTATCGTATCATCAGCATTGTTGTGCAACTCGTCACTGTTTATGTGCCAGCTTTTTAGATGAAGAAATAAAGCCAGTTATACAACCTGACGAAGTTGATAGTAAATATCGAGCCGTTTTACACTTCAACTCTATACACGTCTTATGCAAGTACATACCGCTGCTTTGTTATTATCTTCCTATTTTATTAACAAACTCGAATTTATATATATTCAGGATGTAGTTGTGCATTGAGGGAACCAGAAGCGGTGAGGGGGTGCGCAGCCCTCCCAAGAGACTTCAAAATAGCGTAAATGTTTGGAAACATATACAAATAGTGTAGAACAACTTATAATCAGTAAACATTTACACGCATGATCCTAAACACTTGCATATTCTTGTATCCAAATTTTACATAATAAATATTTAATTTATTGAATTTAATAATGGTGCCCATATCATGCATCCCATCCAAACAAAAAGAAAACCTCTAAAATTCACAAAGTTGTCTTCAATTATTAAAAGAAATAAGTTATATTCCAGAATATCCTCATCGATCGTGTGCCAGCTCTTTGACGTACTGCACCTACAGCATGCTTATATTAGCCCATAATACAGACCGACGAGGTGCACGGATACAGACTTCGGCAATCCAACAGCGGCGAGTGCGTGTGAATCGCTTGATTGACAGGCGAGGATATTGAAGATGTCAATAGCGAAATAGACAACGGAATATAGCCTGGCTTTATCGATTTATTGCTGTACTATTCGCGGCATCGAAACATGGCGTTCAATACATTGCAAATTCATCATTCCGATTCTGGATTTAATAATGCATTATGACGTAAATAATTAACATGTAATTTCGTTTGATGTTAAAATATTATTTTGTCAATGGACGCTATTATCTTTAACGGCCCAAGGTTACTTGGTATTTACAACAGAATGCACATAAAATGTATCGAGATGTCACATACAGAAGTTAATAGCGGCTAACGAACTCAAAGTATTAGTTTTTCCTCAAATGACGTCATACCACGCCCACGCATACAATTGTTCCAACACAAATTCATTTCATTCGGTTGACATTTATAAAACGAAGATAAACAAAATGTTGCTAGTGATTACGAGCCATTAAAGTTATTATGTAACATGTTTATCTCTTTACGTTGACAATCAAATGGTTATCAAAATAGCATTTTAAGCTCTTGTAATTTGTCTTGCAACAAAATAAAAATGACATATTCCTTTTTTTCGTGACAAGAACAATATCCCTGAGTGTTACCAAACACTTCATAACAACCATAGTCTCTACATTTGAACATTCAACCTTCAATGTCACTTTGTCGTTGTTATGTTTATCTGCATCATCGATACTGTGTCTCTACCATTTAAAGAGGCAGTAGCACGTTTTTTGAAAAATTCATATTTGATTTTTCACTGATAATTGTACGTTAAAGCTAAATGTATTATTTTGATAGGGTAAAAAATCTCATTACACAAACCAATCAGCCATACTCAGAGAACAAATTATTGATATTCACAGCAGAGTCCATTGGCGGGCATTTTGGTGTGAACACCTTTAATTCATTTTGTGAATCAGGAATCGCATGGCTGAATTTTACATTATATATTTGATTTATTAATGATTCATTTACTTTATATACATTGTTACATGTATTTTCATTTACCTGACATCACTTTATATTCTCCCGAAAAACGTGCTACTGCCCCAAGACCCAGCTGATAGCCTGCAATAACATGTCTACTCCAATCAGCTTTAGTAGTTTCATAACGAACATGTAGCTTTTAGGACTTTATTCCAAAGGAGATGATTTTACTGAGTTTGTTTTCTTGTACCTAATATTTTCTTTTTAATGAATATATGTAACAAATATTCTGGTTTTCTTTTTTTCCAATATTTCTTTTTGATGCATTATTTAAATGAAAGTATTTTTCTCAAAGACAATAGCACGTATCTATACTCTAACCTTTCAAACGTAAGAAATTATTTGGAAACTTGATTTAGGCATAATTAGACGGCTGTAAAGTGGGAATTACGATTAGAGTTAGAAGAGAAAAGTCTATCATCAAAACCCTTATGCTATGTAAACGTTTACAGTAATAGCCTAATAGGTGCATTAAAGGGCTCCTTTGGTCCATTTAAAATTTAGAATTATATTCTGTTTTTTAGTGTCATATCAGACATTAAACTGTACAACAACAATAACAACAATGCAATCAAGATTATGTTTAAAGCCTAAAACGTAAACCACTTGTAACACAGGTTACTAGAGAACGATGACGTGGGCCTTGAAAGAGATCGAACTTGTACAGGTTAAAAAGTCTTTTCAGAGGCTGAGTGTAAGTCTACGAAGAGTATGTCTTTACAATTTGTGATCAATTCGGTTTGAACCAGCTACCCATAACAAATTTGTCCAAAAAACTTTCCAAACTAAACAATGATTTAATCCCATTACTGCCATATAAAGATTTCACATATTCTTTGCACCGGCTGTCAAGTCTAAACGAAGTAAATATCGAACTTGAATAATAATTGGCCCTAAACACGCCAAACGTTGGTTGAAAGGGGTGGAAATCGTTTCTGTACAGAATGATTCAAGTCATTAGCAGACAACATGTTGTATTTCGGCTTTAATCATCTACATTTTACAAACTTTCTTTATAATAAGACATTCTTATCTTCAAAATGGAACAAGCCTTATGTTATTTTATGCCGTTATGACCGTGGAAAGCCATAACAAATCTTTATGATGAAATAAAAGGGCGCCACAATGTCTTCATTATTGCTTAATGTCATATTCAATACAACAGAGTAAAACATGAAAAACCCGACTGTTGAAGTGTGCATAGAAGCCATTGAGATAAAAGGAAGTACAAAACATGTGTATTAGGGCAAGTCGGTTTTTTCTATCCAACCGAAATGTTCTACGGTAACTGTTGGATTATGTCATCAAGTGTCTGTCCGTCCGTCCGTCCGTCCGTCCGTCAACCGTCAACCCTATATTTCTTTCTATCCTCCGAGATTTTGTCATTTACATTGCGGTTAAAAGACACAAACAGTATTGCAATCTTTCTATCGTTATGTCTTAACTTCGACATCTCTTCCACAAGGCATGCAATAAATAATAGGCATAGTAACATGATTTCGTTTAAAAAAATAAACGAATCTAGCAAAACAAGTCTTACCAACAGCATGACGTATCAAGATAAATTGAGAGAGAGAGAGTTTATTTCAGTAAAAGGGCCACAGGCCCATTATACATCAGATTGTACACATATTGTAAACATACATGAGCACCATTATATATATTATATACATCACTATAACTTGGTAGTGGTTACACAGTTTAGAAGTCTATTTCTTTGTTTGAATGCCAAATATATGTATTTTGCGAGGGAATTTATGACAAAAGTATTTTGTGATGCAAATAATTGGGCTAGTTTTAATTCTGATGGATATAAATGGTAATATTTAGGAAGAATATCACATCTCAATTTCTGGTAAAAAGGGCATTCTAAACAGAAGTGATACTCATTTTCGATATGAGGTACAATACAAAGCGGGCAAAGACGATCCTCCCTTTTAAGACCTAAAAATCTACCATATTCAATCATCAAATTATGATTTGAACATCAAATCTACTGAGTACAATGCGGAACTGTCTTACGTTAACACTAGTGATATAAGTTTCAAAATCTACACTTGTTTTAATCCTACGATGAAAATCTAATTTTGAGACAAGACTAATATTAGAAGACCACATCTGGTTATCAATATCAATACACCTTTGCTTGAATAATGCTACGAAACAGGATAAATTTCCAATACGTTGATTAGCCCACACATTACCAAAACCATAACTAAACAAAAGAGTTTCAAGATAAATAGAAGTATTTCTTAAACACACCTGCCAAATTCGGTTAAGTCACGAAACGCCATTTACCGCATTTGAATGCTTCAAACTTAAGGTGTTCACGGTAAAATGGCATCATGCACCTTCCACCTAATACATGGAACCCTACCTACAACTGCTGATAACCGGGTTGAGTACATTTACCACACGACGAATATATTTTTGCGAATATTTAATGGGAGAAACTGAAAAAATGTAACACAAAACGTGCTTCGGAGGCTTTAAAGTATATAGTAAGACTCACTACAAAGCAAAGCAAACTTTGTATTTTAAAAATATGGAGGTTCCATGTTAACACTTGATGTTAACTTTCCAGGCCTAGTTCATGATTTAATGTCATAGTGAGGGATTTACTATTAATCGCACCGTAGGCCTATACAAGCCCTTGAATCATAAAGCTAATAAGTCAATGGTCACCCATTCTCAACTCACAGAAGCAGCTCAGTCATACCCGAACCAGCTTGCACTGCATGAGCTGCCTCTGTGGGTTGAGAATTATAATCACCAAGTATATTCTATGAAGCGAAGGTTGTAGTCACTTTGGTTTCTTACCAAGACAATCCGTAATATCTATCATTAACTTACATTTTTATCATTTTAAAGTTTAAAAAGTTTCAAATGATAATCTAAACCTCAAATGCAACCCGCACCCTCACAGACAATTGTTCTATTAAATATTTCCAGGGTGAACACCTCGTCCCATTTGATATCAGATACATGTTAGAGAACTTGGAACTTTTCTCTTCAAACCTTCCAGTTAGTCACTGTACATCATGACGAGCTTCATAGTGATACTTTCTTGGAACAGTCGATACCTCATGATCACGATCTAATGACACAGAGACTAAAGTTTGTTATATGTGACGTCAAACAACTCACTCTTTATATGGATCCGCATCTTATGAACGGACAATGCGAAGCCCCTGAAATACACCTTCAACTGGTCTATGTCAAAGAAAAATATTATGTTCTTCTAATATACATACTTTTGAAACTTTAAACAATCCACAAAAGCTTAACAAGTGTCATTGCAACTTTTGAAATATTATTTTTCATAATTTCCTCACGGCTAGCTAACCTGCTAGTGGAAGCGACTAACGACGTAATTCTCCCTAACAAGTCGAGCACCTGCAATCTGTAAGCACAATTTCCAACTCATTAGGCACGCGTTGAAGCACAAACTGTGGCCTGATCATCTTTCGTACCGTCACAAATCGTGCCAACTTCTCCTAATATCATTATTTACAAATTCGCTGCTCGCCAATGATCATTATCTTCACGGATTCTAGAAGCACGTACAAGTCGCACTCGATTACTTAGCCCAACATTGGCCTTCGTAACCTAACAGCGAATCGGCTTACTAACGCATCAACGGCAGATTTTGGCCGCGGTCGGAATTCTCTCATCGGGTAATACAGCCTATTGAATGTTTGGCAGCTCTCGGATTATCTCAATGATCGGTGCTATGGATAATGTGCTCCCGTGGGTTATTCTGGCTCACAGGGGATTACTCCGTGATTGAATAAATTTGCTCAACGCTTAATTGCGCCAAAGTTGAGGCCGTTGTTGAGGTTGCTATGTAGGCGATACCGTATATCGGTATATATGAAGAGAGAGGGTTGATATGGGACATATAAATGGTTATCCAATACTGGCATATGATCATGACTTCATTCATTTTTGGTATGTTAACAGTTTGGACTAGCTTTGGAATTTATCCTCGTTATTTCCTGTATGTCCAATTTTAAATTCAGCTGAAATGAACACAACGCATGCATGACACGTGCAGTCCGTGCATCGCGTGCTTTCATCATGCACCCATGTAGTCCGTGCGTAAACAGCAAATGCATCATGATTACCTCGCATCAATATGCAGCTTAACAGCAATGACCATTAACAAGAAATATACTTACACAAATTCTTAAGTGTAAACTCTTGAAATTGGAACCAATCAATATGTATGATCAATTTACTTGTATGACAGATTGTCACAAGTAGGAAATTATTGTTTTCATTTCATTTCAATAAGTTTCCATAACGGGATATTCATTTGTATGGCGCATGTATTTACATGTCTTTGTAAATCCTTTCCATTGTTGTATTTGTTATATAAAATTATATGTACATGTTCCTTGTATCACCGTTGGTTGGGTTTTGAAAAATAGATGCTGATGATGACCATGATGATGATGATGATGATGGTTGAAGAAAATCTACTTTAATGTAAAATATTTCAATTCCAGGTTTTTAAAATTGAATTATTAGGAGTTTAAAACACTTCTATCCATTCATTCAATTAAACGTCATAATATACACATTCTTTTATAAATACTGTTCCACTTTGGTACGGATGCAATGTTGCATACAATGATTTTCTGTATCAAAATGGTTCAGTACTTCGCTTCGCTTCTGTATCTTATACCGTAGAATAAATGGTTAAATCGGCACTCTCCCTATTACTTCTCTGCTTACCATTTTAGTGAAATACACAAGCAGTGTTGTAAACCCAAAACACCTCAACTAGAAAATGTTCATGCATTGAATCCAATTATCACACCTACTCAGTACCAAATCTGTAGTCTACATGATATACAACGACTACGCCATTAACTGACTGTCCGTTCGAAGGTGTTAAGCTGTAAAGATGATGTCACGTTATCGATTTCAGTGTCGAGAAGAGAGCTGATATGTGATTTAGGTCATTTTCAGCTACCTAACGACGAAACGAGTATCCTCTTTTGTTTTTTGCTGAATCAATACGACAGGAGGACAGAAATATATTATACTGCACTATCCTTGAAATATATTCCTCACTGACAATAAAGTCTTCATGTAAAAGGTAAGATTATTAATACATACATATATTTTGCAAAATTTTATTTTAGATTAAAATACAGCAGTGACGTCACTCCATTGTGTCAATCGTACATTATCCTTCAGGAATCTACTGCAACTAAATGGGAAGTAAAGATTTGTGAGACGGTCCCTGCGACGATCTCATTACTAGTTGGCATAATTTGATTACGTAACATTTCATTCCATTTTCATTGAAACACAAAATAATACGTTGAGATTAAGCAATTTTATTGAACTCATGTTTGACACAACGTAAACAATTTCCATTGAAAAAAAACCTTGTCAAGCGTTATTCTCTAAATACATCCTATGTATATCGCAGTGTCTCTGGTATCCATCGTCAGCCTCAATCGTGGTGTTTTGTGTTAGTCTGCCGTTGTTGGGCGAAATTGATTCCAAGAAGATTCAGCAGTTTTGTCAGTATCTTCTGATGATTCTCACTCACAAGTATATTTCTGGTCAAAATAATAGTTTCCTTCTCTATGTAGAATATCTTGAAATATCCAATCTAACAACATTTCACACAGTTGTCGATGTCAAAATTCCGGTAATACTATCGTTCACTTTTGAGTGTGACATTCTTCTCCTCTGCAGTTATTTCAATGTTTTCTTGAAAGAACGTCTCTTTTCATGGCATTGTTTACTACTTCGTCCCAGTTTTGCATGTTTATACAGTCCATTGTTCCCGTCGTAGTTCTCTTGGAAAATCTGGAAAACAAACAAAACTATTATCAACTCTTGTTCAGAAAATGTCTGAACTCTGCAATAACCTTGTTTAGTTTGGTTGAAAATTTAACAAAAGTAGAGTGACTGCATTTTTGTAGTTCAGTCCCTTTTAAATATCCTAAATATATGTTAAAAAATTAGAATTTGGATAATAAACATGACAATAAAAAATAATCTAACTTTCTTGTAAAGAGACTTATTCACGTTTATCAAATAAAACATAACACTAACGTTAATCATCAGTATAGTGGATAAATACAAAACTTACCGTCTTCAACAGGTCATTTTGGTTTCACTCGTTGGCACAGCAAACCGCCCGTTGGGATGATATTCGGTCGTCATTCGATGAAATAATTTAGTCTTCGCCGTACATACATGTGCATGAAAACGATTTGTCCCTTTCTGTGTGGTTTGTGTTAAAACATCATCGTCTGATAAATTATCATCAAATTGCAAATACTCGGACCTTTTGTCCCTCCAGAAACACCAAATTACCGCACATAATGTCAAGGTAAAACAATTACAACGTCCCTTTTATACCAAATCCAAACGATTACTCTCGTCTAGAACCATTTGCACGTGCATTAAGAATGTACTGGCTACATAGTTGGGTCGCACGTGCATTAAGAATGTTTTGGCACGGTGGTTATGATGCAGACGTTTTGAACAGTTTACACGTGCATTAAGAATGTACTGGTTTATCAGATTTGGGCATCTCAAGGAAATTTAAAATTGAACCATGCCTCTTGTTTGATTGAAGTGCTATTAAATTTGAGTATTTATCACATAAAGTCAATGTTGAATGTTATAAAAACCAAGGCTGTATTTTAAGTCAGATAACATACGCGTAACCGTCCATTCGAGAAAAACAATGAACTCGCCGCTTCGCGGCTCGTACATTCTTTTCCACGAATGGACGGTTACTTGTATGTTATCCTTAACAGAACACAGAATATCAAAATATGTTTATGAGAACGCCAAAATACTTAGCCTTTCTTGGCCTGTAATAACACTCTTATACACAAGTGTAAAAGAAAATGTATCAACATAAACATTCGAATTGCATTTCATATATGAAGTGAAATACAGAAATACTTTAAGCAAAATACTTAAGAAGAAACCGGTAAACGAAATCCAATGAATATAAGCATATACCATTCTTCTGAAACTATACCTGTGGCCCACATATACTTATTTAAAACATGTAAACATCAATATTAACAATAGATGCTAATATGAATTACAAGATATAACTGTACCAAATATAACTAATATTGCTGTAGATTCATGCGAAGAAAACTATAATCAGAACTTCAGTTCGCCATACCATTGTTTTTAACCCTTTGCGTGAAACACAAAACGTTAATACAGATTTCCAAAACAAAAACATATACACACTGTTGAGTTATTCAAATTTCAGTTTTTAATAACCCTACGGTACCATATAATACCATTATTTGTAAGAATTTACACAAAGAAAACCAAATACTCAAGCTCTGCATTACATTTTTCTTAACCCTTCATGTGTGGAATTTTTAATTCAAAACATCAACATATATGATGTTAATACAAATTTAACTTTAAAATAAAGCAACAGTATCGTTCGCTACAAAAATTCGTTTGTAAAAAAGCAAATTTCCAACCTTTCTCAGCGCGCCATACTATCCTCCTGGATGGTCACATTAAATGTCGCTGTGATACTGGAGTCTAGACGCCAGAGGACTTAGCAGGAGTAAACAATAGTGCTTTGATGTCATAAATGTCTTGGGAACGTCTCGTAATAGAATCTCAGAGATAATTAAGGAACATACCATTGAATGACACTAAATCGGAACGCAAATAGGTTTACGCCAGTCAGTGTTATAATGCAATATCGTCGCCTAACGCGTTACTTGACATTATAATGGACACTGCAACAGATAATATTGTGCAATAAAGGTATGTAAGGAATAATGACGTGATTGTATTGAGAGCGGAGCAGAGTGGTGCGAGTTTCAAAGAAACGATTTGAGACTGATATTCAGTCTCTGGAAAATGATTCATTTATTGAATACAAGAAGGGAGACTCAGAGAAATGACATTTTCAGTGAAGTTGACATCAGACCTGGACTTGCTTTTCAAACGTTTATGATGATTCAAAAATATTATTAACTTCAATCTCACGTAAGCGATTTCAATACAGGTAAAAGGTACTTCGATACGAAAAGAGAAGCAGAAACAAGTTTAGATGGGTTTCTTTATCATTGTTAAATTTTGGAAAGCATTCTTTGCAATTGGGAGTTTTTATATTAATTTGTAGTCAAACATATGAGTCCGGTACAACGTGCCATTAGGAAGAAGAAGAAGAAGAATATTATTAGGAACCATCCCTTCAGCTCATCCACTAGTTAGACCAATATTTAACAATTGGTACCGACCAAAACCATTGAGTAGACACAACGCCTTGTATCCAATGAATGCTGTTGGTTATTTGTAAAATGTATGACTATGGTTATGTTCTTTAGCCAGTCTGATTAAAATCGACTGTGCTTCGAGGAATAAAAGTGTAAAAAAAAGTATCTCTAGTGGGGTTCGAAACTCAACCAGCCCGACTTTCCTCTCATTCACAGGTACAAACATACATATTTTCACTTTTCCCCTCGAAACACGATCGATTTTAATCAGACTGAGGCTTTAACGAAGTTAAAATGCCATGGGTATACAAACATAATCGTATGTTGTCTGCGTCAAAACGGTATAATCAGTTGGTTTGTAATAACAGGCTTACAATTATAATGTGAAACAATTTTAAATGTCTGATAGCATGACAGTAGAGTACGATGTGGCCATACCATGAAAATTATCCAATTTTTTTGTTTGTTGTAAATTATTGATTCAATGGTGTTTATCTCTTATGAACATACAATTAATACACATTTTAAAGCACTGTGATAGCTTTAATTTAGTGAGATGTTTATCTCTTATGAACATACAATTGATAAACGTTTTTAAAGCACTGTGATAGTAGCTTTTCGTATGTCACTTACTGATCTCTTATGAATACTACAATTATAACATTTTTGAACCACTGTGAGAACTTTTCGTACCTTACTAAGTGATATTTGTAAAGAAAAATGAGTTCTAAACGTACAGCCAGTTAAGTTTGCCGAATAAAATTCTATTACTCGACTTTTTAAGGTGTTCATTCTAAAATGGCAAAAGACATTTTTCGCTAAATACCTGAATTGTTCATGTTGAGTAAGAAGAGACTTGAAAAGCTGGTTGAAAATAGAATGATATCCAAGTACAAAGATCTCGTTACTGAATGGCTATGATAAATAAAAAATAGGTATAACTTTTCCACAGTAAAACGTATTCAAAGAGAAGTCTCTCTCAAACAATGGCAGAAGTTAATGATAACAAAAAGGCATATTTGTTAAATAATATTTAACACCTTTTTGGATGCAATGAACACAATAAATGTTTGAATATTTTTTTTATGTTGATCAGAATAAAACAGTACTGACGTTTGCAACGAGTGCTTTGGAACTGAATAGCCTGTTGTCCTGTAACAAAACAACGTTTGAAATATATAATACGTACGTTGTGAACTTTAAGTAAAACACGGAATGAAGTAATTATTAGATACAAACACTTTTAAGTTATTATGTAAAGTGAAATTGATCAACTTCTTTGATTATGAGGTATTGTTTATGTATAAAACTTTTAGAAATGAATGTATGCAAAAAAGATTACGACACTTCATGTCGAGTGCTGCAGTCATGCAAATTGAAAATCGATGACAAAAATTCGTGAATTTAATTATATATTATGGAACAATGAATCAATATTGACATAACAGGTACGCATTCAATAGACTTATGTAACGTTTGAATTAGTTATTTTGCAGCGCTCTACATAGAGAGTAAATAAAACGTCCATTACAGGTAAAAGGGACAGTTAATGAACCTAGAACAATTATTCTGCAAATGATTTTGGAAAACTTACAATTATTCGACGTTAGAAGTGATTATCTAGTATAAATAAGAAACGTTATAATGGGAAATGTAACGTAAAAAGTTTATAAAAGTGTTATTGTTAACAATATGGATTCGAGGCACACGATTGCAAAATTGGAAAATCGTAATTGAAATGCACGCTTGTATTAAGTTTTATTTTTTGCAAAATGAAGAAACACGTTTCATAAATCTAAACTTGCGCTCTGAATACAATGCCAGGAATTCAGTGAACAAATATAATGACTAAATGATCACAGCCTTATCTAAATGTGGTACAATGGCACATTAACGTCGACACTCGAATACACGTTTATTGAATGAAATGTGTTTGTAAGCTAAATTTGAAAGACTTCTTTATGGATGGTTGACAGTTGTTAAAATTACATTGAAAGTAGCGCATTGAGTTTGAGAAATTACAACTCATCACAAATAAGACTTCCAATATAAGGCAAGGGAGAGTGTGTTTGTTGTTTCCAAGGAAACAAAACCAAATGCTCGTTTGTTCGTTTGTATTCTTGTTTAATTGTCATGTTGCCATGGAAGCCACGGAAATGATATTCACATGTAACATGAACATGGAATTCAAAACTTATATATATATATATATATATAGGGAGATATGCTACTGATAAATTGATATTAGAGTTTAAGCCATGTTTCCAGGGAAACATCAGTATTTATCATTCATACATGTAGGTCTAAACTTAAAAATAAATCTGGGAAGCATGTTTAAAATGATTGCTAAGTTTAAAAAGGCTTACATGCTTGCTTCGAATTATATTTCGGGACGGTCGAACATAATGAATGTAACATCTTTATGGCGTTAATATAAAACTGAGAGAGGTTCTCAAAAAGTAATGCTTTAGGGACATCAGAACTTAACAATCTAAATCAATACAAGACAGATTATACTGTAATCATTTATAAATCTTATTAGATGTAACACAATATACACACAAGAGCTTTGCATTTAAATGTGCAGGTACAATGTTGACCCTTCAAATAACATTTATCAAGTTATGAATATCTCTTATGAATATGTATTTCTTTACAACTTTCAACATGAAAGTTTTGTATTTATTTCATTTCAATTTGTATATTGCAACATTTTATGTTTTAATTGTGTCATTAAGCTTTATGGCGATTCTACAGTTTTTTAATCAATGTGTGTGACCTCAATGTGTGTACGAAAGGATACACAAATAAACAAATCTCTAATATAGATATCTGTTGTCGTTCACAAATATGTATTTCCGATTTAAACCTCTTCATCAACAAATTCGCAAAAATTTGTGCATTTTCACACTCATGACGCTATCGCAAATTCTGAGACATCAGTCTGCAACCTTTAATCTTTCATTTCCCAGTTAAAACTACTTGTCAACAGATAGTTATCCAATGTCAAAGCTCGTCTTCAAAGTGAATGGCAAGTCGGCTTCTAAAGTAATTGAGTCACCTTAAAAGTCAGCATTAGACGGCACAAATACAAACCGAGAAGCAGTATTTCCGTATTGGCTTCCCCTTCTCACTTACCCTCTAACACAGTATCGTCACCTCTGACCTGGAAAATGTCCCTAAGCCGTCTAGCGTTAAGGAAACAGTGGGGATCAGCATGCAGTGATTACAAATCAATAAGCAAAGTCGCCAATGTGCATCGTCATAGCGAAGAGAAGGCGCGGCTGAGACAGGGCTGTGTTATGGAACCGTGCTTTTTGATGGAGTATACATGTAGTCTTGACGCAATGGTGTTAGTATTAAAGCTTATATATGTTCGTTATAATGATGCCGTGTGTGAACTGTATTCTGTACATAATGACATAACTGTAAATTAACTACTCGCCTCCAACCGGGCTGTATTATTTAGCACTGCCCTTTGTTGATGTAAATCATGACACAATGTCTTCACAGTGTATGCATTAAAGCTGATATCTTCTTTTATACTTATGTAAATGAATAAACAATTTATATTTTACACAAATGTCTACTTCCAGGTACTGAACCAAATATTTAGCTGTTTTTGTTGACGTAAAGTCCTGACACATTATGTTCGCAGTGTATGCATTAAAGCTTATATATGTTCGTTATGTTGATGTCGTGTATGTACACTTTATACTTATCAAAATGTCGGAACTGTAAAGAAAGGGCTCGGCAAAAAGGGCTGTATCATTTAGCCGAGTTTTGTTTGTTTAAATTCATGACCCAATGTCTTTCAATAATGATATCTATTTATCGAACAAAAAACATCATTGATTTCGAAAGTCGATATCTGGTTTGCATAGATGCATATACAGCTTTTAGGGGCAACTTTTACAATATGTGTCTTGAGGGGGGTAAACACACCCAAAGGTCAGCACGGTTATATGTAAAACATGCAATTCGACAACATTCCCTGTTTTATTTCAAGTGCATAATCTTTTATTATTATGTACATGTATGATTAAAAAAGAGTCAATAGAGATATATTGTTTTTGGATATAAAGTAACTATGAATTTACCAAAACCCTTTAGCCATATCGATCCATAGCTTCAAGAAGAGGGTGTCCTCATTGTATATGCGATGTACCGAATTAATGTGGACATTTCACGATACGCTAACATAAGGACAAGGTTCTATGCTGTGCGAGATGTCAATATGAATAGCAAAGTCATGCATTTAAGATTATCCAAGTACAAGATTGAGTATGTGTGCATGTATATCTGGATGCATAAATATGCCAGAAATAATCATTGTTTTGGTTAACAGACACCGTAAAATAAATTGATTCGTGTTATTTTGAACCATGTATGGCATTAACGCTGATATAACCTGAAGGCGTCAACACCAATTTGGTCCAGTATACAAGTATGTGTGAATGTGTCTGTGTGGAGACTTAACTTTGCTGCTTTGGGACAAACAATGTTTATCTTATTCTTTACACAGTATAACATGTCTCGTTTATTGAACTTCTTGTTAGCGTTTTTGAATCCGGTGAGCTACCTAAATACCCTGGTCACATCTAAGTGCTAAGAGAGCTTCCGAAATCCAGTTCCGGGTTATGGGAGGAATTCTGGTGAATTGATATACTTGATGTGGAGCTCACTTGGTAGAGTGTCCACTCATCACCAAGAAGACCGGGGTTCTATTCCCGGTCGAGTCATACCAAGAGACGTTAAAAGGTGGAAGTTGTTGCTGCCTTGCTTGACACTCAGCATTGTAAAGGCAGAACAACGCATTTACTGGCGCTGTAGCTCAGTGGTAGAGTGTCCGCTCATCACCAAGAAGACCGGGGTTCGATACCCGGTCGAGTCATACCAAGAGACGTTAATAGTTGCTACTGCCGTGCTGTACACTCAGCATGTTCAGGAAAGAACAACGCTGCACTGTGGCTGCCGGTGCCACGGACACAGACCGCCGGATCTCGAATAAGCGCTGGGTCAAGGACTGAAAAATAAACGCCCGGGCGCTTCTGATTCGATGTAATACGGTATTTATTGCATTAGAGAAAATCATTACTTAAGAGCATCCAAGACATAAGTGATAATCAATTATTGGTCACAAATGAATAGGATACATGCTGATGAAAACATTATGTCATTCATGCTATGTATACAAGAATATCGCCATATTGACGTCGCTTCACACTAGTTGAATCTGGTTCATCGATTGATAAATTAGTTCAAATATTTTATCAAGGATGTTGTAACGTTTACCAATTTTTGAAATTGATCAAACCAAAATCGTTATATCCTGTCGTCCATATGTAAGGATAATATCATAGTTATTATGGTACATTGATTCGATCAAAGAGGCTGTTTGGTGAAGATATTTTACACTGTACGATTTGAAAGTACGATTTATTACATTCAACATTGGGGTTAAAGTCACCTTTATTGTACGCTTCATTTCCTTAAAATATAGAGACTGAATTTCTGTCATTTGTAATAACAAACAACATTCGAGAAGTAACCACATTTACAATATACTAGCTGACTCAAATTCGTACAACAATACCACACCATATCAAAATGCATTATCTTTCATTGCCTCTTGTGGAATGCTTGAGGTTGTTTAACTCGTCATTATGGAGCATTTAATATAAATTTACAATTACACACACATTTATAAGATAAATAGTTGCATCTTGAAATATACGGATTTCATTGTTATTTAACACACGAAAAATTAGTTTAAAACTGATTGTGTTACCTCGAGCCGAATGTAGTTGCCATAAGCACAATTTCGCGCATTCTCGATAATCCGGAGTAATACGGTAATGCAACTAAGGGGAGGTAATTTATGAATTGCATTGAGCCCTGCTTGGTTCCAGAGGTTAGTGGAGATATTTTCGGAACGTAAACTCGATTATCGTGAATGAATTTCGCGGTGAGTCGCCCTAACGTATTTGCGGGTATTCATTGCCATTTACGGTTTTAATTCAACCAAGATTATTCCAAAGTCATGTTACAATTCACCTTTATGATAACATACAATCAGATTCAATTAAGTCGGCATTAAGAGCCTTAAAGATAGAACTATCAAAATATATCCACATTGTGTTCCTGAGATAGGTATCGTCTAGTCAGAGAATTGAAATATAGTATAAAGTATAATACTACATTTTCATTGAAAGACACTTACAGTATAGAATTAGATATGTAAAAAGTTTTGGAACAAACATTATAAGTGTGTATGAAAAGCTGTAAAATCAACACATCGTACGTAAAATACTTTCAGAGAGTTTATTGCTCTATAAGTGACGCCTGTCATGAATATATATAGGTTTAAATAAGTTATAGAACTTTATCAAGTGTTTGAACATTGACAGAGATGACAATCGATGAATGCATGGTTGCATATATGCAGATACATAGACAACATATAGACAAACATATTGATATGCTACCTCGTATTCATGAATGAGACTGATATTTATATAATTTTCATATTTGTTATGATATAGGCTAGTTTTGCTTGTATGACGGTACATGTGGGCACATGTGATTGTGCAAAAACAAGTTTGGTATAAGAGAGTCAATATATTTGGCTAAATGAAGAGACATGTATACCTTACTACTCATATTTATTATAGCATAAAAACACCTTATGGAATCTCATTGAATGAATGACGCAAATACATGTCGATTTAGTTCTATATCAAACACTATGCTTGATACTTTATCGTACGTAATCGATGAAACCTACATTGGCATGACGTCTGTGATACACAATGACACTTTTTAATTACGTTAAAAAGTGTACGTATACCCAAAGTTCTGACGTTAAAGGATAAAAAGCATCATAAATCATAGCAAACATGACATAACCATATAGACTTACCTGGTCCAGGAAGTACAGAAGCAATAATACAGTTGCATCCACGTGAAATACATACTCAGGTATTCTATCGACTAAATGTGACTCTCGGTGAAGCAATCTCGATATAGAAATATATATCGACATTTGCACAATGCTGAGATAAGTAATTATAACGTAGCGTATCATGCATGGAAGTATTTACCAGTTTTTTTATACCATGTGGATTTATTAATAATTATAAACATATGTCGCCAACACTTTATAGATATTTCATTGAAAACTGCTCATGCGATTTTGATACACGTCAAAAGACTAGTCTCTCTTTAACAACTAGGTATGAGCCATATCATTACATTATGTAGTACATATCAATTTAATAATGTGGACCAGCTGTAAACGACTATGGTGCCAACATTCAAGATTGTTGTTGCTACTTTAACCGTTTCTAGGTGTAAGGTATGGTTAGTTGTTCAAAGTGTCATACATCATTAATTTTGAAGTACTAATTAATTCATATAATTAATCATAATGTGACACTAGCTATACACGACATTGGTGCCAACCCTCAAAATAAGGCACCACTGGTCTCACGGAGCGTAATACCTTTACTTACTTTAAGTGAGTTTGATAAAAAACGGTCTTTTTCATTTTATTTCAAACAAATCATATTTCATACTCTTCCTGATAAAATAGAAGAGGGTGAATGCCAATCTAAATAAATTTAGATCAACAGGTATTATATTTGGTCAGTATGACAAAATAAAAAATCTGTTGATCTAAATTTATTTAGATTGGGGTGAATGCATACTGCGGACAAAGGTCCAAGAATAAGTAATTCAAATATGCAGTAACGTTTGCAGATATGTACAACGACATAGGCGATGTTTTACTGCTCTGTTGACTGTAGTTCGATACCAGACAACGTATACAGGTTCTACCACATTTCAGAGATAGATATTTGTTAACACCTATGAATTATATGAGGTAATGAAATGAAGTTGCGTAGCTTTACCGAAACTGGTGCATACGTTTTGCAACTGCTACTTTGATTTATAAACATTGGGTAACACGAGGACCGACACTAAACCTCAAAGGGCCACTATACTTCCACGGTAATCATCAAATGTTTAACCAACGGCTATGTTATCTTAAGACCTTATCATGTAAGACAATGTAAAAGAGGAAGTTTGAACTTGAAGCACCCATAAAATCACAATTTGCCGAAAGCCTGTTTTATAACTCCTGACTAGTAGGCATGGTTTATGGAATGGTTTTATCTTTGAACTTCAAAGGGTACAGTATAAGAAATCAAGATGTCCCCTGTCTTACATCAAATTATACAGATGAAATATATTACAGCTGTTACGACCTTCTTTATTCAACGATGATATCTTCATACATTCTAGGTCCGATTTATAACATGCATTTAAATACATACAAAACAAGCTGATACTTATATTGCGCAAAATTCCATACAATGGCATGCTTTACACACATTGTTAAACTTTTATGAGCTCAAATATCATTCTTTTTTCTTCTTATCTCCGTGGGAGTATGCAAACGAGCTGCGATGCGATTTAGGTGCCTTAATGGTTATCCATCACTTTGCCTTTCAATTTCAAACCAGGTTCCCATTTGGACTGCTGGATGAACAAAGACACGTTTCTACATTATTCATTTACGCGGGGTGACATCAAACTCTTTAAAGGGGCAGTAGCACGTTTTTTGATAATTTTATATTTCAAATATTTCACTGATAAATGTAAGCTTATGATAATGTATTATTTTGACAGTGTCAAAAATCACATTACACAAGCCAATCATCCATAGTCAGAGGACAAAGTATGGAGATTCACATAAAATCCATTGGCGGCCATTTTGTGTGAACAACTTTAATTCATTTTGTGTAAGAAATGGGAATCGCATGGCTAAACTTTACGTTATATTTTTGAATTAGTACTGCATCATTTTGTTCAAATATATTGTCTTTCAATTGTAACCATTTATTTTCATTTTCCTGACATCACCTTAAAATCCCATAAAAAAACGTGCTACTGCCCCTTTAAACTGACGTCAATCAACCCTTCGAACACACAGACTGTCCAGCAATGAGGGGGTCATCCATCGATCCAGAGAGCTGTGTACTACCAATCGACCATTGTCAAACAAAGACGATGATGTATTGCTTGATATCTTGCGAAGCTATCTAGTTGTCATTAAGAATAAGAAACTGAGATATGGAAAAGAACAAACATTCCATAATAAACACTTACGAAGATTTAAACAAGGAGCCAATAAAATATGAATCTGAGAATTGACAGCCAAAATAACATCAACTCCAAAGCACCAAGGTAATTCAATTCCAAGTCCTTTAGGATTTTCTGTCGGCAGAAAGCTTTGATACATGTACATGTATATCCAATTATATCCACAAACTACCTGGACCACACATCCCTCGGTACCAGTACATTGCAGTAATGGTCATCGTTTCGCTGAACCAGACACACACATTACAATTATCCTGCCTCCGGCAAATTGTGACTATAACGGACAGTGTTACTGTTTGCTTTAAGACATTGTACAGAGCATATTTGATATAAACCAATGTTAATCCTTTTCATGTAGTGATCTTAACTAGCGAGACAGAGAGACAATTTTCACTTTATTAAAACTGTTGCGTTACGTTTCTGTATAACTGTATAAACAACTACACAACATCATCATATTATCAACTTATGAAACGATTTTAAAATAGACAGAAAAAGAACAACCATTTTGAATATAAAAGTATGCAAAATGTTATCAAGTTTCATATCTAAAATAATACAACATGTAAGCATTTTGTAAAGTTCTATCTTTGTTGAACCTTTTTGATACGTTTTCTAAAATGCCTCAAAATTAAAGAAAGGCATCAAGATAGTATATTCGATAACAATATAAACTAACACTTAAAAAATGATGGTTTTACAGAAAAAATAGCATACACAAAAGAAATCTTTCAAAAAAATCTTTACAAGTCAGGATTTTGATGATCTGCTAGTGATGATGATGACGAAGGTGGTGATGTCGATGGCGGT
This sequence comes from Steromphala cineraria, assembly GCA_916613615.1. Lineage (NCBI taxonomy): Eukaryota > Metazoa > Mollusca > Gastropoda > Trochida > Trochidae > Steromphala > Steromphala cineraria. The sequence goes on from OU744725.1 coordinate 27,824,609, forward strand.
GATGATAATGATAGTGATAGTGATAGTGATAGTGATAGTGATAGTGATAATGATAGTGATAGTGATGATGTTGATGATGATTGCGATGCTGATTGTGGTGTTGTTACTATTATGATAATGATTGTGATGACGATGGTGATGATGTTGATGGTGATGTTGATGTTGATGTTGATGTTGATGGTGATGGGGATGGTGATGGTGAGGGTGATGGTGGTGGTGATTATGATGGTTGTGATGATTAATAATAATAATAATAATAAGGGTATTTGTATAGCGCTGATTGTGATGATTGTGATGATAGTCATGATAGTAATGACCAGTGATGATAATGACAATGAACAAAATGAACGTCAACTTTTAAAGTTCTTTAAAAAATAGCAATGTTAGAATTATAGAAAACAAAATGTTAGTATCTAGTTTAAGATAATTATTTTAGGTTGGTTTCTTTCTTCCACAATACCTTAAAAGCATAGCTATCGAATTGATAAATGCACAAGAAAATACAGAATATCACATGACATATATTGGATTTACACTAAAAGATTATTAAGATAAACATAAAGAACCTTGCAGACAGAACTCCTAGAGTAGCAGGAATAACCGTCGTGAAGAATTTATCTCATCTGACTTGACAAGCAAAGAGACATCAACTTCAAAGCCACAAGGTAATTCAATTCATGCGATCTATGAAGTCTTCAGGGAGTCTGTGGTTAGAGAAAGCTTTGATGCATGTATATGGTTATCCAATTATATACACAAGGTACCTGCAACAGACTTCCCTTGACACCAGTATATTTTCAGTAATGATCATTGCAATGCTTAACCAGACAGAAACAAAGGTACCTTCATGTTGTCAATGACAGAAGCATTCTTTAGTTGGCATCATAGCTAGATTAAACTCTCTGACATGTATCGTACATGTACAAGAACTATTGAACTCAAAGGCTTTTTGTCCAGACCAATATCCTTATTTATCAATAATGTGATTCAAAATACTTGACATGATTGATCAACGTTTTCTACTACAGAATGCTAGAATCATTCAATGACATGAGAAGAACAAACTTGGCTTTAAAGGTACTTCTGTTATTCATAGACGTTTGATCTCGCGTCTTGTTAAAAGCAAGAGTAGTAAACGTTCACCTTTTAATGTACATTGTCGAAGGACGAATGAAAGATATTGCATTCCCAAAATGGCAGAACGAATAAGCAGATCCTCTTTTCTCATTCGTTATTCACAATTCAATTACGAGTTTCAACTCGAATTAGACACAACAAAACATTACCTGATCCGTGTGTTCATAATCGTGATCAAGTTTCTTAAATGAAGTATTACTTTTTAAGTTTTCAAAGATGGACGCAACAGATTTTTCGTGTCAACTCAGTGATGCTACAGAAACAGGGACTGAAAACTGATACTGTATTCGTTGATAGGTCAAGTATCAGCATAATTGATAAATACAAAATCAATCTTGCAATCAAAAAGTAATTTATTGTTAAGCATTGTTTCTGCATATAGTATACGTCTATTTGTATTTGTAAATCAACATCTTACCTTGAACAAGTGTTTCATGGTAAAACTATATTTTCAATAAATCATTCTACAGTGACCGTGAAGAAACGCTTTAAATTCTTCAGAAGTCTCTGTAACGCGACAGCATCAATTAAGAACTTATTCTAACAAGATGACGTTTATACAAAAGTGTTTAATCTAAGACTTTTTTTATCAAGTAATTTCATTGACCTGAAAGATATATCCCTAGATGCAAGAATATCGACAGTAAGGATCATGACAACGGTGATCCAGACAAAACCGACATTCCAATTATCCTTACTCTCTTAAGATGCCACCAAGTTGTAAACAAATTGGACAAAACTGTTCTTTCTGGAAAATAATGTGTCTGGCACATGATCAACGAACTCAAGGGAGCTCACTCTGCTGCTTGTTTTGGCAGCCATTTTATGGGCACATTTTGTGCGGCAAACCTTGGAAACAAAGAAACAAATAACTATTCTGTTTTTAGAAACTGTGGATGAGAGAAATGAGGTAAATGTCTGTTCTCGGGAAAGGGATCATTTAGCCTGATGACAACCTCTTGAATGAAGATGAGATCATTTCTAGACTAACTGCCTAGTGGAAGAACTGTTATATGTTGAATCGGCATGGCACAAGAGATAAATACGAGTAATGCTGCTTATTTGCTTAGATCATACAGTTGAGGTACACGCAATACATGTATATATTCATAACATCAAAGGAGTATGGACAAAGTAGACATATTGTGCAAAAGCCAAACGGAGAATAAAAAAGCATCAAGCACATGATTAATCTCGTATATCACTTTGGTACAAGCGACCTCGCGTTTGTCAGGTATACCGAGAAGAACTGTCAACAATGCGCATGCGTAAATCAAAGGTCAAGGCTACATAACAGAAATGCGTTCTTTTGGAACAAAAAGTATAAATTCTTGACATTGTAACATTCCTGTTAATCAGATTACAGTCCATCTTAAGTGATGTTAATCACGGAGAATAACGATATCACTTCATTGTATTATGTAACAATAATGAACTTGATAATAATGTATCTGATGTGAAGATATATGTATTATTTCATGCTAAACGAGCAGAAGCACTTTTTTTTTGGGGGGGGGGGGGGGGGATAGAAGGTGATGTCAGAAAATGAAAATACATAGTTCCAATCTAAAGACAATGTATTTAAACTAAATGGAGCAGTAATAACTCAAATGTATAATGTTAAGTTCAGCTATGCAGTTCCCATTTCTTACACAAAATGAATTATAAGTGTTCACTCAAAAATGACTACCAATGGACTTTATCTAAAACTTTATAGTCTGCTCTCTGACTATGGGTGATTGGTTTATGTAATGAGATTTTTGGCTATTTCAACATAGTACAGTAATTATGTACACTTATTAGTGAAAACTTTAGATTATATTTTTTCAAAAAAACGTGCTTCTGTCCCTTTAAAGGGCCGTTATGCTCATCAAATGCTTATATACTTTACTATCCCTTCACATGTACTTATACTGCATAAGGCAATGGGATACATCGATATTGTTATAAAGGTATAGTACATGTAACTGTTTTCAAACAAATAAAAAAACTCATATAACGGCAGCATGAACCCACATAATTTGATTTTGGAAAAAGACAATTCAGCAGAAGTTGCCTCGTTACGAAATGTCTTCAAAGTAAAGCAACTCTTGGTAAAAGAGAAGTGGTTGTTGCGATTGAACCACAATAAACCATTACGTTTTCCTTATCGCATGATGATGATGACCTTTTCGCCAATAACTGTTAAAAATAGAGCCATTGGCTCTGTAGCTCATCAGGCATCATATCATTTTTTAATACAGGCCAGATGAGCTAAAAATAAAAATGATGTTACCTATTGCAAGAAAACCTATAAAATAATTACAAAACAAATGTAACGATTTCGGAATAAATTTCCTTACCCAAATGATTTATTATTATTCAACACTCTCTAGATCGCCAATATTAGACAGTGAAAGAAGTCCACACTAAAATATCCAAGGAGAAATAAATTTGCCATAGACTCTCATCTAATGGAGAAAAATAGGTTTTTAAGATTGTGACCCCTGTGACCCTATTTGGGGTCATGGGGTCACGAAACCTACGGTTTCGAATCCCAATTGGCCAAGGAGTCTACATGCAGTCTTTCAGCTCAATAGACCTTTTGGAACTGAATATGATGATGAAAATAAGTTTGTAAGGTTGTGACCCCTGTGACCCTTATTGGGGTCATGGGGTCACGAAATCTACAATTTAGAATCCCTATTGGCCAAGGAGTCTGCACATATAATTTCAGCACTCTAGACCTTTTGGAACTTGAGAAGAAGATGAACATAGGTTTTATTTCTCTCTTCAGGACACTTATACGATAAATTATTGTTTTCAATGAAAATCTTATATTAGCCAAATATATTAGTGAAAGCAAAATGTGTTCGTCCAATTTACATGGATACTATTCTAATGACATATCAAACATTACCAACTCGTCAATATTATTACTCTTGAGGATAAGTTTCCAAAAAATACGTTTGACTTATTGACGCGCTTCAATGCCCTGTTTTAATCATAATCACGACTTCAACCCTTCTTAATAATGATTCAACTTCGATTGGCTCTAAAATAATACTTTCCTACAACAGTTAATAATTCTTAATCAAATAACACCGTATATGTAGTTTGGCATATGTGACCCCAAACAACTCTTTAAAGGACCAATATGCTTGAGAATCAAAGCTTCAGATCTTTAATCCATACTTATCTATTATTAACATGCAAATATGCTGGGATCCTGTCTTACTAATATCATTAACATGCATTTATTTTCTACATAGGTTATGCGACACGTCAATAGTGTTTGCTTGTCAGCGTATGGTTCACATTCGGATTCTAAAAATTGGATGCCATGCATAAAACTAAATTAAAAACACCGTATCCTGGTACTTACTGAAACGTGACCAGATAAAACTTCTCTACTTTCACTCATAATGGTAATGAGTGTCTCGAACTCATTAACGTTCAGAAAACCTTTCCAACAAAGAGTATTGTTTCAATATCTGAACCAAAATCAATAGTTGCATTCATGCTACCACATTTCGATTACTGTTGTCATATATGGGATAACTGCACTCTTGAACAGGCAACATTACTAGAAAATCTACATCTAGACGCATTAAGAACAATATGCGGTGCAGTCCGTGGCACAAGTCACAATAAACTATACATGGAAACTAATTATAGTTCACTAAAAGATAGAAGATATCGCTTCAAACTTGGTATATTCTATAAAATGTATCACGGTCTAACTCCCGATTATCTAAACGATCTAGTACCAGACAGTGTATTTCAACAGAGTAGAAAATAAAAGAATATGTTTATTTCTTAAAGAATAATTTACTCCATATCGTTTTGTTAACATCTTCTTTATATCAAAATCACGTTCGGAGTGTACGTTTACTCCTTCATTAGGGAGGATGATAATGAAGAGTGAGTACTTACTCCAAAATTTCACAATAAAGATGCTATCAGTATCATCAATAGAATGTTGCTGTTATTTTCGAACCACTTCTAAATACACTATTAGACTTAATATTATTAAACATGCAACTCGAATCAATCAGATTTGGCCTACCTTGTACTTAAAATCTTCTCAGCTTACATCCAAAGACATCAAACAGAAGCGCAGACAGGTGTAAATTTTCAAAGGGAAAATCACTGGTAAATTATCCTAAGAAATCACGACAACCGTAAAGCGAGTGACTGATGAAGTCGAGAGATCAATAATGAATATATCTAACATGTGTACATGTAACACTGGCTATCTACTGTAATGCATCTTTCTAGACTTCTTCCTCGTCTCCTAGACTATTCTTTCTTACACAAAACATAAATGTGCCGTATAGCGTTAATTGAACATCTGTGAATTCCAATTTTATGAGCGACATCGAGTGTTATACATTTTCTTTCACGAGTCAGGTGTCAGCTTTCGAGTGCAATATGTCGTTATTACTCATTTTATTTCAGTTGATTATCCATCAAACTACCTCCTTATTTTGCGAATAAATTATTCTGTGACGTCATGAATATTTCATGACGTCATAGACGACGACATAGGTGACCATGCCAGAAACAATGGTTGATGAGGAGATATGATGTACGGAAATGTCCACATGGGAAATATGAATTTGCTTATCATTCGCAGTAAAGGTATTGAGCACAGTGGTGTTGTGGTAAGCATGTTTTCCTCTCACGCCCGCGGCCAGGATTCGACAGCAGGGCAGCAAACTTTACTTAGGTTGACCTTAACTCCCATACTTTAACATTGCACTAAGGTTACCTTAAGGACATACGACCATCTTAATATTTGGTGAAAAGAGGCCCTGGGCCATATGCTGTCTTGTGTCTTTAGGCAAGGCACTTCATTCACATCGCACTCAGTTCACCCTACTGTACAGACGGGAACCTGATCTTTCGGTCTCGTCGAGCGCTTGTTCACCAACGGCACCGAACATACTATCCCTCCAGGGTAATAATACTCATGGCACATACTTTGTCATGGATATTTGCGCGGTAAAAGAAAGCTATCATTTTTATTATCGTATGCAAAACTGTGAAATAACTGTGAAATAACTGAAATTCAAAAAGAGAAATGATAATTAATGACAAACTAGCTATTATAAAACTGTTCTGAGGCAACCATTTGCTCATAGTCAAATGGTTGAGTTCCCATCGTTTTACCCTAAAGAGTCTCTGTTTTGACCACAGTTTAAGTTATAATATAAATACCGTTTTTGGAGACTTCATTACAGTCTAATGACCACAAATCATTGCCATTAGTCTATCATTGGGATGTTAATTTCATTTCCAGGTCGGTGATCTAACGGTAAGTGCGTGAGAGCTGGACGCTATAGATGAGCAATTGACTTGCGATTAGCGATACAAGAGCGTCATTATCCCGAGGCCGGATAATGCACAATGAAATCGACACGTGTACATTACACAGTGCTAATGTGAGCTTGATTGCGGATCAAATGTCGTACCTTTGCTCTACTTAACAGTATGAGCAAATATTCCTGAACTACTTATATAATACCAATAGGGTATAATTACGAAAATATTCAGAATTGTTGAAATACTTTTGATCCATTCTCACTGTTAATCAATGTCAATTGGATAAGTTTTGCGTTTTGTCCGATAACTTATTTGACATTTATCCCGAAATATGTTAATGCTGGAAATTGAATTGATTACATAGGGTATAGACATCCGGGGATTTCTCTTGAAAGCTATCAGGGTAGTGCAGGATGTTTTTGCTCAAATACCTTTATGTAGCAGATTGGCAGATCTTCTTTCAAGATTAAATTGCTTTCATTTGAAGCCTGCGTTCCAATATTCTTAAATTTTAGTTACTATCACTGATGGTATCGTTGTAATGTATACTTACTTACTATCAAGATTTGTAGATGAACCAATACTTATGCAGTAATAAAATAAAAACAATAATGGACATTGGTAAAGCGCTGTTATGGACACACAATTCATGCACAAAGCCCAGTAAGGGCATCCTTATAACCTGGAGGCAATGGTATCAACCTTTGGTTCCACCTATTTTATGGGCAATAAGAAGTGTTAAAAAAGCGGAATTGGGTCGCATCCAATTAAATTCAGAATGTATAAATTGCTAACATCGATATATTAATGTGTATCGGTTGAATCATATGTTTCATGTTTTCTATTTTATCTAACAATGTGCGGAACCAAAGATAAAACCTATTTTCCGTCGACGAAGAAGAAAGTATCAAGTATCAAGCGGAAACTGCTGGTGGCCGTTTTTGTGTGAACACCTTTGAATCATTTGTATAAGAGAAATGGATTTGCGCAGCTTATACCATCTTCCTACGCAGAGCCTATACCGCCAGTTTCCTAACTGTGAGTTTATGCCTTGCTGCGTACCCTTAGGGACTCTATAGCAGCACAGAAAAGTAAAGGGTCTGCATCAAGGCAGTTTTAGACTATGCGTAGGATGATGAGCTTATCCTAACTGCATACGTTCCTTTAAGAGTTGTTGAAATATATGGCCTCCTGAACTTAACAATGAGATATCATGAAATATCCCTATTTCCCTAAAATCATGCTACTGTCCCTTTAAAGTTACATTCTGTACCAGATATTAACAAACACATTCAATGTTCATAGATGTACTTTAGATATACATGTCACATACCTGCCTGTATGGATTTACCTGAAGAATAACATTGACGGCATTTCTCAAGGTGCAAACAAACAACCACAGGTAGCCCATATGTACATTTCGTGATCTATACACGTGTCTCATGCATGTGTGTGTGCATGTTCAATCCATGATCTTATCAATTGTTCAGTTTTATAATCTGATGGAAAACGCATTCGTTCTAGAACTGTTTATATCAAAAAAGAAAATGAAAATCTTTTCACAGATCACGCTTGTTCTTTAGGCGAATCTACAATTCTTTTGAATAGTGTCTTACCTGGTATTGAATCATTTATAACAAAGAACCTAACTCTAGGTTAGATTTTATTAACACCATGCGACTGATAGACCACGAAACACAAAGAAAAGCGATGGTTTCTACAAAATATATGTTTCATGGAAAAGGGTTAGTTTGAACGGTCGATGGCTACCTTGTTTGAAAGGGTTTTATCACGATGCATAATTGTAAAATTGTTGCAGGCTCTCCTCCAACATTGATACTATAGCAAGAGCTCTATGACAGTAAACCATTTCTATTATTTTTTCAGGATTTCAACTATCGTGGTGTAGAATAACTACTTGAATTGATATCAACTTTTAGTTAGTAACAATTCGTGACAGTTTGGTTAACATCTATTAATAGTGTCAACTCTATTTATATGTTGAACTCTTCTTGTCGGTTTCTATATAGGCGGTATCCACACTGGATATGTGTGCCTTCCTCACACAATGTACATTTATTTAAACTTTTTGCCTTTAAAGGGGCAGTAGCACGTGTTTTGTTGATTTGATATTTTCAATTTGTCACTGATATTTGTACGTTAATGCTAATTGTATTATTTTTTATAGTATCAACAATCTTACTCAATCCAAACATCCATTGTCAGAGCACAAATTATTAAGATTCACGTTAAGTCCATTTACGTCCATGTTTTAAAAGGGAATCGCATGGCTGAATTTTACATTGTATATTTGATTTGTTACTGCTTCATTTAGTTTGAATTCATTGTCTTTCGATTGGAAGCATTTGTTTTCATTTTCCTGACATCACCTCATATTGCCTCTAAAATGTGCTACTGCCCCTTTTAACTATTGTAACTCAAAGTCATTTCACTTTAGATGCAAGAGGTGACCTAAACCTATATAAAGACTAAACCAACATCGATTTATAAGATCGATAAACCTCTTCACGTTCCATAGCCACAAGCCCTTTTGGTTATGGAAAGTAAGTCAAGAAAGATCAAAGGATTTTTTGCATGTTATTCAGTGACTTTTTCGCTCAACAACTTTGAGCTTCAAAGGGTCAAAACTAAAAAGTGTATCCATTAAACCTATCATTAAAAAGTCTTGCCAGTTAAAGGTAATATTGACTTCTCAGGGAAGTATATTATTCCCTTAAAAGCTACATTATTTTGTTAGATTACAACAACGCTACATGGCGAAGGAATGTAAATGTTTTCTACAAAAAAATGTCATTGTAATTTCAGAGACGTTCTTTCAATCTTTGGCAATTTGGGGTAAAATAAAGACCTTTATAGAAATGCTAACGACACAGGTACTGTTAAAATTGTTTATTTCATTTCAAGAGATAAATATATTCCTGATTGTTTTTTGGGAAACGCCCTTCTCTCCATAAATTCAATTTCTTATCAAATTTTCATAAGGAAGATATTCAAATAATTTGGCAAAGTGTGTGACAGAAGCTCTTAGGTTAAGGTGAAAGATGTATTAAACCATTTTATTATTATCATAATTTTGTTCAGTTTTGTACTTGGGCCTATGGACTTAATGTTGAATAAAGATTGAATTTAGAAAATTAAAACGACAATTCCATAGTCAGATGCCCCATACACTTAAGGGCAAAAGAAAAGATACCGGGCCAACTAAAAGTGTAATCCACGAGTGATAACTACGATTGAAACAGTTATACTTCTTGTCTTCAAAAGAAAACTACACTTAGTCGTGGATTTTGAATAATAATTTGGTATTGGTTTAATGGTATTCTGGCGTCATACAGTCAAGATGCAATGACAAATACGTACGTTTCCGTGTAATGTCAATATGTCATATGTCAATATCATCTTTCATGAATTGAATTCCTTCAGCTCATATTCACTTTTCTAAATTCCAAACATTCTGCACTAAAACATTTTTAAAATGCATTTTCAGGACCACAAGTGTATTTGGACAGACATACACATCAACGTATCATACTCTGATGTAAGAAAGTGTGTGTACATCTGAACAAAATGTGTGCCAATCGCAGAGATTCAAGTCGCTTTCCTCTAACAATAGTATTTTATCGTTTCTTGCCCTTGAGTGTTTTTTAGAACTAGAATATAATAATGCAGCAGGTGCCCTTTACAAATGGTACTCCAGTTGTAACCACAAATATATGACACAAATCACTGTTACTAGGTAGGGGGCACATTGCACATAGACATGGGGATGTATCACGAGCATTGTTCTCCAGTTATTTAGAGGAGGAATGCAGAGAACACATCACAATAAGATCTAACTGACAAGATTGTATGCATTACAAATACATATTTATCGAAAATAACAACCATTATATTATTAACCATTTATAAGTTAAAACATACGCTATAGAATATATATCATACACATAAATGTAATAACATACAGTAAAAATAGTCATAATCAAAAAACAAAAACCATTTAAAGGGGCAGTATCACCTTTTTTAATAATTTTACATTTTAAATATTTCACTTATAATTGTAAGTAAATGCTAAATGTATCATATTGACAGTGTCAACAATCTCATTACACAAGCCAATCACCCATAGTCAGAGGACAAAGTATGAAGCTTCACATAAAATCCATTGGCGGCCATTTTTGTGTGAACACCTTTAATTCATTTTTGTAAGAAAAATGAATTTCATGGCTGAACTTTACGTTATATATTTGAATTATTACTGCTTCATTTAGTTTGAATACATTGTCTTTCAATTGGAACTATTTATTTTCATTTTCCTGACATCACCTTATATTCCCCCTAAAAACGTGCTACTGCCCCTTTAAGGTAGTGAATACCGGATGTGTACAAAAGCAAATATCAGCGTTACCTAGTATTGGTGTCCCTTCCTTTCTGGTGTTTCTAAACAATTGGACAATGTCGACGTATGTTACCCTTTCAGAATGAGAATCTAGAAATTGTGTCAAGCAATCTAATGAAACTCGTTTTGATTATATAACCAGCGCTTGTTGAGAGGATTAATTATGGGCGGATTTGTTGGTTGAAATCTGATTGGTGAGAACAAACTTAACCTCTGTTCATGGAGACCCTAATCGAAATATTTATACTGCTTCAGCGACGTTGCGTTTAACATAAACATGTTTGTTAAAAGTAAGTGTTGTTTCGGGTTTAGATTATAGAACTAGCGGTGTAGGTCTGACACGTGTGCTAGTCTAGTAGTGAAGTTAGGCAATACTTGCACGGTTCAACTGATCCATTTATACGTGTAAATTGTCTCTTAACACTTGCATCAAGCGAAATATAGATAGTCATTTAAAGCATTAGACGATAGAATCATCGCTTAAGCTTTAATGAATGAGACACATATGTAATAAATATCACTGCAAACGACCAAATTAACCTTACTATTAACAAATCAATTTGCATGATGCATCGAACTGTTTTATTTGCACATGTTCATTGTCTCTTAACACTTGCACCAAGCGAATACATGAATAGCCATTAATGGCACCCGCCGTAAACTATCCCTTAGGTTTTAATGAATGAGTCACATATGAAATAATTACTCGTACAAATAAACCAAATTAACCCTATTATTAACTGCTCATTCCTGATCCTATCAGTAGGTAACTCGTCACAAACTATCAAACACAGTGGTCACGATCTCGTGCTGGAACAATCAACAATGTTTCCGTGACTTCAGTTAGGGTCTCGTGTCATCTGGTCCTGTTCTTTACGTAGCAAAGGCAGAATTTAAGTATACAATTAGTATATTCATTGATTTGTATGGTCTGACCGCTTGCTGATGAGGTGTGTATAATTTTTGACGAGATATTCATCATTCAAAAGTCAAATGTTGTCCTAGGTCATAATATGCATGAAAAATATATAACCTTATCTGACTGCTCTCGTAGGTGATAAATACTTAAATGTCTCGCAGAAAGGTTTCATTGGTGATCATCTTTACACCATTTGATTTCTAAAAATTATGGACACGTTTAAGTTCGATATGTGTGGGGAAAATGTGAAATTAATAACATTAATGTGAAATCGCTATTTTATTTAATTTTAAATGAATGTATAAAGAGAACACGTGCATATGCGTTGCAGACATACATGTAGACCATTTTGGTTAATAAATAATACGAATAACTTAAACATCGATATGTATGTGTTAGTTATATGAAATGAATTCACGTCAAAGGCTTTGCAAAAGCAAATTGTTACGATACGATGAATATATCAAAAACACCCCCTTGATATGTGTTTGTAGTGAATACAATTTCGATGTTAAAACATATACATATATATATTTGCCATAATTAAATGAGATGAGTTTAATTATAAATACCTTGCAGACGCAGCTTGTAACAATGAGTAATATAACAATAAAACTCACCTTGATACATGTATGTGCTGTAGACAAATACACATTTATACACATCGATATATGTGCCATAGTTGTATGAAACGAACTTAATTATATATACTTTACAGAAGTAAATTGTAACGATGAATCGATGAAGAAAACCCCTTCGTGATTTGCTTTATATTTGTTATAGACATACCATTTTGATGCTCAAATACACTTGAATATAGGTACCCTAATAATATAAAATGAATTACATTATAATTGCATGGTAGAAAAAAATTGTTACAATGAGTATATAAGTAAAACGCCTACCTTTGTGCTCCTTCTCTATAGGAATCTCAGTGCTCTGATGTTCCAATTACTGTGATAAGTACCAAAGATCCGTGACATCAATGTAAACTCCATCCACTACACAATGGTCAGAAAGTCCTTCTAGTTCAAACTGTACCAGCATGAAATGACGTATATACCAAATGCTTGCTACATGCAGAGAACATCATAGGTCAAACCAGAGCTTATGGTGTATATCCAATGTATCCCTACTGCATGTTTGGATACTGTACATATAATACACACAACTAGCTGGACATCTGCTATCAATATAGGAATATTGCTAGGAATGCAGAATGTATAGAGGAATGTGTTATTCTCACAGAATGTAAAGAGGTTGTGAAGTAATCAGAGTGCATGTTGTGTTGTTGTGGTGTCTAATGGAATTGGCTTATAAGTTATTACTGATAACGAAAATATTTTCATTGTTTAGATTTACAATTGATATAAGTTGATTCATGTCACCGTCGAAGTTATTTTATTGCTATATTGTTTTATCATGTATATTGCATTTATAAAGATATATTTTAACTGTCACGTTGTGTTATATTTAATAATAACTATTTAACATGTTTCACTGTTGATGTGAATGCCAAAAATTACTGATAAGAGCAATTTGATGTTATCACTATTACTACCATTTAAGGTCATTATGTTTATTACCTTTATGAAAAAAGAAATATATGATACATGCAAATGGCTGCAAATAAATGCCATTACAATCTAAGCCTGGTTTCTATTCTCAGGATTAAGTTAGCCGTTTTTTGCAACTGATCCATGTTATGTTACGTCCAGGTAATGAAGGAATCATTATTCCAAATCCTTTCTTTTCAATGATATATCGTCAGATTAGACGAAACTCTTTGACGTTAGGTCACATTTAACGGGACAGTAGCACGTTTTAAGGGGGAATGTAAGGTGATGTCAGGAAAATGAAAGTAAATTGTACCAAATGAAAGACAAGGTATTTGAACTAAATGAAGCAGTAACAAATTAATATATAATGTAAAGTACAGCCAGGCAGTTCCTTTGTCTTTCACAAAATGAATTAAAGGTGTTCACACACAAATGGACGCCAATGGACTTGATATGAACCTTTAAAATTCGTTTGGTAATTTTTTTATTTTTTGACATAATTAAAATACTACATTTAGCATAAAGGTACAATTATCAATTAGAAATTGAAAATATAAAATTTTCGAAAAACGTGCTACGGCACCTTTAAGGTACATCTATTGACATGTTTTGCAAGATCTAATTCATTCATTTATGATAACAATTTTGCCTGAATGTTCTGCTACGGGGAACCAGATTTGTCAATAGAACAATGGAGGAAATGTATTCGATTGTTCACGTAGTCAATAATGTTGATATGAACATTTGTATGTCCATGACATCACATTCATTGAAAACATGTGCTTCGATCATTCTGTACCTAAAAACTTTACATGGTAAAAAGGAATACATCAAGGAGTAAAAGCATAAATTTGGAGAATAATCGTCCTTGTATTGTATACGTCCTACATGGCACTGCAGATATCAAAATGACATGCATGTTTTAATATTTATTTGACGAGATATCAGGAACTTGTATATTTCAAACTTCTCCTGTCTTTATGTAAAGCTATATCACTTGATATCTCAAAAAGAATTACATTAATGTTGCCAAAGTAATGCTCATACTAAGACATTATTTTTCGTTTGTCGTATTTTGAAAACAAAATCAAATATCATGATAATATTGGCATACTTCAAAAAGACACATATTGACACATATTGGTGGTATGCTGCATGAGAGATGTGTTTCGTTTGGTTTTCATCGTTGCTAAGCAACACAATATAAGATAAGCATATGTATGGTATAAATGACACGGCAATGCTTGACAGGTATATAATGAACACATAATTACACATACTCATATCCAGCCTATTTGACCTCTGGACCATTAGACCCCATTGATATGAATTGATATATCCTTTTATTTTCCATATTTACAGATTACAGGCAAAAAAAATTAATAATGACATGATATCTGGTTACAGGAAGAAGTGGTAACAACAATGACATAATATCAATAACATAAATTGACTACCTACATTGACAATTATGTGCATATACAATTTACTATTGTGTTTGCTTTCCAAATCACAAATGTAAAGATGACCAATATTTAAAAAAACATTTGTTCAGTGCCCGTTGAAAGGAACACGTATTTTGAGATATCATAATATCTAACAATTTCTGTCTTTAAATGATCTATTTTTGGTCTGAAGTTGTTCATGCTACATCTATAAATATACTGTTTGACTAATAAAATGATTGCGTTTACAGGATTATTATTTTTCCCTTTCATTCCCAAAATAATGATTTTGTTTGTGAACTCTAGTTTTAACTGGACTGAATTTAGCCATGATTCTATGTCTTTCCATAACCTAAAGATAGGTTCGCATTCCCATAACAAATGATTTATTGTTTCTATTTCTTTATTGCAAAACTGACATGTTGGTGAAGATACATACCCAATTTTATACAGAAGATGTCTTGTTGGAAGAATATTATGAATAATCCTGTATTGCAACCATTTTAAGTCAATGTTTTGAGAACATTTATTTGCTATGATGATAAAAATGTTCCAATAATTTTCATCAAAATCACACTGTAGGACATTTTCCCATTTTGAAAAGCTTGACAAGTGAACATATCTCGAATTCATGAGGGTAGCGTATAAATGTTTGCTTGCAATGATATTTTCAATTTTGGAGATGGTATGAATTGATATATCATTTCGTACTACCACCTTAGTAGACCATTTCACATATTGATAAAGGTATTGGAGCTTCAATTATGTTTCACACTTAAGGGTTATATGTGTATATTTTAGTCATCAACATTTGATAACACTAACTTAATAAATAAATTGCAATATGTCAAAACCATTTTTATTATTAAAATAATTATAATCCATGTTATGAATTCGTCTTTCAAAATAACGAAAGATAATTTAAAAAACATGTTGATACTTTGTGTAAATACTTAATTTTTGAGAATATATTGTTTGAACTTAACAGTCAACAGAAACTTTGAAACAATGTAGACCATAGCTGTAATTCTAAGTTAATAATGTAAAAGGAGTTAATTAAAACGGACTTTTCAACTCTTAGCACTCTGAGAAAGAAAGTCGTTGGTCACGATCGAGGCCTTCACTTCGCTATTCATTACATTAGTATTTCCTCAACGTTGTTGCGTGAAGTGCATATAAGTCAAATCATCAGTTTTCAGGGACAAGGTCACAGTTGTCAGTCAAACCTCATATAAATGACAGTGCCGTTCGTTGGTTATTCTATAATTTTTTCTGCCAAAAACCTCATTTTGCTTTATTCTGCAGCAAGGTACCGTGCAATAAACTACACTTCGATACACGGTCTGGTACTTTTGCTATTATACTTCAGTGCAACATTTTGGTTCATTGCAACACTTTGCTTCATTGCAACACTTTACTTCAATTCATCGCAATTCATTGCAAAACATATGACGGTTGGGAGTATGCTATCCTTAATGTGACATTGAAGTCTCCGTATCAATATGTAAAACGTCAACAGTTGTGATATTGTTACCATGTAAATTCATTGCATCATTATTATATGATTTTTTTTTTTAAAACGCAAGGACATACATTAATGTTTGGTATTTTGTTTATTAATATGAAAGTCGAGGGAGATGTTTTGAACTTAAATGGCACATCATAACCTTTTGCAAGTCGTGAATTAAGATTCAATGGAAATTACCAAATGTTCTTTTGGCATTGATGGCATGACAGTTCCTTAAAAATAATACATTTACTTTTACTGAGGAATAAATATTGGATAGACATATATATGCTACACATATCAGTTCGTTATGCATGTGCAGATCTGTAATATTTGATGCATGTATTTGCATATAGACATATACAATCTGTTTACCTCTTCAACATCTTTATCAATAAAACGAACATAACAGTGACATGAGCTAAAACTAAACACAATTCAAAAGATAAGACTAAAGAAATATAACTAACAAATTAGACATAAGGATGCACTTTTCTGTGACAATTGTCCTGAAGAGTATTCAGTTTGACATTTGGTGTGAACATCGATGCCACAAATAGAATACTAAGCTATAATGGTTCAGCTGATTAAGGACATCACACGTCTCAGGCTATTTGGTTATTAACAACTTTCAATGGTCAAATCTGTCTACTAGCTAGGGTTTGATCTATTTCTGGAAACTCAAAGAGAGGTCACGTACAAGAGGTGCTTATTGTAAAGAAAACATTCATGTTGATATTAATTAATAATCTGTTTATCATTTCAGATAAAGGATTTTTGATAAGGTTATAAGGATCTATACTGATAATATTTTAAACATAAAGTTGCATGATAAAATGTTTATTGTCTTTAGGTTGATCATAAATATTCAAGAAATGTGTTACAAAAACTGAGAATGATTTAAAAAAAAGAGTATCTTTTAGAGGAAGAGTTACCTCTAAAACATGCACACAAGATATCAACATCAACATGAGCATCACCACAGGAAGATCACAACACTTGGCAACTCTACAATACACTTCATATTACTGTGTGAGGAATTCACTGTTTTGTCCGCACTAATACAGTGGTATCCAAGCTATCTAGTACCAATACATACTGCATGATCAACATTATAGGGTTCCCTCTTCTTTTCACCACTTCTTGATTTGTCAGATAAATGCAACATTGGCAAGGTTTTGATTTTGTTTATCAAGCGACGAAATCTCACACAGAGAAAGGCTAATCAAACTTTCTGGTAACCAGGTTTCCATTTGGTCAAGTTACAGCAACTTAGTCATGCAAAATCACAGGACATATCTTCAGCTATAGTTTAGTTTTTTTCCTTTTATAGAATTCATGTGTAAGTTTAGGTATTTATTTTCTTAAGTGACATTTCATCCAAATCAAAGTACACTCAGCGACATTTCATGCATAAAAATTGTGTTTAAAGATATAACTTATAACTCGGCTATGAAAAAATACAATTAGCAACTTTGATTTTGATATAATTGTCATTTAATTGTCA
This sequence comes from Steromphala cineraria, assembly GCA_916613615.1. Taxonomy (NCBI): domain Eukaryota; kingdom Metazoa; phylum Mollusca; class Gastropoda; order Trochida; family Trochidae; genus Steromphala; species Steromphala cineraria. Next base: position 27,842,407 of record OU744725.1, read on the forward strand.
TAACTACGTACGTTGATTTTTATGTTTCATATGTTTACATATTGTGTTTTCCTTGTTTTTCAACGACCATCGAAAATTCTTCATAATATTGTATATGAATATACAGAACGTTTTGTCCAAAACTTATTGAACAATTAACATAAACATGAAACGCTTTTTTAAGAGAATGTTCACTGACATTCCATTTAAATAAAAAAAATAGCGACAAAACTATAAATGGTGCTGAAAAAGCGATGATTATTGAATCACAAACGTGTAGATAACGTCTATGTGAGCCTCTAGCACACACTATAACTTGACATCGTCTTCTCGTGATGACAATGAGGGGTTGAATATGGTTGTGGTCCAATTTCTCCACAAGTGCTTTTCTGAGTTGGTGCTTGGTTGAACCACACAGTCAGTGGTAGAAGGTTACATACATGTTCGATTGGATTAAGATCTTGTGAACGAGCTAGCCGCTCTATCCGTCTATTGTTTCCACCACTCTTGCTCGATGTACATGGGCATTGTTGAAAATAAGGATGAAGTTATGGTTGAAATAATGACCGCTGACTGAGTGAATATCTGTGATAACCATCGAGCGATCAGCGAGATGGTTATCACAGATATTCACGAGGTCGAGGTTATTATTTCACATACACTACATGGTTATTGTTAAAACTGTTTTCCATTTTGAATGAAAATATCAATATAAGCCGAATATAAGTTTGTTGATAATGAGTTCAAAAGTGACAATGGTGTCTAGCATGGTTAACTTCCACTCCTGAGGAATGGATCAATTTCATTTTAACATTGCTCGTATTTCACGTGCTGTTGGAGATAATACTGGCGAAATTGTCGGTAAAACAAGTCTAAGCCGTTTACAAACTGTGCATTTTCATTCTTTTACCGAGCTATTAACCTTAAAATGTCATACTGAAGTGAACTATAATTTAATTATTTTGATACAAATTGTAAAATGCATGTAATAATCTGTCACTAGTCAAAAACTGTGTGGCTGCACGGACGGCGTCTATTTCATCTTGTGATGCACGGACTTCTTGTACGCCAAGTTGCCAAGCAACTCCTCAAAATTCACGTACAGCACACAACCTAAAGCACATGGTTTCAAGAAGGTTGGTACAATGGTGTGCTCTCCGCGGCCGGTGTCGAACAGATATATTTTCCGGCGTTTCGAGGTCTTTCCCGGAGGCAATTAAGGTGAGATTGATCGCAAAGTATACTTTATTTGTTGTTTCATGTAATAGACTCGGAAATATGTTTAAAGCATTACAAGGAATCAAAAGAAGCGTGTACGCATTTTCTGCTTTAGAAATGCGTTTAGTATTGTAATATGTATATAAAATGCAAACACATTTGGGTATTAGCTAGATTTCTGACTTTGAGATCAGTTTGGTATGATATTATCTTCAATAAATTTCGTGTGAACGTTGAAACAATCAATCGTCCATTAAACAATAAGATACTTAATTATTCAAAAGTCGATGTTAGAAATGACAGTTCGGAGTTCCAAACTTAAGTTAATATTTCGGGGAAAGCGTGATGATATGAAATATGCATGTATGTAAATGGAAATGTGTTTTTGTCAGCACTTGAAATCAGACTGTTAGTAGCGTTAAACCTTTGAATGTTTCAGGAACTACGCATGGATGATAGCTGGACAGTTTAATGTTTGCTGATACTGAAGTCGGCTTTCTTGTGCATTGTTTCAAAGGGACCGTTTCAAATGCTTGTGACCTCCCGACAAATGACTTCCTATGAAGGATTTGGAACATTAATTGAAGAGAACACTAGCATAGATACTGAGGCCCAACGGGATTGTGTGTGGGAGTGTTTTATAAATGTAAATGTTTGCATGTTTCAAGGAAACCAAATAGAAAGAATTGAAAGCAGTATGAACATGTAATATGAAAATGACTTCAAAAGTTCTCTGTAATAAAGAGTAATTTTTCTGTTTTTTGTTTTCTTTTATTATCGTTCTTGCGGCCTTTGATATTCTTTAGAATGGCATATTGAAATAAAAACATAATATATCTGAATGCACAGGTGAAAATCACAACAAATTCTAAAGAATATCAAAAGTCACAATTAGAGGCGAAGGGTCATTTAGACCCGTAAGCCGAGGGCAAGTTTTTTTCGAGGTGCGATACGGTGAAGATGGCGAGGCGTAGCCGAGACATGTTCACCGTATCGAACCGAGAGGTCAGTTATCAAGAGGTTGGTTATCAGATAATCAACCTCGTGATAACCAACCTCCAGGTTGATCTGAGGTCAGTTATCTAAAAATAACTACCTCTGATATTGACCCGATAACCAAACCATGTGGTGTATCTCTCGATAGCTCAAGCGTAACGTATGACAACTCCACCCAACTCATTCCTTTAACGCATACCATATATGATGTCATTCTCAAGTACATGTATATACAGATTAGTCTTTTCATTCCAGTTTGAAGTTGATTCTAACCCAAACCATGACAGAACCATGTCCAGAAATGTTAATATCTGCCAAACGTTGACCCTGTCCTCTCTAAACTCTTACCCGTCTATCATTTAAATTTTACAAAATTATAAAACCACCAATGAACAAAACAGGCCTCCAGTCATTAACAGTCCAATTGACATGCCCAGCACCCCACTCACGACGTGTAAGCGGGTTTGAACAAATGATCGCCAAGCATTCAAATCGCTCTTGTGCAGTCGTCTACTCACTTTGTGTGGACACTTGATCCCACTCATGGTATTTGACATAACATCACTGTTAATTGACATTCTGGTATTATGTCGAGAACTTGTAGTAAACTGAATACCAAAAGAAACTTTGCACCATTTTGTAATGATTCAGATTAAAGAATGAAAAACGATAGAAATTTAAAACAAAGTACCTCTTATTAATCAATCAGTTGTTTAAACAACCAGCGAATCCAAATTAAAGGTGGGAAACCCAGTTTTATACTTATTTGATCTGTAGTGGGCAGGGGTCAAAATTTGTGTTGTTCAGACATTCGTTGAAATGATGTTTTCGCAATAATTTTGTTAAAGTACCAAAATGTGCTACTTTAGTACCAGGTTTGAGCAGCCCGAGTGTTATAACTTCCCAATCTGCTATGAGTAACCAAAAAGGTCAAACGTTAAATTACGTCTGCTGTCAGCAGGTTCAACTTTACATTTTGTCTGCCTAGAAGCTTTTCCATAAATGGGAATTTGTAGACACAAGTCTTACTTGTCATTTTGAGTCGTACGAATGGTAACTAGTCTTAAGAGCTCAACAATCGCAATTAAATCATGTTATTTCATGCCAATTCTGACGTTATAACTTCGAATGAAATTGCCATGTGTCGATGTTTAGTGACCAATAGCTGTCAACTTAGCAGTCAATGAGCTCTGATTAGATCTGTCCAAGTTCATAAAGTGCATGAGAACATAACAAGATGCCGACCTTTGATGTTTGCTATCTCTGACGTCACTAAGAGACAACGTTGGCGGTGGTCTAACGTCACAGATATCAGCTCTCATGCAGTGAAAAAACAACTGTTTTTTGTGTTTCAGGGTTGTCAGCAATCCTCACAACATTTCTGTATAGCCGGATCAAGTTACCATTAGAAATGAAGGAACACTACCGATTCTTGTAAAAAGGGCTGTTTTGGATCAATTTTTCTAAATTTCAGAGGGTATCTGCGATATTTTTGCTTTACCGTTTACTGCTTTTAATGTGTTTTTTCACTTTTGGAGTGACAAACATTAATTATGGACAGTTATCAAACTTTTTCGTCACGTGACTTGGTTTCAACAGAAACGTCACGTGATTATGACATTTTTGCCATTTCTGCAAAAATGCATGAATATTGCTCAATTAAAAGTTTTCAACTTGAAAGTGTGGGTTTCAACTATTTCATTGCCACCTTAAATGAAAATGTAAATATGAGATCGTTTTCGACATTTCAGTTTTCAAATTGCAAAGTTTCTTTTGGTTTTCAGTTTAGAAGAAAACGACATTAAGAAACATGCACGACCTCCAGCATTTCGTCTGGCAGAAGTATCAGAAGTTTGGAAACGATTCAAAGCCCTGTCACTGTGGCCTTCAACGAGTGCTTTACCAACTTCACATTGATCGTCTCTCTTTTGTATATTACAATTCCATTTGACAAAAGATTTCAAATATCAACTATCGTTGATTTGCCATATCGACTGAATCAAAGTTTTGCAAATTTCTACGGAACCAAAGTAAAAGGCAGTACCATAATATTGCAATGCAAACACTAACAATAAATTCCGCTGATACTCCTGCTCTCCAGCGTCCATCCAACTGATTCTGACATCAATGAATGAATGTGAGTGATCATCACAATAATAAAGTACATTAACATTAATCAGTTCTTTTTAAACTTGTGGAGGTGTAGAAAGAGTGATAGCTGGATTTGATTTAATAAAAATCGCATTTTTATTACCAGGATATTCACCGATTAACCGATTATTTCAGCCATGTGGAACATGTGTAAGCTAACGAGTTGCTGATAGAAATATAATAACATAGGGAGCTCGAAACCGTTTGTAGCATCAGTTAGCTAATCATTTTTTAACGTTTTATCTGGAAAGTAAATTTTTTCTGTTCAATTTACGAGATATACTTATTAAATTTCCTAAAAGGATGCTGCATTTATAAACAAGTTGAAAATGATTGCAAGTATAAATTTTATTTTCACTTCAAAGCTTTTGAAAGTATGTAAAATATAAACAAGTATATATATAGTGCAAGTATAAATTTCATTTTCACTTCAAAGCTTTTGAAAGTATGTAAAATATAAACAAAGATTTAAGTATAAAAGAAAGATAAACGAATGACACGTTGAAAATAAATCTATGTAAACAGTTCATTAAGGTGTGTATACAATGACACTTTATTGGTTACTTTGTCTTATCAATGATTAAGGAGTTCCTGTACCATTGATAAAATGCTCTGATTTATCTTGAAATATATTTCGTTGAGTAAGATATAGCTACCAAATTGAAACTCATGTTTTGAGGGAACCATTTGAATACTCGAATGAACACTTGATTCTGTCTCTAACTATACAAGAAGGAAGATACTATAACTATGGATTCTTGACCTATTCAGGAGGAATTCTAGAATTTTTTTATTTTATTTTCAGCAATTGTTCTGCTGATTTTACCAGTCCTGGATGCTGTATCATATCTTTTTTTCGTCGGAAGAGCAGCATCAACAATGTGCATTAGCTCAATAGTTCATTTTGAATACCATATGAATATATTATTCTCATAAATTGTATTATACATTAAAGAGGATTGTTTAATTTGTATGCGAGTATCTGTGAGCAAGTGTTGTATGTTTATCAAAAATCCCACTCTGATAAGAAACTTTATTGTACAAGTGACCTCCTTTTCCCTGGAAGGGAGGTCGATTTGATGTAACAGTGGTGGTGAATAAAATTTATATAAAAAAAATAAATAAATAAAAAAAAAAGGAATTCTAGAAGTTGATACTATAAGGAAGCATAAGAAAGCATTTATACTATAAGGAGGAAGTAAATTCTCCGGATGGACAATTTCAGTTACGGTATAGACCCTTATACCGTTTTCAAGTTTATATGTGTAATACTTTTTTTTCATTTGAGAGGTTGAAACTCTTTGATCAACATCCAACATTACTTCATTCTTTGAAATTGAAGTCAAGATTCTAAGTATATCGACAAAAAAAACCTTAAGTCGTTTAAATTGATCAGCGCATGTTATTCTTTTTAAAACTTTAAAAAATCTCTAGACAATGTTACACCAAAGCTGATATTGTTTCGTACAAAATACAAATGTTTTAGAAATTATTCACTGCTTATACATAAACTTCTATGTATCATTAAAAAGTATTTCCAAACGTAGATTTAGGCTAAACAGCACTATATGTGTAAGTTGCAGTTTACATTTGTATAGTGGTTGGCACTATCTTACATAACTTACTTATTATCTCAAGATATTGATGATATAATGATGCTACTATTTGCTGACGATGTTAACATGTTTTCATATACAATTATTGGTCTACAACAACAACTTAATGTTTTACCCCAGTTTTGCATAACTTGGGGTTTTAGTGTTAATATTGAGAAAACAAATATAATTGTATTTAGAAATGGAGGTGTGTTAAAAAGAAATGAAGTATGGTACTATGGTGATAGCAAAGTTAAATGTGTAACGTATTATAAATACTTAGGATTAATATTTTCATCTCGATTAAATTGGTCAACTGCTTGTATAAGTTTAGCTACACAAGCCTTAAAGGCCACACAATCAGTCCAACATATATTCAAAAAGAATTCTTTCATTTCATTAAAAACGGCATGTACCATTTTTGACTGTAAGATCCTGCCAATTCTTTTATATGGGTCGGAAATTTGAGGCACTAAATATTTCCATTGCATTGAAAAAGTACATGCAACATTTTTTAAACGTTTTCTGAAATTGGGAAAGTATGCTTCAAATAAAGCTGTTCTCGGAGAAGTTGGCCGTTGTAATTTATATGTTGCCAGTAGATTAAGAGTTGTTAAATATTGGTTAAAGTTGTTGAAAATGGATTTTTATAGGTACCCTAGACAAAGTTATCTTTTCTCAATATTGCAGGATGATATGGGGAAGAGAAATTGGGCTTCAGAGGTTAGGGAAATACTTTTTGTGTCAGGATTTTCTCATGTTTGGATCTCCCAAGAAGTTGGAAATGACAATATATTTCTATCAGTTTTTAAGCAACGTCTTCAAGATATATCTGTACAAGAATGGTCTATGTCCATACAGAATTCTAAATGTCTTAATTACTATTCAACGCATAAATCTTTACTGGTGCCAGAGTTTTATATTTTGCATTTGGAAGACAAGGCATTAATTCGGTCATTGTGCATATTTCGAATTGGTTTCCATGACTTTAAAGTTAACGCTTTACGTAGAAATAAGGACGTGCCTAGTGATATCTGTGAATATATATGTAAAAATTGTAATTCTGGTAACATTGAAGACGAATTTCATGTATTGTTTGAATACACAAAATATTCTCATCTTCGCAATAAATACTTAGCATTTGTATCTTTACCTGTAAGAGATAAACAAATATTGTCCAGTCTTTTAAATTCCAAAAATATTGATGTTATTAAAGCAATAGCTGTGTACTTAAAACATGTCTTCTATTGTCGAAATGTTGTTACCACGTGATATAAAATATTATCTGCCTCTGTACTTGTACTATAGGCCCAATGGCCCGAAATACTGAATAAATTGAATCTGAAAATCTGAATCTACTTATTATCTAAAAAGGTAGAAAAACATTAAAAGAAAAACAAATGCTCTAAACAAATAATTTGATATTTTGCTTAAATATATCAGAACACTCATCAGGTTTCCTTTAGATATCCATGGTTTTCTATTCCGTTAAGATATGTAGAAGTTAAAGCTGATTACACATTGCATACCTTCTCAATTAAAGAACGTCTTACCAGAACTATCAACACATCAGAATAACACAACCTTGTTCACGCAGGTTGTAAAAGAGAAACAGAAGTTCAATCTTATATCTAACATTGAAGAACGTGTGTGGTCCACATCAAGAGATCTCAGAAGCATTAGTAGTGGTTATTGTTACACTTATATCCCTGAGCTATTTTGATGGAGCACATTTTGTAATCAATGCATGCATCAAACATTTCCTGGTTCTGGTTTCATGCCATCTGAAATAACACAAGACAAGAGTTCATTGCTTCTTGGAAGAAAATAGTTTATACTTCGTTCTCTTGTGCATGTTTAACTGCAGTTTCAAAGTATTTTAACAAGGACACAAACCTACATGGAAATTGTTTTCCTAAACACGTCCTTGCATAAAAAGGTATTTAGATCAAGCGGGATATTAGCTCTCACACAGACTTGGATTAAATCCCTTCTTTTCAAACATTTCCTGGTTCTGGTTTAATGCCATCTGAAATAACACAAGACAAGAGTTCATTGCTCGATGGGGGTAAATAGTTTATACTTTGTTCTCTTGTGCATGTTTAACTGCAGTTTTAAAGTATTTTAACAAGGACACAAACCTACATCGTTTGTATGACGACGTTTTTAGAAGAATACTGTCTTTCTAAACACCTTTTTGCATAAAAAGAGTATTGATATTAAGCGGAATATTAACTCTGTCATACAGAATTTGGAAATTTGGATTAGATAACTTTTTCTCAACCATTTCCTGTTCATGCCATCTGAAATAACAAAAGACAAGATTTCATTGCTTTATTGAGGTAAATAGTTTATACCTCGTTCGCTTGCAGTTTGAAAAGGGTACAATATTTCAAGAGGGAAGAAAGGTTCATTGATTATATGACATAAGGAAGGATAGGACAAGAAGGATAGTGTTCTTCTCAACAATTTTTAAACAAACATTTTGATTTCTAAGTTCTCGTTGTAATGTTGAACTGTCAGCATGTTGAACTGCAGCTTTAAATAATTTAACACGAACACACTTATTTTCATACTTAGTTTTACATATGTAAGTGAGGGTAACATTTTAATTGTTCAAATTTTAATAATTTGACAAAAAATAGAATGCGTCCCTGCGTCCTCTTGAAATACGTTTCTACAAAAATACCCCGATAGACTATCCCTTAGGCTTTAGTTTTAAGTATTCTAACACGAGCATAAACCTTGATTGTTCATATGACATAACGTTTATAGAAGAATGTTGTTCTTCTAAACAATTTCTTGCAAAAGTAAAAGTATAGAGAGGATATTTTACCCAGGCATAAATTATTCTTGAAAATTAGTTTTTTTTTATTGTGTCTCTTTAAATAAGATACTACAATTGTTACTACTTGCTAAAACTGAACATCTGTTCCTCGTTCACATCTACACTTTGTATTTTCCTTCTTCAACATCCAACATTGACCTCATTCTTTCAACTTGAAGTCAAGGCTCAAAGACCTTCTCTTCTAAAAGTTCATTACATCCAAAAAAGGTAAGGTATTTTCACCACCGATACATTATTATCATTTGTAGGACAAAACGTTTAAGTATGTTGTTTAGAAAGATTTTCACATTCAAATTATCCAAACATTGAACAGAGCGTTTTCATACCGTACTGAGATTTACATACTATGGTTTGCATCAGAAACATTCGTATAAATATTTCCTATGCGTGAAAATGACACCTTTGTCTCTCCTGTAATTTTATATATTTCGGGTAATTTTAGAAAAACTGTCTTAAAAACAGTTTGGGCAAGCTAATGAGTACTCTAATACCAGTGCTATTACTTGTTCATTCGGCGAGCGTTTGCACATGCAATATGAAAAAGGTCATGGTAGTCTTTACAGAAACAGTGACTTACACAGATCATTGATGGCCTCAGAGTATGCTTTGCGTTCATAGAAGCGTCAAACAACTTAAAGATATTTGGGGAAGCTAGATTGAATCGAGTGAACATTGTTTGCAATGAAAATAGTGACAATTCAATGGTGAGATATATAATATAAACAATATATATCACTACAAGACAAAAGTTTAGACTCGTTGAAAAGTGTAATGTCCTTTTTTCAATCATTTATATCTTAAGAACTAATGATTTCATTCTTCATGTCTCGGACTTAGTGCCGTAACAATGATTTAAAGAAAGCTTGAACATTTTATTCGACCCCAATAATGTAAAATTGTCCTCGTTGCAATGGGGTCCTAATGACGTAAACAAAATGACTGTTCAAAAAAGTCATTGGGCTTTACCTGAGCATTTGTAAGTTAACTTGGTCGTGTTCATCCAAATCCATTACTGACAAATGCATGACACTTTGGTAATAATTATAAGATGAGGTTTGAGAAAGCATAAGTCAATTTTACACAGGAACCCGATATCGTAAATAAAATGTAGGTAAAACGTAGGTTAGAAAGACCCACCCTCTATATAATTATATAGAGGTTGGGTCTTTCTTACCTACGTTTTACCTACATAGAGGGTGGGTCTTTCTTACCTACGTTTTACCTACATTTTATTTACGATATCGGGTTCCTGTGCAATTTAACCATACCCACCAATACCACAATTTCATTGCATCATTTGATGGTGAGTCTAAACTATTGTCGCGTAGTATATACAACATATAACAGATCATACATTGATTTTTAAACTAAATGTAAAACTATTAAAGTATAGCGTTTTATTTCAACATGTACATTTCTACACCATATATCAATTGTCACATATAGCGGAAGCATATTTTATGTTGCACCCAATGTCTTTGACCTTGTTTGCATGTACAGAGCGAGACAAATATAACAAATCTCTCTCTCGCAATTAAACCTTCCTCCACATATTCGACACTCAACACGTGCACCCAACGATTTTAAGCTAACGGGGACTTGGAGACAGTCTACGTCAAGCATTCTCAATAAAAGACATTGAAAGTGTCGGACAACTTTTTCTCACGAGGCATACGAGCGCGACCATTGTGTCAACACTATGGGATGATGTTTGTCAACTTGTTGTTTGTCGAGTAGACGTCCTGTCCCCGACAGTTACTAGGGGTCTGTAGGGAGTGTAGTTTATCATCACTGCCAGTTACTAGGGGTCTGTAGGGGTTGAAGTCTATCAGCTCAGATTGACCCTACACAGGCACGTACCACACCAACCTGGCCGGACTAGAGGCAAGTAAGATTTGTTGTGACCTACATGTACACAACGTTTCTAACTGACATCTGGTCGTTGAACTACTTTTGTGCTGCTCTTGAGAAGGTAAGGCTTATTTGTGATCATATTTTTTCACACATGTCTGCTGATCGGTTGACTGCGTAATAGTAGACTAGCCGAGGAGGGACTGCACGATGCGAGAGTGTCTTGCATAATTGACCTCTGACCGCACGCTCTCCAGCTTGGCATTTGATGCAACAGTTGGTTCGGGCCCAGCACGTGTGGGGCTCAACTGTAATTCCTCTTTCTAAATTCCACTTGTAAAAGTATTCATCACTTGCAAACCGCTTCATTACGAGTTTATTTCACAGATATAACCCTTTACATGTATTGAGTATTTCATTGCTTAACCTATCATAAACCGTGTTATCAATCAGTATTTACAATACGATACGTGTTGTCAGTGTACAGTTCCCTGATGACGTATTTTAAGTAATAGTTAGACCATTCGGGCCTGTTGTCTAATCGTTTAAATGGTTAGTTAGACCACGAGCGATTAGACAACAAGGCCCGAATGGTCTAACTTACTTAGATCATGGCCACAAACGTAATTTATTAAACGCTTTGTTAAATCAAAAGTTGATATTATATTTGTTGAAATGATTGCGAACTATTTGATTGCGATCGTGTCACACATGTAATTGACATCAAAACAAAAACATAGAGCTCGTGAAATTTGAGTTAGGACGCATCCTCACGAGATGCACGTGCAGCTTCACTTTCGACATGCGCATGCTGTGATTTTGTCATTTGGGCAAGGGACATGGAAGGGGTCGGACATATATTGACAGCTCTATCCTACGCATGTGAAGTTTAGAAAAGAAACTGTGCTTGTGAATATGGTGAGTATTATAATGATAAACAAGTAATTAACACAAATCGTTTCAAGAAACAATAGTCTATTCAGCTGAGACATTTTTTGAAGGCCATATTACAATATAAGTAGGTGGTGACGTGGCGGACATCCTATTTTGGCTGCTGCTTGGATAATGAACTGTTTTAAACTGTTCGTAACGATAACCTCGCTAGTGTAAATTAAACTCAAACATTGTTAAAACTGGGTTGATAGGTTGATATTTCATAACCGAATCAGGATATGAAAGTCTTCAGTCTTCTAATGTCGGTGTTTATTTCATATACAGGTATCGGGGAAGCACCGGGCAGTCATCTCAATGCTATTTTACACGAATGGCTTAAATACGGATGACGGATGATGGATGCCGAAATTCGACGGAGATCAACCGAAATGCAATTAAAGGGTACAATTTGAACCGAAGCTGTACATGTTTTTTTAGCTCACCTTTACAAAGTAAATGTGAGCTTATGTCATGGCGCTTCGTCCGTCGTCCGTCCGTCCGTAAACTTTCACGAAAAAGACTACTTCTCCTAAACGAATTCAGATATCATTCTGAAATTGTAGTATGTTATACCCATGGTGATTCCTCACAGAAAGGTAGACGTTTCAGTTTTGAGAATCCAAGATGGCCGCCATGTCAGCCATATTGAATTTTCAATTAGATTTCATGAAAAAGACTACTCCTTCTAAACGAATACAGATATCATTCTGAAATTGTAGTATGTTATACCCATGGTGATTCCTCACAGAAAGGTAGACATTTCAGTTTTGAGAATCCAAGATGGCCGCCATGACAGCCATATTGAATTTTCAATTAGATTTCATGAAAAAGACTACTCCTTCTAAACGAATACAGATATCATTCTGAAATTGTATTATGTTATACTCATGGTGATTCCTCACAGAAAGGTAGACGTTTCAGTTTTAAGAATCCAAGATGGCCGCCATGACAGCCATATTGAATTTTCAATTAGATTTCATGAAAAAGACTACTCCTTCTAAACGAATACAGATATCATTCTGAAATTGTATTATGTTATACTCATGGTGATTCCTCACAGAAAGGTAGACGTTTCAGTTTTAAGAATCCAAGATGGCCGCCATGACAGCCAAATTGAATTTTCAATTAGATTTCATGAAAAAGACTATTTCTCCTAAACCAATCTAGATATCATTTTTATATTGTATGTTATACCTATAGTGATTCCGCACAGAAAGGTAGACGTTTCAGTTTTGAGAATCCAAGATGGCCGCAATAGCAGCCATATTGACTTTTCAGCTGCAGATGACATATCATTATTATCAAATTTTAAGCTTTCATCAAGTGATCACTGGCACCATATAAATTCTCTAATTTGAACTTACTAATCATAATATTATCTTAAATACGGAATATTTAAGATTGTCGTGCAAGTTGTTCTATATTTTTAAGTGTTTCTAAAAAAAAATAAGATGAAAGACAAACATAATTGATTAATTTGTTTAAAATCTTTATGGCAACTAGCTGCAAAAACCAAATCACATTAAACATGTTAAATTTTAAACAATGGTATCTCCCTTATATTCCTTTAAATACCACACATAAGGGGTCAACCAGAGTTCAGATATTCCACTATGCTGTCTAATACACATCCCAAGGCAGGCTGCTAGCATCACAGTGTCAGCTGCTAGTCTGTTGCATAATCAACCTGACCCAATTGATATGGTAGAGCATTATGCTATATGGCCATGGCCATGGCCCATGTGTATGCAATAAAAGTTTGACTTGTATTCTCATGACAGTGATATGTTCTTTCTAAGAATAACAACAAATAATAACAGCTCTCTCTCTCTCTCATGATAAGTTGATGTGGAATAAATATGCAGATGAAAATCGAAAAGAGTTTAGTAAGAAAAGTAAGGAAATTTGATTTGTCATATCTCTCTGTTGATTTGACAATGCAAAAATGTTTACCATTATAGTACTGTATGAGTGTTAAATAAATTGATACTTTAATGAAAGACATCTCATGGTCACTTGACATGTAAATATTATGTGAACAAAATAAACGTGTCTTATGCATTGCTGTGTTTATTACTTTCCTCTCAATCAGTCATTCATTTTCCTTGAAAAATCTGTACTCTTGGGATTCTCAATATCCCATGCAGCATAACCATCAGTGAAATAATCTTGAAATCATATTAATGATTCACTACAAAACAAATGTAAGTGGCCACCATCCTGTAAGTAATCAATGACATTTAAATGGATACACCTAAATTAATCAAGATATCATAATGAAATTAGTACGGATACCCACATAAAAGTAGCATTTTGAAGATTCAAAAGTACAAGATGGTCACCAATTCAGCCATAGATATACAAAAAAGTTATACAAAAACCTACTGCTTGTTAATTTATCATGATTATATAATTCGTGTATTAATGTTTGTTCAAGCTCTAGTCGTTTCCAAAAGAAGACTAGTATTTTAAAAGATAAAAAAATAATGATGGCAGCCATAATCAATTATATAAAAGATGGTTACATGTATAATTAAACCATTTTACCACATCATTCATTTTAAGGTGAGCTTCTGTACCCTCGGTACTTTTATCCTACTTAATGACCTGAAATGCTGCTCAATCTGTAAAATCATGATCAGCTTTATGTAATAAAATTCATATTGTTGTTATGTTGTTTCTAATATTTTTTTCCACGACAAAGTATTGCTAATAAAAAGTAGTTCCGTCCGTGGTCTAACTGAAAATGAGGTTGGTTAGACCATTGGTCACAACAAAGAAGCCATGGTCTAAGCGAGAATAACATATTACCGGACTAAATGTCCTGAACTTCATACGAATGTCAAAATTCCGAATTTACTACCGGAGGTGATCCGAAAGTGATGCCGGAAAAAGCTAGAACCGACGGCGTCGCGAAGCATACTCGAACAATATACGAAGTCTACCGGAAGCTCCCGATGATAACATGGCACTTTATGGTCACACGAATGTTACAGGGAGTCAACACGACATCGTTCAAACTTCGTGTGACGTTCATATGGCCACACGATGGTTACTCGAAGATCAGTCGAACCTGCTATGGTTACTACATAATAATCAATTTCTTAGGTTTTTCGACCGAAAAACGTCTGAACTTAACACAAATTAAATTCACAAATGCTCAATGCGTTTGCAAAAAGTACATTACTACAATGTTTCTAAAGCTTCGCAATAGCATGGTTGTTTGATTTATATTGATGCTTTGGTCTGACATATTATTTCTAAGCCTTTTTAAGTATTTCGTCAAAGACGGAAAACGAGAGAGGGGTTATTCTCGAAATTTTAAAAAGCTGAATGGGAATGTTTTCCAATACCAATCAAGGCAGAGTTAACCGTAATTAACGATAATTTAACGCTATCTGTACTCTCTGTAGTACATGTATGTATGTGTAGCGTATAGACTTGCCAGAAGAAACATATCCAAAACGAATGGTTTACAGATCTCTGCTCATTGAATCAACCATCAAATCAATCTTTAAAGGGGCAGTAGCACGTTTTTTGATAATTTTATATTTTAAATTTTTCACTTATAATTGTTAGTTAATGTTTAATGTACTATATTGACTGTGTCAAAAATCTCATTGCACAAGCCAATGATCCATAGTCAGAGGACAAAGTATGAAGATTCACATAAAATCCATTGGCGGCCATTTTTGTGTGAACACCTTTAATTAATTTTGTGTAAGAAAAGGGAATCGCATGGCTAAACTTTAGGTTATATATTTGAATTATTCATGCTCCATTTAGTTTAAATACATTGTCTTTCGATTTGAACCATTAATTTTCATTTTCCTGACATCACCTTATATTCCCCCTAAAAACGTGCTACTGCCCCTTTAAAACCGAGTTGAGGGATTCATTGTAATCGCCAAAACTGTGAGTCAAGTGCAAAGCATTGATCGAATCCTAAGGTGTCATATATGATAATATACCAGTAACATGGTTAAAAAATTGCTTTGGTATACTTGGAATTTATCACAAAAGAATGTAAAACACTTTATGTATCAATGATTAATGGTGAGTATTTATATAACCGTGAACTAAAGTGTAATTGGATTGTGAACCTTAATCAATAGCTTGATTAATAAACCTAACCTTCTGATTGGTCCATTATAATGTGAAGTATATCTGGTTAACGGGTTCAGGTTTTGAGATTTGAGGGTTCGAATCCATCTTGGTATATGAATCATATTACTGCTTATTTGAATTGTGACGGTCTTTATTTCAATTCTTTATTTTATTGGACAGCTTCACTTCAGTTAATGTTGTTTTAACATCTGCAAGGACGTGTTTTTAGAAACTGTGAGTTTGCTGTCTCTGAGTATTTACATGATACATGAACCTAAACGAGCCCTCGTACAATACAATTTGTCATGTGTGGTATCAAAGCAATATTATATTGACAACGTAACAATAAGATTACCTAATGTACTGTTTTCACACCTTTACAAAGTCACTGACAAAAAGATGTTTCTTACTTACGATTTCCATTATACCATGAAGTTATTAACTGAAAAAACAGCAAATGTCACTCCGGAGATATTAAACTTACCTGTTATCGTAAGTTTTTGGCATAACTCTTTTTTTTCTTTTCCAGATACAGGACGCCTGCAAATTGGGACAGATCAAATGTTACACGTGAACCTTGTTAACTTGTTAAGTTCGAACATTCAACGTTATTCCATACTAACCAAGGTATGGCTTCTTCATTAAAGTGTAAATTATGTGGAATACAATGTTCAGCTCGACATTTCCTGAACCTCCACATGTCATGTCACTGGGAGGACCATCCGCATAAGTGTAGTAGATGTGGCCGCCGGTTCAAGACTTCGAAGCTTCTGAAAAAACATGCCAGGATTCACACAGAAGAAACCCCGTACAAGTGTAGTGTATGTGAAAAACGCTTAAGCTCTGCCAAACTCTTGACACTACATACGAGAATACACACAGGAGAGAGACCTTACACGTGTATTGTGTGTGGAAAGACCTTCACTCAGTCCAGTAATATGAGAGTACATATGAGAATACACACAGGAGAAAAGCCATTCAAGTGTAGTGAGTGTGAAAAACGGTTTAGTTCTCGTAAACTATTGGAACTACACACGAGAATACACACAGGGGAGAAACCGTACAGGTGTATTGTGTGTAGTAACACTTTCACCCATTCAAGTAATCTGAAACAACACATGAGAGTACACACTGGAGAAAAACCATACAAGTGTAGTGAGTGTGTGGAAGCCTTTAGTCAGAAACCTCATTTGAAGAATCATATGAGACGACACCATGGTGAAGAGCGATTCAAGTGTGATGACTGTGATAAAACTTTTGCCACACCAAATGGTCTGAAATACCACGCTCAGACCCACACTGGAGAAAGGTCATACAAGTGTAATGTGTGTTCTAAAGATTATGCCCGAATAGAGATCTTGAGGGGACACATGAAAAGACATACTGGTAGGAAACCTTTTGAATGTGAGGTTTGTGAGAAAGCTTTTGCAGTAATGGGTTCATTGAAAAAGCACATGAACATTCACACCGGAGAAAAACCAAACAAGTGTGATGTGTGTGGTAAATGTTTTTCATTAAAAGCAAGTTTGAGACAGCACATGAATACACACACTGGTGCAAGACCATATGCTTGTAAGACGTGTGGTAAATCCTTTGCATGTCCGGGAAACCGTGCTGTCCATAATAAAATTCACACAGGAGAAAAACCATTTAAGTGTAGTTTATGTGGAAAAGCATTCCGTCGATCAGCCGAGGTGAGCAAACACGAACGACGTCACACAGGCGAAAAACCACATAAATGTCCTGTTTGTGACAAGGCTTTTGGCACACCGACTGAGGTGAAAGGTCACATGAGAACACATACAGGGGAAAAAAGACATAAATGTACCCTGTGTGAACAAGCTTTTGGTACTTCAGGCCAAGTGAAATATCACATGAAGAGTGCACATACAGGCGAAAAACCAAATAAATGTACTAAGTGTGAAAAATGTTTTTATACTACCTCCCATTTGAATTTGCACATGAAATCACATACAGGAGAAAGACCACATAAATGTTGTGAGTGCGATAAATCATTTTATACAGCCGGCAGTTTAAAATCGCATATGACAACACATACAGGAGAAAACCCACATAAATGCTGCGTGTGTGATAAAGCATTTTCTAGATCTAGCGGTTTGAAAACCCACATGTATATTCACACTGGAGAAAAGCCATTCAAATGTAAGCACTGTGAAAAATCATTTGTTTCATCGATAAGCCTTGAAGAGCATATCCGATCAAATCACACCGGAGAAAAACCATTTAAGTGTAGTGTGTGTGAGAGAGAATTTGGTAGAAAATCTTGTATGAAAATACATGAACGACGACGTCACAAGGGAGAAACAAAACAGAAATTAAATACCAGTAAAGAAGTCCGCATAACTCCAATAAGGTCACACAGAGAAATCCCTACAAGAGTTACATCACATAAATGCTGCGTGTGTGATAAAGCATTTTCTAGATCTGACTCCTTGAAAACCCACATGTATATTCACACGGGAGAAAGGCCATTCAAATGTAAGCAATGTGATAAATCATTTGTTCATTCGAAAAGCCTTAAAGAGCATATCCGAAGTCATACCGAAGAAAAGCCATATAAGTGTAGTGTAAGTGGGAAAACATTTTCTAGAATATCTGGTTGGATAACACATGGACGACATCACAAGGGAGAAACAATTCAGAAAATAAATGTGAGTAAAGAAATCCGCATAAGCCCTATGAGGTCCAACAATACAATCCCTATAAGAAGTACATCACTTAAATGCTGCGTTTGTGATGAAGCTTTTCTTTCTTTATCCGAAATGGACAAACACATGGACACCCACTCGGAGGAAACACTGCAGAAGTTAAGTGTGTGTAAAAAGTCTTTTGTAAGATTAACCCGATTGAGATCGTTTTAGAAGTAAAACGCTGGGTAAACCACATTAATGTGTGGTCAAGCGCTGGGTAAACCACATTAATGTGTGGTCAAGCGCTGGGTAAACCACATTAATGTGTGGTCAAACGCTGGGTCAACCACATCAATGTGTGGTCAAGCGCTTCAGACGTCGATCAGTCTAAATATTTTATCCCCACAGAGTTATCTCAAGTAATACAACCTTGATATATCCTCTGCACTCTGCACTCTGGGGTCGCAGGGGTCAAAACCTTAAAAACCTATTTTCATCTTCTTCTCCAGTTCCAAAAGGTCTAGAGAGCTGAAAAGTTGTGTGTAGACTCCTTGGCCAATGGGGATTCAAACGTGTAGATTTTGTGACCCAATGACCCTAAATGGGGTCACAGGGGTCAAAACCTTTTTCCATCAAAAGTCTGATGAGATACAGAGCCCATGGCTCTATTTTTTATACTTAGATTTCCAGAACTCACAACTTACTGCTAATACCTTGGAGGAAATATTTTGACATGTTCAGGTCGCGAGTTTTCAAATCACAAAAAAATCCCTTGTAAAAACGATAACTTGAATAGAGTTTGTGCTGTGAAGCTTTAACTTGGAATATATCATCTTTGGCTGATAATTGTACGTTAAAGGGGCAGTAGCACATTTTTAGGGGGAATATAAGGTGATATCAGGAAAATAAAAATTAATGGTTCCAATTGAAAGACAATGTATTTAAACTAAATGAAGCAATTATAATTCATATGTAAAACGTAAAGTTTAGCCATGCGATTCCTTTTTCTTGCACAAAATGAATTAAAGGTGTTCACAAATAAATGGCCGCCAATGAATTTTATGTGAATCTTCATACTTTGTCCTCTGACTAAGGATGATTGACTTGTGTATTGAGATTTTTGACACTGTCAAAATGATTCATTTAGCAATAACTTACAATTATCAGTGAAATATTTATAATATAAAATTGTCAAAAAACGTGCTACTGTCCCTTTATTGCTTAATATATTATTTTCGTTAGTGTCACAAATCTCATTACACAAACCAATCATTTATAGTCAGAGAACAAGTTTTTTAAGATTCACATAAAGTCCATTGACCATATAGAAAACGTTAAAGTTCTGTTGTGTAAGAAAAGGGAATCGCATGGACGAACTTTACAATATTTTTTTGATTTATTACTGCTTCATTTAGTTTAAATCCATTGTCTTTCAATTGGAACCATTCATTTTGATTTTCCTGACATCACCTTATATTTCACCTAAAAACGTGCTTCTGGCCCTTGTTTTATTGTTTAAAAACGACCGCCATGCATTTAGTAACATGTATTTTATTGTTGGCCAAAAGATTTGCTACTGCTATTTGAAATGGTATTCGCCAACTATGCATATGCCTTTATTACACGAAAGACAGAGCGATCAACCTTTTTAAATCATTATGGATTTTGAGTTTATCTCCAAAGTACGCAATAAAATGATGTCAATTAAGTTTAATAGCGATTAATTTTTAGCTCATCTGGCCTGTAAGGCCCGATGGGCTTATGGCATGGCATGTTGTCCGGCGTCCGTCCGTCCATCCGTTCGTCCGTAAACTTTGTGGAATTTCGACTTCTTCTCCAGAACCATAAGGCCTAGAAAGCTGAAACTTAGTGAACAGACTCTTTGGCTAGTGAGGATTATAAATTGTAGCTTTTATGGCCCTGTGGCCCCTAATAAGGGCCACAGGGGCCACACCCTAAAAACCTATTTTCATCTTCTTCTCCAGAAGCATAAGGCCTAGAAAGCTGAAACTTTGTGTATAGACTCCTTGGCTAGTGAGGATTATAAATTGTAGCTTTTGTGACCCTTTGGCCCCTAATAAGGGCCGCAGCGCCAACATCTATTTACATCTTCTTCTCCAGAACCAACAGGCCTACGAAGCTGAAACTTAGTGAACAGACTCCTTGGCTAGTGAGGATTGTAAAATGTAGCTTTTGTGGCCCTGTGGCCCCTAATAAGGGTCACAGGGGCCACACCATAAAAACCTATTTTCATCTTCTTATCCAGAAGCATAAGGCCTAGAAAGCTGAAACTTTGTGTACAGACTCCCTTGACTAATGAGGATTATAAATTGTAGCTTTTGTGACCCTGTGTCCCCAAGTAAAGAGGGAACCACATTTGCCACACCATAAAGCAAAATCAAATGCAAAGCCAGCTTAGCCTGATGAGCTACAGAGCCAATGGCTCTATTTTTTTATGAATGTATACTTAATGCATTTTTAAGATAGTGAGTTAATGGTTTTGATGAGAATGTATGTTTTATGTCTTTTCAAAATATGGTGATGGTTTTGTAATTCCATGTAACAATTGATTGTTTACATAGTCAACTGTACTCAGTGACCTCTAAAAAGGAAAGAAG
The DNA here is from genome assembly GCA_916613615.1 of Steromphala cineraria. Taxonomy (NCBI): domain Eukaryota; kingdom Metazoa; phylum Mollusca; class Gastropoda; order Trochida; family Trochidae; genus Steromphala; species Steromphala cineraria. The sequence goes on from OU744725.1 coordinate 27,863,354, forward strand.
CAATCAAAGTAGTCTTTGTAGCTAAATTCTATATTTGTCATGCATGCTATTGTATTATACTTTTCAATAAATAACTTGTTTATTTCTTGATTTGGTTGACATTTTTGTTTTTGCAATCAACTTGTAAACTTGGTCAATCGACTCTGTGGCCTCTTTCACAGAATGAAACTATCTAAGGTACCAACAGGAGATTGTTTTGTTTCGAAGGAACCATTTTCTCCAACTTCTAAACATTCAAGCCTTCAAATTTTGAAAAAATAATTATTATTATTATAATTCTAAAGAACTATTATGCGAGAGTTAAGGTGCATAACACTCCTTTGGTTATTATCGATCTTGTTCCGAGGAATAAAAGTGTCCCTATATCATGTTTACGCTACCGTGATACGGACTTGTTCCATCAAGATGTTTCCGCTCCAAACGGTCCGGAAGCAGTTATGTTTCTCGCATGTTCTGTAAACTTGGCATTTATTCAGGAAAGTAAAATGCAACTAAAGATGTTAAGGGCATGTTGAGTATTTTATTTTTGTTTTATGCTTTGCTGTCAATCATGGCTTGATTGTGGCTTTATGAAGAAAAGAGTTAATTGATGTAACTTAAGGTTTTAATATATATTTGGGGTGGAAGTTTTATTCACAAGAGTATTGAAGGGAGAGGGGGGGGGGGGGTAAAATTATGATGAAAACTTTTTGGAACATTTATTATCCATTGGTATGATTCTACTCTAATTTACACAATATGGATTAAAATAATTTCAGTTTGAATTCAGTTTTCCTCTTACGCCTAATGCTATGCGTTCTCTTGTCCCCGGTAGAACAAATGGAAATCAATGAAGTAACAGAAAGCAGACCAAACTAATCAAAACAAAAGACGTAGACTCTTAAAGCTTCCACGTTTAATTAGAGTTCTAAATCGGGAGTCAAAGTTGCGAAAATGATAATTACCCTAAAGACGAAGAAGTTTACAGTACATCAAGGGGTAGCATGCCTATGATATTGACCAAACTGTCGTTGTACAACCACATGGACATGTGTCGGTTAAAACAGCGGCAGAAAAAACATGTTTACTCATAGAGCCTACTCTACTACTGTATATTTTTAGGGTAGGGTTTATGAGTATACATGTCTTTGTGACGCTGTTTGAAGCGATGTATGTCCCTGTGGCTACAATGACCTTTTATTTGACCTTCATTTCTTTTTACTTTCAGAATTGGAATGATAAACATTTTAACCCTGTTTTGATAAACAAATCTGAACGTTTGAAAAGCGATTGAATCGTTGCCTATATAATATATACGTTGAGACTATAGGTGTGTCAACTTAAATAATTTGCCTGGTTTAAAATATTCTTTGATGTGATCCTCTTTCTCTTTAACTACATTGACGGATCCAGAGGGGGCCAGAATTCCAAATATAGATATAAAAATCATTTCAAAACTTGCGCTTACGGCACAAAATAGGATAGGTTAGACTAGTTTTCGACTGCACTGAACTTGTAAAATAACTTGCGAGGATGTCGTCAGACAATTTGGAGATGATACACCGACCAAGTTCTAAGTGACCTGGTATGAAGTTACCCTCATTCCCTTTCAACGATTGTCATAAGTGGTCGGCTAAAGACTTAACTTCGACTGCACTGAACTTGTAACATAACTTGTGATTATACGGGATGCCGTCAGACCATGTCGAGAGGTAACCCCGAACGAGTTCGTATCCCGGAAAGTCAATACTGTTATTCCAAAGTAATTTCTCATTGGTAGAGAATCTATGACAAAATAAAAAATCTGTTGATCTAAATTTATTTAGATTGATTAGTAGACAGCCCGATTTAATCAAAGTGGCTCAACGAATTACACATATTCTTTTGTTTTCAAAGCAAATAATTCTCTCTTTTTTTCATTTTCAAAAGAATAAGAAACTGAACTAAACGGATCAATGCACTCATCTCCTGTTTATAAGTACACGTGTACTCGGCATCTTTGGTCTATCTGTACTTGCAGGTTTTCAGGAAGTTTACCATATGGTATTTGAAATGGACACTGCCCGAGGTCATATGTTCCTAAATAGAACTCTTGTGTTCAGGAGATACAAATATTTGAATGTATTCAGAAAGAAGTTTCAACAGAGGTTTATAATTCGTGAACATGATGCAGGGGTTAAAACGATTGTCTTGGTTATATTTCGTGACTTATCATTGTCTTATAATAATTCAATATAGAAAGTAAAATTAGATATCTTGACATGTTCAAATCCCTGATAGAAAACAACTTTGTGACTCTTAGGTAGATAAATACCCGGAAACGTTGTTGTATTATTAACGCATTTACGGAAGGGGAATATATTCCGAACTTAAAGACAAACTTAGAAACAATATGTTGTTTCCTTAAAAATCATTTGATCGTCAATTTTACAAGGTATAGTAACGAAAACTATCAGCAAACCTTGCAAACAAAGTGTTATTGAATTTCTAGTCAAAATTCTTGTTACCAACACTACATTCACTGAGTTGCTACCAAATCTTCAGATCTCAGAAACATAAGAGGTATGATAAGTTACATGTCAATGTAGTAGTTTGATGGAGCACATGTTGTAATGAATGCATGCATCAAACAGTTCTAGTTCTGGTTTCATGCCATCTGCAATAATACAAGACAAGAGTTCACTGCTTGATGGAGGTAAATAGTTTATACTTCGTTCTCTTGTGCTCGTTCAACTGAAGTTAAAAAAGAGGAAGTATTTTACATGTGGACATTAACCTGTTTTTTCGATGAAGGTATCTTACAGGGTGAATAGTTAATCATGTTGAAAATAGATAGGCGACGAACTTTTAAAATTCAATATAATGCCTATGTCCATAACATCTATTCATAAGCGTGAGAAATATTCATGCAATTCTTATAGATTGACAAAATAGCGGATATAGACATAACATGTCTGAAAGCAGAAAAAGGTTTTATCCAGTTACTTAAACTAATCGGCAAAAGAAACTTATCACTCAATTAAAATTACTCTCATTAAATTACGAAAAGTGCTAAAAGGTTGAAATAAAGTCAGTATAGTATATCAACCAGTCCAAAAAACATTGAAAAACAGAAAATAGTATTTGACATAATCCGTAATGCGTTGAAAACATTTTAAATGAGAAGGGGTCAAAAACAAAAATTACAGACCATCATTTTGATAATTCTTTCACTCTAAAATCATGAATATTGGAAAGAAAACATCGGATCAGACTTAAATATGCTCAAGACAAGTGTAAGCACAAAAAATAGCAATAATTAAACAAAACATAGAAGGATTGTGTGACGTCACCTAATGGCTCTTTCAGTATTCCTGTTTACCCTTAATCGTGGCTTGTTCATAGATTGGTGAGTCAGATTTGACTGAAGCATGTTTTGTGAAAGACTGAGTGTTCCTCAATCAGTGACAGGGCATAGGACCTTTAAATAGCTGTACATCTTTACAAATTAAGTCTATTCTTACCATTTTGCATTTGCAATAAATCAAAGTTTTGTGGTTAATGTAGGACCACTCAGGAATCGAAGAGCTCTGACTTCACTTGTCCTTGGTCTCCTAGTACGTACGTCCAAAACGCAATACACACCTATAGCATTTGACGTTCATGACGTCACTTAAAGAAAGTGTTGACGATGGTCAAATGCAAACGGGTATAAGTTTTCATATGGTAAAAATACAATTGTTTTTGCTGTTTTGGGATTGTCCAATATCTTGACATCTTATATCTATATTGAGAAAACAAATTGTAAATCAAAATTTAGGAACTATGGCAATTCTTCAAAAGTTGGTATCCGTGCACAGTATTTGTCAACTTTCAAATGATTCTCACAGTTTTGTGATCCGACTTTTGATGGGGTGTAGGTGTTCTTTCTACAGGGGTGATGATCGTGATCCATTATGAGCTCTTGTTTGACATTTGTGTCACGTGACTTGGCACCAATGGCGAAGTCACGTGATTTTCACCTTTTTTCATTTTCCCCCATAATGCATCAACATTTGTTCTTTACAAGTTAAAATACACAAATATAGGGATAATGTGCTTTTATTGCGATGGTTACTGTCAATATTTAAATAAAATATGTTTCTTTTGCCGATGAGTTTATTTGTATTTTGTACGCAGAATTGATATCAATACATTTATGTGACCTTTTCCTATTCCTATTTCTCTAATCTTTACTGATTTACATCCGTTTTGTTATGAATTACGATTTAATTATTCAAATTTATACACTTGTAAAAAAATAATTGTAGATATTTAACCTATTGTATCACGAATGATCGAATATGAAAATATATATATATATATATATAATATATTTGTCTAATGTTTTATTTCATAGAAATCCAGACTGTGAAACGAAGTACAGGAATGATTAACATGCAGTTAACATTAACAGTTCTCTGCTCTGATTAATTATTGAATATAAGTTACTTTTATGTGGTCATTGATCTTCCCGTTAAGAGGTGAAAATGTCTGAAGAGTAAAATAATGCTGAGAATTGTTTTTTCAACATTAATACGGTCCTTGAGAGTAGAATAATAGACAGCTTTGTGATGAGAGGGGTTTACTATTTTCTCGTTTATTTAAGGACAAGTATTTAATTGATGAAAAAGTTAGCAGAAAAATTATTTATCATTTTCTGCATTTTATGATTGCAAATATTCACACAGTGGATCAAGAGTCTATAAGCAAACCTTGAATTTTAAAAGATATGATTTGTATCTAAATGTTTTGCCACTTCTTTAATGCTCTATGATTTGTTTAAAATGATATTTATTTATTTTTAATATTTTTTTATTTCGATGCCTTTTTCAGCTTTTCTGAAATAAAAAGAGTTCAGATTTATCTGTACAATCATATATTCCTTCAAGTTAAAAATAAATGTCATTCTTGTATGCAATGACAATAGAAGTTTCTTTACACTCCTCGACAATATCAAGCATATTATGTAAATGTTTCTCCACGTTTGAATGTTATAATCAACTGGCTGTGTTCTAGGCGTAGTCCCATAGACAATAGTAGCAAGTATAACAAAGCAGGTCAAGCACTATCAATGAACACGATGTTAAGGGATATAGTTTCACTTTTAATGACCTTTTAATATCAGATTTTGTCATCAACGATTCTAAAACATAATAATGATATAAAAGCCATTTGATGCCATACCACAAACTGAATATATAAATAAAATTTAAAAACCTATCTGGTTTTCATATTAACATAACAATCGACTCTATTTGATATATCAGGTTTATCCATGAAATTGTTATATATAATAGTTATAGCTATACTTACTTTAATATTCGTCTGATGTAGCTGGAGTAGTCTCCGCATCACATTGATTAAAGTATAAATATCTTATACAAATCATATTCGAAATCGACCTCATCATTTTCGAGTTGCCAATCTCTGATACTTACACAAAATTATAATAAAACTTGCAATCTTTGATTAAACAACAATATATTTTCCTACATCTATTACAAATTCATGTTACCCTTCAACCTCCAAATACATTTCATAACTAAATCCATACACCTCTATCAAAATTTACTTGAATAAGGATGTTTTTAGTAATGTCAATCAATAAACCACTGACAAATATACAAATCAAAGATAAACCAAACATTCTGGTATAAAATTTTCAATTTATATTATATTCGAATCAATTTAAACTCATAGTTATCCTTCATTCCAAGTACTCCAGTACATGCGAACGCGGCACCTTTGATGTCTACATGTAAGTATTCCGGAAGTATACTCTACACTGATGGAGTACACACAGTTCCAGGTACCCTTTGCTGAACTCTTTGCGTTCTTCTACTATAAATATTTACCTGCACATTGAAAAAACCTCAAAGAGATCGTTGACCTGAACTCTCACACAGGATTAAGATAAAAGCAATCTAGTTAAATCTGTGATGTTGTCGTCCCCTAAGTCCTTACGTAACGTAAGGACTTAGGGGCCGATAACATTACAGCTAGTTTTAACTAGATTAAGATAAAAGAAGTGAAGTTAACTTCTCCGAAATGTATGTATCAATAAGTATATACATTTAAGTCTACAGAATACTTTGAAATTATGTTTTGGACGATGTGTGAAAGGCTAAATTTTAGATATGAAATGTGTTTGAATTTTTTAAATTAATTAATAATAAATTTTAATTAATATTCATTTTAGTCACCTTATATTTCAGATATAGCTTCGTTAATCAATGCCAAGCAGGTTACAGGAAATAATTAACGTGTCTGATATTGTATTCCAGATTTCATATTTGTTATCTTGCCCTTCTTAAATTCATTTCGACACCAGGGTAATTTTTTTAATAGAATCATAAAAATGTAAATTGATTCCTAATCTTGAATATTCAGCTCTGTGTATGTTTGATTATTGCAAAGACCGTGTGTGGTCCTAATCTCAGAAACATAAGTAATGGTTTATAGAAATCTTATGTCATTACGGGATTTTGGAAAGAGAACATTTTGTAATCAATGCATGCATCAGATATTCCTGGTTCTGATGTCATGCTTACTAAAACAACATAAGACATTAGTCCATTGCTTGATGTAAGTTAATAGTTTACACCTCGGTCTAATGTGCTTTTTGTTGTTGACATAAACCTATTTCGTTTAAAATGTTTAAATATTTGGAATTTGTCTTGGTTGATCGTATAATATGATTGTATTGTAATAGCAAGATAAAATAGATCATGACAATTTTATTCAACTTGTTGTTTACCTTCGCTTTTTTTCAGGCAACGATGTTTGCAATTTATATTGAGAACATATTGTACACACCGTATACTGCTCGTAAGTGAGTTAAATAACAACTTTATTTTATTTCATTTATTAGTTATTTATTTAGTTTTATCCATTAAATAACACTCTTGCATTACATTAAAATGGTATCGAGGTCCAGTGAAGTTCTATTTTCATATGTAAATGTACTCTAAATAAACCAAGAACTTGTCTGGCTAAACCTTTCAATTACGATATATTCAACGTCTCAGTGGAAGGAAAACATTGGTGTCTACCGCAACTGCTAAGCTTAAATCAAAATTCTAATCTTGGAGACAAATTTAGAAACTTGGACCATTGTCAATTACCATCAACAAACTTTAAGAATACTGATCAGTGTTGCTAATGACTTTCATGTTTCGAATACAGATGTTTCAGATGTTCTTTTACAAAAGAAAGTTAGCTGTCATATTGGGATCTATCTTAAATCATTGACAAAATATTTGCAATATGTTTGTTTACTTGATTAGGCCAAAAAGAAAACTGCATTTGTTTCTGTAATCAGAAATCAGCTTCAACCCACACAGCCTCTTTCAGATGTTGAAAGAATGGAACTTTATTCCCGTAACGTAGCCGAGATGAAATTGACTCATTGAACTTATAAAATGCTACTCTTTTCTGAGTTTGTAGGCCTTTGAATATACAATGGTACAGTAATATACAGTTTTTGTTTTTTCTCTTCTCCATTTATCGTGAAAATTGGATATGTTCATTTACCTAAACAAATTGACATTAAGAGCTCCATATCATCGCATGTGTTGTCTATAATGACCAGAAACTGTGTGGGGGATGGCGGGGTCTTACGGTCGTTTTATCAGTCGAAGACCCCAAATGTGATTTAAAGCATTACATTGGTTCTATGGCTAAAGAAGTTTTGTAAACCCAGGTTTGATTTAGCAAATTATAATTTTTTATCATACGTCACAATTACCTTGTCAGTGAAGTGCTCAAACAACTATCACTCTTCAGAAACAGCTCTACATCGACTTCCAAGTATAGATGTTATGTAAATGGGAAACTAGCTTTGTTGAGTGAACCGAATGTCCACCAGAAAGACTCGTCGACGCGGTAAGATAGTTAATCTATAATTGACTAAATGTTAAAAGCATAATAACGTCTCTTCTAAAATAAGGGTTGTTAATAGTCGTCTAAACTGAACTTCCAATATGCTGATCACAAAATAGACCAATGTCAACATCCAAATTTAAGAAAAACTATCGATATTTGCACTGTTGGAGCAAACCTTTAGAAATAAACATTTAATTTGGAGACAAATTTAGAAACTTGATCATTGTCATTCTACGTTCGGCATTGCACATTGAATACTGATAAGTTGGCCTTATTACGTCCAAGATTCAGTTCAGACAGTTCGAATGTTCAATGTTTTCTCAAAATATCATTGTTCATCTTTAATGAATCACAATAATAATTGACAATATCAATAATTAAATACGTTCAATGTCCATCTTTAGTTATTAACTGTTATCAATTTTATCATTATGTATTTATTATTTTTCTCATGACTGTAAATATTGTTACAAAACAATGAAATCGCTGACTTTAATATGTTGTCTGCTTCTGTCATCTTTCAATTCTCTTAAAAGGCTTCATTTAGTAGATGGTTCTTAATATGTAATAAAAGCCTTGTCGTCACCTTGAAAATGATGACCTTGATGATGAAAATGTTTATAATCAGACAACAATTGTTAACTTAAATGCAAATCTATAAAAACCCTTTTCGGTAATTGATCAGAAACATCCCCATTTACAATCGCAATCTGCCATGCCATTTAAAATCCTTTTATTTGATTGGTTAATTCTATATCGTTTAAACTACGTTCGATAACCGATTAAACGCGTTTGAGTACATCGACTGCAAAGTTCTATGCCAAGAAGAAGCGGAATATCAATGTGCAATGTTCAAAACTCAAGGGGGAAACATACCTCAAAACCAAAAACATATCGGGCGAATCTTGAATACTTTTCTTGTCCAGTATCCTATAAGATATCAATTTGACTTGAATTGGTGGTTCACTACAAATATACAAACTTTGATTCCCTCGCCAAATTAAAAACTTTACAAAATTACGTAAATGGTATGATCACGAAATTTGCATCAATGGTCTAAATACCAAAATAGCTTGCTCGATCTTATTTCGGAACGGTAAGTCATTGAGAGGAATTAATCCTCTTTTCTTTCATGAATGATATTTACGTCAGTAACGATGGTTATGCGATAAAGGAATAAATCGTTATCAGCTTATAGGACATGCAACTAAATCATGGTGATATCTCACACACCACAAGCATGAATCGAGTATTCTAACCTTGAACCGTAAGGATCATTCTCTCCCGACAGAGGCAGATCAAGTCAAGAAATATTGATACAGCATTCTCTCCCCCCACAGAGGCAGATCAAGTCAAGAAATATTAATAAAGCATTCTCCCCCCACAGAGGCAGATCAAGTCAAGAAATATTGATACAGCATTCTCTCCCCACAGAGGCAGATCAAGTCACGAAATATTGAAAAGCATTCTCCCCCCACAGAGGCAGATTAAGTCAAGAAATATTGATACAGCATTCTCCCCCCACAGAGGCAGATCAAGTCAAGAAATACTGATACAGCATTCTCCCCTCACAGAGGCAGATCAAGTCAAGAAATATTGATACAGCATTCTCCCCCCACAGAGGCAGATCAAGTCAAGAAATATTGATACAGCATTCTCTCCCAACAGAGGCAGATCAAGTCAAGAAATATTGATACAGCATTCTCTCACCACAGAGGCAGATCAAGTCAAGAAATATTGATACAGCATTCTCTCCCCACAGAGGCAGATCAAGTCAAGAAATATTGATACAGCATTCTCTCCCCACAGAGGCAGATTGATACAGCATTCTCTCCCCACAGAGGCAGATCAAGTCAAGAAATACTGATACAGGATTCTCGCCCCACAGAGGCAGATCAAGTCAAGAAATGTTGATACAGCATTCTCTCCCCACAGAGGCAGATTGATACAGCATTCTCTCCCCACAGAGTCAGATCAAGTCAAGAAATATTGATACAGCATTCTCTCCCCACAGAGGCAGATCAAGTCAAGAAATATTGATACAGCATTCTCTCCCCACAGAGGCAGATCAAGTCAAGAAATATTGATACAGCATTCTCTCCACACAGAGGCAGATTGATACAGCATTCTCTCCCCACAGAGGCAGATCAAGTCTAGAAATATTGATACAGCATTCTCTCCCCACAGAGGCAGATCAAGTCAAGAAATATTGATACAGCATTCTCTCCCCCACAGAGGCAGATCAAGTCAAGAAATATTGATACAGCATTCTCCCCCCACAGAGGCAGATCAAGTCAAGATGTATTGATACAGCATTCTCTCCCCCGACAGAGGCAGATCACATCAAGAAATATTGATACAGCATTCTCTCCCAACAGAGGCAGATCAAGTCAAGAAATATTGATACAGCATTCTCCCCCCAAAGAGGCAGATCAAGTCATGAAATATTGATACAGCATTCTCTCCCCACAGAGGCAGATCAAGTCATGAAATATTGATACAGCATTCTCTCCCCACAGAGGCAGATCAAGTCATGAAATATTGATACAGCATTCTCTCCCCACAGAGGCAGATCAAGTCAAGAAATATTGATACAGCATTCTCTCCCCACAGAGGCAGATTGATACAGCATTCTCTCCCCACAGAGGCAGATCAAGTCAAGAAATATTGATACAGCATTTTCCCCCCACAGAGGCAGATCAAGTCAAGATGTATTGATACAGCATTCTCTCCCCCGACAGAGGCAGATCAAGTCAAGAAATATTGATACAGCATTCTCCCCCCACAGAGGCAGATCAAGTCAAGATGTATTGATACAGCATTCTCTCCCCCGACAGAGGCAGATCACGTCAAGAAATATTGATACAGCATTCTCTCCCCACAGAGGCAGATCAAGTCAAGAAATATTGATACAGCATTCTCCCCCCACAGAGGCAGATCAAGTCATGAAATATTGATACAGCATTCTCTCCCCACAGAGGCAGATCAAGTCATGAAATATTGATACAGCATTCTCTCCCCACAGAGGCAGATCAAATCAAGAAATATTGATACAGCATTCTCTCCCCACAGAGGCAGATCAAGTCAAGAAATATTGATACAGCATTCTCTCACCACAGAGGCAGATCAAGTCAAGAAATATTGATACAGCATTCTCTCACCACAGAGGCAGATCAAGTCAAGAAATGTTCATACAGCATTCTCCCCCCACAGAGGCAGATCAAGTCAAGAAATGTTGATACAGCATTCTCTCCCCACAGAGGCTGATCAAGTCAAGAAATGTTGATACAGCATTCTCTCCCCACAGAGGCAGATCAAGTCAAGAAATATTGATACAGCATTCTCGCCCCACAGAGGCAGATTGATACAGCATTCTCTCCCCACAGAGGCAGATCAAGTCAAGAAATATTGATACAGCATTCTCCCCCCACAGAGGCAGATCAAGTCAAGATGTATTGATACAGCATTCTCTCCCCCGACAGAGGCAGATCACGTCAAGAAATATTGATACAGCATTCTCTCCCCACAGAGGCAGATCAAGTCAAGAAATATTGATACAGCATTCTCCCCCCACAGAGGCAGATCAAGTCATGAAATATTGATACAGCATTCTCTCCCCACAGAGGCAGATCAAGTCATGAAATATTGATACAGCATTCTCTCCCCACAGAGGCAGATCAAATCAAGAAATATTGATACAGCATTCTCTCCCCACAGAGGCAGATCAAGTCAAGAAATATTGATACAGCATTCTCTCACCACAGAGGCAGATCAAGTCAAGAAATATTGATACAGCATTCTCTCACCACAGAGGCAGATCAAGTCAAGAAATGTTCATACAGCATTCTACCCCCATAGAGGCAGATCAAGTCAAGAAATATTAATAAAGCATTCTCCCCCCACAGAGGCAGATCAAGTCAAGAAATATTGATACAGCATTCTCTCCCCACAGAGGCAGATCAAGTCACGAAATATTGAAAAGCATTCTCCCCCCACAGAGGCAGATTAAGTCAAGAAATATTGATACAGCATTCTCCCCCCACAGAGGCAGATCAAGTCAAGAAATACTGATACAGCATTCTCCCCTCACAGAGGCAGATCAAGTCAAGAAATATTGATACAGCATTCTCCCCCCACAGAGGCAGATCAAGTCAAGAAATATTGATACAGCATTCTCTCCCAACAGAGGCAGATCAAGTCAAGAAATATTGATACAGCATTCTCTCACCACAGAGGCAGATCAAGTCAAGAAATATTGATACAGCATTCTCTCCCCACAGAGGCAGATCAAGTCAAGAAATATTGATACAGCATTCTCTCCCCACAGAGGCAGATTGATACAGCATTCTCTCCCCACAGAGGCAGATCAAGTCAAGAAATACTGATACAGGATTCTCGCCCCACAGAGGCAGATCAAGTCAAGAAATGTTGATACAGCATTCTCTCCCCACAGAGGCAGATTGATACAGCATTCTCTCCCCACAGAGTCAGATCAAGTCAAGAAATATTGATACAGCATTCTCTCCCCACAGAGGCAGATCAAGTCAAGAAATATTGATACAGCATTCTCTCCCCACAGAGGCAGATCAAGTCAAGAAATATTGATACAGCATTCTCTCCACACAGAGGCAGATTGATACAGCATTCTCTCCCCACAGAGGCAGATCAAGTCTAGAAATATTGATACAGCATTCTCTCCCCACAGAGGCAGATCAAGTCAAGAAATATTGATACAGCATTCTCTCCCCCACAGAGGCAGATCAAGTCAAGAAATATTGATACAGCATTCTCCCCCCACAGAGGCAGATCAAGTCAAGATGTATTGATACAGCATTCTCTCCCCCGACAGAGGCAGATCACATCAAGAAATATTGATACAGCATTCTCTCCCAACAGAGGCAGATCAAGTCAAGAAATATTGATACAGCATTCTCCCCCCAAAGAGGCAGATCAAGTCATGAAATATTGATACAGCATTCTCTCCCCACAGAGGCAGATCAAGTCATGAAATATTGATACAGCATTCTCTCCCCACAGAGGCAGATCAAGTCATGAAATATTGATACAGCATTCTCTCCCCACAGAGGCAGATCAAGTCAAGAAATATTGATACAGCATTCTCTCCCCACAGAGGCAGATTGATACAGCATTCTCTCCCCACAGAGGCAGATCAAGTCAAGAAATATTGATACAGCATTTTCCCCCCACAGAGGCAGATCAAGTCAAGATGTATTGATACAGCATTCTCTCCCCCGACAGAGGCAGATCAAGTCAAGAAATATTGATACAGCATTCTCCCCCCACAGAGGCAGATCAAGTCAAGATGTATTGATACAGCATTCTCTCCCCCGACAGAGGCAGATCACGTCAAGAAATATTGATACAGCATTCTCTCCCCACAGAGGCAGATCAAGTCAAGAAATATTGATACAGCATTCTCCCCCCACAGAGGCAGATCAAGTCATGAAATATTGATACAGCATTCTCTCCCCACAGAGGCAGATCAAGTCATGAAATATTGATACAGCATTCTCTCCCCACAGAGGCAGATCAAATCAAGAAATATTGATACAGCATTCTCTCCCCACAGAGGCAGATCAAGTCAAGAAATATTGATACAGCATTCTCTCACCACAGAGGCAGATCAAGTCAAGAAATATTGATACAGCATTCTCTCACCACAGAGGCAGATCAAGTCAAGAAATGTTCATACAGCATTCTCCCCCCACAGAGGCAGATCAAGTCAAGAAATGTTGATACAGCATTCTCTCCCCACAGAGGCAGATCAAGTCAAGAAATGTTGATACAGCATTCTCTCCCCACAGAGGCAGATCAAGTCAAGAAATATTGATACAGCATTCTCGCCCCACAGAGGCAGATTGATACAGCATTCTCTCCCCACAGAGGCAGATCAAGTCAAGAAATATTGATACAGCATTCTCCCCCCACAGAGGCAGATCAAGTCAAGATGTATTGATACAGCATTCTCTCCCCCGACAGAGGCAGATCACGTCAAGAAATATTGATACAGCATTCTCTCCCCACAGAGGCAGATCAAGTCAAGAAATATTGATACAGCATTCTCCCCCCACAGAGGCAGATCAAGTCATGAAATATTGATACAGCATTCTCTCCCCACAGAGGCAGATCAAGTCATGAAATATTGATACAGCATTCTCTCCCCACAGAGGCAGATCAAATCAAGAAATATTGATACAGCATTCTCTCCCCACAGAGGCAGATCAAGTCAAGAAATATTGATACAGCATTCTCTCACCACAGAGGCAGATCAAGTCAAGAAATATTGATACAGCATTCTCTCACCACAGAGGCAGATCAAGTCAAGAAATGTTCATACAGCATTCTACCCCCATAGAGGCAGATCAAGTCAAGAAATGTTGATACAGCATTCTCTCCCCACAGAGGCAGATCAAGTCAAGAAATGTTGATACAGCATTCTCTCCCCACAGAGGCTGATCAAGTCAAGAAATGTTGATACAGCATTCTCTCCCCACAGAGGCAGATCAAGTCAAGAAATATTGATACAGCATTCTCGCCCCACAGAGGCAGATTGATACAGCATTCTCTCCCCACAGAGGCAGATCAAGTCAAGAAATATTGATACAGCATTCTCTCCCCACAGAGGCAGATTGATACAGCATTCTCTCCTCACAGAGGCAGATCAAGTCAAGAAATATTGATACAGCATTCTCCCCCCACAGAGGCAGATCAAGTCAAGAAATATTGATACAGCATTCTCTCCCCACAGAGGCAGATTGATACAGCATTCTCCCCCCACAGAGGCAGATCAAGTCAAGAAATATTGATACAGCATTCTCCCCCCACAGAGGCAGATCAAGTCAAGAAATATTGATACAGCATTCTCCCCCCACAGAGGCAGATCAAGTCAAGAAATATTGATACAGCATTTTCCCCCCACAGAGGCAGATCAAGTCAAGATGTATTGATACAGCATTCTCTCCCCCGACAGAGGCAGATCAAGTCAAGAAATATTGATACAGCATTCTCCCCCCACAGAGGCAGATCAAGTCAAGATGTATTGATACAGCATTCTCTCCCCCGACAGAGGCAGATCACGTCAAGAAATATTGATACAGCATTCTCTCCCCACAGAGGCAGATCAAGTCAAGAAATATTGATACAGCATTCTCCCCCCACAGAGGCAGATCAAGTCATGAAATATTGATACAGCATTCTCTCCCCACAGAGGCAGATCAAGTCATGAAATATTGATACAGCATTCTCTCCCCACAGAGGCAGATCAAATCAAGAAATATTGATACAGCATTCTCTCCCCACAGAGGCAGATCAAGTCAAGAAATATTGATACAGCATTCTCTCACCACAGAGGCAGATCAAGTCAAGAAATATTGATACAGCATTCTCTCACCACAGAGGCAGATCAAGTCAAGAAATGTTCATACAGCATTCTCCCCCCACAGAGGCAGATCAAGTCAAGAAATGTTGATACAGCATTCTCTCCCCACAGAGGCAGATCAAGTCAAGAAATGTTGATACAGCATTCTCTCCCCACAGAGGCAGATCAAGTCAAGAAATATTGATACAGCATTCTCGCCCCACAGAGGCAGATTGATACAGCATTCTCTCCCCACAGAGGCAGATCAAGTCAAGAAATATTGATACAGCATTCTCCCCCCACAGAGGCAGATCAAGTCAAGATGTATTGATACAGCATTCTCTCCCCCGACAGAGGCAGATCACGTCAAGAAATATTGATACAGCATTCTCTCCCCACAGAGGCAGATCAAGTCAAGAAATATTGATACAGCATTCTCCCCCCACAGAGGCAGATCAAGTCAAGAAATATTGATACAGCATTCTCTCCCCACAGAGGCAGATCAAGTCATGAAATATTGATACAGCATTCTCTCCCCACAGAGGCAGATCAAATCAAGAAATATTGATACAGCATTCTCTCCCCACAGAGGCAGATCAAGTCAAGAAATATTGATACAGCATTCTCTCACCACAGAGGCAGATCAAGTCAAGAAATATTGATACAGCATTCTCTCACCACAGAGGCAGATCAAGTCAAGAAATGTTCATACAGCATTCTACCCCCATAGAGGCAGATCAAGTCAAGAAATGTTGATACAGCATTCTCTCCCCACAGAGGCAGATCAAGTCAAGAAATGTTGATACAGCATTCTCTCCCCACAGAGGCTGATCAAGTCAAGAAATGTTGATACAGCATTCTCTCCCCACAGAGGCAGATCAAGTCAAGAAATATTGATACAGCATTCTCGCCCCACAGAGGCAGATTGATACAGCATTCTCTCCCCACAGAGGCAGATCAAGTCAAGAAATATTGATACAGCATTCTCTCCCCACAGAGGCAGATTGATACAGCATTCTCTCCTCACAGAGGCAGATCAAGTCAAGAAATATTGATACAGCATTCTCCCCCCACAGAGGCAGATCAAGTCAAGAAATATTGATACAGCATTCTCTCCCCACAGAGGCAGATTGATACAGCATTCTCTCCCCACAGAGGCAGATCAAGTCAAGAAATATTGATACAGCATTCTCCCCCCACAGAGGCAGATCAAGTCAAGAAATATTGATACAGCATTCTCCCCCCACAGAGGCAGATCAAATCAAGAAATGTTGATACAGCATTCTATCCCCACAGAGGCAGATCAAGTCAAGAAATATTGATACAGCATTCTCTCCCCACAGAGGCAGATTGATACAGCATTCTCTCCCCACAGAGGCAGATCAAGTCAAGAAATGTTGATACAGCATTCTCTCCCCACAGAGGCAGATCAAGTCAAGAAATGTTGATACAGCATTCTCTTCCCACAGAGGCAGATCAAGTCAAGAAATATTGATACAGCATTCTCTCCCCACAGAGGCAGATTGATACAGCATTCTCTCCCCACAGAGGCAGATCAAGTCAAGAAATATTGATACAGCATTCTCTCCCCACAGAGGCAGATTGATACAGCATTCTCTCCCCACAGAGGCAGATCAAGTCAAGAAATATTGATACAGCATTCTCTCACCACAGAGGCAGATTGATACAGCATTCTCTCCTCACAGAGGCAGATCAAGTCAAGAAATATTGATACAGCATTCTCCCCCCACAGAGGCAGATCAAGTCAAGAAATATTGATACGGCATTTTCCCCCCCAGAGGCAGATCAAATCAAGAAATATTGATACAGCATTCTCCCCCCACAGAGGCAGATCAAATCAAGAAATGTTGATACAGCATTCTATCCCCACGGAGGCAGATCAAGTCAAGAAATATTGATACAGCATTCTCTTCCCACAGAGGCAGATCAAGTCAAGAAATATTGATACAGCATTCTCCCCCCACAGAGGCAGATAAAATCAAGAAATATTGATACAGCATTCTCCCCCGACAGAGGCAGATCAAATCAAGAAATATTGATACAGCATTCTCCCCCCACAGAGACAGATCAAGTCAAGAAATATTGATAAAGCATTCTCTCCCCACAGAGTCAGATCAAGTCAAGAAATATTGATACAGCATTCTCTCCCCCACAGAGGCAGATCAAGTCAAGAAATATTGATACAGCATTCTCCCCCCACAGAGGCAGATCAAGTCAAGAAATATTGATAAAGCATTCTATCCCCACAGAGGCAGATCAAGTCAAGAAATGTTGATACAGCATTCTCCCCCCACAGAGGCAGATCAAGTCAAGAAATATTGATGCAGCATTCTCTCCCAACAGAGGCAGATCAAGTCAAGAAATATTGATACAGCATTCTCTCCCCACAGAGGCAGATTGATACAGCATTCTCTCCCCACAGAGGCAGATCAAGTCAAGAAATATTGATACAGCATTCTCTCCCCACAGAGGCAGATCAAGTCAAAGAATATTGATACAGTATTATCTCCCCACAGAGGCAGATTGATACAGCATTCTCTCCCCACAGAGGCAGATCAAGTCAAGAAATATTGATACAGCATTCTCTCCCCACAGAGGCAGATCAAGTCAAGAAATATTGATACAGCATTCTCTCCCCACAGAGGCAGATCAAGTCAAAGAATATTGATACAGTATTATCTCCCCACAGAGGCAGATTGATACAGCATTCTCTCCCCACAGAGGCAGATCAAGTCAAGAAATATTGATACAGCATTCTCTCCCCACAGAGGCAGATCAAGTCAAGAAATATTGATACAGCATTCTCCCCCCACAGAGGCAGATCAAGTCAAGAAATATTGATACAGCATTCTCTCCCCACAGAGGCAGATTGATACAGCATTCTCTCCCCACAGAGGCAGATCAAGTCAAGAAATGTTGATACAGCATTCTCCCCCCACAGAGGCAGATCAAATCAAGAAATATTGATACAGCATTCTCTCACAACAGAGGCAGATCAAGTCAAGAAATATTGATACAGCATTCTCTCACCACAGAGGCAGATCAAGTCAAGAAATGTTGATACAGCATTCTACCCCCATAGAGGCAGATCAAGTCAAGAAATGTTGATACAGCATTCTCTCCCCACAGAGGCAGATCAAGTCAAGAAATGTTGATACAGCATCCTCTCCCAAAAGAGGCTGATCAAGTCAAGAAATGTTGATACAGCATTCTCTCCCCACAGAGGCAGATCAAGTCAAGAAATATTGATACAGCATTCTCGCCCCACAGAGGCAGATTGATACAGCATTCTCTCCCCACAGAGGCAGATCAAGTCAAGAAATATTGATACAGCATTCTCTCCCCACAGAGGCAGATTGATACAGCATTCTCTCCTCACAGAGGCAGATCAAGTCAAGAAATATTGATACAGCATTCTCCCCCCACAGAGGCAGATCAAGTCAAGAAATATTGATACAGCATTCTCTCCCCACAGAGGCAGATTGATACAGCATTCTCTCCCCACAGAGGCAGATCAAGTCAAGAAATATTGATACAGCATTCTCCCCCCACAGAGGCAGATCAAGTCAAGAAATATTGATACAGCATTCTCCCCCCACAGAGGCAGATCAAGTCAAGAAATATTGATACAGCATTCTCTCCCCACAGAGGCAGATCAAGTCAAGAAATATTGATACAGCATTCTCTCCCCACAGAGGCAGATCAAGTCAAGAAATATTGATACAGCATTCTCCCCCCACAGAGGCAGATCAAGTCAAGAAATATTGATACAGCATTCTCTCCCCACAGAGGCAGATTGATACAGCATTCTCTCCCCACAGAGGCAGATCAAGTCAAGAAATGTTGATACAGCATTCTCCCCCCACAGAGGCAGATCAAATCAAGAAATATTGATACAGCATTCTCTCACAACAGAGGCAGATCAAGTCAAAAAATATTGATACAGCATTCTCTCACCACAGAGGCAGATCAAGTCAAGAAATGTTGATACAGCATTCTCTCCCCACAGAGGCAGATCAAGTCAAGAAATATTGATACAGCATTCTCGCCCCACAGAGGCAGATTGATACAGCATTCTCTCCCCACAGAGGCAGATCAAGTCAAGAAATATTGATACAGCATTCTCTCCCCACAGAGGCAGATTGATACAGCATTCTCTCCTCACAGAGGCAGATCAAGTCAAGAAATATTGATACAGCATTCTCCCCCCACAGAGGCAGATCAAGTCAAGAAATATTGATACAGCATTCTCTCCCCACAGAGGCAGATTGATACAGCATTCTCTCCCCACAGAGGCAGATCAAGTCAAGAAATATTGATACAGCATTCTCCCCCCACAGAGGCAGATCAAGTCAAGAAATATTGATACAGCATTCTCTCCCCACAGAGGCAGATTAATACAGCATTCTCTCCCCACAGAGGCAGATCAAGTCAAGAAATGTTGATACAGCATTCTCCCCCCACAGAGGCAGATCAAATCAAGAAATATTGATACAGCATTCTCTCACCACAGAGGCAGATCAAGTCAAGAAATATTGATACAGCATTCTCTCACCACAGAGGCAGATACAGCATTCTACCCCCATAGAGGCAGATCAAGTCAAGAAATGTTGATACAGCATTCTCTCCCCACAGAGGCAGATCAAGTCAAGAAATGTTGATACAGCATTCTCTCCCCACAGAGGCTGATCAAGTCAAGAAATGTTGATACAGCATTCTCTCCTCACAGAGGCAGATCAAATCAAGAAATATTGATACAGCCTGTGTTACATCACGCCGAAATCCCTGGGTTTCGGTAGTTTCCCCTGGCGGAAAAAATTGCACCTAAATCCGTTTGAATTACTTCATTAAATGACAACGCTTCTCGCATGGAAACGGTGGTTCATATCACAATGTCTTTGCCATCATTTAGTAGCCAAAATGATGATTTAGGAACACCGTCGCTGATTGCACAACTATCTTTGATTGCCTCAAATCTGGCGTCTCCCATTTTATCCCACAAACTCGCCGTAATATAACAGAGGCTTTATCAACACTTCATGACTTGATCTGCCTCTGTGGGGACAGAATGTGTAAGGATAAAAGGAAGGGTACGACATGCTCATTAAAAGAGAAAAGTATACTCCTAAAAGGTTAGGCAACATTTTAAATTTGTAATTCAAGCATTTTGTTCATTTGAATGTTTTAGGGGTTGTGTGTCCATCCAATGGCATCAATTATCTGAACTAGGATTTTTTTTCTTTAAAATTTCTCTGCCTTCATTATTTCCCGTTGTATGGTTTCCTATATCATAAACATATTTTCCTAAAAATAATCGTGTTGTTTATTTTTTGTATGAGGAGTATATATTCCCTTACTACGATGACAATGATTGAAATATTTGTTATAAGATTCATAATTTTGTTGAGAACAAACACCAAAAAGAGGCAAATAATGCGTAGTAAGATGCAGTTCCTTTCACTTAAAAGGGCAGTAGCACGTTTTTTGACAATTAAATATTTTCAATCTTTAACTGATAATTCTACATTGCTTAATATGTTATTTGGATAGTGTCAAAAATCTCACTACACTAACCAACCATCCATAGTAAGAGAACAAATTATAAAGATTTATGCTACCTCATTTAGTTTAAATACATTGTCTTTCATTTGGAACCATTTATTTTCAATTTCCTGACATCACCTTATATTCCCAGTCAAAAACTTGCTACTGCACCGTTATGGCTCTGTTTAAAAAAAAATGCTGTCCCCTTTAACTCGGACGGACGCTTTGCGCAAGAGACAGTCGCAAAGAAACTGCGCCGTTGTCTGTCAAATATTTGTAGTAAAATGGGTAATCAAGAAATTATTGTTTTTGAAAGTCTGTCATAAATCTTTAACAAAACTAGGAAGCCAAAAGGTAGTTCTGTGTATTATACCCAATAACATTCGGGAAATAGAGAATCGTACTAAAGTGTCCTTTGATATCAAATACATGTAATCATATGAGATACCAACATTTGATTATAAGCATGTTTATGTTATATAAATTTTGTCACAGCTGGTTGGCGTTTGTATACCCAAATCATTTATTTTGTAAATTCACCATGACATGTTCCAGTCTATCCCAGGATAAGCCTATTGCATCTTGAAACGGAATCATCAAAATATCATAGCTTGTTTACCAATCCATTTTAATTGAAATAAATATGTTAAATTCAAGAGTTAATCAACCTCTTTCGTGGACCACAAAGAAGCCGTGCATATCTTCACTCGTGGAAATAACTTGCCTGTGCTCCACAACCATGGAAATATACTAGCTTTGTTTAATAGCTTTAGAAATATTAAAAAAAATAATACCATCTGTAACCAATAAAACGTCTTACGGTTTT
The DNA here is from genome assembly GCA_916613615.1 of Steromphala cineraria. Classification (NCBI taxonomy): domain Eukaryota; kingdom Metazoa; phylum Mollusca; class Gastropoda; order Trochida; family Trochidae; genus Steromphala; species Steromphala cineraria. The sequence continues at coordinate 27,885,007 of OU744725.1, forward strand.
TAACAAAGAATAAATTCAATACGTGTTCGTGACTTATGCGTATTAAATCCTTTCTATTGCGCTCGGACAGCGAATACACACCTCAGTATTTTTATCCCATATGTTTCACTTACCGATGTAAACGATTATTCCTTTAACAGGCAAGAATCAATGTGTACAAATGATGCTGTGACATACATTAAGTAACACTAATGTACAAGAATATAACGAGACGTGGAGATATAGCTAAGTTATACAAGAAGAAACAAACATTGTGCTCACAGTGTCATTGGGTGATTGGAAAAAAGTTGTTTAAACGTACTCATTTCATGAAAAGATTCATGAACTGGATTGGTCAATAAGCTAGTTTGGAGAGACAGGCGGACAGCTATATTCCGTGTGACATTCCACAACATATTTTTTGTGAATACTTTTGATAAGTCAAAATCCTTGATAAAAATCAAAATTAAACATGAATTTATCAAATACTATACATGTAACGAAAGTTGATGTTTTATAAAAATTTCGAAAAAAATGTAAAATAAGATTCGTTTGACACAAATAAGATGTTTATTATTCGCCGCAACAACGACGTTGCGGGGGTATTAAAATGGGTACCGTCCGCCGTCCGTTACACTTTGTGTCCGGCTCATAACTTTATAACTTATCAACCATTTCAATTCAAATTCGTCATGGAAATAAAGAAACATGTAATAATGTGTCATGAGTAACAATTTTCTGAAAATCTACATAAAATATTAGGATTTTTGAGAGAAAGTGGTAAATTCCCGTCTGGCTGACAACTTCTAAACTAATCATCACATATTGATCAAATTTGATATCAAGATACATAATCAGGTGAAGGTGTGTCATGGAGAACAATTTTGGAAATATTTTGTATTAAATTTTGCCTTTTTTGGCCAAAAATGAGGACTGTTTTAATGAAACTGTTACAATTTTGAAAATAGGTTTGTTTACATATGATCGAATTGATCTTGGAGATCCAAATACATAAAAAAAATTGTTTGATTTTAATTTTGTCATGTTACTCGAATTATGCACAACAGTGAACATAAAGTTGGTATCATTACGTTTTTTTATTAGAACAGTTTCCTTCATTTGTTTGAAATTTTTTTTATTTTGTTCGACAAAAATTAGTCCGCAATATGATAAGGAAAACCTATAGATGTTATGCAATTTGCGGGGGATATAGCTTGACCATGTCAGCTGCTTCAGTGCTTGTTGAAGCTAGTTTTAGGGACGCTAACTTCCTGTGCATACACCGATGCACTTGATTCAACTTCAGCCTGTTGCAGACCCGGCGTACGCCGGACACGTGACAGGCGTTTCCCCCCTAAACTAATCAAGTAGGGCCATGAATACGTTTCGTAGAAAAATATCAATTTGATTGATATAAATAAAAAAACAAACATGAATTTGTAAATACAATGCATTTAACGAAAGCGGATGTTTTATAAAACGAAGTCAATGTTCATGTTCCTTAAAAACAGATGATATGATTTAGCAGACCCTTTCAAAAATCACAATAGGCCTATGTGGCTAGAAGGTTGATTATCATATGTAAGATCTACTCGGATGTTTGAAGGTTTTTATATTCAATTTTATTATCCATATGTGATGAAATAAGTCAGGACATAAAAAACGATATGTTGCACATATGTAATAAACCCTAGCGGTAATTTTATTGGTCAGTTATGAAAACCACGTGACATCGGAATGTGGGACTACTTTATGAGATACCCGACCTTTTGCTTTAGCGCGGCCGAGTGCTTCCGGGTAGCACGAGAAAAGTCGTGCACACCGACATAGCGGGCGGCTGAATCGGTGCAAACGTGTCATTTCATCTGTCAAACTTTGACACTAAAGAAATGACTTTTAATAAAGAAGCATGTAAATTCTGCTTTACTTGATATGTAATTATATTTAAAATGATAGATAACATAAAAATAGTACCATTTCCGTTTGAGTATTGCTGTTTGAAACTGGCGCTACACAATACGTCTGTACGTGTTAACCCTGACCGAGTTACAAATGTATCCATTCGCGCTGACCTAATTGCTTTAACCATTGACGATGTTTTGAAAATTCTAATACTGGAATTTTGGCTTTCGTACATTATGGATAATAAAGAAATTAACACACTCGCGAAATGTCATATTGTTTTTACAACACTCGTGCCAGTAAAACGATATTTCCCTCGTTCTCGCTCGGGAAAATATCATTTTACAGTCACTCGTGTTGTAAAAACAATATGACATCTCTGCTTGGGTATTAATCTCTATGTAAGACTCAACCTCAAACTCGACAATATCCCCAAAGTTTCATACTCCCAAGGTGGATTTGATCCCCCAACCCTCTGCAACCCCCAATCATTCTAATCACTAGTCTAACGGGCCAGGCAGAAGTGTAGCGTGGTTTCTCCCTTCAAATAGCTGAGTTGCTCAGCACCAAAGTGAAGTAATTTGAAAACAATTATGATTTTTTGCCAGTATTCTCTGGTTATTTCCTAACGTCATCAAAACAGAAACAAATGTTGAAGTGTTTATATATTGACTTGAAAACAACCTTATTGCCACAGTACTTATATATATTGATTGTTTGTTCAAAGAATTGAACATGTATGCTAGTAAATATATCGGTGCAATTTTTACGTGATTACACCTCATGTTCAAATGACAAAAGATAACATGTGGTATCGCAATGCTCTGCTTCAAATTATTCACTTAAATGGGCAGTAGCACGTTTGAGGGGGAATATAAGGTGATGTCAAGAAAATGTAAATTAATGGTTCCAATTCAAAGACAATGTATTTTAACTAAATAGAGCAGTAATAATTCAAATATATAACGTAAAGTTTAGCCATGCGATTCCTTTTTCTTACATAAAATGAACTAAAGGTATTCACACAAAATGGCCGTCAATGGATTTTATGTGAATCTTCATACTTTGTCTGACTATGGATTATTTTCATGTGTAATGAGATTTTTGACACGGTCAAAATAATACATTTAACATATACTTACAATTATCAGTTAACATTTTAAAATATAGAATTATCAAAAAACGTGCTACTTCCCCTTTAACATTAATAACATAGGAACATGTTATACCATCAAGCAATAAAACATTGAAATTAAAGAGCCTCTCCGCGACTTGTTGGGGTCGAATTTCCTAACTGTTCCTGAAAAGTATTACCTCATCTTCCCACGGCAAGGTAAAACGTATCGAGCAACTCCTCGTTTAGACCTTGCCTTCACAAGATAGAAAACCGGTGATCTGGAGCAGCGACACCTATCGTGATCACGAGTTACGCCCCTTATCAGCTCTTTCGACAATAGCCAATGAAAGTGTCGTTTACATTCGGAACAAATCAAAAATACTAACAGACGATCTTTTTGAAAACTTTTCGAGTGAAATTTAATTTTAAACTTCAGTCCGCATGGTTGTTTTCATGTTTTTGATAAGCACCGAGAATGCAGAGAAAACAAACATTAATGTATCACTCAAATAAAGTGTTTCTCTCCCTTGTAAAACGCATACAAAAGTATTTTTTCAAATCGGTTCATTTAACATGCTGTCTTCTGATCGGACTATTCTACTTCCGTGCAGCGGGTTGAAATGCTAACACAGAAATTACGGCCAATGATGTCAAGGGAGGAATGGGAAAGTTTAGAAACTTTTTCGTTTCGCCCGTGACGTTGTGAAGATGGTATTACCTTAAAGCTGATCGATGTTGAAAAGTGACGATAGGAATGAGATTATGATCGAAAACAGGACAATGATGCGCGTCAATAGGTCAAAAGTAATTTAAACTCATCAAAGCAGCCAGAATAACTGTTCCAAGTTGATAATGTTTGAAGTTTTTAACTAGTAACCATGAACATTGGACCTAGGAATTCGGCACCCGAGAACATAGATGTCTCTTTCATATTTTCATTGAAAACAAGTAATTTTAATAAATTTGCACTTTTGGGATAGATTTATGTTTTTTTAAATTTATATCAACAGTTATAGTATTTTGATTCGCTTAAAAGCTAAACATATTTGGTGAAAAATACGGAGTGGCTCTTGAATTCAAATATGCCTATATTGTACTTGAAAGGGGGCGGGGATCATGGTTATGAACGAATCAAACCAACCTAGGTTCTCGGTTTTTATGCCACTGCCACTTCAGTCCGTCCGATCCATCACACGAGTGTTGCACCAGGACACTGGACGTGTTGTCTACACCAAGACATAATTTGGTTTGAACATTTCTGATAAACTGACCATCAAAAGACCAGGCCTGCATCCCCCGCTGACCATGACACTTAAATAGCTTTACTTCTAAACCTTGGTTAGCGTGAAGGCAATGTTCAAGATTGCGAACTTCACCAAAATCTGTGATGTCCCATTGTTGGTTGCCTCCTAAGCCATGACATTGGTAGATGAAGGGTTTCTTAGAGTCCGACCCCTTGTCCATACACTTGGAGGGGAAGAGGACGCTCCTGATTTCTCCAGTGTACACCCCATCTCCACTGATGAACATTTCAGGGTGTATGTTATCAATGTACCACTTAAACTTCTTGCAATTCAATCCATCTCGTATTTTCCTTTGTTCAGATAAATCTCCCAATGGAAACATTTCGCCGTTCCCGTTTGTGACGAACCTTTTGTAATCATCTAACCACACGTTTGCAACGCGACCAACGTTTCGATAATAAGAGTATGAAAAGTTAAAGTTATAGTTGAAATGGGACCGATAAACATGACCTACATGCGAGCATGGAATGATCTCCATACTTCCTCCACACGTCCAGGCTTTAATAGACAACTCGGAATTTTCTCCTCCCCAAATCAGAAGTTCTGGATCATACTTGCCGAGCTTTATAAACCAGTCTCTGTTCACTGTGAAGAGTCCACCCGCCATTGCCGGAGATCGGATAGGGTCAGTTAGAGACCGTCGACGTTTCTTTTCACGCTCTGGTGTGTATATCCAGGTAAAGGAAAGAATGGGAAACTTCAAAACTGCCACATGTTCAGCTAGAGTGCTCTGTATTCGGAAATTCTTCATGTCGATAACTTCTATTACAGGCATTGCAATTATTTTAGGATCCAAAGCAACCCTGTTCAACAAAGGTTCAAGCCAACGCTCGAAGCACTCACAGTGACTGTCGAGAAAGGTAACAGTGGCAGCAGTAGCCGCATCAAACCCTATGATCCTCGCTTTCATCAGCCCTACCCTCTCAGGGGACCGTATTAGCTTCACTTTGGGATATTCGGATAGATACGTCTCCAAGGGTTTGCCAAGATAGTCTTTAGTCGAACAATCATCCACAAGAATTACTTCCTTCAACAAATTGTCAGGAGAGTTTTCTAACACGCTATGAACAGTACGGAGCAGTGTCGTCCAGGTTTCGTTCGTGAAGATGATGACGACGCTGGTTTGTGGAAGTTGTGACGAATTGTAGGTGATGTCTTCACATTCCCGTAGTCGGATCCGAGGAGTACGTCTGTGCAGCGAGATGAGATTACTCACGTAGTTGTGGTAACCATTTTCCTTCTTACTCTCGTCATATTTGATACGCTCCTCTTCAGGCAAACGAGAGATGTCCAAATGAACTGGCCTCCCAAACTCACCAGGGTTGGTAAGGTTGAAAAGATTTTTAACTAAAGTTACATTAGGCATATCAGGAATGAAAACATGCAATGGATGTGCATCTTCTCTGTCAATCGGTTCAGAACTATCTTCAAGTAGGTTGAAAAAATATATACGATTAGATATAGCATAGAAGAGTAGAAAGCTCAATACTAGAGCAATGTAGGTAGTTCGGTAACGCCTTTGGTTTAAACGAAACCTTCGTGAGCATCTGAACGTCATGATTGATTTACGTGGAATGATCCACTGCAAATACCAACCTTTACTCGATGAAACATGTGGCTTACCTTTAATAAATGAATCCAATACTGGGAGGAGCAAGCATGAGAGATGTGTGAGACGTGATTATTCAGTAAGACGAATATGTACCATTCAATCTTTATTCAAGACTCAAAGGCCTCAGGCCTAAAGTACACGATGAAGCACTATACGGTTCAATATACATTTAAATGTGTTTTAGACAACAAACAAAAACATCATGAAATGTGCCTCAGTGTTACTAATGTTTTCTGATTTTAGATGCATGGTATATTAACATTGCAAGATATTGTATTTCAACCATTTTTTTTAGATTTCACTTAACATAATTTGATATTGAGATTTTGTCGTGCTGAAATATCCTTACCTTTATACCTTCTTGTTAAAACATGAGTCTGAGCTGTATATTATGTGTACCGATCTGTCCATGTGTACGTTACGTCATTAATATAATTATTATAATAACTGTTTTTTTTTGCTTATTTGCTTGTTTGCCAATCCCGATTCTTTTTTAGATGAAAATGTTTAAACGACATTTTTTAATAATTATAAGTTTTCTTTAGAGAAGAATAGGCCATCTTATCATTTGCGAAACAAAGAACCATGAACATACCATGTATAGTTTAATGGATGCATGGGCTTTAGATCTCTCAGTAAAAGACGTGATTAAGCTATCACCAGTCTTAACAAATCAACAAAAAATAGTTAATATTTTTATTATATGTCTCACTATCAAACTGTCATACTGTCAAGTTGTGTTCCTTGTTTGTGTATTAATTATACGCCAAGTAAGTAAGTGTCCGCTTTACTCAATACTGTAAACAATAGCAATGACCTGACCAGTAAGGGCGATGTGATGTGGCAGGTTGTGGTTGGCTGAAAGAAGTTTTCCCGACTGAAAACCTCGTAATTTTACACCTTACATTATTACTTGGAAATTTATAATGTTAAAGATAAAATTTTGTAAAGATATATAATTTTTTTCAATGCAATTGCTTTGCAATGTGTAGTATCCTCAAAATGTAACATGTAACCGATGGCTATTCCTTACAAATAATTTTTATTTGAATGCTATATATTCACAAACAATTGATTTGTTTTGTTTTAGATAATTCATTTAAAATTCCCCGAAAAAAATGGGTTTACATGTGAGCATTACGTGTGATTTAGACAACTTGAAATAAGTCAAAATGTATGTCTTTATGCAAATGTAACATTTGATGTACAATATCTATCTATCTTTAATCCTTTACATTTTATACCTATGGTGGAATTATGATACATAAAATGATTAGAAAAATCATGTCTCCCCTTGTCTATACATTCCTAAAAACGTCTTCCAAATAATATTCATACCAGTTCATTCATAGCCTTTGTTGTCAATTGTACAGTTGTTTAGGCACCAAACGTTCTTCCGGAATCTGTTGTCAATTGTACAGTTGTTTAGGCACCAAACGTTCTTCGGGAATCTGTTGTCAATTGTACAGTTGTTTAGGCACCAAACGTTCTTCCGGAATCTGTTGTCAATTGTACAGTTGTTTAGGCACCAAACGTTCTTCCGGAATCTGTTGTCAATTGTACAGTTGTTTAGGCACCAAAGGTTCATCCTAAACCTGTTGTCGATTGTGATTTAAGCTATAACATGTTTCTACACTACCCGGACAAAAGTGAGTCATCACTCTTTATGTAAATTATGTACTTGTAACTGAGATGATTTCTCATTTTGTCAGTATCTTCCAGCTGCAATTCAATCAAAACTCAATCAATGAAAATTATTCTTGCAACAGGTAATTAACAATTAAGTATATATGGGAATCTAGCTTATGATGACTCACGTTTGGCCAGGTACTGTAAATGTGTTGCAATTATGCACATGTTTTACATTTTTTACCTGTCAAAAGACATCAAAGCCCAGCGAGGAAAAAAAACTCGTTTTCTAAACATTTGTGTGAATTAAATTCATCACTTTCGAAATTCCAAAGTAAACATAAAAAAGCAATTAGTTTTGTTTCGATGCATTATTTTTTATTTGGAATTTTGAAAGGTAAATCGGCGTTTGTGATATGTTGATGTTATAATGATCTTATTAATCATGAACTTACTTAAAAAGTAGTGTAACAATTTCCATTATCAATTATTGTATCAATATTCTAGGTATTTGCAGCTTTATAAAACACCGTTTATGTAATAAAAATGTGATATAAATCAATCACAGCTATGGAATAAGACCATCTGTTGCGACATAGTTTCCTCCATTCTCTCCGTCATATCCCAGTTAGCTAATTCAGGTATGACTGAGTTGCCTCTGTGGAGAGAGAATGAGTTTCCTCACCCTTCAAGCAAAAAGGACAGACTGACGTTCAATATCTCTAGACTAGGAAGTATTTTTTAGATTGCTGAAAACCTCGATCTAAATATTTACGAATGAATTTAGAATAGGAAGGTATCCCCAGTCAAACCAGCAAAAACAAATATATAATAATAACAATTTAATTAACCAGATGAAAAACAAGGTTACAATATCAAGAAAATTGTATTATACAAAATTCTGAAATGAGACAAACTCACTAGTAAGTGTTCACCAGCCCATGGTATGCACACAGTTGATCAATGTGGAATCAGTCAGTTTTATTTTTAAAGCTGAGGAATCTGACTTGTAAAGGTACCGAAAACTGTGGCATGGCAGATCACAAAGTCAATTGTAAGAAGCAAGGTTCACTTGAGTTCTAAGACCGGTGTATCAGCCTCAAATGACTCTAGGCAAAAGATGACTCTCGAGTACTTTCAGGCTGACCTCAGATAACTCTAGAGTCATCTGAGCCTAGCCCGAAATAACTCTAGAGTCATATGGGCCTAGGGAAACACCCAGTCTCAAATGACTCTATCCAGGCTCAAATGAATCTACCTCAAATTCAACATTTTCAAAACTTTATCGAAGAGACTATGATAGAGTCATTTCGGGCTAGCCTCAGATAACTCCAGGAGATGAATCAATTGATGAACGAATGTTCCATTTCAGAATCTACAATCGTTTTTCTACCCCAACCTGAAAACAAAATAATGCTTTGGGGGACATTTTGATGTTGTCAGATGTCAGTTTCCACCGCCGCCTCTTCGTATATTAATTCCAAGTAAGCTGTACGTACAGAACTCGTATCCCCAAGTTACTCCTAATACCTTTTTGACCTTTAAGGTCAGAGATCAAGGTCATGAGGTCGCTAAAAGAATCTCCTAAGCATGATGTTTTGTGCTGTGAAGCTCACATTTGCTATATATTTAAAATGGAAGAGTACAACAATTTTTAAAAGGTTTTCGTTCACCCCGTCAAAGGTGACCGTGATTTTTACTCAAATGATTTTGCCATCACTAAACAGGCAAACAACCATGCGACCTACGGGGATGCGGTCGGACCTAAAGAAGACAATTTATTTAGATTGTAATGAAGAGGTCCTCGTATCTCTAAAAAGAGGTTATTCCACAAGTTAAGAGGTTATCCCATCTTCCTGTTTCATATCCGATGATTGTGCGCAGAAAATGACATATTTACTTTAAAGAAATATTGAAACCGTTTAGAATGATGTCAAATTCTAGTTTGTGAAGTCATGCATTGATAACGATACAGATATACAGGATGTATGACAGTCAAAGGTCTGTCATATAATTTTTAACCGTGCAAGTCTGTACATATAACATTCGCTATCGCTCCTTTCTGAAAATATATATCCATTCATGTTGCGTAAATGTCGTATGAAACACGCCCTTTGATATCTATATCTTTCTAATTTCTCGTTAATGTAGTATTGTGCACTTATACATTGTCAAGTAAATATGAAAAGATGAATATCTGATATTATTGAGTGGCGACTGCATTCGTCTAAAAAGATGAAGTATGATACTAAATTAAGATAAATTCATTCGATCGAAAATTCGGTAACATATTTGGCTATAACATAGACTATCAAAGAATTTTAAACGCGTAGCCTGACAATGTGGGAAACTGTCATTCGGATAATTAAACAGGTGTACAATTTGAATGAATGTGTAATGCAGGAAAACTATGATAATGATTCGATTCATCAATATACATATGCATATTAAAAATAATATTTACCACATTCCGAAATTTGTAATGCAGTGAACTGGTATACATAGAGTGAGTAGTTTTCCCCCTATGACAATAGTTATATTTGGCCAAATTTCTGTAGTCTCACAGTTTTTCTCATATTTTCGTTATTTTTAGGTTTCACATTAACATACACGCATGTACGCCTGCAGCCTGTGAAATTGCCGCGAAACAACTTCGATTTTTTACATGTGCGGCCTTCTAACTCCACAAGTTCCCTTTAGCAAACTGTTTACTGCTCAAACATACATGACCAGCAATTTCCATGTTCTTTATAGAAAACTTGTCATCACGGTTACAGCAAAAACAAAAGACATCATATATTGATGTCTTAGGGATGAGACGCAAGACGACGATTAAAACTAAACTATGCTGAAAACATTTTCGTTTGTAACATTACAGACGTATGATATAAATGACTTGTAATATAAGTGATATCAGAATGGATCGGTTTATTATTCAGAATAAAAATCATTCATTAACAAACTATATAACACTGTCACCTAATCTTTCGTGTTCTGTATTTTATCACAATTGCTAATAGCAATTTACCAAACTACTTCTTTACACATCTTGCCATACCATACATCTGAACAAAAATTTATATATTTTTTGAAAAGACGATATCTCACAACCTTGATTAATTTTTCTTGACGCTAGTTCAAACGGTTCCCTAAAATTATGGACATGTAACGAAAATTGAATTTATCGTGATTCCAATTATGAAGGAAAATTGAAGTTTTAAAATACGTATCAAGAATAAATACATAAGCCATGGATATACAAACTGTTTTAAATGATATAACCATTCACCCAATATGCTCTCATAAAATTGTTTAGTGTTTATCTTGCAATAAACTGATAGATGAACGTGGAACTAAAACACAAAATCATCAAAAGGCTATATCCTCAGGTCTTAAATTATCATAAAAAGGTCGAAGATAATCGCTGCACCATCAAGATTTTTTAATGCATATATCTTAAACAACCGCTAACCTCGACTTTATCACTTTTCGATTTACTTTCAAAGATATTTCAACTAAATAAGAACTGGGTATGTTTTTTGTCAATTTGTCCAATAAACACCTTTAATTAGCCTTTTATTAAGACCGCGTAATTAACGGCTGTAAAAAACCTTCCTGGGATAGGGACCATAACACTCGCGCGGGTGTGACGTAATATACAGACTATACAGAGTAGCGCATCATTATGTTAACTGAAATACCGCCTTAAATAATTGTTTATTTACCAGTGATGTGGATATCTTTATTACTTTAAACGCTTAATAGTGTTACATCGTCAAATGACGTATCCAGCTGAGTGGTTAACATTGTCTGAAAATCGTTAATTATTGGGTTTATTTGGTGATCTGGTTATGATATATGTATAGAGCTCGTTGCAATCATTCTGTATATGACGTCACAAAAAGGGTGTGTGACAGGTCATGCATTCACGGGTCTGTCGCGAGACAGATCTAGCTGCCCATCAAAAGTGGCATTCAAAAACGGCTTTAATTACTAAACTGAATATAATTGAGTAGCGACCTTTGACGCACTATAAAATATTTAATCAGACATTCTTATATTCAAAAGAAATTAGTAACATATGTTTGTGGTTATATGATGTTTAAGTATGGGCTACACTGATATAGATAGGCCCATTTGACTCTAGGTTGTTTTGGGGCTAGGGCCATTTGACTCTAGAGTGTTTTCGGGCTAGGCTCATTTGATTCTAGAGTGTCTATAGGCCCATTTCACTTAAACATGTTTAAGATAAGTCCTTATCTTAACGGCAAAGTCCCATATCATTTTAAATGAAAATACCCGTTCCAAGTTTCTGAGGTCCTTTAGAAAAAAATAATTATTCATTTGAATATTCAGCTTATCTGGCCTGTAAGGCCCGATGGGCTTATGGCATGGCCTGGTGTCCGTTCGTCCGTCCGTCCGTCCGCCCATCCGTCCGTAAACTGTGTACAAAACAATATTTAAACCGGACTCCATGCACTTTTGATAAAACACTATGCGGCAAATACTTGTACTCTGGAGCTAAATCTTACGCATGTGACCAATCAAAAAATCTAGAACATAGTGACCACAGTGTTTCTATTTTTATCATCAGCTGATATCAGAAAGAATGTAGAACATAAGAAAATTCAAAATAAGTAGAAGATATTATATGAGTGCCTATGACATACTATCTTTACGATACGCGTGGCCAAATATTAGTATTTTTCGAGCGAGCGCGAGTGTCGTAAACATAGTTTGCCATAGGCACGAATATAATATTATGTTTTTTACTTATTACCGCAGTCCCAAACTTCCCTATTTTACAGCATAGGAGGACTAGCCGCCGGCGGCCCGTATAGATTATGACGTCGTAGATGAACCGTGACGTCAAAGCATTGTTTATAATGTGACCTCACAATGACAATATATGAAAGATATGGACCTCGATATGACTGCCCTCAAAGGTAATAAATATAAGTAAAAATATAGTCGCAAAAGCGATGCTTCAGCGCTTCGTGCTGACGATATGGGTAAATATTTTTAAAATTTCAGTGAAGAACTATAGTTGGAACTCCTCAGTAGAGGTACATCTCAGGAAATCAAGTAATACTCTAACCAGTAGAGTAACATCTCAGGTCATCAAGAAATACTACAACCAGTAGAGATCCACCTCAGGAAATCAAGTAATACTCAAACGAGTAGAGTAACATCTCAGGTCATCAAGAAATACTACAACCAGTAGAGGAACATCTCAGGAAATCAAGAAATACTCCAACCAGTAGAGGAGCATCTCAGGAAATCAAGAAATACTCAAACCAGTAGAGAAACATCTCAGGAAATCAAGAAATACTCCAACCAGTAGAGTAACATCTCAGGTCATCAAGAAATACTACAACCAGTAGAGATCCACCTCAGGAAATCAAGTAATACTCTAACGAGTAGAGTAACATCTCAGGTCATCAAGAAATACTACAACCAGTAGAGGAACATCTCAGGAAATCAAGAAATACTCCAACCAGTAGAGAAACATCTCAGGAAATCAAGAAATACTTCAACCAGTAGAGGAACATCTCAGGAAATCAAGAAATACTCCAACCAGTTGAGGAACATCTCAGGAAATCAAGGCATACTCCTACCAGTAGAGTAACATCTCAGGAAATCAAGAAATACTCCAACCAGTTGAGGAACATCTCAGGAAATCGAGGCATACTCCAACCAGTAGAGGAGCATCTCAGGAAATCAAGAAATACTCCAACCAGTTTAGGAACATCTCAGGAAATCAAGGCATACTCCTACCAGTAGAGTAACATCTCAGGAAATCAAGAAATACTCCAAGCAGTAGATGAACATCTCAGGAAATCAAGAAATAATCCAACCATTAGAGAAACATCTCAGGAAATCGAGGCATACTCCTACCAGTAGAGTAACATCTCAGGAAATCAAGAAATACTCCCACCAGTAGAGAAACATCTCAGGAAATCAAGAAATACTCAAACCAGTAGAGGTACATCTCAGGAAATCAAGAAATACTCCAACCATTAGAGAAACATCTCAGGAAATCGAGGCATACTCCTACCAGTAGAGTAACATCTCAGGAAATCAAGAAATACTCCAAGCAGTAGATGAACTTCTCAGGAAATCAAGAAATAATCCAACCATTAGAGAAACATCTCAGGAAATCAAGAAATACTCCCACCAGTAGAGAAACATCTCAGGAAATCAAGAAATACTCCAAGCAGTAGAGGAACATCTCAGGAAATAAAGAAATACTCTAACCAGTAGAGAAACATCTCAGGAAATCAAGAAATACTCCAACCAGTAGAGGAGCATCTCAGGAAATCAAGAAATACTCAAACCAGTAGAGAAACATCTCAGGAAATCAAGAAATACTCCAAGCAGTAGAGGAACACCTCAGGAAATCAAGAAATACTCTAACCAGTAGAGAAACATCTCAGGAAATCAAGAAATACTACAACCAGTAGAGGAACATCTCAGGAAATCAAGAAATACTCCAACCAGTTGAGGAACATCTCAGGAAATCAAGGCATACTCCTACCAGTAGAGGAGCATCTCAGGAAATCAAGAAATACTCCAACCAGTAGAGAAACATCTCAGGAAATCAAGAAATACTCCAACCAGTAGAGGAGCATCTCAGGAAATCAAGAAATACTCCAACCAGTTGAGGAACATCTAAGGAAATCAAGGCATACTCCTACCAGAAGAGTAACATCTCAGGAAATCAAGAAATACTCCAACCAGTAGAGGAGCATCTCAGGAAATCAAGAAATACTCAAACCAGTAGAGAAACATCTCAGGAAATCAAGAAATACTCCAACCAGTAGAGTAACATCTCAGGTCATCAAGAAATACTACAACCAGTAGAGATCCACCTCAGGAAATCAAGTAATACTCTAACGAGTAGAGTAACATCTCAGGTCATCAAGAAATACTACAACCAGTAGAGGAACATATCAGGAAATCAAGAAATACTCCAACCAGTAGAGAAACATCTCAGGAAATCAAGAAATACTTCAACCAGTAGAGGAACATCTCAGGAAATCAAGAAATACTCCAACCAGTTGAGGAACATCTCAGGAAATCAAGGCATACTCCTACCAGTAGAGTAACATCTCAGGAAATCGAGGCATACTCCAACCAGTTGAGGAACATCTCAGGAAATCGAGGCATACTCCAACCAGTAGAGGAGCATCTCAGGAAATCAAGAAATACTCCAACCAGTTTAGGAACATCTCAGGAAATCAAGGCATACTCCTACCAGTAGAGTAACATCTCAGGAAATCAAGAAATACTCCAAGCAGTAGATGAACATCTCAGGAAATCAAGAAATAATCCAACCATTAGAGAAACATCTCAGGAAATCGAGGCATACTCCTACCAGTAGAGTAACATCTCAGGAAATCAAGAAATACTCCCACCAGTAGAGAAACATCTCAGGAAATCAAGAAATACTCAAACCAGTAGAGGTACATCTCAGGAAATCAAGAAATACTCCAACCATTAGAGAAACATCTCAGGAAATCGAGGCATACTCCTACCAGTAGAGTAACATCTCAGGAAATCAAGAAATACTCCAAGCAGTAGATGAACATCTCAGGAAATCAAGAAATAATCCAACCATTAGAGAAACATCTCAGGAAATCAAGAAATACTCCCACCAGTAGAGAAACATCTCAGGAAATCAAGAAATACTCCAAGCAGTAGAGGAACATCTCAGGAAATAAAGAAATACTCTAACCAGTAGAGAAACATCTCAGGAAATCAAGAAATACTCCAACCAGTAGAGGAGCATCTCAGGAAATCAAGAAATACTCAAACCAGTAGAGAAACATCTCAGGAAATCAAGAAATACTCCAAGCAGTAGAGGAACATCTCAGGAAATCAAGAAATACTCTAACCAGTAGAGAAACATCTCAGGAAATCAAGAAATACTACAACCAGTAGAGGAACATCTCAGGAAATCAAGAAATACTCCAACCAGTTGAGGAACATCTCAGGAAATCAAGGCATACTCCTACCAGTAGAGGAGCATCTCAGGAAATCAAGAAATACTCCAACCAGTAGAGAAACATCTCAGGAAATCAAGAAATACTCCAACCAGTAGAGGAGCATCTCAGGAAATCAAGAAATACTCCAACCAGTTGAGGAACATCTAAGGAAATCAAGGCATACTCCTACCAGTAGAGTAACATCTCAGGAAATCAAGAAATACTCCAACCAGTAGAGGAGCATCTCAGGAAATCAAGAAATACTCAAACCAGTAGAGAAACATCTCAGGAAATCAAGAAATACTCCAACCAGTAGAGTAACATCTCAGGTCATCAAGAAATACTACAACCAGTAGAGATCCACCTCAGGAAATCAAGTAATACTCTAACGAGTAGAGTAACATCTCAGGTCATCAAGAAATACTACAACCAGTAGAGGAACATCTCAGGAAATCAAGAAATACTCCAACCAGTAGAGTAACATCTCAGGTCATCAAGAAATACTACAACCAGTAGAGATCCACCTCAGGAAATCAAGTAATACTCTAACGAGTAGAGTAACATCTCAGGTCATCAAGAAATACTACAACCAGTAGAGGAACATCTCAGGAAATCAAGAAATACTCCAACCAGTAGAGAAACATCTCAGGAAATCAAGAAATACTCCAACCAGTAGAGGAACATCTCAGGAAATCAAGAAATACTCCAACCAGTTGAGGAACATCTCAGGAAATCAAGGCATACTCCTACCAGTAGAGTAACATCTCAGGAAATCAAGAAATACTCCAACCAGTTGAGGAACATCTCAGGAAATCGAGGCATACTCCAACCAGTAGAGGAGCATCTCAGGAAATCAAGAAATACTCCAACCAGTTTAGGAACATCTCAGGAAATCAAGGCATACTCCTACCAGTAGAGTAACATCTCAGGAAATCAAGAAATACTCCAAGCAGTAGATGAACATCTCAGGAAATCAAGAAATAATCCAACCATTAGAGAAACATCTCAGGAAATCGAGGCATACTCCTACCAGTAGAGTAACATCTCAGGAAATCAACAAATACTCCCACCAGTAGAGAAACATCTCAGGAAATCAAGAAATACTCCCACCAGTAGAGAAACATCTCAGGAAATCAAGAAATACTCAAACCAGTAGAGGTACATCTCAGGAAATCAAGAAATACTCCAACCATTAGAGAAACATCTCAGGAAATCGAGGCATACTCCTACCAGTAGAGTAACATCTCAGGAAATCAAGAAATACTCCAAGCAGTAGATGAACATCTCAGGAAATCAAGAAATAATCCAACCATTAGAGAAACATCTCAGGAAATCAAGAAATACTCCCACCAGTAGAGAAACATCTCAGGAAATCAAGAAATACTCCAAGCAGTAGAGGAACATCTCAGGAAATAAAGAAATACTCTAACCAGTAGAGAAACATCTCAGGAAATCAAGAAATACTCCAACCAGTAGAGGAGCATCTCAGGAAATCAAGAAATACTCAAACCAGTAGAGAAACATCTCAGGAAATCAAGAAATACTCCAAGCAGTAGAGGAACATCTCAGGAAATCAAGAAATACTCTAACCAGTAGAGAAACATCTCAGGAAATCAAGAAATACTACAACCAGTAGAGGAACATGTCAGGAAATCAAGAAATACTCCAACCAGTTGAGGAACATCTCAGGAAATCAAGGCATACTCCTACCAGTAGAGGAGCATCTCAGGAAATCAAGAAATACTCCAACCAGTAGAGAAACATCTCAGGAAATCAAGAAATACTCCAACCAGTAGAGGAGCATCTCAGGAAATCAAGAAATACTCAAACCAGTTGAGGAACATCTCAGGAAATCAAGGCATACTCCTACCAGTAGAGTAACATCTCAGGAAATCAAGAAATACTCCAAGCAGTAGATGAACATCTCAGGAAATCAAGAAATAATCCAACCATTAGAGAAACATCTCAGGAAATCGAGGCATACTCCTACCAGTAGAGGTACATCTCAGGAAATCAAGAAATACTCCCACCAGTAGAGAAACATCTCAGGAAATCAAGAAATACTCCAAGCAGTAGAGGAACATCTCAGGAAATCAAGAAATACTCTAACCAGTAGAGAAACATCTCAGGAAATCAAGAAATACTCCAACCAGTAGAGGAGCATCTCAGGAAATCAAGAAATACTCAAACCAGTAGAGAAACATCTCAGGAAATCAAGAAATACTCCAAGCAGTAGAGGAACATCTCAGGAAATCAAGAAATACTCTAACCAGTAGAGAAACATCTCAGGAAATCAAGAAATACTACAACCAGTAGAGGAACATCTCAGGAAATCAAGGCATACTCCTACCAGTAGAGGAGCATCTCAGGAAATCAAGAAATACTCCAAGCAGTAGATGAACATCTCAGGAAATCAAGAAATAATCCAACCATTAGAGAAACATCTCAGGAAATCAAGAAATACTCCCACCAGTAGAGAAACATCTCAGGAAATCAAGAAATACTCCAAGCAGTAGAGGAACATCTCAGGAAATAAAGAAATACTCTAACCAGTAGAGAAACATCTCAGGAAATCAAGAAATACTCCAACCAGTAGAGGAGCATCTCAGGAAATCAAGAAATACTCAAACCAGTAGAGAAACATCTCAGGAAATCAAGAAATACTCCAAGCAGTAGAGGAACATCTCAGGAAATCAAGAAATACTCTAACCAGTAGAGAAACATCTCAGGAAATCAAGAAATACTACAACCAGTAGAGGAACATCTCAGGAAATCAAGAAATACTCCAACCAGTTGAGGAACATCTCAGGAAATCAAGGCATACTCCTACCAGTAGAGGAGCATCTCAGGAAATCAAGAAATACTCCAACCAGTAGAGAAACATCTCAGGAAATCAAGAAATACTCCAACCAGTAGAGGAGCATCTCAGGAAATCAAGAAATACTCCAACCAGTTGAGGAACATCTAAGGAAATCAAGGCATACTCCTACCAGTAGAGTAACATCTCAGGAAATCAAGAAATACTCCAACCAGTAGAGGAGCATCTCAGGAAATCAAGAAATACTCAAACCAGTAGAGAAACATCTCAGGAAATCAAGAAATACTCCAACCAGTAGAGTAACATCTCAGGTCATCAAGAAATACTACAACCAGTAGAGATCCACCTCAGGAAATCAAGTAATACTCTAACGAGTAGAGTAACATCTCAGGTCATCAAGAAATACTACAACCAGTAGAGGAACATCTCAGGAAATCAAGAAATACTCCAACCAGTAGAGAAACATCTCAGGAAATCAAGAAATACTCCAACCAGTAGAGGAACATCTCAGGAAATCAAGAAATACTCCAGCCAGTTGAGGAACATCTCAGGAAATCAAGGCATACTCCTACCAGTAGAGTAACATCTCAGGAAATCAAGAAATACTCCAACCAGTTGAGGAACATCTCAGGAAATCGAGGCATACTCCAACCAGTAGAGGAGCATCTCAGGAAATCAAGAAATACTCCAACCAGTTTAGGAACATCTCAGGAAATCAAGGCATACTCCTACCAGTAGAGTAACATCTCAGGAAATCAAGAAATACTCCAAGCAGTAGATGAACATCTCAGGAAATCAAGAAATAATCCAACCATTAGAGAAACATCTCAGGAAATCGAGGCATACTCCTACCAGTAGAGTAACATCTCAGGAAATCAAGAAATACTCCCACCAGTAGAGAAACATCTCAGGAAATCAAGAAATACTCAAACCAGTAGAGGTACATCTCAGGAAATCAAGAAATACTCCAACCATTAGAGAAACATCTCAGGAAATCGAGGCATACTCCTACCAGTAGAGTAACATCTCAGGAAATCAAGAAATACTCCAAGCAGTAGATGAACATCTCAGGAAATCAAGAAATAATCCAACCATTAGAGAAACATCTCAGGAAATCAAGAAATACTCCCACCAGTAGAGAAACATCTCAGGAAATCAAGAAATACTC
Source organism: Steromphala cineraria (assembly GCA_916613615.1). Taxonomy (NCBI): domain Eukaryota; kingdom Metazoa; phylum Mollusca; class Gastropoda; order Trochida; family Trochidae; genus Steromphala; species Steromphala cineraria. The sequence continues at coordinate 27,904,524 of OU744725.1, forward strand.
CAAGCAGTAGAGGAACATCTCAGGAAATAAAGAAATACTCTAACCAGTAGAGAAACATCTCAGGAAATCAAGAAATACTCCAACCAGTAGAGGAGCATCTCAGGAAATCAAGAAATACTCAAACCAGTAGAGAAACATCTCAGGAAATCAAGAAATACTCCAAGCAGTAGAGGAACATCTCAGGAAATCAAGAAATACTCTAACCAGTAGAGAAACATCTCAGGAAATCAAGAAATACTACAACCAGTAGAGGAACATCTCAGGAAATCAAGAAATACTCCAACCAGTTGAGGAACATCTCAGGAAATCAAGGCATACTCCTACCAGTAGAGGAGCATCTCAGGAAATCAAGAAATACTCCAACCAGTAGAGAAACATCTCAGGAAATCAAGAAATACTCCAACCAGTAGAGGAGCATCTCAGGAAATCAAGAAATACTCAAACCAGTTGAGGAACATCTCAGGAAATCAAGGCATACTCCTACCAGTAGAGTAACATCTCAGGAAATCAAGAAATACTCCCACCAGTAGAGAAACATCTCAGGAAATCAAGAAATACTCCTACCAGTAGAGAAACATCTCAGGAAATCAAGAAATACTCCAAGCAGTAGATGAACATCTCAGGAAATCAAGAAATAATCCAACCATTAGAGAAACATCTCAGGAAATCGAGGCATACTCCTACCAGTAGAGGTACATCTCAGGAAATCGAGGCATACTCCTACCAGTAGAGAAACATCTCAGGAAATCGAGGCATACTCCTACCAGTAGAGGAACATCTCAGGAAATCGAGGCATACTCCTACCAGTAGAGAAACATCTCAGGAAATCAAGAAATACTCCAAGCAGTAGATGAACATCTCAGGAAATCAAGAAATAATCCAACCATTAGAGAAACATCTCAGGAAATCGAGGCATACTCCTACCAGTAGAGGTACATCTCAGGAAATCAAGAAATACTCCCACCAGTAGAGAAACATCTCAGGAAATCAAGAAATACTCCAAGCAGTAGAGGAACATCTCAGGAAATCAAGAAATACTCTAACCAGTAGAGAAACATCTCAGGAAATCAAGAAATACTCGAACCAGTAGAGGAGCATCTCAGGAAATCAAGAAATACTCAAACCAGTAGAGAAACATCTCAGGAAATCAAGAAATACTCCAAGCAGTAGAGGAACATCTCAGGAAATCAAGAAATACTCTAACCAGTAGAGAAACATCTCAGGAAATCAAGAAATACTACAACCAGTAGAGGAACATCTCAGGAAATCAAGGCATACTCCTACCAGTAGAGGAGCATCTCAGGAAATCAAGAAATACTCCAACCAGTAGAGAAACATCTCAGGAAATCAAGAAATACTCCAACCAGTAGAGGAGCATCTCAGGAAATCAAGAAATAATCAAACCATTAGAGGAACATCTCAGGAAATCAAGGCATACTCCTACCAGTAGAGGAGCATCTCAGGAAATCAAGAAATACTCCAACCAGTAGAGAAACATCTCAGGAAATCAAGAAATACTCCAACCAGTAGAGGAGCATCTCAGGAAATCAAGAAATAATCCAACCATTAGAGAAACATCTCAGGAAATCGAGGCATACTCCTACCAATAGAGGTACATCTCAGGAAATCAAGAAATACTCCCACCAGTAGAGAAACATCTCAGGAAATCAAGAAATACTCCAAGCAGTAGATGAACATCTCAGGAAATCAAGAAATAATCCAACCATTAGAGAAACATCTCAGGAAATCAAGAAATACTCCCACCAGTAGAGAAACATCTCAGGAAATCAAGAAATACTCCAACCAGTAGAGGAGCATCTCAGGAAATCAAGAAATACTCCCACCAGTAGAGAAACATCTCAGGAAATCAAGAAATACTCCAACCAGTAGAGGAGCATCTCAGGAAATCAAGAAATACTCCAACCAGTTCAGGAACATCTCAGGAAATCAAGGCATACTCCTACCAGTAGAGTAACATCTCAGGAAATCAAGAAATACTCCAAGCGGTAGATGAACATCTCAGGAAATCAAGAAATAATCCAACCATTAGAGAAACATCTCAGGAAATCGAGGCATACTCCTACCAGTAGAGTAACATCTCAGGAAATCAACAAATACTCCCACCAGTAGAGAAACATCTCAGAAAATCAAGAAATACTCCAACCAGTAGAGGAACATCTCAGGAAATCAATAAATACTCCAACCAGTAGAGGAACATCTCAGGAAATCAATAAATACTCCAACCAGTAGAGAAACATCTCAGGAAATCAAGAAATACTCTAACCAGTAGAGGTACATCTCAGGAAATCAAGAAATACTCTAACCAGTAGAGGAACATCTCAGGAAATCAAGAAATACTCCAACCAGTAGAGAAACATCTTAGGAAATCAAGAAATACTCCAACCAGTAGAGAAACATCTCAGGAAATCAAAAAATACTCCTATCAGTATAGTAACATCTCAGGAAATCAAGTAATACTCATACCAGTAGAGGAACATCTCAGGAAATCAACTAATACTCCAACCAGTAGAGAAAAATCTCAGGAAATCAAGTAATACTCAAACCAGTAGAGGTACATCTCAGGAAATCAAGAAATACTCTAACCAATAGAGAAACATCTCAGGAAATCAAGAAATACTCCTACCAGTATAGTTGCATCTCAGGAAATCAAGAAATACTCCTACCAGTATAGTTACATCTCAGGAAATCAAGTTATACTCCAACCAGTAGAGGAACATCTCAGGAAATCAACTAATACTCCAACCAGTAGAGAAACATCTCAGGAAATCAACTAATACTCCAACCAGTAGAGGTACATCTCAGGTCATCAAGTAATACTCAAACCAGTATAGAAACATCTCAGGTCATCAAGAAATACTCAAACAAGTAGAGTAACATCTCAGGAAATCAAGAAATACTCCAACCAGTAGAGGAACACCTCAGGAAATCAAGTAATACTTAAACCAGGAGAGGTACATCTCAGGAAATCAAGAAATACCCTAACCAGCAGAGCAACATCTCAGGAAATCAAGAAATACTCCAACCAGTAGAGGTACATCTCAGGAAATCAATAAATACTCCTACCAGTAGAGGAACATCTCAGGAAATCAAGAAATACTCCCACCAGTAGAGAAACATCTCAGGAAATCAAGAAATACTCCAACCAGTATAGTAACATCTCAGGAAATCAAGTAATACTCATACCAGTAGAGGAACATCTCAGGAAATCAACTAATACTCCAACCAGTAGAGAAAAATCTCAGGAAATCAAGTAATACTCAAACCAGTAGAGGTACATCTCAGGAAATCAAGAAATACTCTAACCAATAGAGAAACATCTCAGGAAATCAACTAATACTCCTACCAGCAGAGCAACATCTCAGGAAATCAAGTAATACTCCAACCAGTAGAGGAGCATCTCAGGAAATCAATAAATACTCCAACCAGTAGAGAAACATCTCAGGAAATCAAGAAATACTCCTACCAGTATAGTTACATCTCAGGAAATCAAGTTATACTCCAACCAGTAGAGAAACATCTCAGGAAATCAAGTTATACTCCAACCAGTAGAGAAACATCTCAGGAAATCAAGTTATACTCCAACCAGTAGAGAAACATCTCAGGAAATCAAGAAATACTCAAACCAGTAGAGAAACATCTCAGGAAATCAAGTTATACTCCAACCAGTAGAGGTACATCTCAGGAAATCAAGAAATACTCCAACCAGTAGAGGAGCATCTCAGGAAATCAAGAAATACTCAAACCAGTATAGAAACATCTCAGGTCATCAAGAAATACTCCAACCAGTAGAGGTACATCTCAGGTCATCAAGTAATACTCAAACCAGTATAGAAACATCTCAGGTCATCAAGAAATACTCAAACAAGTAGAGTAACATCTCAGGAAATCAAGAAATACTCCAACCAGTAGAGGAACACCTCAGGAAATCAAGTAATACTTAAACCAGGAGAGGTACATCTCAGGAAATCAAGAAATACCCTAACCAGGAGAGGTACATCTCAGGAAATCAAGTAATACTCAAACCAGTAGAAGAACATCTCAGGAAATCAATTAATACTCCAACCAGTAGTGAAACATCTCAGGAAATCAAGAAATACTCAAACAAGTAGAGGAACATCTCAGGAAATCAATAAATACTCCCACCAGTAGTGAAACATCTCAGGAAATCAAGAAATACTCAAACAAGTAGAGGAACATCTCAGGAAATCAATTAATACTCCAACCAGTAGAGGTACATCTCAGGAAATCAAGTAATACTGCAACCAGTAGAGGTACATCTCAGGAAATCAAGTTGTACTCAAACCAGTAGAGGAACATCTCAGGAAATCAAGTTATACTCCAACCAGTAGAGGAACATCTCAGGAAATCAAGTTGTACTCAAACCAGTAGAGGAACATCTCAGGAAATCAAGTTATACTCAAACCAGTAGAGGAACATCTCAGGAAATCAATAAATACTCCAACCAGTAGAGACACATCTCAGAAAATCAAGAAATACTCCAAGCAGTAGAGGAACATCTCAGAAAATCAAGAAATACTCCAACCAGTAGAGAAACATCTCAGGAAATCAAGTAATACTCCAACCAGTAGAGGTACATCTCAGGAAATCAAGAAATACTCCCACCAGTAGAGAAACATCTCAGGAAATCAAGTAATACTCAAACCAGTAGAGGTACATCTCAGGAAATCAAGTAATACTCCAACCAGTAGAGAAACATCTCAGGAAATCAAGAATTACTCTAACCAGTAGAGGTACATCTCAGGAAATCAAGAAATACTCCAAGCAGTAGAGGAACATCTCAGGAAATCAAGAAATACTCTAACCAGTAGAGGTACATCTCAGGAAATCAAGTAATACTCAAACCAGTAGAGGTACATCTCAGGAAATCAAGTAATACTCCAACCAGTAGAGAAACATCTCAGGAAATCAAGAAATACTCTAACCAGTAGAGGTACATCTCAGGTCGTCAAGCAATACTCCAACCAGTAGAGAAACATCTCAGGAAATCAAGAAATACTCCAACCAGTAGAGAAACATCTCAGGAAATCAAGAAATACTCCAACCAGTAGAGGAACACCTCAGGAAATCAAGTAATACTTAAACCAGGAGAGGTACATCTCAGGAAATCAAGAAATACCCTAACCAGTAGAGGAACATCTCAGGAAATCAAGAAATACTCCAACCAGTAGAGAAACATCTCAGGAAATCAAGAAATACTCCAACCAGTAGAGAAACATCTCAGGAAATCAAGCAATACTCCAACCAGTAGAGAAACATCTCAGGAAATCAAGAAATACTCCAACCAGTAGAGAAACATCTCAGGAAATCAAGAAATACTCCAACCAGTAGAGAAACATCTCAGGAAATCAAGTAATACTCAAACCAGTAGAGGTACATCTCAGGAAATCAAGTAATACTCCAACCAGTAGAGAAACATCTCAGGAAATCAAGAAATACTCTAACCAGTAGAGGTACATCTCAGGTCATCAAGCAATACTCCAACCAGTAGAGAAACATCTCAGGAAATCAAGTAATACTCCAACCAGTAGAGGTACATCTCAGGAAATCAAGTAATACTCCAACCAGTAGAGAAACATCTCAGGAAATCAAGAAATACTCCAACCAGTAGAGAAACATCTCAGGAAATCAAGTAATACTCCAACCAGTAAAGGTACATCTCAGGAAATCAAGAAATACTCCAACCAGTAGAGGTACATCTCAGGAAATCAAGAAATACTCCAACCAGTAAAGGTTCATCTCAGGAAATCAAGAAATACTCCAACCAGTAGAGAAACATCTCAGGAAATCAAGAAATACTCCAACCAGTATAGGTACATCTCAGGAAATCAAGAAATGCAACAACCAGTAGAGGTACATCTCAGGAAATCAAGAAATACTCCAACCAGTAGAGGTACATGTTACATCTTAGAATACTATGAAAATAGGTAAAAAGTGTAATGTTGACAATGAAAAGTTATCTCCCCTGACCTGCGGCTGAGAGCGTAGGACGATTCAAGTACGTGTTGTGACGTCACTGCCGTCAGTGCTTTCTGTCTGTCGGAAGTTGTGTTTCGTAATTTTCAGGGGGAGATTCGTCTTTCGAGGTGTTTTGAGGGAAAGTAAGTACATAATCGAAATAATTTGTCGGTCTCCAACAAGTATGAAACCTAGTAAAGAATCGGCGGTTATGGCAGATGTCAATGTGTAGTTTTTGCGATAGCAGCCCACGAGTAGTGGGAGGGGAGGTGGGGATTTTGAGAACTGAGCTTATATGTCACCTGACTCTCCTTCAGCCTTATTGTATATGGGTGAGTATATTTTATCTGCTTCGTATGTTGACTTTTTTATTGATTGTTATAACATTTTATTTGATTATTCTCAATTTCCTCTGGGGATGCCTGATTGGAGGCAATCAAAGTTAGTTGTGCAATCAGCGATGCTGTTCTAAAATCATCATTGAAATCAAGAAACATGGCAAAACATTGTGAGATGAACCACTCTTCCATGCGAGAAGAGTTGTCATTTGATAAAGAACTTCAAATGGATTGTTGTGCAATTTTTTTCCGCCAGGAGAAACGGATTTAAGTGACACAGAGAATCTTTCTTAAAATTTTATTTGGTTTTGATAAGCTACAACATATCTAATATGCTGATTGAATCTCATCATTGGAATTGCATATATATCCATTTATGCATAATATCTCTAAAATGCTTGATTTTATGGAAAAATCAAGAAAACATCTCAAATACGTTTAATATTCGAAATTATGCATCCAATTAATCTACCTATTAGTTACAATACCTAATAAACACTATCGAATCGAATATATCTTCATGTCAGCTTATGACAAGGTTTCAAAATAACGTTTGGCGAATTTGCGCGCGCCACTCGAGCCACATTGTCCGGTTTTCGATCACAATCACGACTTTGAATGACCGTATTTTCGCTCTAATGTACTGATTGACCTTTAACTTGTTATTTTCAGTTATAGTTAGTGGTTCCCGATGTCATAACATCGATTTCAAAATTTGACATATGTGATCCTATCAACATCTCTTTAATAGTGTAATAGAACAGAGGCTATATCAATAGTTCATGACCTGCTTGATCTGCCTCTGTGGGGAGAGAATGCGGCTTCATAGGCAGAGCATGTGATTAATATGTCATCCTTTAAAATGTTCAAGATGCCCTTCTCTGACACAAATGCTTCTTTTGAATTTCGATGCACAAAAACGCGTATGAAAAAAAGTGTCAGGAATAGTCAAGGATTTCATGTCTGTGGATGTCTGTGTCATTCCTACATATCTTTCCCATCCAAATATGAACTGTTCTTCGACCATTTCTTCACTCCTTGACAACTCATCAATACTATGCTTGACAATATGTTCTAATGTATGTATCCTGACTTTCTTGCATGTTTACACATTGTGTACATAAATGTGGTTAGTGTGAAGATGTTGACAAATTCCTTATCATTCCAGTGTTTATAGGGCTGGGCTAATATCACCAAGAAAATAATCCGTTCTAGTCCATCACACCCCACCTACATTGTGCCGACAACCCCGGTATATAGGTTGGGGAAAGGGAATTTACTACTGTTTGACATTTTTCAGAATAAACTGATCATTGATGAGATATACGCACTATGTTTTCTTTAGAAAACATAGAGCTTTGTGGATGTCTGTGTCATTGTATACATATTTTTCCCATCCAAATATGAACTGTTCTTCGACCATTTCTTTACTCCTAGACAACTCATATCAATACTATGCTTGACAATATGTTCTAATGTATGTATCCTGACTTTCTCGCATGTTTACACATTGTGTACATAAATGTGGCTAGTGTGTATCATTCTGCATCCCCTTTGATACCTGTGTATATTTTAAGTCCTAAAATGCTGTTTGCATTCATTTTGAACAAAAGAAGTTCATACTTTAAAAAATTCAATTTATTGACGTTTTACGATCACTATCCCGATTTGCCTTTATGGGAACATTTCGATATCTCGAAAATTACGTATCAGCAAAACATCAGTTCCACATCGTAATGAGTCCACATTATGAAACTGAAACGGTTCTGATAATAGGATCTAGTATTCGGATAATTACGGTTAAATCAATGGGTTTTTAAAAAAATATTTTTGAATGGTCTTCGATGTTATAATTTATCTATGATCTCATTGGTCCTAAGTTCGCTCTCTCTGTTCATGAATATCCACGAGGTACAGTTACCCCATAAATAAAGACATCATTAAGCTCATCTGGTTCTACGGCAATCAGCAATCAACAATCAGCAAATCTACTTTAGTTCTGTCTGATGGACCTTGATTGATTATAAGCCAAGTTTAACCCGAATTATTCAAAGTGCTTGTCTGATGGGAAATCGTTATCAAAATTAAAGAAATTTCCTCTGCAATTCATGGAACCTATGTCTGGGGAAAATATTATTTAATTTGAAAGAAAATGTATAAAGCGTTCCACAGCTCATATTATTATTCGTATAAAACTCCCCAAGCATTTCAAACCTGTTTTCCTTCACTGGTCAAAAATCATGAACACCCAATCTTATTTCAATCTAATCCTTGATTTTTTTAATATTAGATTTATTTATATTTTGAGTTGTCTCTGATGAAATCCAATTGATCAAAAGCATTTCAATGAGATGTGAACATGAGTCTACTCTATGCCCTGTATACAATATTTTACAGCCGCTTCACTCAATTGGACGATTACTTATCTGTGTAAACTGTTGATCACCAGTTCTTCAAGACCTTCACTGGCTTCCTGTACGCTAACTGAGCAGTAACCATAGCTTTTTTAACATGTTATCAAACCTGAAATGGCGCTATAGAAATACACATTATCATTATCATCATTTAGAAACAGACTGAAAACTTACATTTTCAACACTTTTCTATGTTGAAATTGCCAAGCGCCAAGAGCATACAGTTATTTATATATGACTTGCTGTATGTTATAAATGCAAGTTATTATTATATATTTAACCTCAGTTTGATATGAAACAAATTTCCTAATGTCGAGTCACACAGAATAGAAACAATAAACTACAAGAAAAACAAAACGTTCATGTTCCTTCCCTTTCAATGTTTATTTGATATGGTAGAGGTATATATAAGTAAAATCATATATACATGTAGAAACAATTGCATAGAATATCAAAAACAGAGAATAAATACATGCCTGTTTGTTGAGAATTGTTGACAACTTAAAACATAACATTGAAACAAAAGTTCCTTCAATTTCTTTCTTTAAACTGTAAATTGTGCAACCCGCAACAAAATATTCAAAATAATTTCTAAAAACAAAACGTTAATTAATAAAATAATATCTTTTTAAACAGTAACATTTAAAACAAACAGGTTGTAGAAATTTCACTCTAAATTGTGAAAGCTGCTAACCATGACTGGCTTTAATTTGGCCAACTTTGGTGAGGTCAAAATGTAGTCAGTTTGCTCTATAAGTTTTTCAACCAAATCCCGTTCAAAAAAGAAAGCTTCTGCTCACTATCTGTTTCACTTTGCCTTTCAGTTACCATGTTTCAAGACGATTCCCTTTGCCTTTCAGTTACCATGTTTCAAGAAGATTCCCTTTGCCTTTCAGTTACCATGTTTCAAGAAGATTCCCTTTGCCTTTCAGTTGCCATGTTTCATGAAGATTCCCTTTGCCTTTCAGTTGCCATGTTTCATGAAGATTCCCTTTGCCTTTCAGTTACCATGTTTCAAGAAGATTCCCTTTGCCTTTCAGTTACCTTGTTTCAAGAAGATTCCCTTTGCCTTTCAGTTGCCTTGTTTCAAGAAGATTCCCTTTGCCTTTCAGTTGCCATGTTTCAAGAAGATTCCCTTTGCCTTTCAGTTACCATGTTTCAAGAAGATTCCCTTTGCCTTTCAGTTACCATGTTTCAAGAAGATTCCCTTTGTCTTTCAGTTACCATGTTTCAAGAAGATTCCCTTTGCCTTTCAGTTGCCATGTTTCATGAAGATTCCCTTTGCCTTTCAGTTGCCATGTTTCAAGAAGATTCCCTTTGCCTTTCAGTTACCATGTTTCAAGAAGATTCCCTTTGCCTTTCAGTTACCATGTTTCAAGAAGATTCCCTTTGCCTTTCAGTTACCATGTTTCAAGAAGATTCCCTTTGCCTTTCAGTTGCCATGTTTCAAGAAGATTCCCTTTGCCTTTCAGTTACCATGTTTCAAGAAGATCCCCTTTGCCTTTCAGTTACCATGTTTCAAGAAGATTCCCTTTGCCTTTCAGTTGCCATGTTTCATGAAGATTCCCTTTGCCTTTCAGTTGCCATCTTTCATGAAGATTCCCTTTGCCTTTCAGTTGCCATGTTTCAAGAATATTTCCTTTGCCTTTCAGTTGCCATGTTTCATGAAGATTCCCTTTGCCTTTCAGTTGCCATGTTTCATGAAGATTCCCTTTGCCTTTCAGTTACCATGTTTCAAGAAGGTTCCCTTTGCCTTTCAGTTACCATGTTTCATGAAGATTCCCTTTGCCTTTCAGTTACCATGTTTCATGAAGATTCCCTTTCAGTTACTGTACCATGTTTCATGAAGATTCCATTTGCCTTTCAGTTACCATGTTTCAAGAAGATTTCCTTTGTCTTTCAGTTACCATGCTTCAAGAAGACTTTTGTCAGATCTTATAGAATTCAGACATCAATACCGGGTACATAAAATTTATAAAGGACAATATACCGAAAAAGGGTTAATTGTGCAAAGAGAACCTCCATTTATCAGAATATCTTTTCATGCAACAAATTCACAAAATTTGAGATTCCCTAAATCTGAAATCACTTACTTTGTAAGTCAACCAAACTGTTGGGACCTATCTGATAATCATTATTCATGCATCACTATGAATCGTTATATGAACAATAGAATCTCTCATTTTATAAGGCAAGGGGTTCTAATACTTTTTTGTTGAGGATTTGATTAAGAAAAACCATCAATGTTGAAAACAATTTCTCTGTGTATAAAAAGTATTGTGATCACATCTTGAAATGAGGCTGACCAGTATATTTGGAAAACCTTTTCATGACTTGAAGAGAATTAAAGAACTTGTGGAAATAACATGGCAGCATTGTCAACTCCCCAAAAAATCCCAAGAAAGGGTTTGATATGTCCCAGTCTGATTAAAATCGACTGTGATTCGAGGAAAAAAGTGTAAAAATATCATCTCTAGTGGGGTTCGAACCTCACCCAGCCCGGCTTTCCTCTCATTCACAGTCTGAAGGCACCCCTATTACCCGCATGTTCTGACACAAGCTCATCTAGCCAATCGCAAAAGGCGCAGTAAAAGCTTCGATAGGGCAGGTAACTCCAGTGTACCATTCGTTATACATAATCGCCGCTAAACGTTTTTAAAAACGAGGATGTGATTGGAAAGCTTACGACTGAGTCTGTCTGCGCTAAACTGGTTATAGCAACACGCGATAGAGGTGGGTGCATTCAGACCGAGACGGAGAGGATATCCCGAATGGTTCGAGCCCAGTTAGAGACAATATTTTTTATATTTTATTCCTCGGAGCACGGTCGATTTTAATCAGACTGCATTCTTCATCAACTCAACTTCTAGATTGCCCATCAAAGATATTGCTGGTTACTTCAAATGGGGCTTGCTGGAGAAGAGGTCTCCTAGGCTGTCTGGCTTGTGTGATTTTTGCCCTGCTTGCTTGTGGGGACTAAAACCTATCTTGAACACTGCCATGAAGATATATAAATATTGCTATTGCCAGATGTACTTGAGCATGTTGTGTGATATGAACAATTTGGTGTGAACGAAGCAATGAAAAAGTGTCAGGCTTGCATTGAAGCTAATAGATGCACCCAATGAAATAACAATCTCTCAAACTAAACAATAGAATATCGTGATTTTTTTATGTGTTCTTCATATTTTCAACTATTGATATTGAACAAAAATAGAGCCATTGGCTCTGTAGCTCATCAGGCTTCATTATCAATTATGCTTTATATATATTAGGGGTCACAGGACCACTAAAGCTACAATTCATAATCCTCATCAGTCAAGGAGTCTGTACACAAAGTTTCAGCTTTCTAGGCCTCATGGTTCTAGAGAAGAAGATGAAAATAGGTTTTTAGGGCGTGGCTCCTGTGACCCTTATTAGGGGTCACAGGGCCACCAAAGCTACAATTTATAATCCTTACTAGTCAAGGAGTCTGTACACAAAGTTTCAGCTTTCTAGGCCTCATGGTTCTAGGGAAGAAGATCAAAATAGGTTTTTAGGGCGTGGCCCCTGTGGCCCTTATTAGGGGTCACAGGGCCACCAAAGCTACAATTTATAATCCTCACTAGTCAAGGGGTCTGTACACAAAGTTTTAGATTTCTAGGCCTCATGGTTCTGGAGAAGAAGATGAAAATAGGTTTTTAGGGCATGGCCCCTGTGGCCCTTATTAGGGATCACAGGGCCACCAAAGCTACAATTTATAATCCTCACTAGTCAAGGAGTCTGTACACAAAGTTTTAGGTTTCTAGGCCTCATAGTTCTGGAGAAGAAGATGAAAATAGGTTTTAAGGGCGTGGCCCCTGTGGCCCTTATTAGGGGTCACAGGGCCACCAAAGCTACAATTTTTAATCCTCACTAGTCAAGGGGTCTGTACACAAAGTTTTAGGTTTCTAGGCCTCATGGTTCTGGAGAAGAAGATGAAAATAGGTTTTTAGGGCATGGCCCCTGTGGCCCTTATTAGGGATCACAGGGCCACCAAAGCTACAATTTTTAATCCTCACTAGTCAAGGAGTCTGTACACAAAGTTTTAGGTTTCTAGGCCTCATAGTTCTGGAGAAGAAGATGAAAATAGGTTTTAAGGGCGTGGCCCCTGTGGCCCTTATTAGGGATCACAGGGCCACCAAAGCTACAATTTTTAATCCTCACTAGTCAAGGAGTCTGTACACAAAGTTTTAGGTTTCTAGGCCTCATAGTTCTGGAGAAGAAGATGAAAATAGGTTTTAAGGGCGTGGCCCCTGTGGCCCTTATTAGGGGTCACAGGGCCACCAAAGCTACAATTTTTAATCCTCACTAGTCAAGGAGTCTGTACACAAAGTTTTAGATTTCTAGGCCTTATGGTTCTGGAGAAGAAGTCGAAATTCCACAAAGTTTACGGACGGATGGACGGATGGACGGACGGACGCCGGACACCATGCCATGCCATAAGCCCATCGGGCCTTACAGGCCAGATGAGCTAAAAATGTGATATAGCTTCATTGTTACAAGACATTAAGATATCACAAGTTGTCTTTAAATATGACTTGAACCTGAGACCCATCTAATAAGCCCATCTATACAGTCAGGCCACACCTGAGAGGCCACATATAGAAGTTCAACTGTATTCTTCTCCATACTGCATCAGAGATGAGTTTCAGATAGGTTCAGCCACATCAACGATGAGATCGAATAAAGTCTAGCGACAACCATCATCACTTGACAAAGTCTTTGTTTCAATAAACATCACAGGATTTGTAATTGATTAAAAAGGGATAAAAAACCTAGATGTCCTGTTAAGAGGAACTAAATTGCATAAGAGACAAATCTCAGAGCCATCTGAGATTCAAGAATGACGAACATTTTGGATGCCTGGCACAAATCCACAAAACCCAGAATCATGTCTTCTTGTCACGTCACCAATTCAGACTGTTGTATGAGACTAGTTATATTTTTTAATTCCATAGTCCCACACAGCTGATGTTACCTCTCTGATTGCTTGTGTACTGCACTGTTCTCCTGAAATTAGAATCAAAGCAATTTATTCATTTTACCTCAGATGGCATATGACATTAGTAAACTATAATCATATACACCTTTTTATAAATGTTTTTTTAATATATAACTTCTTTATTTTGTAAGGCGTACAACATAGAGTTTAATTTTGTTAACACCATCTGGTTAACCATATTGATAAAAGAGTACCTGTATGTGGAAAGTACGAACCTTCACGATTGAAGTGATAGATATCTATGCACATAGTTTTAAATAGATTGAGATGAAAAGAGCCATCATTCCCTGATAAAAACAAGATATTGTCAAACAAAATATGTTTTTAAATCTTGCAGTCAAGTTGCACACTTTCGTTCTCACCACATACATTTATGGTCACCTGTTCTCACCTGCATGATCTCCGTCTCGTTAACATCGACGAGGATCCAGGTGTAGAGTTTGCGAAACTCCAGCTTAACGACTGTGTACCTGAGACTGTTTAAACCTTCCACCTTGTAGCGCTTATGGCTCTCCTCCAACAGCTTTAAACTGGGGAATGAATTCATATTGTATTTATCAGGATAAATGAATAGATACTAGAATTAATAAATGAGATGGATGTTTAAGAATATGAAACAATGATTTAAAATGAATGTATGAGAATGAATAAATGAATGAATGAATGGAATTAAAATGATAAAAAGTATTGTAGAATGATTGACAGAAAGTAAAAAAGAATGAATGAATTGGCTAGCTGACTGGATTGAGGAATGAATTAATTAATTAACAAAATCGATATGGTTTCTAAGCTAAAAATGATGTGAGATGGTATTTGAGGCAACACTTGAAGATAGATAATCCAAGGTGATGTATAACAAGGTTTTAATAAATTATGATGTTATCTCGGTTTCAATCATTACAATAGACTCTCATCTCCCGCCTACCCTGATTTACCTTCCCGACGTATATTTTAAAAAATGCTTTTATTTGTCATTTGTCGGCCGCCATATACCAAATCATCCAGCTCTGATAAAACAAATCTGTTTTATGACACATCCATTAAAAATTAGAGCTATTGGCTCTGTAGCTCATCAGGCTGTATATTTGATTTTGCTTTAGGGTGTGGTCAATGTGTTTCCCCCCTTAGTAGGGGCTACAGGGTCACAAAATCTACAATTATTAATCTTCACTAGTCAAGGAGTCTGTACACTATGTTTAAGCTTTCTAGGCCTTATTGTTCTTGAGAAGAAGATGAAAATAGGTTTTTAGGGTGAGGCCCCTGTGGCCCTTATTAGGGGTCACAGGGCCACCAAAGCTACAATTTATAATCCTCACTAGTCAAGGAGTCTGTACACTTAGTCTAAGGTTTCTAGGCCTAAGGCTTCTAGAGAAGAAGATGAAAATAGGTTTTTAGGGCGTGGCCCCTGTGGCCCTTATTAGGGGTCACAGGGCCACCAAAGCTACAATTTATAATCCTCACTAGTCAAGGCGTCTGTACACAAAGTTTCAGCTTTCTAGGCCTTATGGTTCTGGAGAAGAAGATGAAAAAAGCTTTTTAGGGCATGGCCCCTGTGGCCCTTATTAGGGGCCACAGGGCCACCAAAGCTACAATTTTTAATCCTCACTACTCAAGGAGTCTGTACACCAAGTTTAAGCTTTCTAGGCCTTATGGTTCTGGAGAAGAAGATGAAAATAGGTTTAAAGGGCTTGGCCCCTGTGGCCCTTATTAGGGGTCACAGGGCCACCGAAGCTACAATTTATAATCCTCACTAGTCAAGGAGTCTGTACACAAAGTTTCAGCTTTCTAGGCCTTATTGTTCTGGAGAAGAAGATGAAAATAGCTTTTTAGGGCGTGGCCCCTGTGGCCCTTATTAGGGGCCAGAGGGCCACCAAAGCTAAAATTTTTAATCGTCACTAGTCAAGGAGTCTGTACACCAAGTTTAAGTTTTCTAGGCCTTATGGTTCTGGAGAAAAAGTCGAAATTCCACAAAGTTTACGGACGGACGGACGGACGCCGGACACCATGCCATGCCATAAGCCCATCGGGCCTTACAGGCCAGATGAGCTAAAAACTCATCCTGTCTAAGGGTACGAACGTTATGCTAACTCCACTAATCTGTAACCTGGGCACAGAAACAAGCTTCTCCCGCGCTGTGATATAGCCAATCATATCATTTTCTCGCTACCCTCTCAATAGAATTTCAACGAGAAAATTATTTGATTGGCTATATCCCTAGTCGAGCCGCGCGAGCGAATCTAGTTTCTGAGCCCAGGGTACAGATTAGTGGAGTTAGCATAACGTTCGTACCCTTAGACAGGATGAAGAAACCTCTTCATTATCCCAAGCAGGAATTCCTTTTCAAACCTGACCATATATCTATAAATTCACACCACTTTTATATTTTTCTTTTTTTTTCTCGATCACCTGCTCACTTAGAACTTAGGAGAATAACCCAAAAGAGCATACTGATAGCCTAACTTGCAGAACACCCATGTAGATAGTTATTGAGTCTGCCATAAAATATCTCCTTAATCCATAGACTGTTAAACACTGTAAGGGAAGGAAATCTATAATCTGACACAATGATGTCATTTTGTCATGTATGATTAACCACTATTTAAAGAACCTACCGTCCAGGATTTGGCACATCTTTTGCATGAGACAACATTTTGTATCTCGCTACATCGGAAGAATATCTCAAAATGTTGAAGTTTTCACTATGTATCCTGCAAAGAAAATACAATTTCGTTAAATTGTGATACTTATTTGTGTCAAAATAATCCAATCTGTTAAATACTTATTACTATCATCATTACATCAAAGTTCTTTCAAATCTACCGTAATCCTTGATAAGACAGGCATCTAATTTTTTAAATAGTTTCTGTCATAGTTGTTTATTCCAGGCAGGCATCTATTCAAGAAAGGTACTTTTTGTAAAAACAGACTTCTTTGTAGAATTTTAGATATTCAAGGAACAAAAGCACTTATAGAAATCAGTCTTGGTGTTGATTAAGCCAGGCGTTTGTTGTTTCTGAAAGACTCGTGTAAGGGCATCTATTTGAGGCAAGCTTGTATTTAAGGGAGGCATTTAATTAAGGTTTTGCGGTGTATCAGGAGTCTTTCCAGACCCTCTTGCACAGCATCAGTTCCATGAGCGTAATGGTGGTCATAACTGAATGTTGTAACAATGGGTTAGCAATTTGGCACCCTTAGAAAAAACGGGTTTCATGAAATGAGGGCCAATTTTGTACTGTTGAAGTTGGTATGTTTGACCATGGAGCCAAGGATTGGCAAAATATTATTGAAAATTTTTATCTAAGACTTCTTTCTAAACAAATTTCTAAATCCAATTCTGAAATGCCCTATTGCAATAATAAATTTCAATATTTTAATGTGCTATTTTTAACCCAATGAACAAATTAGCCCCTAGGGATCTTTCCTAATCCCTTTTACAGTAGCTGTCGGAAATTCATGTGTTAAAAATATAAGAGAAGTCTATTAATTGAGAAACTACGGTAAATGCTGACAATTAAGACAATTTCATCTTCCAATAAGCAATATCACTAGAGAATGACGAAAAACTGAGTGAACGTCTGCATGACATTTTGCCATAATTGGATTAATCTTTTAACCAAATACAATCAACAAATTGGTAATCTTATTTGCTGGTATATGACCTCATGATTATTTTGCATTGCATCAATAGCAAGTTCAAATAGGTGCTTAAGAAAAAATATGCTCTAATTTGTCAATCTGAGCACCACTTTTTCTGCTATAGTGCCTCTAAGAATGCAATTGCTACATATTAGAACTGTGAAAATCCAAAGATAAGAAGGTACCTATTATACATATCATCGTCCTCTCCGCCCCAGCCAAAGTACTTGTTGGAGAAGCCGTTCACTTGAATGAACTGATCCTTCGTGAGAGCGCTGACCCCACCAAATAACTGTGTGTAGGGCAATCTGCAATATGATAGTGAAACAATAATGAAATATGTGAGAATGATTGAATTACAAATTACAACATTCATACGCCTTAGTGGTAGATCTAGTAGGGGTTTAGGGGTGAAAAGCTTTAATTTTAATAATAGCCTGGTATTCTATAAAATGGGTTGATATTGACAGTTCTACATAGAGTGAAACTCACAGGCAAGGAATTCATATTCACTGGTTCATAAAAACAATGTGATTGCACAAGTGTATCTTGAAATTTGTTTAAATAAAGATAAAGTATTGTGAATATGATCTTACAAATGTTTCTCAAACAGTTATTCTTTACAAATTTTGAAAACAAGTTTTCGTTTATTTCAAATCCTGATTGTAGAGGTGAGTGAAGCCACTCGACTCAAATCACAATCTGTAAAAATAATTATGCCCATAAGTACCATGTTTTGTCTTTATTCACACTTTTGAGAGTAAACTGGGTTTTTAGTTGGCTTTATTTTTATTCAGACTAGCAATTGTTGTTACCCAATATGTCAAACTGGAATACCAGTTGGACATGTCTGGTATATAGGTCAGTTCCTGCATCCCTGGTTAAAGCCCCTCTTTTCAATGGGTGAAACCTTTTAAAGTTTCTACCCCCCACTAGGACTGAAAGCAAGTCTACAGTGGACATGAAGATGAAATGCTCTTTCTTGCAGAAGAAATCAATACGACAATGATGAATTATTCTGGATCTACTATCAGACCTGGAACCTCTAACCCAACTAATGACATATTCATTTGAATACAACATGGCTTATATATTGTATGGTTTAGCTCTTGTCTTGTGTAAAATGTTTGATAATAATTCTTAATGCTGATGAATGATTCTTATTGCATGAATTGTCAATTTTAGACATTGATTGTGAATGTATGACAATGATTGTGAATGTATGACATTGATTGTGAATGTATGACAATGATTGTGAATGTATGACATTGATTGTCAATGTATGACAATGATTGTGAATGTATGACATTGATTGTCAATGTATGACAATGATTATCAATGTATGACATTGATTGCAATGTATGAGATTGATTGTGAATGTATGACAATGATTGTGAATGTATGACATTGATTGTGAATGTATGACAATGATTGTGAATGTATGACATTGATTGTCAATGTATGACAATGATTGTGAATGTATGACATTGATTGTCAATGTATGACAATGATTGTCAATGTATGACATTGATTGCAATGTATGAGATTGATTGTGAATGTATGACAATGATTGTCAATGTATGACATTGATTGCAATGTATGAGATTGATTGTGAATGTATGACATTGATTGTGAATGTATGACAATGATTGTCAATGTATGACAATGATTGTGAATGTATGACATTGATTGCAATGTATGAGATTGATTGTGAATGTATGACATTGATTGTGAATGTATGACAATGATTGTCAATGTATGACAATGATTGTGAATGTATGACATTGATTGTGAATGTATGACAATGATTGTCAATGTATGACAATGATTGTGAATGTATGACATTGATTGTGAATGTATGACAATGATTGTGAATGTATGACAATGATTGTCAATGTATGACATTGATTGCAATGTATGAGATTGATTGTGAATGTATGACAATGATTGTCAATGTATGACATTGATTGCAATGTATGAGATTGATTGTGAATGTATGACATTGATTGTGAATGTATGACAATGATTGTCAATGTATGACAATGATTGTGAATGTATGACATTGATTGCAATGTATGAGATTGATTGTGAATGAATGACATTGATTGTGAATGTATGACAATGATTGTCAATGTATGACAATGATTGTGAATGTATGACATTGATTGTGAATGTATGACAATGATTGTGAATGTATGACATTGATTGTGAATGTATGACAATGATTGTCAATGTATGACAATGATTGTGAATGTATGAGATTGATTGTGAATGTATGACAATGATTGTGAATGTATGAGATTGATTGTGAATGTATGACAACGATTGTGAATGTATGACATTGATTGTGAATGTATGACAATGATTGTGAATGTATGACAATGATTGTCAATGTATGACAATGATTGTCAATGTATGACATTGATTGTGAATGTATGACAATGATTGTGAATGTATGACAATGATTGTGAATGTATGACATTGATTGTCAATGTATGACAATGATTGTGAATGTATGACATTGATTGCAATGTATGAGATTGATTGTGAATGTATGACAATGATTGTCAATGTATGACATTGATTGTGAATGTATGACAATGATTGTGAATGTATGACAATGATTGTGAATGTATGACATTGATTGTCAATGTATGACAATGATTGTGAATGTATGACATTGATTGCAATGTATGAGATTGATTGTGAATGTATGACAATGATTGTCAATGTATGACATTGATTGCAATGTATGAGATTGATTGTGAATGTATGACAATGATTGTGAATGTATGACAATGATTGTGAATGTATGACAATGATTGTGAATGTATGACAATGATTGTGAATGTATGACATTGATTGTGAATGTATGACAATGATTGTGAATGTATGACATTGATTGTGAATGTATGACAATGATTTTCAATGTATGACATTGATTGTCAATGTATGACAATGATTGTCAATGTATGACAATGATTGTCAATGTATGACATTGATTGCAATGTATGACATTGATTGTCAATGTATGACAATGATTGTCAATGTATGACATTGATTGCAATGTATGAGATTGATTGTGAATGTATGACATTGATTGTGAATGTATGACAATGATTGTCAATGTATGACAATGATTGTGAATGTATGACATTGATTGCAATGTATGACATTGATTGTGAATGTATGACATTGATTGTGAATGTATGACAATGATTGACAATGTATGACAATGATTGTGAATGTATGACATTGATTGTGAATGTATGACAATGATTGTCAATGTATGACAATGATTGTGAATGTATGACATTGATTGTGAATGTATGACAAAGATTGTCAATGTATGACAATGATTGCAATGTATGACATTGATTGTGAATGTATGACATTGATTGTGAATGTATGACATTGATTGCAATGTATGAGATTGATTGTGAATGTATGACAATGATTGTGAATGTATGACAATGATTGTGAATGTATGACAATGATTGTGAATGTATGACAATGATTGTGAATGTATGACATTGATTGTGAATGTATGACAATGATTGTGAATGTATGACATTGATTGTGAATGTATGACAATGATTTTCAATGTATGACATTGATTGTCAATGTATGACAATGATTGTCAATGTATGACAATGATTGTCAATGTATGACATTGATTGCAATGTATGACATTGATTGTCAATGTATGACAATGATTGTCAATGTATGACATTGATTGCAATGTATGAGATTGATTGTGAATGTATGACATTGATTGTGAATGTATGACAATGATTGTCAATGTATGACAATGATTGTGAATGTATGACATTGATTGCAATGTATGACATTGATTGTGAATGTATGACATTGATTGTGAATGTATGACAATGATTGACAATGTATGACAATGATTGTGAATGTATGACATTGATTGTGAATGTATGACAATGATTGTCAATGTATGACAATGATTGTGAATGTATGACATTGATTGTGAATGTATGACAAAGATTGTCAATGTATGACAATGATTGCAATGTATGACATTGATTGTGAATGTATGACATTGATTGTGAATGTATGACATTGATTGTCAATGTATGACATTGATTGTCAATGTATGACATTGATTGTCAATGTATGACATTGATTGTCATTGTATGACAATGATTGCCAATGTATGACAATGATTGTCAATGTATGACATTGATTGTCAATGTATGACATTGATTGTGAATGTATGACATTGATTGTGAATGTATGACATTGATTGTCAATGAGTAACATTTATCATCAATGTTTAATAATGTTCCAAAATGTATGACAATGATTGTCAATAATTAACAACTATTCATGATGTATGATATTGAGAGTCAACATGAAATTCGGTGTCAATATATGATATTTGGTGTCAGTATTTTACTATGATACTTGATATATGCCCATGATTCTCATTGTATGCAAATAATTATATGACTATGATGAAAACTCAAAGTCTTTACAATATTTATGAATGTATAACAATAATTCTCAATGTACGACAGTGATTGATATGGGGGGGTTCACTGATTTCTTTTTTTAATTCCAAAAGGGATAGGATTCAAACCCCCTAAACCTCCCCTCCCCTCCTCCCTTCCAGACACCATCTCCAAGAATCTAAAACCATGACTCAAATGCAACAGACAACTCTCTTTAGCAACGTTTGAGTAACAGTAAATCAATTTAATTTTTATGACAAAATCAAGATTTCATTCTCGAAAAAACAACAGTTGATTGAACAACATACTTATATTCTAGTTTATCGATGGCAACAGACATGTGACGAGGCATCTCGGGACATGTGTAGAGGTTCCTGTCATCCTCTGGAATCAAGTCAACATCGTGGAATATAAAGCAGCTGTAGTTGTGCTGCTTTATGGACTCTGCATACCCAATGTTAAATAACATTGCTCTATTAAACTTGACACTTGACACCTGAAAACATCATAACCAAGGGTAAGGGTCTAAAATATGTCAACACCGCATTTATTGATGTTCAGGTTTAGCAAAAGACAAACACAAGTCTTTTTTATATGTGAAAAGCTTTTGTTGGTCCTTGACATTTGCTACCAACAGAAGTGGCTCAAGTCATGAAGTCTGAATATAAGAACAGTTCTTGGGTTCCTGGCACTTTTACCTGGCAATCAGAATTTGCACCACAAACTATAAGAAAAAATAGAGCCATTGGCTCTGTAGCTCATCAGGCATCATATCAAGTTTGCTTTATACAGGCCAGATGAGCTAAAAATGAAACTGATGTTACCTATTGCAAGAAAACCTATAAAAAAATTACAAAACAAATGTATTATTATTCAACACTTTCTAGATCGCCAATATCAGACAGTGAAAGAAGTCCACACTAAAATATCCAAGGAGAAATAAATTTGCCATAGACTGTCATCTAATGAAGAAAAATAGGTTTTTAAGATTGTGACCCCTGTGACCCTATTTGGGGTCATGGGATCACAAAACCTACAGTTTAGAATCCCAATTGGCCAAGGAGTCTATATGCAGTCTTTCAGCTCAATAGACCTTTAGGAGCTAAAGATGATGATGAAAATAAGTTTTTAAGGTTGTGACCCCTGTGACTCTATTTGGGGTCATGGGGTCACGAAATCTACAATTTAGAATCCCCATTGGCCAAGGAGTCTGCACATATAATTTCAGCTCTCTAGACCTTTTGGAACTTG
Organism: Steromphala cineraria; assembly: GCA_916613615.1. Lineage (NCBI taxonomy): Eukaryota > Metazoa > Mollusca > Gastropoda > Trochida > Trochidae > Steromphala > Steromphala cineraria. Next base: position 27,927,664 of record OU744725.1, read on the forward strand.
AGAAGAAGATGAAAATAGTTTTTCAAGGTTGTGACCCCTGTGACCCTATTTGGGGTCACAGGGTCAACAAAGTAACAAATAAGAATCCCCATTGTCCAAGGAGTCTGCACATATCAATATTAACTCTCTAGACCTTTTGGAACTGGAGAAGAAGATGAGAATTGGTCTTGAAGGTTGTGACCCCTGTGACCCTATTTGGGGTCATGGGGTCAAGAAATCTACAATTAAGAATCCCGATTGGTCAAGGAGTCTGCACATATCATTTTCAACTCTCTAGTCCTTTTAGTACTGGAGAAGAAGATGAAAATAGGTTTTTAAGGTTGTGACCCGTGACCCTATTTGGGGTCACAGGTTCACCAAAGTTACAAATAAGAATCCCCATTGGCCAAGGAGTCTGCACATATCACTTTCAACTCTCTAGTCCTTTTAGAACTGGAGAAAAAGATGAAAATAGGTTTTTAAGGTTGTGACCCCTGTGACCCTATTTGGGGTCACAGGGTCACCAAAGTTACAAATTAGAATCTCCATTGTCCAATGAGTCTGCACATATAATTTTTAACTCTCTACTCCTTTTGGAACTGGAGAAGAAGATGAAAATAGGTATTTAAGGTTGTGACCCCTGTGACCCTATTTGGGATCACAGGGTCACCAAAGTTTCAAATTAGAATCCCCATTGGCCAAGGAGTCTGCACATATCATTTTTAACTCTCTAGTCTTTTGAGAACTAGAGAAGAAGATGAAAATAGGTTTTTAAGGTTGTGACCCCTGTGACCCTATTTGGGGTCACAGGTTCACCAAAGTTACAAATTAGAATCCCCATTGGCCAAGGAGTCTGCACATATAATTTCAGCTCTCTAGACCTTTTGGAACTTGAGAAGAAGATGAAAATAGGTTTTTAAGGTTGTGACCCCTGTGACCCTATTTGGGGTCACAGGGTCAACAAAGTTACAAATTAGAATCCCCATTGTCCAAGGAGTCTGCACATATCACTTTCAACTCTCTAGTCCTTTTAGAACTGGAGAAGAAGATGAAAATAGGTTTTTAAGGTTGTGACCCCTGTGACCCTATTTGGGGTCACAGGTTCACCAAAGTTACAAATTAGAATCCCCATTGTCCAAGGAGTCTGCACATATCAATATTAACTCTCTACTCCTTTTGGAACTGGAGAAGAAGATGAAAATAGGTTTTTAAGGTTGTGACCCCTGTGACCCTATTTGGGGTCACAGGGTCAACAAAGTTACAAATTAGAATCCCCATTGTCCAAGGAGTCTGCACATATCAATATTAACTCTCTAGACCTTTTGGAACTGGAGAAGAAGATGAGAATTGGTCTTGAAGGTTGTGACCCCTGTGACCCTATTTGGGGTCATGGGGTCAAGAAATCTACAATTAAGAATCCCGATTGGTCAAGGAGTCTGCACATATCATTTTCAACTCTCTAGTCCTTTTAGTACTGGAGAAGAAGATGAAAATAGGTTTTTAAGGTTGTGACCCGTGACCCTATTTGGGGTCACAGGTTCACCAAAGTTACAAATAAGAATCCCCATTGGCCAAGGAGTCTGCACATATCACTTTCAACTCTCTAGTCCTTTTAGAACTGGAGAAAAAGATGAAAATAGGTTTTTAAGGTTGTGACCCCTGTGACCCTATTTGGGGTCACAGGGTCACCAAAGTTACAAATTAGAATCTCCATTGTCCAATGAGTCTGCACATATAATTTTTAACTCTCTACTCCTTTTGGAACTGGAGAAGAAGATGAAAATAGGTATTTAAGGTTGTGACCCCTGTGACCCTATTTGGGATCACAGGGTCACCAAAGTTTCAAATTAGAATCCCCATTGGCCAAGGAGTCTGCACATATCATTTTTAACTCTCTAGTCTTTTGAGAACTAGAGAAGAAGATGAAAATAGGTTTTTAAGGTTGTGACCCCTGTGACCCTATTTGGGGTCACAGGTTCACCAAAGTTACAAATTAGAATCCCCATTGGCCAAGGAGTCTGCACATATAATTTCAGCTCTCTAGACCTTTTGGAACTTGAGAAGAAGATGAAAATAGGTTTTTAAGGTTGTGACCCCTGTGACCCTATTTGGGGTCACAGGGTCAACAAAGTTACAAATTAGAATCCCCATTGTCCAAGGAGTCTGCACATATCACTTTCAACTCTCTAGTCCTTTTAGAACTGGAGAAGAAGATGAAAATAGGTTTTTAAGGTTGTGACCCCTGTGACCCTATTTGGGGTCACAGGTTCACCAAAGTTACAAATTAGAATCCCCATTGTCCAAGGAGTCTGCACATATCAATATTAACTCTCTACTCCTTTTGGAACTGGAGAAGAAGATGAAAATAGGTTTTTAAGGTTGTGACCCCTGTGACCATATTTGGGGTCATGGGGTCACGAAATCTACAATTAAGAATCCTGATTGGCCAAGGAGTCTGCACATATCATTTTCAACTCTATAGTCCTTTAGTACTGGAGAAGAAGATGAAAATAGGTTTTTAAGGTTGTGACCCCTGTGACCCTATTTGGGGTCACAGGTTCACCAAACTTACAAATTAGAATCCTCATTGTCCAAGGAGTCTGCACATATCACTTTCAACTCTCTAGTCCTTTTAGAACTGGAGAAGAAGATGAAAATAGGTTTTTAAGGTTGTGACCCCTGTGACCCTATTTGGGGTCATGGGGTCACGAAATCTACAATTAAGAATCCTGATTGGCCAAGGAGTCTGCACATATCATTTTCAACTCTATAGTCCCTTTGTACTGGAGAAGAAGATGAAAATAGGTTTTTAAGGTTGTGATCCCTGTTACCCTATTTAGGGTCACAGGTTCACCAAAGTTACAAATTAGAATCCCCATTGTCCAAGGAGTCTGCACATATCAATATTAACTCTCTACTCCTTTTGGAACTGGAGAAGAAGATGAAAATAGGTTTTTAAGGTTGTGACCCCTGTGACCCTATTTGGGGTCATGGGGTCACAAAATCTACAATTAAGAATCCTGATTGGCCAAGGAGTCTGCACATATCATTTTCAACTCTATAGTCCTTTAGTACTGGAGAAGAAGATGAAAATAGGTTTTTAAGGTTGTGACCCCTGTGACCCTATTTGGGGTCACAGGTTCACCAAACTTACAAATTAGAATCCCCATTGTCCAAGGAGTCTGCACATATCACTTTCAACTCTCTGGTCCTTTTAGAACTGGAGAAGAAGATGAAAATAGGTTTTTAAGGTTGTGACCCCTGTGACCCTATTTGGGGTCACAGGGTCACCAAAGTTACAAATTAGAATCTCCATTGTCCAATGAGTCTGCACATATAATTTTTAACTCTCTACTCCTTTTGGAACTGGAGAAGAAGATGAAAATAGGTATTTAAGGTTGTGACCCCTGTGACCCTATTTGGGATCACAGGGTCACCAAAGTTTCAAATTAGAATCCCCATTGGCCAAGGAGTCTGCACATATCATTTTTAACTCTCTAGTCTTTTGAGAACTAGAGAAGAAGATGAAAATAGGTTTTTAAGGTTGTGACCCCTGTGACCCTATTTGGGGTCACAGGGTCACCAAAGTTACAAATTAGAATCTCCATTGTCCAAGGAGTCTGCACATATAATTTTTAACTCTCTAGTCCTTCTGGAACTGGAGAAGAAAATGAAAATAGGTTTTTAAAGTTGTGACCCCTGTGACCCTATTTGGGGTCACAGGGTCACCAAAGTTACAAATTAGAATCTCCATATGCTAAGGTACTTGTACACAAAATTTCAGCTCTCTAATGTGTATGGTTCATGAGGAGAAGTCGAAAGTGTCCAAAGTTTACGGACGGACGGACGACGGACGGACGACGGACGACGGACGGACGCCGGACGACGGGCCATGCCATAAGCCCATCTGGACTTTCAGTCCTGATGAGCTAAAAATAGAGCCATTGGCTCTGTAGCTCATCAGGCATCATATCAAGTTTGCTTTATACAGGCAAGATGAGCTAAAAATGAAACTGATGTCACCTATTGCAAGAAAACCTATAAAAAAATTACAAAACAAATGTATTATTATTCAGCACTTTCTAGATCGCCAATATCAGACAGTGAAAGAAGTCCACACTAAAATATCCAAGGAGAAATAAATTTGCCATAGACTGTCATCTAATGGAGAAAAATAGGTTTTTAAGATTGTGACCCCTGTGACCCTATTTGGGGTCATGGGGTCACAAAACCTACAGTTTAGAATCCCAATTGGCCAAGGAGTCTACATGCAGTCTTTCAGCTCAATAGACCTTTAGGAGCTAAAGATGATGATGAAAATAAGTTTTTAAGGTGTGACCCAAGTCAAGTCAAGTCAAGTTTATTGTATTCGAGGCCTCCGGCCCATATACAGTTTACAGAGTTTACATAAGGGTTGAATAAATGACAGTGTATAATTATTTGTTTAACAATTCATCTCTTAACTTACAAGCATATTTTATATACAAAGACACATTTTTAATATTTTGTTCATCACATGATGATACTAATGACCTAAAGGCTACTTCCGGGGATTTTGACAGGTAATAATCAGGTAAAAATTTCTTTCTGATTTCATCATATGGTTTACAGATAAACATGAAATGGACTTCGTTTTCAACTGCATCTTTACATAATGGACAGAGTCTTTGGTTTCTTTCTATTGACATCTTTCTTCCCTCATTTACCATTAACTTCAATAATCCTAGTCTAAATTTAATCAAGCTACACCTTAAATCTTTACATGTAATTATCGATAGATATTTTTCTGGCTGAAGTAGACTTTTAAATGTCCTATAACAGTCATATCGTGTGCTATTATTCAAACTCGATTGCCATTCCTGGTGAAACATGCTTAAAGCTCGATTACGAAATATTTTCATAAAAGCATCAATATTACCAACAGTTTGATTTAACCAGACAAAGCCAAAGCCATGAGAAAACAATAAATATCTAACGCTTGATGCCCAAGTTACTTTACCAATACTGTCTAAGTAAAACATCATATTATATGATAACTTTGGAATACGATGATTAGGCATGAACAGAATTTTGAGCCAGTATTTCAGACATCTGATTTGCGAGTTGATGTAGAGGGGGTGTCTACCACATTCTCCATACACCATAACATTCGGTGTTGAAGGCCCAACTCCCAAAAACTTTTTACATGCTAGTAAATGAATTTTTTCTAAAGATTGAAAACGTTGGAAACCCCATATTTCTGACCCGTATAACAGAATTGGTTGTATTTGGGCATCAAAGATTTTAAAGAATAAAACAGGAGTTATTATTCCAAGTTTATAGGTTACCGAAATTAATTGAAAAAGTGATTTTTTAGCTCGAAGGGCAAGATCCAAAACGCTTTTTTTCATATTGAAAGTATGATAAAATCGAACACCTAGATAAGTATAACCATCGACTATTTTCACAGGGTATTTATCTAGAAACCACTTCTCTTTATTGGATATTGGACCGCCCCTCCGAAATATGACGACATTAGTTTTATCGAGATTTACTGAAAGCTTCCATTCTTTAGTATAATTATCTAGAATGTTAAGTTGTCTCTGTAACCCCGCCACTGTATCTGATAGTAAAATAACATCATCGGCAAAGAGAAGCATTAATATTTCTATGTAATCTGGAAACAACTGAATACCATGTTTTCCATTACATGCAATTTCATGATGTAGCTCACTGATAAATAAAGAGAATAGGATGGGACTAAGTATGCATCCTTGTCTTAAACCAAGAGGACAGTCAAAATAGTCGGTAACACCACTCTCACAGCGGACACAGGATTTTATATTTGAATACATTTCTTTTAACATACAGAACATTTTACCCCTCAATCCAGTATTTCTCAAGCACTCCCAGAGTTTCATCCTATCAACCGTATCGAAGGCTTTTTTAAAATCCACAAACGCTACATACAATTTATGTCTTTTTCGAGACAAACATTTTTGAATTATGGCATATAACGTGAAGATATGGTCAGTCGTGGAGTAGTTCTTTCTAAACCCTGCTTGCGTTTCTGGAATTTTATCTCGCATATTTGCCCACTGTGAAATTCTATTGTTCAAAATTGTTGTAAATACCTTACCTAATATGCTCATTAATGATATACCCCTATAATTATCAGGGTTATTAACGTCCCCCTTTTTGTGAAGTGGAATAATGATAGAACGAGACCAGCTAGACGGGAAAATGCCACCGTTAAAAAGAAAATTAAAACATTTTAAAAGAAAGGGCATAATTTCAGTTTGTGAACATTTAAGCATTTCAATAACAACGTTATCAGGTCCTGCGGATTTCCCTCGCTTCAGGTGTGCTATAGCTTCACTAATTTCAATTTCTGTAATAGGAGAGTCTAGCACTAGTTCATCAACATTATCATAGTTATCAGAATAAGAGTCAAAATCGTCACTTAGGGTCGCATCGTTATTGAATATATCACTATTTGCATACAGTTCCTTGAAGTGAATGAGCCATTCCGATTTAGAAATAGATGGACGTATCTTTTCCCGACCCTGTAGAGATCGTATTTGTTTCCAAAATTTGGAAGAATATTTAGCTGATTTACTGAGATTATCTAGTCGTGCTTTTGCAATTTCAGATTTGTATTTTCTACAACAAGTCTTGTATGCGTTCCTCTGTCGACAATAAACTGAACGGTTGTAATCTGTGCGCTTTGTTCTAAAATTCCTGAGAGCTCTTCGCGCTACACGTTTAGCATTTATGCATTCTGTATTCCTGTACTGACGCGTCCTGCTATTTGTATTATGGTAAAATCTCCGCTTCATACAATCCGCAGAATCTAAGATAATCTGTATAAAGTCATCAATTGCATGGTTCACATTTACATCAATTGTGTCACTCAAACTTTTACTACATGTTGATAGGCGTACCTGCAAATTGTGAATAAAGCTTTCGGATAACGTTTCATTCCAGACAATCTTTTCATCAAACGAAATTTTAGTGTTACTCACTGTCGAATCAGAAAAATTGCAGGTTAACTCTATAGGAAAATGGTCAGAATCCAACTTATCGGAAACTTTGAAGAAATCAATATATGTGAAAACATTTGGTGAACAAATAAAATAATCATTCACGCTTGCGCCCTGTTGACCGCAGTAAGTATATTCTCCTTCACCGTCTCCATCTACTCTCCCATTTACAATAAACAGGTTAAATGCGTAGCACAGATCGATCAGATAATGTCCGAACTTATTCAAAACTTTATCATGGGATTGACGAGCGTTAAGTGTAATATCGTACTCTTCAGGCCAAGGGAATTTTATGTTATCATTTCTATCATGATCCTCATCTTGAATATTCGGATTATTCATTTCTCCAGTTCTAGCATTCAAATCGCCGCAAATAATAGTGTGCGATTCCTGTATAAGTGATGAATTAGCAAAAATGAATTCCTCAAGATATTCTAAACCACATTTCCTGATGCAACTGTCATAATAGGAAGACCCAGAAGGTGGTACATATGTACAGATAAGATTCACATGGTTATCTAACTTAAATAACTCTTTTGACAATTGTAAACATAATAGATTATTTCCTGTAGATGGAATCAATTTACAGAACTTACTGAAAGGAGTCTACATGCAGTCTTTCAGCTCAATAGACCTTTAGGAGCTAAAGATGATGATGAAAATAAGTTTTTAAGGTGTGACCCCTGTGACCCTATTTGGGGTCATGGGGTCACGAAATCTACAATTTAGAATCCCCATTGGCCAAGGAGTCTGCACATATAATTTCAGCTCTCTAGACCTTTTGGAACTTGAGCAGAAGATGAAAATAGGTTTTTAAGGTTGTGACCCCTGTGACCCTATTTGGGGTCAGAGGGTCACCAAAGTTACAAATTAGAATCCCCATTGGCCAAGGAGTCTGCACATATCATTTCAACTCTCTAGTCCTTCTGGAACTGGAGAAGAAGATTAGATACAAATTAAAATCTCCATATGCTAAGGTACTTGTACACAAAATTTCAGCTCTCTAATGTGTATGGTTCATGAGGAGAAGTCGAAAGTGTCAAAAGTTTACGGACGGACGACGGACGGACGGACGACGGACGGACGCCGGACGACGAGCCATGCCATAAGCCCATCTGGACTTTCCGTACTGATGAGCTAAAAACTCAGCCCATTAAAACACTTCTTGAATTGAAGGGTTGTTTGTTGTCACCCAGACCTTTGCAATAATTCAGTTGTGTTTCCAGTCAAGAAGCCTTAAAATTCAATGTCCAGTACATTCCTATTAATTATCAATTTCAAAAAGCATATCATGAAAATCTGAGGATTTCAAAGTTATTACATTTGAAACAGTATCGCTGATTGCACAAATAACTATGGTTGCATCGAATCAATGTTCACTCTTTCTAGCCCCATCCTGTCTCAGGGTACAAACGTTACACTAACTCCACTAATCTGTACCCTGGGCTCAGAAGCTAGATTCGCTTGTGCGGCCTGACTTGGGATATAGCCAATCAAATCATTTTCTCGCCACCTTTTCGATAAAATTTCAACGAGAAAATTCTTTGATTGGCTATATGCCAAACCAGGCCGCGCGAATCTAACTTCTGAGCCAAGGGTACAGATTAGTAAATGTAGCGTAAAGTTCTACCCTGAGACAGGATGTTCTAGCCCATAAACTGCTTGTATTACAACACCGGTTAGTTCAGGATGTTATGACTTGAGCTTATTCTATATGGAAAGAATTGGTCCGGGAATGTTCTTAAATATCCTATGAAGTTCAGCAAGAGTAGGCTAAAGAGCACGCACATAAATAACTGCTGGAGGGCTAAAAGAATATAGTTGGGACTAGCACAGGTTAAGCCATTTTGGGGAATGTGCTTATAGAGACATTAGAGGACTATTCAATTAAGCCACAGTAAGCAGACCTTTAGGAAATGCTGCCAGCTTTGAATATGTATGAAGTTGTGAACATATAGGTCATGCAATGTGGGGGAAAGTGCTGCCATCCTTTCCCTCGTAAGAATCCAGTGAGAAACACTTTTGGAGCTTGATCTAGACTTAAAGGGGTGAAAGGGCTAAGGGACATCTTGGCTTCGGGAGGACACTGCAACTCACCAGCTCCACTATAAATATCCCATAATCCAGTTCCTGTCGCTGCAGGAAGTGATGCATGTTGGTGATGAAGGTCTTCAAGTGTGATGTTCGGTCACGGTATGGCACGATGATAGCCACGTGGTGCCGAGCCGTGCAGTCTTGAGGCCACCAACGACCCCCAGGTCGAAGTTCAGGGTTCATAGCCTCGATATGACGGTAACTGTACACAGCCTTGTCAACCATCCTGGGACCCTCTGTAAGAGTTTGATACCTTAATGCAGTGACTTGACTGATGATGGCAGGATCAATTAATGGACCGGTTTAGTCAATGTATGTTTTATTACAATTTCATTTTGCATTGTCAGTGTTAGATTTGATATCGACAAAATTTGTCTCTTATTATACTTTAGTAAGCGTGATATCATACTAATCTTAATTATGGATCCATTCAGTATATTTCAACAAATGAAATCTTTTAATTTGACACAATATTTGATGAAGTTATATAGAGATGAAAATTTGACTTAATTTTGATTGTTGATTTCAACATTTCACCACTGAAGAATAAACTGTTTATAGATTTGTTATTGGTTGTCATAATATGGACATTATTTCTTACACAAATTTTGACACTCATTCATATAAGTTGAATTAATCATGTTGAATAACAATCAGCAAAACATATAATAGCACTTTTATATAAACACTTACATCCTTACCTAAAGTTTTTGGAATCACAGGACAAACTGGCAGCCTGTTTCCAGATTCATGTTCTTGAAAAAGTCTCCCAGTTACCAGACGTGGAGGACTTCCAGATTTCCTTGACCTTTCCTTTGGAATAAAGGATCGCAGAAACGAAGATATCCCCGAAGTTGTGTTAAAATGTATCATAAAATTAAATGAAAACTCGAGCATGACAAGACAAGTCAACACAAGAGCAAGGAGGAAGACTCGACTGTAGCAGACTCCCTGAATATACTGCAGGACCTTCTCAAAGGCCATCACTGATTTCCTAGACATCCCTGGTGAGAGGTTAAAGGTTAGCCCTCGGAATAAGAGACTGACATGGAGTTAATTCTCCTTCCCTCTGCCCATGTTTGTTCTGTCTGTCGTGGAGATCCTGTAAGCTGCAAGAAGGTTAGAAAAGAGATTTTCAGTTCAAATATGGCTTTGGGATTAAAATATTTGCTCTTTTTGCAACTCTGTGCAATAATTATCTAAATATAGAAATGCTTATTTTAAAACCAGTAAAGATGAAAATCTAGTCTATAAAATATTTGACACAATGCTTCTCCTTTGAAGACTTTGTTTATTTCAAATATGACTTGACTATGAGGCTCTGTAGCTCATCAAGCTTTTCATTTGATTTTGCTTTAGGGTGTGGCCAATGTGGTGCCCCCATTTGTAGGGCCTCAGGGCCACGAAAGCTACAATTTATAATCTTCACTAGTCAAGGAGTCTGTACACAAAGTTTAAGCTTTCTGGACCTTATGCTTCTGGAGAAGAAGATGAAAATAGGTTGTAAGGGTGTGGCCCCTGTGGCCCTTATTAGGGGTCACAAGGCCACGCAAGCTACAATTTATAATCCCCACTAGTCAAGTAGTCTGTACACAAAGTTTCAGTTTTCTTGGTCTTATGGTTCTGAAGAAGAAGTCGAAATTCCACAAAGTTTACGGGCGGATGGACGGGGGGACGCCGGACACCATGCCATGCCATGCGCCCATCGGGCCTTATAGGCCAGATGATCTAATGAAAATGTTCATGTTTCCTTTTTTCAAAAGTAATTCTGTAAAGTGCTCAATTTAACACCAAAAAAACTTTCAATTATTCTAAATTAAAAACAAGGTGTGTTTTGAAACACTGAAGCCCCAAAAGCCAAGGTAACATGGTCAAAAATTATGACCTCATCTGAAAGGTCTTACCAAGATAGATGCACATGTGAAATATCAAAGGTCTATCCCAAAGCAATCAAAAGTTATGATCAAGGTTAAAAAAAATTTGTTGTTGCTCAAAATCAGAATTTAATTTTTATTTCCCTATTATTAGCCAATTTTTGGTTTAGTTTTGACAAAATTAAGCTAAATACTAAGATATATAATATTAAGAAAAAGTAAAATTCTACTTAGTGTCACAAAAAAAATCAACATCTCTTTTGAAAACCAAAACAATATATATATAGACTCCCTGATGATACCATTGAAACATGTTGGAGTTTTGATTGGCTTCGTGTCATTTTTTTATCTTTTGATTATATATATATATATATATATATCCCTGGCTATTTTTCAAGTATAGATATGATATTTATGAAAAAATACTTTAAATACCTTCAACTCTTTAATAAGTCATGGTTCCTTTTCACTTAGTCATCTTTTCCAATCTCCAAATTCTGCATCTGTTGAAGACAAACATATAATCAAAACTGTTCAATGACAATGTTAACCCCTTTAAGTCCATTGAACTAAATATGGTCCAAAGAAAAGGTCTAGCATTGAGAATGTAAACAAGAGTGTAACTGATAATCCATGCCCCTGTTTGCCATGCAAACATTTCCTTCTAAATCTGAAGATAAATTACATGTTGGGATAGGCCCTATTCACAACAAGGGTGTTAAGGTTGTTTAGTATTTCTTGGACAGCAATTAAGATAAGAAGCATGAACAAAAATAGGACAATACACTATGATGTAAATTAAATTTGCAAGGGGAGGAAGGTGGTTTGGTTCATTTTGTTTAAGAGGGTGATCAAATTGTCAGGATTCGCCTCTGATATCGGGTTGACAACATTTGTGAAAGGTTGACATACTTGGTACAAGTTGAAATAAATTATAGACTTATAAACATATTTTTAATTCATTTTTATTTATATATGGATCATATTATGTCCTTTTAATTGCATTGTCTCCTATAGCTTTTTTTGCCGGCTTGTACATTTTACATTGTACTAAAATGTGTGTAACCTATATGTGTTACGAGATGAGACGTTAATAAACAAATTCTCTCTCTTTTATATGTCACTCAATATTCAACTAAAATTTTGATTGCTTATTTGTGTTCCTTAACTTCTTAACTTCAGTATAGTTGAAGCAGGTAAGTGGCTATCATTGACCTGTAGCATATTTTGACAAGTTGTGACTTTTTCAATTTGGCATCTCACAATTGATTTGCACAATAAATCTGGCAGCAATAGCTAAGGTTGTTGTAAAACAATGTTATAATTATGGGCAAAGGTTATACAAAGAGCTTTGTGAAAATGATGCTTATATCTATATGGTGTAATAGAATGTTTCAAAATTGAATGCCTTTAAAGGGGCAGTAGCACGTTTTTAGGGGGAATATAAGGTGATGTCAGGAATTGAGAGACAATGTATTTAACCTTAATGGAGCAGTAATAATTCAAGTATATAACGTAATGTTTAGCCATGCGATGCCTTTTTCTTACACTAAATGAATTAAAGGTGTTCACACAAAACGGTCGCCAATGGATTTTATGTGAATCTTTTTACTTTGTCCTCTGACTATAGATGATTGGCTGGTATAATGATATTTCTGACACTGTCAAAATAATACATTTAGCAATAACTTACAATTATCAGTGAAAAATTTAGAAAATAAAACCTATAAAAAAATGTGCTACTGCCCCTTTAAAATATCATATGAAAATGAAATATATTTCATAGTTTCTATAACACTTATCATTTGAAAATCATATGCACATTAGAGGGGACAAACAAATAAATAAGACATTCCTACAAATTTAAGAAAGGAAAACAATTCATCTCTTGTATAAAGTTTTTGAGGAATACAAATCATAAAACTGGAGTGAATTATAGAGATGCTTTTGTATAAACATGGAACGAGTATTTTCTTTTTATTGCTAAAAGTAAAATATTTTTTCACAAAGACTGGTAGGTGTTAAAAGTTCAAGAAATGTTTCCAAGTCCCAAATTTATCTTATATACAAGCATAAGGTAGGGAAATGGTTTAGAACTTTTGGAACTTAATCATTTCACATGAAAAATATTTGATATGAGACATGCAACAAAACACATATGGTCACATTGTGTTTTGATTTGGATAACATACAAGCATTTCATTGTGTTCTTAAATGGAAAACAAGCATTGTGAATGTACACAGGATATCATTAACTATGGTAGACCACACATGAGTAAAACCAAGCAGCATGGAAATTCATAAAACTTTATAGGGACCATTTGAGCGGGTTATTTTTTGTGGAAACGAAATTCATGAGGATTTTCCTGTTAATATTTTATATATGATTGTTATATGATAATTTTACACTTTATTTCAAATATGTTTGTGAGGTTAGCATTTCAGTTGTTATAACAATTTGACAAAGAATAAATTGTATCGTTAAAAAAATAAAAACATTGTGAAATAAAGCCAATCACTGAAGTGACGATCCTAGAATGCATTACTACTACAAAATGCTGTTGTAACTGATAACTTTTATTATGAATTATTTGTAAATATGCTCCTCTTCTTTCAATCAAGTAGTTATTTCTTAATTTTGTTAATGAATACAGAACATTTGTTTCTCGCAATGATAACTTTCAAGATGGCGGATGAAAGCCGATCGAATGGTGCCTTTAATCTTCATAATCACATTTAGATATACATGAAATTTCTCCTTGCACCTCTTACTGTTTTCAAAAAGGTAAAAGGAAGGACAAATATGACAAGACTGAATGGGAAACAAGCATGTGAATGTACACAAGCTATCATTAACTATATGGTAGACCACACATGAATAAAACCAAGCAGTAATGAGATATGCATGAAATTCTCTTTTCAATTGTTACTGTTTTGAAAACGTATAAGAAAGGTCAAATGTGACAAAGCTGTCAAACAAGTGCTTACTATGTACCTGATCTAACTGGCTAATATAGACAATTAGAGGAAAAAGATGCATAAAAAGGTGTATCCTAGGGATGTACAAACACCAACAAACAGTTTGTTATTCACATGTTTTGTGTTGTTTAAAGGTATATTTAATTCATATTTAAAACCATATGTTTAATATGCCAATAACAGTGTAGCACAATAGTTGTTTTTTACTTATATATGGTAGTCAGTAGAAGACATTAAATTATAAGAAATCTGGTACATTGGTTACATGATAATGGACTACCTGAATGTTATGAGAAGTTTCACAATGATGCCAATAAAGGATTGATAAATGATGATTGAAGTGTAAGGAATATCTGAAGGGATTAGGTGAGGTGATATGGGGTTTAACGCCGCTTTCAAGAGTAGCAGCTGCTAGTATTATTGCAGAGAGAAAGCCTGCAACACCAATGTGGCTATGCATTGCGGTGAAACCTGAGAGCATCGGCTGGAACAGGCGCACCATAGGTGGTACTGCACTGAAATTCAGTGTAGCATTGCACCCAAACCTTACTGCATGTAAAACAGTTCTCTACTGCAGACAAAGTTGCCGAGCCCCTGGCGGAATTAGAACCACAGACCTCTTGATCCAAAGCCGAATTTGCTAACCACTGCGCTATTCTGCCCCTGAAGGGATTAGAATTATCACTCTGTAATCAGTTTTTTAAAACATGTAGTGGTATTTATATAAATATGTTGTTGATTAACTTTCTCATCTCATGTATATATAAAAGAATCCAAATGTGTACATAGATAAAATATTGTAAAATTAAACCACCAAAAGACAACACTAAGGGACAAATGTGAATAAAAGTACCGAGGGTACAGAAGCTCACCTTAAAATGAATGATGTGGTAAAATGGTTTAATTATACATGTAACCATCTTTTATATAATTGATTATGGCTGCCATCATGATTTTTTAATCTTTTAAAACACTAGTCTTCTTTTGGAAACGACTAGAGCTTGAACAAACATTAATACACGAATATAATCATGATAAGTTAACAAGCAGTAGGTTTTTGTATAACTTTTTTGTATATCTATGGCTGAATTGGTGACCATCTTGTACTTTTTAATCTTCAAAATGCTACTTTTATGTGGGCATCCGTATTAATTTCATTATGATATCTTGATTGGTTTAGGTGTATCCATTTAAATGTCATTCATTACTTACAGGATGGTGGCCACTTACATTTGTTTTGTAGTGAATCATTAATATGATTTCAAGATTATTTCACTGATGGTTATGCTGCATGGGATATTGAGAATCCCAAGAGTACAGATTTTTCAAGGAAAATGAATGACTGATTGAGAGGAAAGTCATAAACACAGCAATGCATAAGACACGTTTATTTTGTTCACATAATATTTACATGTCAAGAGACCATGAGATGTCTTTCATTAAAGTATCAATTTATTTAACACTCATACAGTACTATAATGGTAAACATTTTTGCATTGTCAAATCAACAGAGAGATATGACAAATCAAATTTCCTTACTTTTCTTACTAAACCCTTTTCGATTTTCATCTGCATATTTATTCCACATCAACTTATCATGAGAGAGAGAGAGAACTGTTATTATTTGTTGTTATTCTTAGAAAGAACATATCACTGTCATGAGAATACAAGTCCATAACTTTTATTGGAAACACATGGGCCATGGCCATATAGCATAATGCTCTACCATATCAATTGGGTCAGGTTGATTATGCAACAGACTAGCAGCTGATACTGTGATGCTAGCAGCCTGCCTTGGGATGTGTATTAGACAGCATAGTGGAATATCTGAACCCTGGTTGACCCCTTATGCGTGGTATTTAAAGGAATATAAGGGAGATACCATTGTTTAAAATTTAACATGTTTAATGTGATTTGGTTTTTGCAGCTAGTTGCCATAAAGATTTTAAACAAATTAATCAATTATGTTTGTCTTTCATCTTAATTTTTTTCAGAAACACTTAAAAATATAGAACAACTTGCACGACAATCTTAAATATTCCATATTCCTTATCCAGATTAGTAAGTTCAAATTAGAGAATTTATATGGTGCAAGTGATCACTTGATGAAAGCTTAAAATTTTATAATAATGATTTGTCATCTGCAGCTGAAAAGTCAATATGGCTGCTTTTGCGGCCATCTTGGATTCTCAAAACTGAAACGTCTACCTTTCTGTGAGGAATCACTATAGGTATAACATACAATATAAAAATGATATCTAGATTGGTTTAGGAGAAATAGTCTTTGTCATGAAATCTAATTGAAAATTCAATATGGCTGCCATGGCGGCCATATTGGATTCTCAAAATTTAAACGTCTACCTTTCTGTGCGGAATCACCATAGGTATAACATACTACAATTTCAGAATGATATCTGTATTCGTTTAGAAGGAGTAGTCTTTTTCATGAAATCTAATAGAAAATTCAATATGGCTGTCATGGCGGCCATCTTGGATTCTCAAAACTGAAACGTCTACCTTTCTGTGAGGAATCACCATGGGTATAACATAATACAATTTCAGAATGGTATCTGTATTCATTTAGAAGGAGTAGTCTTTTTCATGAAATCTAATTGAAATTCAATATGGCTGTCATGGCGGCCATCTTGGATTCTCAAAACTGAAACGTCTACCTTTCTGTGAGGAATCACCATGGGTATAACATACTACAATTTCAGAATGATATCTGAATTCGTTTAGGAGGAGTAGTCTTTTTCGTGAAAGTTTACGGACGGACGGACGGACGGACAGACGGACGAAGCGCCATGACATAAGCTCACATTTACTTCGTAAAGGTGAGCTAAAAATCACATAAAATGTACCATATATATAATTTACGTGAGTGAAATATTAACATGAAATAAGTTTTGGAGGTGTTAGGCATATGAATAACTAAACATATGAATCAATGGACACGTTTGGGTTTTTCAATAAGTAAAACACACTAATTAGAAAACAAAAGCACTGAAAAACGCTTTAAAACTGCTTGTACCTGTAACTATTTATCAAAACCATTTTTAATACACTTATTAAACTTATTTATAACAACTTTTTATCAATAAAATTAAAATGGTATCATGACTTTTCATTTCAATCTTACATAAAATGTCACTCTATGTCGAAAAGATCCAGGGGAAATCTATCTAACGACGTCAGTAACGTTTAAAACAGAGCGTAACGTTGTTATCAGTCTAGTAGAAGTTTTACGGTAAAAGGCATCCTTGAGACAGAAAACTACTATAAAGCATATTAGCACTAAGTACAAATCAATTAATTTTAACAGAATGTTACAATCACCATTCAATATATACTTACACGACAATATCGTTTTCAGAACAGTTCTGCCGAACCATAGCAACCTTCGAAGTCAGTATCCAAATGTCTACAGTGCGATAACGGGTCATATCGTCCCCATTACCTTCTTCGAGACAGGCCGAATTCCATAGGCTTGCCAGCTTTGACCGATAGACGCGGGCATTGGTTAGCTATTTGTATGTCTTCATCCAATGATAAAAAGTTTGTGTTTATTCCATAATTGAAGAAACTTATTGTTCACTATTGAAGCATCTCCGACGGCAGTCTATATAACATGGCACCGAACTTCGCCAAAGTTAGACAAGTCAAAGGTCAATTCCAAAGCGAGGCTTGTCGTCTGCATCCGCATCCCTTTTGTTTTTCCATGGAGGGAAATATTTGTTTTAACGACCGGCTAGCACCCCTAGACTCGGTTTAAGTCTTCACATAGAACAACAATACATTGTCATTAGATATTCCAAAAGAGAACATAAGAATTCGAAGTATAAGGGTTTCTACAATACAACCAGAGTATTCCATGTTTACCCTCAGTGTCGGTTTCATGGGTTCGGAGAGTGATTGATAGTGATAGAAAGATTAGTCGACATGCTATCAAGTCTGTGTAATTAGAAGATTTAGGACGGGCGTTTTAGACATCTGTCGATAACATGTTAGAGTTATGTGGCACGTGAAGTTAAGGAAACTCAACCAGAAAATATAGGAATCAATTTTATTAATAGATGTATAAAGAGTTTGGAGGGGGTTGTCTTGTGAAAAATATAACCTAGAAATAACGGAACAGTAGATATCAAGAATATTGATGGAAAACAATGTTTACTTTGTCTCATGATATCAATCACCGGACATATACCACACAAATGGTAAGATAGCGATGTTGTCAATTTCATGATTAACATAATAGTGACCAATAAAGGAATGTTTCATTACTTATAATGTCCATTTTTCACGGTTATAACCCTAATCATTTTTGTCCGGTAAATTATTGTAAAGTTACCAAAGTCTAAATTCTCTATTGAGGAATACAGGCAATAAGGTATTCCAATATTTGGTGTATATACAAAAAGAACTCAGAATACAAAATGTTACATAGAGTGATTAACGACTTGCCAACACGTATTTTCTGAATTGTTTGAAACAAAGCAAAAAATAAAAGGCCCGGCAAATGTGTATCCCCTAATGAATTAGATAAGAAACACCTGGGTGGGCGGCGCGCCATTGGATGTTGATTTTAATTTTACCTTTGATCTATATATACATACCACGTGTTCACAGGGGGGTACCAAATAGGGGTCAGTCTATACCGACTGATAATTTTGTGAAATGAGTTCAGTTCAACAAAAGAACATCTTATTTGCTTATATTCAACCGTTTTCCATTCAACAAAAGATCGTCTTATTTGTTTATATTCAATCTTTTCCCATTCAACAAAAGATAATCTTATTTGTTTATATTCAATCTTTTCCCATTCAACAAAAGATCATGTTATTTGTTTATATTCAATCTTTTCCCATTCAACAAAAGATCATGTTATATGTTTATATTGAATCTTTTTCCATTCAACAAAAGACCTTGTTAATTGTTTGTATTTCATTTTTTTCAATTCAAATAAACTACATGTTCCATATATTCTTATCATTTTTTTTCATTTTTGACATGAATTTTAAAGTAGGTTGATTAGCACATAGGGTAGAAGAAGTATAAGGACTACAATAAATATGACAAGAATGTATCTACATAAGAAAGGTTGTGGTTAGATGACCAAAATGAGACAAATAACTAGGAGTAGGCGTTTGATTCATGTGATTAGTAATTATATTGCAAGATTTGATTTATGATTGAATTGACTCTTTCGTTTTGCTTAAGTTAAATGTTCATTCTGACAAACAGGGAATATCAAATGTTTTGATAACTTGATTGCAAAAACATGTGACCTTAGAAACAGAGAGAGAGTAGGCTAGTGTGAATAACGTCATCTTTCTGTGTAAACTAGATTTTGTACTGATGAGCAAATATTTATTAAACAGCTGCTTAATTGCGTGTCGGTTATCTACACATTATTTGTTAAAAACATTTAAAAAAGGCCTTTGAAAGTGGAATACATCCAAATCGTATCTGTTATTCAAACACGTTTTCATCCAAATATCTTCTTTATATCTTTTTATTGTTTATAAAAATTCTACACTGTCTTATTGAATGATGTTTTCTTGAAACGTATAAACTGTAAGGCATCGATTTTGCTGTGATCAGTGTTTAACCGAAGTAACCTTTAAACCTCGTCTTCGCAAAATAATGAAAATATGGCCCACTTGTCCTCAGTGTTCAGTACTGTTCACCAATCTCAATAAATGTCTTCCCTCACATATTGTTGGTTGCAACGTACGTTACATGTCGTTATGTCGTGCAACTATGCAGTTTCTACATGTTTAGATACATACAGCTACGTACAGCTCCACTGATATATTTATTGGTGCGTGGAAACGAAAACTTTTTATTTCATTATCCCTAAAAACAGCCAATCTGGATCAAGCAGTATAATAAGAAACTCAGTGGAAATACCTAACTCCTAACATTAAAACGTTGAAGAGGCTTTAAATTAAAAACTTTCAATCAGTCCTCAGGTTCATAAAAAATTCTGACTATGGATGAATGGTTTGTGATATGAGATTTTGGACACTATCAAAATGATACATTTTAGCATTAACGTACAATTAACGATGAAAATTTAATATAAATAATTTTTTTTTTAAAAACGTGCTACTGCCCCTTTAAAGGAAAACTTTAAGATTTTTCATATACAGTATATGCGATTGTCGTTTCATTAATCATGAATTCGTAGTCCATAATGTTTCGTTGAATTAATCACTTCAATTTAGAATTAACTTAATAACCTTGATACGTACATAGGTCCCATACGAACGCAAAGTAAATTTACTCACATGTGTAAGTACGCTAAAATCTTATGCCAGTTTTATTCAAATTAACCCAAAAAACGCATAATGTTGCATAATCAGAATTGTAAGACCTAAATAAGGAATCGCACGTAAAATTATCGAACATTAGTATATTTTATATAGAGAACAACCAATTACATTTGAATTGCACATTTGTCAGATTAAATGTTCTTTTATGAACCCAATATATATTATCGATGAGATGAGATTTTATATGTCTTATTTATGAGATGATTTTTAGCTCACCTTTACAAAGTAAATGTGAACTTATGTCGTGGCGCTTCGTCCGTCGTCCGTCTGTCCGTAAACTTTCACGAAAAAGACTACTCCTCCTAAACGAATCCAGATATCATTCTGAAATTGTAGTATGTTATAACTATGGTGATTCCGCACAGAAAGGTAGACGTTTCAGTTTTGAGAATCCAATATGGCCGCCATGGCAGCCATATTGAATTTTCAATTAGATTTCATGATGAGGACTACCCCTTCTAAACCAATATAGATATCATTCTGAAATTGTATTATGTAATACTTATGGTGATTACGCACAGAAAGGTAGACGTTTCAGTTTTGAGAATCCAATATGGCCGCCATGGCAGCCATATTGAATTTCAATTAGATTTCATGAAAAAGACTACTTCTCCTAAACCAATCTTGATATCATTTTTAAATTGTAGTATGTTATACCTATAGTGATTCCGCACAGAAAGGTAGACGTTTCAGTTTTGAGAATCCAAGATGGCCGCGATAGCAGCCAATTTGACTTTTCAGCTGCAGATGACACATCATTATTATTAAATTTTAAGCTTTCATCAAGTGATCACTCGCACCATATAAATTCTCTAATTTGAACTTACTAATCATAATATTATCTTGAATATAGAATATTTAAGATTGTCATGCAAGTTGTTCTATAATTTTAAGTGTTTCTAAAATAAATTAAGATGAAAGACACACATAATTAATTAATTTGTTTAAAATCTTTATGGCAACTAGCTGCAAAAACCCAATCACATTAAACATCATGTTAAATTTTAAACAATGGTATATCCCTTATATTCCTTTAAATACCACACATAAGGGGTCAACCAGAGTTCAGATATCCTGTTGAGTCCACTATGCTTTTCTAATACACATCCCAATACAGGCTGCTAGCATCAGTGTCAGCTGCTAGTCTGTTGCATAATCAACCTGACCCAATTGATATGGTAGAGCATTATGCTATATGGCCATGTGTATGCAATAAGAGTTATGGAAATTAGACTTGTATTCTCATGACAGTGATATGTTCTTTCTAAGAATAACAACTTACACAAAACTTGTCAACAATAAGCTTTGTGTTTAGCAATCTACATGATAAGTTGATGTGGAAAGAGTTATTTTGCATCAGGTTCCAGTTCCTGTGTTTTACTCATATTTGTACCATTTCTTTAACTTACAGAAGTTTTATTTTAGCACAAAATCAATTTAGGACATAAGCTAACTATGGTTTGTGAAATTATATATATTTTTCACATTAATGCATGTTCTCTCCCGTCAAGTCTTTAGCTTTCGTTTTGTATTCAGTCTGATAAAAATCGACCCATCTCCGAGGAATAAAATAGCAAAAATGTTGTCTCTATCGGGGTTCGAACCAGTCGGGATATCATTTTCGCTATTTTATTCCTCGGAGCTCGGTCGATTTTAGTGAGACTGTTTTGTATTTATTGCTCAAATATTCTGAAATAAAACATTAATTTCAATTGGATGGTCAAGTCCCAAAATCGGACAAACACTAAACACTAGAATATTTACGTATTAGTTACCTATTTTACTAATTATGAATGTTCGTCTAGAGGAATCCGTACTGTTTCTATAAACAGAGCTATCGTCAAAATCTCAATTCAGAACTTGAATTTGGAACCTTCGTATTTAAATAAACTAGTGTCTACAACATTGCCAAAGAAATGTTTTTACCGAGGAGAGTTGGTTTTTTTTTAAATACGGATAAGAAAATATGTCTTGTGAAGAAGAAACATGAATTCATTCTTTAGGAACAGATACTTTTGTTACTGTTCAAATAGACTGGTGGCCAAAATAGTAATTTCAAAATGTTTTAGTTAGATTTTTCGATACTTACTTTTGAAATTGATAAAAGAAGTTATACAACGATGTCAATATAATGCATTTCGTTTGATATTAGCTCATTGGTTACTTCTTCAATGTTATAGGAAGGTTTTAAACAAGCAAAATTCTAAATCAATGGACTTTCACAAACATAAATACCATGTTTATACTAAATGACATCTGCATCTGCGCCACTCGTGAAAATATAAACTTTCTTCCTCACTCGATGAGATAAACATGGTATTCGTCAAGAAAACACATATATCCTCTAATTATTGAATACATTACAACGGATATTGATACTTGTCAAGAAAACACCAATTTTCTATTCAGTTTGTGATTTTACGTTGAGTCGGCTCCAAAGAGAACCCGTCGCCTAAGCAACAATGTGGCGTCATGAACGTGCCATTGCGTCAGAGCATTGTTATTGTCACTAGTGATTCACGATTCATTGATAGAATCGGTATTTTACCGCATATCATATAATACAAGAAATATCTATCTATTGCGAAATGTTATCTAAATCCATCTAGCACCCATGTCACCACTCGCTTTAACAATATATGTACTAGTAGGTACATATATCGGGGGAACTAAAATGAGGTTTTCTTTTTAAAATTGACATTACAGGTAACACATTAGGCCTACATCTAACATACTCAGAACAACGCCAAGTTAAGCGCCACTTATTCCAGTTGAGTAAATATTTTCAACATATTGTTGAAGATGATATCGAAGATGATTTATGGTATAAGCAACTCCCAATACATTGATGCAGACAATCATAAATGCTATATAAAGCATGAGCTCATAATTATATTTGGAGAAATCAACTTTTTAGGTGGCAACAATATCGTCTGTTATCTCGATCCAATGGTTGCATATGAGTTTGAGATTCAATTTTGGCAAGGCGTAGACAAAGGAACCCGATATAGTAAATAAAATGTAGGTAAAACGTGGGTAAGGAGGACCCGTCCCCTCTATGAAATAGAGTATTCCTTAGGAATCGCCTTCGAGCGGCGGTTAAGCACTGCATCATGAGTGGCAGCAGATTCCTCAACAAGTCAAACAGAGACTGATCCGTACCATGTCGAGGAGGGTCAATCAAGTCACCAATGCACCATGGTCGCACCTATTGACTTAACACTGGCCGCAATGTTACTTTTTTCTCGTTTATCGACCGATATAAGAGCTATGGCAATAGTTTCTTTTTCATTGCACAATTGCTGAAAAACACACTGTTTGGATTTAGTCTACAGAGCCAGTAAAATGTAAATCCATCCACTTATCGTTGTCAATTTTAAAGTCGACACACCCTTAGTTATTACCACTGGATACCAATGTATACATCTATATAATCAGGCGTACATGTGATTTACGTGTAGTTGTTAAACTTTAGTTAGATCGCAGGGTGAAACAGACATTCAAGTGACGCCATGTGTGTCAAACCTGCTTGTAGAAAAAAAATCCAGTATGCACTCCCAAAGGTATAAGTTTGTTCGTTTTTGTCATGTTGATGTGACCATAACTTTTCGTATTTTTCCTTGTAAAGTTTTCTTCAGTAGACGGTACTCGTTCAAGATTGTCGCGCCACTTTCTGGTGAAACGAGGTTCTGTTGATATCAACTGCAAGGTCACTAAACCGAGATTATAACCACGAGAGAAACACCCAAACACCAGAACGTATCTCTGCACAAAGCCCCACGGTTCACTGAACAACCACTTATTTTCCCATGGAAGAAGAAAGGACTCTCAAGACGTCATCATATACACAAAGAACTTAGTTAAGCACCCCCCTATGTTTTCAGAAAAAAAGCTTTTGCTAATAAACCATACAAAGTTCCAGAAAAACAATTACGGTTTTTCGATAGAATGATCATTTAACAATGAAGAAATGAAAACTTCACGCAATTTACGATTCACTGTCTCTTGATAACTTATTTCTCCCGACTTGGTATTTTTGAAAATCCAAGTTTACTTATAACTGAAAATGAAAGTAAATATTTTTTGCTGCAAAATGATAATGATTATCCTCTTGACTCAATTGATAATTTTCAGTAAGGACCTCTTAGGAAATTTTAGTCGTTAGAGCAGTATGAGCCTTCAAAATCACAAAATTATCAAATATCAAATTTCAAAAAAAGCTTCCCTAAGAAAAAACTGGCGACTCTTTAAGATAATGGCTTATCTAAAGGGAGAAGAAGTGTTTGACCCACAAGTCCAACTCAAAGAATCTCAAATTTACTCACAGATTTGAAAATTTTCGAAATTTTCTCTATTATGGTTGAAAAAAGTACTGAAAATTCAATGTCCTGTTAGGCTTTTATCGTGCATGATGAAAAGGATTTTTCTAATTGAATGTCAACTAGGGATCAAAAATGTTATTTTTGATTGAAAAAATCCAAGGTTTCATGCGTGGTTTCTCACCAAAGACAATAGTTATATTTTGCCAAATTTCAGTGGTCTCACTTTTTTTCTCCTAATTTCAATTATTTTGTATTATAAGGATTTTTACGTCAATTAAATAGTACATAAAAAGGCAATTGTTATATCTAGAGTTGTCAATACATCAAACATATCACAATATTAAAAAAACTCCAAATTTCATTTTAAAAAATGGGCGGTGCTTAATTAAGTTCTTTGTGTATAGTTGTTGCTTAAATCATTCAATAATTTTTACCTAAGTTCCCAAATTGTAATAAAAACTGCTCCAAATTGCAATAACGATTCTCAAGTATTTTAAATAAAGTGTTGAATTTCTTTTCTGATTGTTAGATCGTTTATTTTGATTGTTGTGATAATGGTACTAATTCTGGTGGTGATAGTTGTTTAGTACTGGTGATCATGTTGATGACTGGTGTAGATAAGGACGTCGATGCACTTCATGTTTGAGGAGATGGTAACATAGAGGGGGGCGTTGATGTGATCTTGTTTAAGATGAAATTTGAAGAATTGAAGTGTAAACGTAGACAGTGATGTTCAGGTAGAGGCGGACTTAGATGAAGATGAACACGAAGAAGTAGATGAAGATAAGATGTAGAAAAGGGGATCTTGACGACGTATTGTAGACGTAGATGAAGATGAACACGAAGAAGTAGATGAAGATAAGATGTAGAAAAGGGGATCTTGACGACGTATTGTAGACGTAGATGAAGATGAACACGAAGAAGTAGATGAAGATAAGATGTAGAAAAGGGGATCTTGACGACGTATTGTAGACGTAGATGAAGATGAACACGAAGAAGTAGATGAAGATAAGATGTAGAAAAGGGGATCTTGACGACGTATTGTAGACGTAGATGAAGATGAACACGAAGAAGTAGATGAAGATAAGATGTAGAAAAGGGGATCTTGACGACGTATTGTAGACGTAGATGAAGATGAACACGAAGAAGTAGATGAAGATAAGATGTAGAAAAGGGGATCTTGACGACGTATTGTAGACGTAGATGAAGATGAACACGAAGAAGTAGATGAAGATAAGATGTAGAAAAGGGGATCTTGACGACGTATTGTAGACGTAGATGAAGATGAACACGAAGTAGTAGATGAAGATAAGATGTAGAAAAGGGGATCTTGACGACGTATTGTAGACGTAGATGAAGATGAACACGAAGAAGTAGATGAAGATAAGATGTAGAAAAGGGGATCTTGACGACGTATTGTAGACGTAGATGAAGATGAACACGAAGAAGTAGATGAAGATAAGATGTAGAAAAGGGGATCTTGACGACGTATTGTAGACGTAAATGAAGATGAACACGAAGAAGTAGATGAAGATAAGATGTAGAAAAGGGGATCTTGACGACGTATTGTAGACGTAGATGAAGATGAACACGAAGAAGTAGATGAAGATAAGATGTAGAAAAGGGGATCTTGACGACGTATTGTAGACGTAAATGAAGATGAACACGAAGTAGTAGATGAAGATAAGATGTAGAAAAGGGGATCTTGACGACGTATTGTAGACGTAAATGAAGATGAACACGAAGTAGTAGATGAAGATAAGATGTAGAAAAGGGGATCTTGACGACGTATTGTAGACGTAAATGAAGATAAACACGAAGAAGTAGATGAAGATAAGATGTAGAAAAGGGGATCTTGACGACGTATTGTAGACGTAGATGAAGATGAACACGAAGAAGTAGATGAAGATAAGATGTAGAAAAGGGGATCTTGACGACGTATTGTAGACGTAAATGAAGATGAACACGAAGTAGAAGATGAAAATAAGATGTAGAAAAGGGGATCTTGACGACGTGTTGTAGACGTAGATGAAAATTTAGATCTTGTCGAAGATGACAACGTAGTTGTTAACGTAAATGAGCAGGTTTAGTTTTAGGTTAAGGTAGGTGCAGATTTAGATACATTTAAAGATATAGTTGTATATGTAGATGTAATATGCATGAATTGCATTTCATGAACTGTGTCAAGTAAAGATTTTCAAGTCAGACTTTTAAAATTCATATGGTACGAACGAAAAATATATGTTTTTGAGCGATTATTATTATACTGCTTGATCCAGATTTGCTGTTTTCTTTTCCACGCACCAATAAATATATCAGTATACACCACGTGGTGTGGTTATCAGGTCAATATCAGAAGTTAACTATTTCGTATAACCAGACGTGCGATGGTTCTATTGTATAACCTTAACTCTTCATATCAAAGGTACGTTTGGTCGATGTGTTCTCGGTTCGATACCACAAACAAGTTTGGCTACCACTTCTTTGTGTATCGCACCTCGAAAGAACTTACAACCACTGTGTTTTAGGGTACGTCAAGGTACCCAAAACCTTGAAATGTTGACTTTGTATCAAAGATACATGTACGAAAGAATACATTGTATAAAAACAATTTTGAAAAGTAGTTTATTTACAGATTTTTAAATTATGTTCATATACAAAGCAACACATGGTGATATCATGTTGTGCTTTGTGCTTATCCATGATGAATGACGAGCTCAAGGTCTCCTAGTATTTTCATCCAATGTTTCATCATAACACTCACACAAATCCACTTCGTTCTCGATCAGCTGAAAAGTTTCAGGAAGTAGGGCACAGAATCCAATTGAACTATGCTTTGACAAGCTGAAATCTGTTCCATGCATATTGTCTTTGTTGAATTATCCATAACAAAGTCGACTTTAATGTTGTTTAGATAGTCA
This sequence comes from Steromphala cineraria, assembly GCA_916613615.1. Taxonomy (NCBI): domain Eukaryota; kingdom Metazoa; phylum Mollusca; class Gastropoda; order Trochida; family Trochidae; genus Steromphala; species Steromphala cineraria. The sequence continues at coordinate 27,955,190 of OU744725.1, forward strand.
ATCAAAAGTCCATGTGTAACCCCTGAAACAAAAGTGTAACGTCAGTTGTTGAAATTAAACACAGGTGATCTTTGTAAATTGCGTATCGATGTTTGACTTGATTGCTTAATGTTGATCTCTCTCTAGGTATACATATTTTGCTAATTATATTTCAAAACATTTTGAATCTGACTTTTGAATAATGTTAGAGTATACTTTTTAATGGACCAATCATATTTGAAAGATGAATGTCGAATAATGTGATTAATTGTAAGAAAGAAACATGCTAAATTAATTACAATTTCAGAGTTATAAGTATAAGCATCATGTTATATGTATCAATATTATGTAGACATTGCTATTTACATTACTAACTGATATTGAAAATAATAATTACATTATAAAGAATAATTTTCAACAGCGAAATGCATAAATATTAACTTGGTTGTAGACAACTTGTTTTATACCGTGTAAACCCCCTGTAACATACTTCAGCATTTTCGTATATCAACGCATAAATAACATTCAACAGCAAATACATGAATATACTTAAAAGTTCAACTCACCTTTACTTCCTCCTGAAAAGACCTTGAAACACGACCATAAATTTGTTCAAAACATGAGACCATTTCATTTTCGTCTCCACCTTCAAACCATGTGCTTTCGATTGTGTACAGCTCGTGCGATATGACATTTACTTATAATCCGTGCATCACAAGATGAAATTGACAACGTCCGTGCAGCAACACCTTTTGCTTCATTTAAAAGAGGGAAATATTGGATAGACTGATTAGTGTTTTAAACATTAGAATATCATTTGCCATAAACCACAATTTCGGTGACGTTTTTGACAAATTGTGTTCACATAATTTAATTTCAGTTCAATATAACATTTTGGTGGGTTTTTTAAAGTCGAAACAACTAAAAACAGATGGTTTCTTGCTCCGATTTGTCTGATTGACAACTTCGCCATGACATGCTCAATCTGCACGTGAAATTCGCGTATTGTGCAAATGAAATGTTTAGAAGTGGAGTGTATTAAAGTTTTACCCCACAACAACTATCAAATAATATTAAATAAATATTTGGTTGATGTTCTACTTTTGTTAAAATGCAAATTGGTAGAGCCATGTAGTGTATGGTTGATAATGAGCACATCCACGTGGCTATCGGATATAACCTTCTCGCTGTCGTTTGAAGGTTATATCCGATACCCAATAAGCTATAGGTCATTTTATTACATGATCAGCGATGAAATACTGGGTTTTATCAGTGAAATAAACTGTCTCGTGACATGGGTAAAGTTGATATTTCACTCGTGGCTGCGCCACTCGTGAAATATCAACTTTACCCATGACACTCGATGAAATAAACCTGGTATTTGGAAAACAACATTAAGTATCCTCTATATCTCAACCACAGATGAAGACGAAGATAGTGACACAGATGTAGACGTACGTGTAATGAACTTATGTAACAGGATGTAGATGTAGACCCATATGTAGATATAGATATATATATCTATAGATGTGCACGTAGACAAAGATGTAGATAGTCAGAGATTCGGATAAAGTCACAAACATAGATGTGAATGTAAACTTGGAGCGGTTAGGTATATTTCAATTTGGAGAAAGTTTATTACAATTTGAAGCAACTTGCCAGTACTGTTTCCGAAAATGACGTTATTACAATTTTAAGCAGGTATTACAATTTAAGAACAGTATTTTTATTACAATTTGGAGCAATTATTACAATTTGGAACAGCTTTTATTGCCATTTGATGTAGGTATTTCAATTTAGGGCAATTTTTATTACAATCTAGGACAGGTTTTATAACAATTTGAAGCAGGTATTACATTTTTGAGAAATTAATACTATAAATGTTGTAGATCTTCAAAAACACGGAGGCCCGTAAGATTGTTGATATGTTTGGCACAAAGGTACGGTTCATTTCGTAGTACAGAGCAATATCATCTGTTATCCCTCAGGAAGAGCAACATGTCATACACGTGCATTTGTTATTTACTGAGGTAGCTTTAAAGGGGCAGTAACACGTTTTTTGAAAATTTTACATTTTATATTATGATTACTGATAATTGATCGCTAATGCTAAATGTATTATTTTGATAGTGCCAAAAATTCCATTACATAAACCAATCATCCTTAATCAGAAAACAAATTATAAAAATTCCCATAAAGTCCAATACCGGCCATTTTTCTATGAACACATTTATTAATATTTTATATGAAAAAGGCATCGCATGGCTGAACTTTACACTGTATATTTGATTTATTACTGCTTCAATTAGTACATTTTCCTTCAATTGGAACCGTTTATTTTCATCTGCTTGGTCACCAAAACAACATATAAAGCGTTATTGATTTCCTCTCTTAAACAAAACATAACAATTTCATTTTTGAAAGTTCTTTCTCTACCTGTAACTGCAAAACCATTCTGTCAAACACTTCCATTATTTATTTACATGGTCACAATCACACAGTAAATGTACATTACATATATTTTCTCATACAAAACCAAGGAAATCTTGTACAAATAACTCCTTCTTGCAAGAATTAATGTATGTTTTAATGAAACCATTTCAAATTAACATAAGCTTGACATCTATTCCATTATTATTTTCACTTTGAATATATGCTATATTTTCTTCATCCAAATTCATATATATTATACGAAGGGAATGATGTGTATATAAAGGTAAATAACCTCTGGAGAAAATATCATTTGAACGTTAGGACTAATATTTGATTAGTGATTATCCCATTTCGCTGTAGTTTAAATTGATACTTAATCTATGAAAACAATACATAAATCTTGATATATTCATCCATAAGAAAAAAACAAAGGCTGGCATAATACAAATTTTATTCCTATTATATGATATTAATGATACGGAAACACACTCCGTTAATAATCTCTATGTATACATGTATTGGAAAGGAATGGCAGATGCATACTGAAATTATATAACTTATGGACCCGAACAACATAAGTCAAAGAAAGCTTGATTTGCCCAATCAACCAACGGTAATAACCATATCAAGATTTACTGTGATATTATGTTTTGATGTATAGAATTGTCAAAGAATGATATCATTCTGAAATTGGTAACTTATGACCAAAATTACCATTGATTGACTTAGGCTTTTTTAATTACCATGTCTTTCGATTTAAATAGGTTGTTTTGCTTATGAATAAATGTCGAAAGCTTAAGAATTTTTTACATTGAAAATATTCCGACAAAGATTGTTATGCTTTAAAATATAATGACTAAGGTCATTCTTCCGTGAACAATGTCTCTTCTCGCGCCAAGTTGGTTGAACTTGAAAACTAGTTATTTCGCATAAATTCTGCAGTATTTATTGAAACCAAGTGAAAGTTTCAACAATTTGTATTTTACGCTACAATGAATACAAATACAAATACGCTAGCTCTTCTGTTATTGGTTTCATAAAGGCACCAGATATTTATCTCTGTAATGACCACTTTCGATACTATTTTAAGGTCGTCACCCTTCGCAACCCTGTGAAAAACAAGAAAAGCCTTTAAAAAGGCATGCTTGGTGCCACATAGGCAGATGAAGGAGATTGTGATTTGTCGAACAATTTAAGTGACAAGTGAAATATACAACACTGGATAACAGCACTAATATTAACACGAGTATCAATCAAAGTTAATTTCACAAAATTAATTTCTATCAACACGAGTTGATGAAAGTTACGAATTTTTTTTACATTCATCATCGATTGTTGGTATATTTCATATCAAAAGACACGAGGGTGGTATTATATTTATCATCCAAATTCACTCTTTTTTATATCTCAGAGAAAAAAGTAAATCTCTGAACACAACAACACTAGATTTTGAAAACAGTGATGTCATTGCATAGTGAGGTCACTATGTTTATGATGTTATGGCATTGTGATGTAGTTACTTGAAGTAAAAGCACTGTGTTGCCATGTAGCGTTGACAATGACAGGAAATTGTGGAAAACGTACTGCCAAAACGATATCTCCTTGTCATGATGGTTAATTATTAACAGTAGTATTACAGATGATAAACAAAATAATTTCAGATGATCTCACGGGATTTTAACCCAGGTTTGTTATCCGCTAAACGTATGGAACCAGCAATGTAGGTCATATTCTATTAATATAGCACGAGTCAATTTCAGTAGCTCTGATAATAAATACATGTTTTCAACGTAAACATTTAAAGGGGCAGTAGCACGTTTTTTGACAATTTTATATTCTTAATTTTTCACTGATAATTGTACATTAATGCTAAATGTATTTATTTGATAGTGTCAAAAATCTTGCCAATCATCCATAGTCAGAGAACAAATTATAAAGATTTACATAAAATCCATTGGCAGCCATTTTTGTGTGAACACCTTTAATTCATTTTGTGTAAGAAAAGGAATCGTATGACTTAACTTTACATTATATATTTGATTTATTACTGCTTTATTTAGTTTAAATACATTGTCTTTAGATTGGAAGCATTTATTTTCATTTTCCTGACATCGCCTTATATTTCCCCTAAAAACGTGCTACTGCCCCTTTAATGACATCGTTAAGTATGACTTGTCACGTGGTCGTAAATGATCTACCTATTAGTAAACATAAGTCGTATTTCGATGTCACCAGCGTACTTACAAAAACATTACTTTTAATTCGCCAGGCGATCCCAGCCTGAAATTAAATCGCGTGGGTTATAAAAAAAGTGGATTCTGCGATTATTGAATGCGAAATAATGCTCTTATCTGGAACAAATGCAGACTCTTCTTCAAATGAAGATGTTTTTGATTGAGTCTGTTAATATTTATCAGCGTCCTTAATATAAAATATTGTTTCTCTTTTAACATGACATTTAAAGCGAAATCATATTCCACAGTTTAATGTGCCAATGGTGACGTACTGCATTTTTTACTACAGCTCTGTTCATTGGTCTTTTGATTTGGATACAACACATGTGATTGGCGCGGCTTCCCTTTGAAAATATCAAGAGTAATATATGAGAATTCAGACAAATTTGAGAGAAATCAAATCATAAAGCTTGGTGTGCCTTTGGGCACCAAGCAATAAACGATTCAGATTGAAATGCACGCCATGTATCACCCTTTGAACACAGGAAATTGGCAATAATCGCTATTCAAAATTATACATATGAATAACAATATCTTCTCCCGTATCATATTGTATTGGGGCGGGGTATTTACCTATATGTTGTCAATTTGATACTTGATTATTGTTAATTTTCTGTGTCTTTGAAGCCTATTGAAGCACCTCGTGTGAACGTGTACGCCTCAGCCTGCTTGTAAGGGCGGGATATGTGTGAAGGGTTGTTATATAGGTTTCAGGTTGTTATGGGTAGAGTACGTAACAGATTGTTACGGAACTGAGTTTGCTTTCTTTTGCGCCAAAATAGTAAATTCAAGTTAAGTTTTTAAAATTGAGTTGCGTCAATCTCATTAAAATAAGTCCAAGCGTAGCATAGTTTCATTTTATCTTAATTTTATTACATTGGGTTTGTCTGCACATGCCAACTTCTGCAGTTTTAGCTGGTCTATCTTAGATAGAACGTCGACATTTGATTGACTCAAATCTTTGACTGTGTCGGGTTTTACCAAGAGCCTTTAAAATCGTAGAGCCTAGAGGTTTTAATTTTAGTTAATTCAGTAGCATTCAGCCGACATAAATGCAGAATTCCGTCTTCCTGATATTTTTGCTACATCCATGATATTTTTTTGCAATCTAAATTAATTCAGAACAAAAGCTTTTTATTTTAGGTCATACCGTATATATAACAGTATTCACAAATATGGAACTGTCAATCTAAATCTATTTTTGATTGAATCTTTTGCGAATCTTCTCGTTTTTCAATTGTCCATTACAAAATGTTCATATAAACGAGTTTACATGCACAGGTGTAATTTATAGAATCCTTTATTTAACAATGTTATGTTAATAAAAGAAAACAACATCGAAAGTTTTAGTACTAAAATTAACATATCATCAGCAATATTTGTAAACAATAAGATACGAAACTAATCGATCAGTGTTTACCTGTCCCAGGTATTCGTGACGTCACCAGGTGTTTCAAGATGGAGGCACCTGTACGAATTTATTGTTATTTCCTGATAGTTCTGTTAGCTATTTTCAGCAATAGCGTGAAAGGTAAGACGATAAGAAAAGCACAACCTTTACATATTGATAACATTGTTTTGGAAATAATATTTTGATCTTGATTATTTTTTTTAAATGATTGTGAATTATGGTGTGAAGATTCGTGATTTTTGAAGTTATTTGTATATTAATCCTGTGCTGTGGGTGTTTTAAAAATTCTAACTACTAATACTATATTGATTGTAGCTTGGAGTGTTGATAAGTTTGTTTGATAATTGGTTTTTAAGCGTTTCAGTAATTATTTATTAAATAAAAATTCAAAAAGACAAATTATTTATTTGTTGGCATTATCAGTTACTAAATTCTTTTAAATGTGTCTGATGTTAAATGAAAACAACCTCAATAGTCTTCATTCAAACAAGATAACTTTAAATATTGTACTACTTTGTAACTAGTATTGGTGTGAGTATTGACAAACAGAGAGATTCAAACTGATTCACAATGACAGATCAGTTTAGTAGACTAACTGCATGAATATATTCTACCAGAATGTCTCACCTACCAGGTAAATTAATACCCTCCCATCATTTCCGTTCTCACCTAATCTGATTTTAATGCAATTGATTGTCAAAGGAAGCAAAGCACTTCATCCACAGTGCACTCAGTCCAACAAGCTGTTAAAATGGGTACCAGAAAATAAACATAGGGTCATGGTTAGCACTAAGTAAGCTGTGAAACTACAATCCTAGTCTGTCAGCCAGACCCTAAAATAAAATGCAAGCCTAAGCAAGTCTATAATAAGACTTGAGAGCTCAATTTTAGGAAATTTCAGTCTCCTTTTCATCTTTTTTTCCCCCCAAATTTCAGATTTATTGAAAAAAAATTCATTTCAGAGTCTTATTGTTAGACTACTACAATCCTTCTGGATAATGATAAAAGTAGTATTTTTAGCATGTCTTAGGACATTTGAAAAGGCGCCATATATGTTTCCTCATTATAATTTACTTTCCAGGCGATATCACAGAACAAGATGACTAACATCGATGCAACTGATCCTCATTCCAGATAATATTACAAGACAAGATGACTTGAAATTGGATCTGATTTTAATGAAATTGATCCTCGATTTAAATATTCATGTTTAACTCTCCAGGTGACATCACAGTACAAGATGACTATGAGTGCGGGTCATACCATAACCCCAAGGTTGTTCGTATTACGGACCGAGATGAGGAGATTATTACGTCCCACGCTGGAGAGTACTACGCCTCCGGTCGGAACTGTATCCTTACGTTAGTCGGCAAGAAGGACTACCAGTTTGAACTAGAACTGATGCAGATCGACCTGGATCTTCATGCCTACACTACAGATTACTGTGGTGGACTCTGCTGTTACGATTATCTCAAGATCTTCAATAGTGAGTGCTTTCTTTTTGTGGATATTTTATATTGTTTATTTGTAAAACAATATTAGATTATGCCAAATGTATTATCGTCAGAGGTTCAAACATTCCGTAGCCAGCCCTGTTATAATTGTAGCTGCAAAAAATAAACCAAAAATAAATGGTGGCAATTTTTTGCATGGTCATAGTTTATTCATTTGCATTGGTGAAATGGGTTCAGTTGCTTAACGGATCATGGTTTGTTTGTTTTAGGACTGGTGCTTTTGATTTAGATATATCTTCAAGCAATTGGCAATATCTACTTTAAATTAACTCTACTCCCCTTTATGAATGTGAACTTTCATAATGAGAAGAGGGCCTTTTTGGCTTAAAGACTGATTAAAATACTCAAGACCAATTAAAATGGATTGAGTTAATCCTCAGCATAGGTATAGTAGCTACGAGAATATAAATACTCAACCTCCCCTGCACACATAACTTGTGTCAGTCTCTAGCATGGGCTACTCCAAGCCTTGCAACATTTCATCGACCTCTCGTTGCCAACTCCACAGCATACTTTACCTGAACTTGAAGTCCATTGAGAAAACTCTGTAAAGTTGATACCAATGGACGACAGGGGCGAATCAGAATAATATAACCTTCTTGAAATATAATTTGCAAAAACAGACCTATATAGCTTTATATTCTTATCTAAAAATTTTATTTATTAAATGTTTATATTCTTATCTAAAGTTTTGATTTATAAATTAAATCTGAACAGTTTAGTTTGTCTCCACATTGTGTACAAGAGATAAGTATATTTTTAAGTCTAATGAGAAAGTATTTGGGGGTACCCCCAGCAAATTGCTGAAATATTGACCAACAGCATTAGAGTCCAACTCACTCACTATTTGGGGGTAAAAGCATTGTTTAATAACGTTATGCATAAGTACATAACATGATTATTTATCTGTAACCTTTGGTAAGTTTCATTAAGGTTTTCATCCAAGAAAGGACACTTTTGTTTGATAACTATTACAATTTATGATAATGATAAATGTCTGTCCTCTCCCCAAGGTTACCGCGTTGACAACGCCAGACTGCTGCCTGATATCTCCCAGTGGGGGATGTGTGGTAACGATTTGCCACTGAGAGTTCGCTTCTTCACCACCCAGAACTTCGTCACCATCCAGTTCAAGACGGACCTCCGCAATGACTACAAGAGGGGATTCACCATTCGCTTAAACCAGTACCCCTGGAGTAACATCGGGGCTGCCCTGCCAGATGGGGGCCTTTATGGAAGTACGTTCATTGCTTGAATTAGGTCTTTTAAGCTGTACCACGTGTGTTATTTAAAGTATAGTGCATTCAATGGCTATAGTTAAAACCAAGAAAAGGTTGATGTCAGTTCAGTGGATAGAGGGATGGAACTCTTATATACTGCAAACCAATGCTTTGAAAGTTGCTAATTCTACAAACTTAATCTGTGTTTTTTATGAATGAAACTCCTTCTTTTTGTACCAACATTTTATGTCTCTCCGTTTTTTTATCCCTCAGATTTAAGTTGTTTCACTACCCACCTAAAGGCATTAATTGCTAGAGATGAAAACCCATTACCAACATTCACCTTGACCTTGACCTGACAATTTTACAAAGATATTTGTCATGCCTTATTTTTCTGCGAGACGTTGTGGAACTCTCGGAAACCTATCACTTCTCAACAGTGAACAAGGGCCTTGTAACATTTCATCACTTTTTCCTCTGATTCCTAACAATTAAAACTTGACCTGAATGTTTGACCTTAGACTTATTGTATACAGTTATTCTTGACCTTGACCTCTAGGTTGGAATGATGGCAGCAAGAACATCCTGTTTGTAGACTGGAGTGACAGAGACAGATACCATGTGACCTTGACACATTTGTAATAATTTAATCTTGACCTTGACCCCAAGGTTTGAATGACGGCAGCAAGAACATTCTGTTTGTGGACTGGAGTGACCATAGTCCAGCATGCTAGACGTCTTCCTACGTCGACGTCTAGGATCCGAAGCCTATTTTTACTGTAGCAAGTTCCCGACGAATTTGCTCGGGAACATTTTTTACTTGCTATGTCAGTGAAAATGAAACATCCACTATAAATCGACACACGGATCGAAAGATTGAACCTTATACTCTAACTTCATCTTGTTGTCTCACCTTTGAAAATTTTCTTTATTATTCAGTTACATTGAATTCATCGCTACCCCCACTTTTCAGCGAGTTTGTGTCAGCCATCTTGAGCTGTTACGTCACGAGGTCAAGTGTCAATGACTGATTTTGAAAACTCGGATCGGGAATGAAACGGAGGACATACACGCTTTCAACGTAACTGTTGTAGACAGTGCAGAAACAACTGTGCATGTAGTTGACATCTAGAATTTGATGGAAATCGATTGTTTTGAATTTGAACTATCATGCAGAGATCATTTTAATCTACATAAGGCATTTGAAACACATCATTTATTACATTTAATGAAGTATGTGGTAGTATTTTTTACTGTAATATTTTCCTTACCAGGAATAGCATTATTTAAAATTAATTAAGCATGACACATTTGAAGGCCTTTTTAAAAAAAAATATTTCTGAATTTATATTTTTCTATTATTTAAAATAAATTATTTAATTGGCAAAATCCTCATTTGCCATATTTGTTATAAAATTAATGTAAGTTTGTTTTAATTTATTGAAAAAGATTTGTCATAGTTAAAAAAAAGTTTTTATTTGTAAATTTATTTCTTTTTACATTTTTTAAACATTTTTAGTTTTGATATTGTTTTTTTCTTCTTAAACATTCTTTCATTGGCAAAATCCTCATCTATATTTTAATAGAAAATTCATGTAAGTTTGTTTGAATTATCAAGTTAATGAAATAAACCATAGAATAATGACGTATAAAATAATACTAAAATTGCTCTCTTCCAAAAGGAAAAAGGCAAATGATATTGCAGTTTACATTAATGTTATATAACAATAGACATAATTACTATTTATCCCTTGAAGGTTAAACCACAAAATGTAATTCTATTTGAAATGATGCAAAATTGATTTTAATTGTATACAAATTGATTAATTTGAATAAAAAGACTTTAAACAAGGAAAATGGTTGAAAAGAAATTCATAAAACATTCTTACCTTTACTTTTTTCTATTCAAACGTCAAACTGTTGTCTTGTTTTGCAGATCGACATGTTGACAGGATGTAGTTGAAATAAATATTGTCATATCTTAGCTGCATAGATTTTGCAGAACATACTAGTGTCACATTTGTTTGTACAGATAAATGTGTATGAATTTAAGTTTGACAATTTCTGCTTATAATAATTATAAATCTCATGGACATTTTCTTAAAAAAATTTTGTTCTGACAACTATGGTAAGTCATTGCTGTTTTGTTGTTACATGTGTATTTGACTGTTTGCTGGAATTCTACGTGAAAGAAAACTTGGTAAACATGGATCAGGTAAGCAGGTAAGTAATAATAAATAATTCATAAACCCCAGATTATTTCTTCTAATCTTTCCAATTTTAGGAAAGACAGATATTGAATTAAAAAGCATTCTGTTCTTTAGATTTATTTTTGTAAAATAATATATTTAAAACCACGTTGTAAACCTCCATGGGATAATAAATAGTTTTAGCATGCAACATCAAACATAAAATGATATAATTTAGATTAATCTGACCCTTCTGAGAGAAAAATACAAAATAAAATGTACTTTAGTTTATTAGTTTAAATTTTGTGTTTCATAATTCTTTATGTTACTCAAGATGACATTAAAAAATATTCCTATCATAAAATTCAATGTTGGTTGTTGTTACTATCAAAATTCTTCAGCATTCATGAATAAAAAAATAATCATACAAATAAATATATGTATAACAACACAAAGCACTTTACAAAGGATTGAATCATTTTATTAAATATAGCAACATAAATGATTCCTTTGTTAAGAATGTTAGTTAATGATATTATGTTTAAAAAAGTCAACAAATTCTGTTTCTGCACTGTAACAGTGAAGTCGAACATGTGTATGTCCTCCGTTTCATTCCCGATCCGGGTTTTCAAAATCAGTCAATGACACTTGACCTCGTGACGTAACAGCTCAAGATGGCTGACACAAACTCGCTGAAAAGCGGGGGTAGTGATGATTTCAATGTAACTGAATAATAAAGAAAATTTTCAAAGGTGAGACAACAACATGAAGTTAGAGTATAAGGTTCGATCTTTCGATCCGTGTGTCGATTAATAATAGATGTTTCGTTTTTACTGACTTAGAAGGTAGAAAGCGCCCCCGAGCATAATCGTCGGGAACCTGCTACAGTAAAAATAGGCTTGGGATCCTAAACTTCGCGTGCGCAGTTATCGCACATAAAGCGAAGTTTAGGTTATCTGAACTAGAGTGACCAGAGACAGATACCATGTGACCTTGACATTATTGTTTTAATTTAACCTTGACCTCGACCCCTTGGTTAGAATGATGGCAGCAAGAACATCCTGTTTGTGGACTGGATTGATTGTAATAATTTGACCTTGACCCCTAGGTTGGAATGACGGCAGCAAGGACATCCTGTTTGTGGATTGGAACGACCAGAGACAGATACCATGTGACCTTGACATTATTGTTTTAATTTAACCTTGACCTCGACCCCTAGGTTAGAATGATGACAGCAAGAACATCCTGTTTGTGGACTGGAGTGATTGTAATAATTTGACCTTGACCCCTAGGTTGGAATGACGGCAGCAAGGACATCCTGTTTGTGGATTGGAGCGACCAGAGACTGATACCATTTGACCTTGACATTATTGTAATAATTTAACCTTGACCTCAACCCCTAGGTTGAGATGATGGCAGCAAGAACACCCTGTTTGTGGACTGGAGTGATTGTAATAATTTAACCTTGTCTTGGAATGACGGCAGCAAGGACATTCTGTTTGTGGACTGGAGCGACCCGGAGAGACGGATACCATTTGACCTTGACATTATTGTAATAATTTAACCTTGACCTTGCCCCCAGGTTGGAATGATGGCAGCAAGAACATCCTGTTTGTGGACTGGAGTGATCAGAGACAGATACCAGGAGACTACTTGCCAGGGAAACCCGGCAACGACTACGATAAAGAGCAAGGGGGAAGCAAGTGCTATGAATGTCAAGGCTGCGACCTTGAATTCTTTGACCCAGTCCAAGAATCAGCATCCATCAAGGGAGGCTGTTATGTCTGTTCTAAATCTTGGAGAGATGGTAAGAAATATATCTTTTAGTGATGCTCCTTACTACTATAATAGATGAATAAAATTATATTTATAGTTACTTTATTAAATAATAATAATATAAAAATATACATTTGTTGCTGTGATTTGAAAAAATATAAACATTGACAATAATTTCAATTAATTCTACAAATAATGAAATATTTATTGTTAGATATGAAATTTGATATGAGTTATCAGTGTTTTGTATTTCTGTTTCTATTGTTAAACATTAAACATTAGAGGGTACTATTCTTCTCCTTTATACATTGACAGAGTAAAAAATTGTCTATACATATCATGAGCCTCTGACCAATCAAGCACTCTTTCATTGATCTTCACTGATGATCCTCTAATAGCCTTAGGAATGGAATTCTCTCTTTATGCTTTAATGCATTAAAAGAATATGATATTATTTGCCTAAATTGCTTAAATATACATTGCTTACAGTTGAAAAAATATATTGAATGAATATTTCAAGCTCAATATCTTGAATCAATTTATAACAATGTGAATGTTCTCTGTTTTTATAACACAGACATTTTATGATTCCTAATAAGTAATAATAAATATTTAGCTTTATCGCTTTATTAAATTGCAGACACGGGGTAAAAAATCTGTTTGTGGTTGAAAACCAGCAAAAATAGGATAACTCTGAGAAGAGTTTTGAAACAACCTGTATACGTTGATACAAATGTTCGCACTAGCGTTGGTTGTTCCCCGTTTATAAACTTACGACAATGAAATATGTTTGGAAAATTATCTGTTTCTCAGCCACCATGGCTTATCTTCTCCCTTCTTCAAAAAACATGGTTGCAAAACTCCATATAAACACAGATAACCAGAACTACAAAATTTATTTGTTATCACTTCATAACACTGCTAAAAGCTTTATAAACTCATGGCACTGACTTGGATTGACTAGGTCATGTATGATAATAGCCAAACTCTGCTCGGAAGTTACAAACTGTAAGAAGCACTCGTAAAATACACCAAACTCCCCATTGGTAGATTAGCTGTTAGAAAATCAATTAATAAAATAAGAAAAAAAAAACATAATAAATCAAAATAAGCAATTAGATATAATATATATACTTATTTCAGGAGCTTAAAAGATTTTATTCTTACCACTTGTTATTTTATGATTAAGACATTTTACAAATTGTTACAGAGTTTGCCTCGGCCCAGAGAGTGTGCTACACCAAGCTGCAGTTCACCAATCTTCTCTACACTCTAGTTGGTGAGTACAAACAAACACTTTAAAGGGGAAGTAGAAAACTTTTAGTAGGAATGGGTATCTCACGAAAAGTAAAACAATGCAAGGCAATTAATTTTAAACAATGAAAGAAGTCCTCAAATGGCATTCACTCTAAAATGGCTGCTATCAGTTTCTACTTTATGATTTATAAATTGTTCCTTGACTATAGATATAAAGGTCGGGGAATGAGGTGTTTGACTATAATAAACTATAATTTATTTGAAAAAGTTAAAATTCTACCCTTATTAAAAACAATCCCCTGTTAAAGAGTTAACACGACACATGAACCCCATCCCTTGTTAACAGGTAACCCCCTCCTTCAAAATTCCTGGAACTACCACCATCTAAAGTCACAATTTATTTCAGATTCCTCCGTTGGGGGTGGTAAAGCCGAGGAGTTCCGGAGCTGTAAACGTTTCATGGACTCGTACGGTGTGCCATTGAACTACTGCATCTGTGACGGGGACCTCTGCAACAGTGCTGGCCGTGTTAATATTAACCCTCTCGCTCTCATTGCACTTGTTCTGGCTCTACTTCTCAAACAGTGATTGTCATATTTAGGACTTTTATTGTTGCTCAGGGTTCAATGATTAAGACTTTAAAATTTCAGATCTTGCATATTGATTCAGGAAATGCTAAATGAATGTACGATTTGGAATGTAATTTTTCTGTTCATTCTGATTTTATTGATCTTAAAATCAAAAGGTATTTTGTTTTTAATTAATGTTATCAATAACAACCCAAATTACCCTTTTAGGAAGAATTTCAATCACAACAATGTACCAGTAAGAAATCTCATTGTTATTTGAAATATTCTTTTGATAGAACCTATCAACCTCACCAAAACTATTCCATGATTCAATTCTTTTATCCAAAGACATTGAGTTGTTTGTGATGTTTGATGTGGAAATTCAAGGACTTGGTTATTTTCTATTTTCTAATTGTTCCCCTTAGCTTACCCTTGTGCTAAGAATATTTGATTTTCATCATTCAAGATTTATCATAAATCATTTTAACATTCCAAAATAAATATTCAAGTTTTCATATTTCTCTATGATCATTTTGAACTGTATATATTTGATTGATATAAACCTCAGATTTTATGATTGATTTTTAAAATTATATAAAATAACATAAGAGGAAAAAGAAATCAAAATCATTGAAAATATTTACTTACCGTAATTTGTTGAATTTGGTTTGGAAAAAGTTAGTGAGAAGAAAAGTTTGAAAATACTTATGACTTATGGAAAATTATTTGTTAAACCTACATGGGATTTAACTGGGATGGAAATTTTAGTGAACAAATGATTTAGTAAATGGAGATATCACATAAATATTTAAATATAATTTGGATTTTGAAGTTATAAACCTGATTTCAACATGAACTGAATTTTTTAAACAACCATGTTCACTGTAAATAATTCATTAATCGCATCTTCAATACATTTAATTATTTGTGTGAATTCTAATTGAGCGCCTTAATATTTTCATAGACATTACAATTTATCATTAATAATATTGTATTTTTTTATTTCAAAGAAATACCTGACTTTCTGATTATTAAAAAGAACATTCCACCCAAATTTTATATGAAACTTTTCTGGTGATTTATGTGTACATATATTTTATATATTTTGATCTCCTTTGTAATTTTAAAATATGAAATAAAAGAAAAAATGTTGTTGTATTTTGTTATTTCTATGATATGATCTCCAAACCTTATGTGACGGGCCCAAAAAAGACAAAAGATGTTCACATCAGTTGATTAAAGGTGCATTGATGAATAAAGTTGTTAAAGGGGCAGTAACACGTTTTTAGGGGAATATAAGGTGATGTCAAGAAAATGAAAACAAATGGTTCCAGTTGAAAGACAATCTATTTACACTAAACGAAGCAGTAATAAATCATATATGAAATGTAATGCAGCCATGCCATTCCTTTCTCTTACATGAAATGAATTGAAGGTGTTCACACAAAACTGGCTGCCAGTGGACGTTATTTGAATATTTTTCAAAAAAAAATTTCTCTGACTATGGATGTATGGTTTATTTAATGAAATTTTGGCACTTTAAAAATAATACATTTTAGCCTTAAGGTATGATTATCAGTGAAATCTTTAATATATAAAATTTTCCAAAGAACGTGCTGCTGCCCCTTTAAGGAAGTCAAATTACCTACCTGGCTACCCCATTATCCTGTCCTACCTAGGACATCAGATTAGAAGTGGTTTGTTTTAACTGATTTCGCTGAGATTACTTTCAGCCTAACTCAAGTAGAACTAAAAACAAGTTGACTACCATTTTTCTAAAAATACTCATCAAATATTAAAGAGCCATTTCGTTATTTTCATCATATAGTATTTAGCTTTGATACGAAAATTAAATGACCTAATAAATTATGTAAATAAAAAAAATCTCACATTAATACCGACCTCCAAATGGAAATTATATGATAAATACTTGTTTTCAATACAAAAAATTCAAAACCGTCAATACCCGGTAAATTTATTTTTGCGGAAGCCAAATTTACACTACCATTTTACATGATGCTAATAATATAGCCTATTTAACAGTATCAACTCGTTTATGAATTAAAACACTTGATTACAGAGCATATTGTTTGCAAATGGTTGAAATATTTTAATCAGCTAAAAGGGTTTTATGTAAATTTTATTTTTTAAGTCAATCACCTTGAATATCTCCTTTACTGAATATCTTGCATATAGATTTGATGTGAAAAAAAGACACTGATTTTCATTAAAAGAAATCATTCTGTTACCGTAATTAATAATTACATTTACCGATTAATTGATTCTAAATAGTTATCCTACATGGTATGATATTAACTCGGAAAACACAATTTGCAAATCACATGCAATCATTTGAATGACTTTTCCACATGAGATTGAGAAAGGGTGAAATACAAATACATGTAAGGGAAATTTTCCATTTTATGAATTCCCCCTTTCCGACGAAAACAATTGCTGCTCCCTTCCAAGATGGCGGCCCACATAGGTCGTTTTCGGCATGTTGTTCAAACAAATCAAGGACTTTGCAGATACTGGAAGTCTGTCTTGTTATATACAATGCCAGTAAGTTCCAAAGTATACATATGCAACAAACCTTTATATATTGTGATTCTTTTTGCAAGCACGTTAATTCGATTCTTGATATGTACAATATGTCTAGAGACCTTCAGTTTTCGCTCATTGTTAATTTGCAAGCATTCATTTGTATTAGAAAATTGTATTTAAAATGTGATGTTTATTATGTTTTTGCCATAATAATTTTTCTTAAGTAGGTTATATTTTAAATGACTATTCCGAGATGTACCTATGAACCCACTGCTGCAACTAGTCTAATTAATCCACAAGGTATCCACGATACTCTAAGTCTAATATTTCTTTGGATATTTTCACAAAAGGGAGTCAAAATGACTGACTGAAAACACATGATGACTGAAAACAGATGACTTGACGATACATATAACAACACACATGCATATATTATATAATTATCCGGTATACAGGCAGGTGGAATAGAATGTTTACGTCCTGTCCCAAAATTTTAACTTGACATTAGAGTACGTCCGGGTAATTCCGCTCATGAGGGTAATTCCGCTCGGTAACATAAAATCTGTCATTACAAATAAAATTTGTTTTGTTTTTTTGTATACTTTGCATATTTCACAACTTCATTTCAATATTTTGTTATTCATGACATGCAACAACATTTTCTTAATTGTAATAATTTGAATAATTCAAGAAAACTAAAGTTTTGTTTTCCCGCGGTTTCCTTTTCGCCATTTCTATCAGATTGATGGCCGTTGGATGTTGGCAGTCAGTCAAACCCAGTCGGCACTCATTGATAAATCAACATAAACTTGAGTGGTGCTAAATGTTTAAATGAGCAATAAAATACTCCAAGATATCCTTTGCGATGTGGCTTTCATACAGTTATTTTTGGATATAATGAAAAATCTATGAATTTGATGTGAGCGGAATTAGCCTCCATTATTTTTGACGATAATTGGAAGTAGTTTAATTCCGCTCACAATAAGATATGACGTCATTCTTCCCTTGCTAATAATTTTTTTGAATAAATAGACGTTCAAGAAGTTATCATTTACAATTGCAGGTGAATTTAGAATTATTTGATAAAAATCACAATAGTATTTCTAATCATATTTTCGTAACATCTCAATTTGATATAGGCTAACCGTAACCATACATGTATATCATAAGAGGAAGATAGATCAAATAGACAATAGATATAATTAAGCAACAAATTCAACCTGCATCAGACTCTTTGCTCTCTGTTGTACAACTTAGACATAAAATGACAGGTCATGCTTAGCTTCGGCTTTTGCTTGAAGTTTAATTATAGCCTTACGCCTACATTGTTTTGTAATAGAAACTTTAAGTTGACCTTTAAACTCAAATCATGCATCTGAAATTTTCCAAAAATATTCATGTGAATTGAATAATTAGGCCTATTTGTTTTCAGAATTGTTACAAGTTTATGCGAATGATCACAAGTTAAACACCAGTTATCATCATAACATCGAGTTTGGAATGATTTGGAAATTTGGTGTGTTATTTATATATATATATTTAAGTTCTTAAGAACTTAAGAGTACATTCTTGAAGTTGGTTTTGGAAATGAGTCAAGCATTTTGAATACCAAGTTGGTAAATGGTCGTACCTAAAAGAATAATTTATTAATAACAAAATATAAACATTGATACTGAAACTACTGTAAAAATATGAATTGATACCAGTTATGGTGTAAAAACGTATTATTTTGGTACTGAGCGGAATTATCCACTGGGGTGAGCGGAATTGGCCCAAGCTGATCGGAATTAGCCTACTCGTGAACTACGACGTTATTGCCTGATTGTCTTAATTAATGAGGGTATTTTTTAACAAAAATGTTCAATCTATGAAGCTGAAATGCTTATTTTCCTGGCTGAATTAAAATATTTGGTCCATATCTTATTGTGATGTGTCTATTTGAGATCGCGTCCAAAAGTGAGCGGAAATACCCGGACATACTCTAGTGTTTTTAGCTCACCTTTACAAAGTAAATGTGAGCTTATGTCATGGCGCTTCGTCCGTCGTCCGTCTGTATGTCCGTCCGTCTGTCCGTCCGTCCGTCCGTAAACTTTCAGGAAAAAGACTACTCCTCCTAAACGAATGCAGATATCATTCTGAAATTTTAGTATGTTATACCCATGGTGATTCCTCACAGAAAGGTAGACGTCTCAGTTTTGAGAATCCAAGATGGCCGCCATGGCAGCCATATTGAATTTTCAATTAGATTTCAGGAAAAAGACTACTCCTCCTAAACGAATGCAGATATCATTCTGAAATTGTAGTATGTTATACCCATGGTGATTCCTCACAGAAAGGTAGACGTCTCAGTCTTGAGAATCCAAGATGGCCGCCATGGCAGCCATATTGAATTTTCAATTAGATTTCAGGAAAAAGACTACTCCTCCTAAACGAATGCAGATATCATTCTGAAATTGTAGTATGTTATACCCATGGTGATTCCTCACAGAAAGGTAGACATCATTATTACTAAATTTTAAGCTTTCATCAAGTGATCACTCGCACCATATAAATTCTCTAATTTGAACTTACTAATCATAATATTATCTTGAATATGGAATATTTAAGATTGTCATGCAAGTTGTTCTATATTTTTAAGTGTTTCTAAAACATTAAGATGAAAGACAAACATAATTAATTAATTTGTTTAAAAAATTTATGGCAACTAGCTGCAAAAACCCAATGACATTAAACATCATGTTGAATTTTAAACAATGGTATCTCCCTTGTATTCCTTTAAATACCACACAAAAGGGGTCAACCAGAGTTAAGATATTTCTGTTGAGTCCACTATGCATTTCTAATACACATCCCGATACAGACTGCTAGCATCACAGTCTCAGCTGCTAGCATGTTGCATAATCAACCTGACCCAATTGATATGGTAGAGCATTATGCTATATGGCCATGTGTATGCAATAAGAGTTATGGAAATTAGACTTGTATTCTCATGACAGTGATATGTTCTTTCTAAGAAAAACAACTTACACAAAATTTGTCAACAATCAGCTTTGTGTTTAGCAATCTACATGATAAGTTGATGTGGAAAGATTTTGCATCAGGTTCCAGTTCCTGTGTTTTACTCATATTTGTACCATTTCTATATCTAACAGAAGTTCTTCTTGACACAAAATCAATTTAGGACATAAGGTAACTATATTTTGTGAAATTATATATATTTTTCACAACAATTCATGTTCTCTCCCGTCAAGTCTTTTAATACCACACATAAGGGCTTAGCCAGAGTTCAGGTTAACATGCTCGGCACACTAGGGTGCTTCTCCAAATATACGTACACAAAGCCAAATACACAAATTGCTACACTCTCCTTAAGGATCTTGGGCTAGCAGCCCTGCCTGCTTGTATGTTGCATAGTAATCCCGACCTAATTGATAAATAGAACATAATGGACTTTATGGAAAGTATATAAATTGTCTTTATGAAAAGTATACTTGTATTCTAATAATAGTAATACTTTTTACAAATAACAATTTAAACAAGTCAAGAATCAGCTTTTGTGTACAACAATCTGCATGATGAGTTAATATAAACAAGTCAAGAATCTGCTTTTATGTACAGTAATCTACATGATAAGTTAATAATAGAGGTATTTTGTATCAGGTTCCAGTTCCAATACCATGTGTTTTATAAATACCTGTAAAACTTAATGATAATTATATCATGCTGAAGGGGTTCTGGGAACAACATGTCATCATAGAAGTCATTATTTTTCAATTAGATTTCAGGCCAAGTACTACTCCTACTAAATCAATTAAGATATCATTCTGAAAAGTGAGTATTTTTTTATATAGTGATTCCTGACAAAGACGCATTTATTTTATTATCAAGAATCCAAGATGGTCAATATGTCAATTATATTGAATTTTCAATTAGGTTTCATGAAATTCATTGAAAAGAATACATTTCCTAATCAATCAAATCAATGTCATTATATTTGTATTGATACGCTTGTTGTAATATTTATCAACACTATAAATACAGTTACAAAAAAATGTATGAATCATCTTTATCTGCGAACAGCCTGAGACATGACTGTTTTAATTAATCCTTTTTAATAAAACATAAAATGATAAAAGTTGTTCACTCCATCAGTGGGTTACATAATTCCTGAGATTTCATATATGGCAAATAACATAGCCAGTGAGGGATAAATATAAATTTTTTAATCATCTATATCTGATTATGGTCTGAACAATGATTATCTAGATAATTATAATGATCATTCAATTCAAACAAATCCTTTTCAAAAGCATTTAAAATGATTAAATTTGTTCACTCCCAACACTAACTGTAAGGTTTTTTACTCCTTTGTTCCAATGCAATTAATTTATTCCAAATTGAAAATTTTGGTTAATGAATAACTAATTATCTTTAATTTTGTTTGTCATGCTAATAAAAGATATAATATTCATCTTCAAAACAGCATTCATTGAACAGCTGTCCGAACAAATTTTATTTTACAAAGTCTTTCTCACCAATTCTCTCTGTTAGTTAAGATACTTCAATAAACATATTACTGAGTTGACCTCCAGATTATTTCCATTGCAAACCTCTCTTTCACCCCCACCCCTTCTATCCCCCCCCCCCCCCCCCCCCCCCCCAACCACCCCCTTTCCCCTCCTATCCTTCCAGCCCCTCTCCTGCAACTCTCCTCTAAAGGGTATCTGTATTGCATATTGAAATGAGGGGAGGACACTCACTATATGGAATAACAGTAACTTGCATAAGAGGATAAGTTACATAAGCTACATGCAGGTGCAAGAGGTCATCACAGGTCATCATATCTAGTAATTAGCATAAACCCCCATGTTGCTAGCCTATTCTGACCAATCAGATTGCACTAACATATGTCAAGATTTAAGATATTCAGAAATCTTCAGTTAGAATTACATGGGACATTGACCTGGACAGTTTACTTTGGCAATTGGACTTATCACTAGCTGAATTTGTGATTTGTGTCAGAGGGATATATTCCAAATGTTTATGTGCATCATCTTTTTAGTTCTTTGGAAGTTGAGAGTGTGACTAAATGAATACTCCCAAACCAATCAAGATATCATAATGAAATTAATACAGATGCCCACATAATAAAAGTAGCATTTTGAAGATTAAAAAGTCCAAGATGGTCACCAATTCAGCCATAGATATACAAGAAAGTTATACAAAAACCTACTGCTTGTTAACAAATCATGATTATATCATTCTTGTATTAATGTTTGTTCAAGCTCTAGTGGTTTCCAACAGAAGAATAGCATTTTAAAAGATAAAAAAATCATGATGGCAGCCATAATCAATTATCATATAAAAGATGGTTACACAATTAAACTATATTACCACATCATTCATTTTAAGGTGAGCTTCTGTACCCTCGGTACTTTTATTCAATTTAATTAAACCCCATTCTCTTTCCCAAAGAGGCAGATCAAGTCATAAATTGTTGATACAGCCTCAGTTCTAACTTGTCAAAATTCTTGAGTTCCGGCAGTTTCCCCTGGCGGAAAAAAATTGCACCACAATCCATTTGAATTTCTTTATCAAATTCCCCCAGCGGTTCTCGCATGGAAAGGGTGTTTCATATCAAGATGCCTTTGCCATGATTTAGTAGCCAAAATGATGATTTTAGAACAGCTGAATGCACAACTATCTTTGATTGCCTTCAATCAGGAATCTCCCATTCTAGGCCATACTCGGTGAGTTAGAGCAGAGGCTGTATCAACATTTCATGACTTGATCTGCCTCTGTGGGGAGAGAATGTAAGCCTCATAAACTTTACCTGATATATTAATTCATGGCTTTATCTTTTTACAGAGATCCCTGCATTGTAGCTGTTCATTACAGTCGGATCAAGTGTCCAGTTCATCTGCACCTAAGATGAAGACTAAAGCAGAGAAAATCAGCAAAGCTATGAAGGCCTACATGGAGAGAGCTAAAGCTCATGGTTTGTAATCTTTAGTCTGTTGAATAATGTACTCGACAATAAACAAAAGAACAAGTGATGAAGAACATTGTTTCCAAAGGATCAGTTGCATATCTGTTATTCCTAAGTAAGTTCACCCAAAGGTCTGCATCCAATGCTCATTAAGTTTTGAAAGTTCCCAGAAAAATTTCAGCTGTAAGTCGTAAGAAGCTACTGTTTGTTTACTTAATTAGGAACTCACTTAAATGGGAAGAGACTCACAATGTGCTCAGATTAACAATACTTTGTTGTAGAGAGTCCCTGAAATCAGAATGTCATTTATCACTGATCAGGGATTTAAATTTATTTGTATACACATGCTTAGGTATTTATACATGTGGAAGGAATTCCTAAACCTTGTACAAAAAAAATTGTTTTAAATCTTTCCTGCAATAATTGAAACTTTTCAATCAGATGCACTCTTGGTAAAGTTTTACATATGTGACCCCTGACAATTCCTGGATTGGTCCTTTAACTGTTTCTGTTTCATGGCCAAGCTTAACAGTGATATAATATTTGCTTCCCCAGACACCATGATAAGTGAAGAGATTGCTGACTACGAGATCGGAAAGAGGCATCTTGCAAACATGATGGGTTTAGATCCTGATTCTATATCAGATGAGGAAATCAAGGTATTGTTATTGAGGAATGTTTTGTTTCCATTTTATGAACTTTATGAGTTTTGATGGTGATAGGCAACTCTATGTGTTTTCCCTTTTGGAAATCTTCTGTGCCTGAACTTATCTAACAACTTAGTATTAAAAAGATATATTATTGATGAATATACATAAATATGCAAATAGTAATTCAATAGCCAATGATGTCTTGTCCTAAAATGTGAAGGCTTTAA
Source organism: Steromphala cineraria (assembly GCA_916613615.1). NCBI lineage: Eukaryota > Metazoa > Mollusca > Gastropoda > Trochida > Trochidae > Steromphala > Steromphala cineraria. The sequence continues at coordinate 27,979,182 of OU744725.1, forward strand.
CATTGATAAGGCTTCATTTCTCACTTTGATAAGTGATAAAGAAACCAAAATATCCTCCTCTGTTACTTGTTTGATAATCATATATGGATATCATAGGTTTGTCCCACTGCAATTTGTCTCAGCAACAATTTCCTGATAGAACTCTCCCTTTAACTTCTCGTTCTTCCATTTCAGCACTCTATTAGATACCTCCTACCATCTGGATTGTTTGACGAGAAAGCTCGTCCTTTTATGAAGGTGAGAAAAATAATTGTTAAAAGTTTCTTTATTCATAAGTTACTTTATACTCAATGGTGCTTTAGTTTATCAACATTTTGCTTGTTCTATTTTGGGACGGGTTTTCTCAGACACTATTTCACAATTTATTTTTGGATACATCTGATGAATCGTGATGATACTCTTCATGGTGTTTGAAAGCCATTTAATTGAGTTATTTTTATGTATTTTTTTAGGTCCTTTTGTACATTTATTCAGTGGTACCTAGAGTATGAAGAAGGGATAGCCTGAATTTAGAGGTTTTGATATGAGGTTCATTGAAAAATAAAGTCTTATCAATGATAAAATATTTCGTAAACAAATATTGAGATCACACAACCATTAATTTTGTTTGAATGTTTATTTTTCTTACTTGGTCTCTTCACAGCATCCTTATGAAGTTTTTCCAAGGAGAAAAGGTAAGCTCAATTTTGCTTTACGTTAAATTTCAAATCAGTGAAGATATGGAATTTAGCAGAGATTTTGAAGTTTTCTGCACAACTTTGCCTAATATTATGAAAAAGCATTTAGCTTTTGGGACAAAAAGCCTGCAAGATAGATAGCTGTGTAAAGTCCACTTTTTTGCATGGGTACTGAGTTACCTCCCTTGCTCTTGCTTTTGTAATTCTCTTCAGCTTCATTAGTCTGCATTTATATTCTTAGCCAATGACAAAGATTGTCAGCTGAATGGTACCACATGGTCTGGAGAGTTTTAGTTTGTAGCAATTCCTCGATAATCCAGGAAACACCAATATCAAGATTTTCACCAATTTAAGAAATATCAAGCTTTCTAACTTAATCCTAGTAAGGTTGAGTACAGCATCATTTGTAGGCAGTGATAACTATTGTTTGATTTTGTGCAGCAAATAATCATTTCATCAATTTTAGGACAGCCAAACTATTAATATGGATAATCATGCGCTTTTCCATGAGCAGATTTTAGTGGTACTTTTTGGTGTTTTATCTTCATGTATAACTTGTTTTTCAGCTGCTCAGTTTGGAATGGATGGCAGACCTTTCCACTCCCTCTTCTACACAGGGAAACCAAACTTCTACAAACTGCTTTATGTAAGATTTTATATCCTATGACATCAATCATTTATTTTGAGAAAATTTTGATTACGGTATGTCCAATAATGCCTTTTGACAAATTAAAATTAGTATGTTTTCTGCAAATAAGCAACCAGACAAAACAAACATCAATTTCAAAATGTAATTTAAATGAAATTGTTTTCCATAATTGCTGTTTTTTAATAACAAGCAGAATATGATATATTTCCCAAATTATTTAATTGATCTTTGAAACATTAAAACTGGCCCTGCAATGTGTATCTTTTTATTTTAAAAAAAACAAACTTCACTGCTATACATAGCCACTGTAGTTTTGCAGGCTTTCTTCCTGAAATAATATTAGCTTCCGAGATATCATTGAAATACTCTTGAAAGCAGTGTTAAACCCCAGATAACCTCACCTCACCTCATCTTACCTCACCTCGTTTCCTATGGTATTCACCTCACCTCACCTCGTTTCACAAGCTCTTTTTATCTGTTCAGGATGTGACCTGGATGTTGGATGATTTGAAGAAGGAAGAAGACAAACTTAACAAAAAGGGTCTGATGTCTCTCGAAGCCGACAAAAAACTGTAAGATATTTCCAGTATTGTGTACATATAAAATGCTTTAATGGTGATAACAGAAAAAGTAGCTTCTGCACTCCTGTTTCACCATTGAAATATCTGATTTCTATGAGAAACTTTTTTGAAGTATGAAAAAGAAAGGGCTTGGTCAATTCAATCCTAGACAAGGGAGATAATCCTGTTGATTCTGAACAATAAACGAACGATTCAGCCATGTTTTCTGCTGTACAGATCCCTATTCGGCAGTGAGTGGATCACCAATGAAGAACTTAGTACCAGGATGGTGGAAACTGTTGGGGATAAAAGTGTGAGTATACTCATGATGATGATGATTATGTTCACAGTTATCATGATTATTTTAAAGTTGTTGATTATGTTTAGTATGCTTATGATAGAAATTGCAAGAAAAAGTGTAATGATGATTATATTTGAAAATTATGTTTACCTAATGGGCAGATCGCCACTGAATCATCAAATTTGCAAAATAGAAAAATGGCTTTTGTTTCCAACTTTTTAAAATACTGTCATAAAAATTTCAAATTATCTCGCAAAGAAACTTCTTCAATAGATCTCCAAAGTGAAATATGGGAAATTAAAAATTGGGAAAAACAAATTTAGTGGTTGAGGACTGGAATCACCTGATATGAGTTTGACAAAATTTGAGAAAAGATGGTCAGAATCCAATAAAAACTGTTGCTAAATTTTACCGACCAAAATCAAAACAAATTGAAATCTTGGGGTATTATAATGCTTTCTTCTGTAACTGACATGGTTCAGAAATGTTTAACCTACACTAGAGCACCTTAGCTTATTATTTGTTTGCTTCCTGCCTTAAGATGCTTCCCTCGTTTTGAATCACCAGACACTTTTGCATTTGCAAAATTTTGCATTCTCTATCACTCAAGTGTCCCATTTTGCAGCACAAGCAGTTTGTGACCGTGATGACGAGGCTGGCAGATCATCCCCTGTCATACCGACAAGAAGAGTTTATCATGAAGTTCAGGAACAAGCTGGAGACCTCTTCTTTTGGAGATGACATCAAAAAGGTTGTACTTCTGAAAGTTTATATTTCTCTTACAATATTAGCTAGCTTCTTTGAGAGGCATTTAGAAGCTGGTTGATGAAAAAGAACAAGTTATATGGATAGTCAACTTCTTTATTGATAACGGTTGATAACGCTGTTAGTATCTTCACCGAAACGTGGCATTTCCTGCAATAAAGAAGTTGACTATCCATATAACTTGTTCTTCTTCAATATTAGCTAGGCCTGGTGGACAAATGATATTGCAAGGCATCAGTTTATTTATGTTTTCCTTAAACATTTAACTTTCAAGTTATGTTAAGAACTGTTTTTCTAATTAAGTTAAAATCTTGTAAAATGTCATTGATGGTTGGAAGGTGCCCATTTAATAAAAGACAGTTTAGACAGTTAACCCTCAAAAACTACTTCAACAAAAAATTCAAGATCTATATTTTTAACCCCAAAATATGTATCAGACAAAGTCAACATTAATATTTCAACCTCAAATGTCTTTCTTTTTTATAGTCCATATCATTTCATGAATATCTAGATTTGATTTGGGTGCATATCAACACAATACCTTCAAATTAATTGGTACTAAAAAAAAGATAATCGGAAAAAAAATACAATGGGTTGACATTGAGCCAGGTAAAAAATCATTTGATTGTTTTGTAAAATAACAATGATTATTCTTTCAGCCAAAGATAGGAAGTGACGGTCGAGAGTGTATGACAAAGAAAGGTAAAGATGACAGTTGTCACCAAAAAGTGCTTTCAAACGTCTTGCAATTAAAGTATCCTGCATCAATTAAGGCATTTATGACCCTATTTCTGCTGATTTTAATAGTTAATGGGTTAACTTTTTGAAGACAAAGCTTATTCACAAGGGATATAGATGTCAATAACATGAATAACATATTGTTGCAAATTATATAACTGCACTTGCAATAATATTCACTAAGAGCACTGTGCCTTAAGTGCCTGTCTTTTCAATCGTGTAAACCATTCCGATTGGCCAATTTACCGGAATCAAAACTATTAAGAGAATTAACATGACTTGCCACAAAGAATGATTAATTTCTCTCCCCAAAGATGTAATTCCAGTTTAAACAACCTACACTGAACTCTGTTGTTATGAGCGAAAACAAGTTTGTTGTGCAGTTTGGGACGTCATTTCTATGTAATCATTTTGGAATCATTTCTATAGCTCCAGGGAAATTAGAATTTATTATGCTCTATACGTTGCAATTTAAGAGTTATATAGCAATTAAATCATGACAGAGACCTTAGAGGTCGCAACCAACATGCTTTCCATGCAAAAAGTATTTTCGATTCTGAATAAATGCGAATGAGCCGTAGCTTGAGAATTGCTTGACACAGTTGTACAGTAAAGGATGTGAGCAAAAGATTTTAAGATTTGAACTACCTGTCAGTAGAAAATCAAAATTCCAGAGTCATAGTTAAAGAGCAAAATGATTCGAGCAAATATCATGTACAGGTTTCCGGAAGACCGCGCGAGCTGTGGTGACGGTGAGAGCAGGGGGTTCTGGGAAGGTCACCATTAACGGGAGCGACCTCGAGTACTTTGCAAATATGGGCGAGAGGTGAAAATTTGAACTTACAACCTGTCTTTAGCATTGTTTATTAATTATAATTGTATAACACATGCTATTTCCCCGTAATACCAATTTGCAGACGATGAGTTAAAAACAAGACAGAATAATTTGACGTAAACATAGTATGATATGAATACTTTTGTGTGCTTTCAACATGCTTTTGTGTGAAAATAGGGCTTCATAATTTAACAAAGTTACTTTTGTTATATGGACACAAAAATATGTTCTAATTATAACATAAGTAATGAAACTTAACTAAAGCTCAAACAAATTTCCAAATAGGGTTACTACCTATAGTTACCACATTTCTTTTGTAACATAATGTCACAAGCCATACCCGCCGCAAATGGCTTAAATATTATCCCAGCGGCATAAATCACTCACTCACAAGTCATAGTTGTATAATTCCATAGAGTATAATTGTTGAATTATAGGTATTAAAGACAGTTATATACCTGTTGCTATTCCAGAGAGCAGATAATGTTTCCCATACAACTAACCAACAAGCTGGGAGAGATTGACATGGAAGCCGAGGTCACAAAGAGCGGACCCATGAGTCAAGCTGGAGCTATTCGACACGGACTCTCCCGCGCTCTCTGTAGTTTTGTGGACAGCAGCATGGTGGAGAAAATGAGACTAGGTGACGACTTATCACAACCTATTATTTATAAATATGCTAAATTTTTTGTGCAACATCCACTGCCACTGTGCCATAATGTTTTCCCATTAAGGTACATATGCATATACTCATATACATTACTTCCTACTTATACCCCTTGTGTTCACTTTCAAGGTCATTCTTATGAAATCAGAAAAAAATCTTTACATGATAAGTTGAAAAGTTTTGGTTCTATGGTGCATTTATTTGGTACATATTACCAACTAGCAAAATTATTGAGAGTTGACAAGTTCCTTCATAAAATCTGTCAAAGGTCAAGTTCCTTGAGATTATAAAAGCTTTTCTAAATCTAACTTCAAATCATTATATCATTGTGATAAAAGCCGCTTATTTCCAAACACAGTATGTTTATGACCTTTTTGAGATCAATAATAATGATGTTGTTGGCTAGTCACATGTCAGCCTATACATCTAAGGCTTTTTAAATGGACTTATCAATTATCAGTTTATCAATTTATTTGATGTCGTTTCAGCGGGTCTCTTAACAAAGGATCCTCGTAAGCGAGAGAGGAAGAAACCGGGACAAGAAAAGGCCAGGAAAAAATTCACATGGTATGTTTTGTCTTTCAACTCAATCATATTGTCAATATTTTGTTCAAAAAGACGGTAGGTAGGTAAAATGGTCCTATGTAGTCTCTCAAAATGTGTCACAGAAAACGTCAGTTGGTCTACAGCATGTTCTAGTTCCTTCTTTGATTTTTATTACCCTACCCCTTTCAACAGTGGATTTTTAGCTCATCTGGCCTGTAAGGCCCGATGGGCTTATGGCATGGCATGGTGTCCGTCCGTAAACTTTGAGGAATTTCGACTTCTTCTCCAGAACCATAAGGCCTAGAAAGCTGAAACTTTGTGTACAAACTCCTTAGCTAGTGAGCATTATAAATTGTAGCTTTAGTGGCCCTGTGGCCCCTAATAAGGGCCACAGGGGCCACGCCCTAAAAACCAATTTTCCTCTTCTTCTCCAGAAGCATGAGGCCTAAAAAGCTGAAACTTTGTGTACAGACTCCTTGGCTAGTGAGCATTATAAATTGTAGCTTTGGTGGCCCTGTGACCCCTAATAAGGGCCACAGGTGCCACGCCCTAAAAACTTATTTTCATCTTCTTCTCCAGAACCATGAGGCCTAGAAAGCTGAAACTTTGTGTACAGACTCCTTGGCTAGTGATGATTATAAATTGTAGCTTTGGTGGCCCTGTGACCCCTAATAAGGGCCACAGGTGCCACGCCCTAAAAACCTATTTTCTTCTTCTTCTCCAGAACCATGAGGCCTAGAAAGCTGAAACTTTGTGTACAGACTCCTTGGCTAGTGATGATTATAAATTGTAGCTTTGGTGGCCCTGTGGCCCCTAATAAGGGCCACAGGGGCCACACCCTAAAAACCTATTTTCATCTTCTTCTCCCGAACCATGAGGCCTAGAAAGCTGAAACTTTGTGTACAGACTCCTTGACTAGTAATGATTATGAATTGTAGCTTTGGTGACCCTGTTGCCCCTAATAAAGGCAACAGGAACGTCCTTCAAATCTATTTTCATCTTCTTTTCCTAAAGTATAAGGCCTAGAAAACTGAAACTTGTCGCCTATATACTTAATTTTATGATTGTTGACCCTGAAACCTCTACAAAGAGGGAATCACATTGGCCACACTCTACAGCATAATTGATGATGAAGCCTGATGAGCTACAGAGCCAATGGCTCTATTTTTATCAGAGTGTGATAAGTATTATATATGTATTTGTTCTAAAAACGTTTGGTATAATCAAATTCATGTTTTATTTTGCAGGAAAAAGCGGTAGAGAGAACAAGGAAAGTGTGATTGTGTGTAAATGTGTAAATAAATCTCAAAGGAAATCAAAGTCTGTGTCATCCATACCCGAAAACAGTCCAGCAGACCTAAGGTTAAGTGTCAAGAGTTGTGACAACCTGCCCTGCAAGCAGTGTTCCAAATATGTATTACTGGTACTCCCTACAAGCAACAGAGGCTTGAGGTTTGAAATATGTATTACTCCCTACAAGCAACAGAGGCTTGTGATTTGAGAAATCTTTCAGCCCTCCTTGTCATTTAACAAGGCCTGCAATGTGAAGAATGTTGAGAGCTCTAAAGTCTCACAAGCCAGCTGGGCTTTTCGGCCTCTACTCCAAGAAGCCAAATGTGAAAGTAGGCCACAATTTGCAGGCTGGCAGGCAGTATTTCGAACACTGCCTGTAAGGCTTGACTCATTCATTTGCTACCAGTAATTATGAGGCACTGTAGTATGGTAATGAGAGGTCATACTTGTTCAAGTTTTCCCCATTACGAGTTCATAAATATTTCTGTTGTTTAATGTATTGTAAATAAATATCAGTATCAGCATAAATGCACAAAAAGAAGTTTATAATTTTGAATTGCATATCCACCAAAACAATCCATATCAGAGGAAGCCACATTCTCTCCCCACAGGGGAAACGGTCTTTTCGTAGGAGGATCCTGTTCGTAGCAGTGCATTTTTCGTAGGAGGATCCCGTTCGTAGAAGGTCTTTTCATAGGAGTGAAAAAATATATATTCAAAGGAGTGATAGTATATATGTATTGTATGGTTTAAGTATCGTTAGCAGAGCCAAGTAATTGGTTATGATCTTTATTTATATCATGATTTACTTTCTATTGTTGACGTTGAATTTTATTCTCATAAGTCATGAATCATGACATAGAATGATCAAATAACACATAGAGGTTTTGTCTGGTACGTACTTTAGGAACATCGTTAGGTTTTGGATTGTATTGTTTTTGCTAGAGAACCAGTAATTATAGGTTGTGAGATGCTTTTGATTGACAATTGCCAGTTACTTACCTGATTAAAGTCGCTATTAACAAAAACAACACTCAGCATTTATATATTTCATTGAAATTTTCTACTTCTACGAAAAGACCTAAAAATCCTCCTACAAAAGACCGAAATTCACTCCTACGAACGGGATCCTCCTACGAAAAGACCCACACCCGTCCCTTGAAACAAAACTTACTAACAAAAACTTTCTGAAAAATCGTGTTCATTGCAGTTTACACCAAAAAAAACTTTCTGAAAAATTGTGTTCATTGCAGTCAAAGTAAATGTAGTAGCAGGTTGCGTCAGATGACCTTTAGCAGACCTATGACCTGTCAACATAATATGTTAGAATGCAGACTATTGCTGCTTGGTAAGACAATCCCTGATTGGTAAATTCGAAAGATCGGCTGACGTGACCCCATCTCGCTAGACTCAATATCGGAGTGAAACAGGTATTTCTGAGGCTAGGTTTACTTAGACCGTGTTCATTGAAGATACTTCTTCCACACCTACACCCTCTGAAGGTTTTTTTTACCTTTGTTCTACCTACATAATATTTACAATCATGATGATGGATTCTCGTGGTCAAAGTATCTCACCAATATGTTTGTTGTAAAAAGTATTTCCTCATGTACTTTTCTTTAAAAAAAATGAAACAAAATCTGAATCAGATTATTTTATTCAATTAGTTTTCTATCAAAATGTAACAGGATATACACAAAATATAACAACCTTTTTATTCATAAAATAATGAAAGACACAATTGTATGATTGTAGTATTATATACACAGCATGCAAATCTGAATATAGAGGCAGATTTCAATGAAAATATTTTGCAATTATAATTCAGTCTTCATATATGATCTGTTAAAATTCAGCATTATTTCAAGGGACAGAGCTATTATCTTTATCATAATTCTATTCAACAAAACACTATTGCTTTCAAAATGCAATGATATTTCTTTAAAAAAAATAGATCTGGTATGTATTTCTCATTTTAAGAATAAAACTAGTATCGTGACAATTACAGTCATCTATTCATATTTATTTGAAATTATATTTTAGCTTATGCAACAGGACCCAAATCAATAAGTTTAGGTATATGGCACTTCAAGGATAATGTTCAATACTACTGTAATTTCTCTATTAATTTGACACTCAAATTTTTCAAAAGATTTTTAGAAATTATCCATGGTTGAACTATTTTTAGTAACTCAAGTCAATATCACTTTTGGTTGGACTTTGGGTCACGGTGGTCAAGTCAATGTCACTTTCTGTCGACTGTCACGTGACCAGTTCTCGACCAATCTGATTGCCGGAAAATTACGCTCACATAATAATTGAAATTGCTTACTGCAGTAGAGAAAATTATGCTTCGGAATCATTTATTTTTGCAAATCTAACAATTACTTCAAGCAATGGGTGAATCATTTGATCATCAAATTTGAGCTCTTGGTTGAAATTTCAGAAGTAATTCGAATTTGTGACCTCAGGAAAATACCATGCAGTCAAATTATAGGAGAGGTTGAATTAATGGAGAAATTGCAGAAATTAGCTTTGAAGCAACTGATGTTCGGAGCATATTAGTGTTCATGTACGTCCAAGTTGAATTAAACATCAAAAACCTCTTTCTATGGCACTCAAATAATATGTTCAAAACATTTAAATATTGAATCAACAAGGTTCTTGTATCTCTATTTATGGCTTTTAAATGACTGATTATGTTCCAAACTTGTTAGTATTGATGCAACTATGACTGACATATAAATCGTCTATCTATGTCACTTAAACAACTAATGATTTTACAAAGTTATTTATACTAATACAAGGCCCTTGGGATTTTAGTATCAAAATACTCAAATCTTTTTTATCATTTCATGGAAAGACTAATGGACTGGTTATTTATGTACACACGTATATTACAACTTGGAAACATCAAGGATGCCAAGCTGGGACTTTTACATTGCACTCAAACTGGTTCATCATAAATATGGCGAACACTTCGATAAATACAAATAAAATTATTAAGTTATTTATGTTATTATATGTATTGTTTTATAATTGTTCAATCTAAAACGAGAGTATTTGTACATAACTAGGACATCTTGCTTTACCTGTTTCTTAAAAAAATCTCAAAAATATATGTACATTTATAACAATGTGCAATTATACAACTATTATCGATTATTGTCTTGAGCATAATCTGATTTTCCAAGTCACTCTTTATAAGAAATTGTTGCATAAAAGCACTCATTTCATATTACTATAATGTATGGAACAAGCATGCGCGAAGCACTCGTAAAATCTATGTATGACAAAAACAAAACAAATGTTATTGATTTCAACTTTTCATTATCTAAAAATCAAGTATAATTTTAAGTGTATGAATTACTAGTTTTCATTGTATACAAATAAGGATTTCCATATAAGGGAACCTTGGTTTTGAATTCTTTTTATATAAATATATGAATCAAATTTGGAAATAGAGAAGTTTTTGTGCTTATGCCTATCATAAAAACAATTCGGATTTGGAAGAAGGCCTAATTAATTTGAGATTCAAATAATCAAACGTCACAAACGTAAATTGTAGTTTTCAACTGAAATCTAATTTTGTTGCAACATAAATACTGGAACTTCCCACCTCGTTTTTTTTTTTTTTTAGTATAGATAGTCTTAAAGATGTGGTATGTTTCAGATACGTGATTGTCAATTTGATCACAAGTAGAATTTGAACATTATATTCTTTTCCAAAGTCCTAGAAAAAGAAAATGACAACTGCAGTTTTGCTTGATTGTTAAGGGAACAGGGAACTGTATTACTGGTGATGATACGTCCGAGGTCAAACATTCGTTTAATGACAATAGCACTGCTCAAAAGAATTAAAGGAACACTAAAGTAGTATTTAACATTTTCAACAACTTTAACTGTTTGCAACTATTGCAAAATATGTGTTAGAAGTTTTACTCGTACCCGTATGCATACCTGACATGGGGCTACCGATTTGTGAATTTTGAAAAACAAATTTGATTGGTTATATATGATGAATTTTTAAAAATATTTGTAATAAGCCATTCACTAATAGGGATATCACTATCAAACCCCACGTCAAGTCTGCATCTGAACCTTCTCATATCATTATTTCCCTCTGCCATATTTCTTACAAAACTTGATAAAGAAACGGCATTGCTTTCAGTATTTGTTTTTAAAATGTCATAAAGATAACGTTTGTTCAATAAAAAGCGCAACGTTTACCATGCGCGTATATAAAGTATTTGAGGAAAATAAACAAATGTTCATTAGATCCTTTTGAGAAGTGTATTATGACAGTGCAAGGTTTTGTTATTGATTAAATGTTCGACTTACTTTAAGAAATACAAATCCCTGTGCTTAAGTGTGAATTGTATTTGGAAGAAATATATAAAACCCTAAAAAGGTATGATTGAAGAACATATTTCGAAAGGATTGTTAACACAATAACACTTAAAATGATAAAAATGTTATACACAAACATGGGGCACATCATAACATTCCAAATAATAGCAAACAATTATACTTCATGTGAAAGTTTCCCTTTCATAGTTATTTCCTTATTGTATGAAGTCATATCATTTAATAAAATCTACAATGACTGAACAAAATCAGTTGAAGATCATTTAGAGATTATTAGTTGAAACAATGCATACGGTGGTTCACTCATATCAATTCAATCTAGCACTTAAAACGATTCAGTTATTTGATAATCTGATTTTCGCGTAGATACAAAAACTTGCTTAATCAGATTAAAGAGCGAAATACAGTTATCTTCTTTCAAAATTTTCTTTGAAAATAATATTTAATAACCCCTCGTAAGCCTTCATTTTTCAATTAGTTCATATCATGCCAGGTTAACATTTCATTGCAAACTTTGTCGGTTTCCTGATTAAAAATGGCAAATTAACAACGGAAAACAAATGGTACAAGAAATAACAAACAAAAAGTAACAATTTTCAGTGACGTGGAATGATAAAGTAAACAAACTTCAATACAATAACAATACAAAAACCTACATAGCTGCAACAGAATATAGAGGATTTCACGAAATAGGACTTTTGTTCAGATATTGCGTTGAAGATACGCACTTGTCGAATAGCCATGGTAATGTTTCGTTCTTCGTTACTTGCTTTGGAGATTTTACAAGGGCTTCGAAGGTAGGCTAATTTCTCACTTTGACCAAAGACCTTTATAATTGGTCATTAAGCTTTGAAAGGAAATTTTGAAGTCATAGCCGAACGGTTGAAATTTTGGACTTAGGGATAAAGTTCAGTTATTGAGGAAGAGGTTTGGTAGGGGGTTTACTGGTTATTAATTTGAAGGACCTTTGTTCAGATATTGCATTGACGTTATGTACTTGTCAACTACCATTGGTTATGTGCCATTCATTCCCTCAGTTTCGGGGCACTCTGAAGAAGAACGAAAGGTTTACCATGGAATTCACAAGACAAGCAATACTTTTTAAATGGCACATCATGAAGCGTCACTAGTTCAATGAAATAGCACTTTATGCCTTATTGTCTTTTTTGATAAGTTACGAGTTTGTACCAAAAATATATCCATTTTCTCAAGTCATTCATTAATTTGAAATTTCCTTGGCACCGAAAAGCAGAGATCATTGCTGAAAAGTAACAAAAAGCTCCTGGAAAAATAAATAATTAATTAGTACTCATTCCAATAAATTGCTTTCAGTTTTGTCCGATTGTCATTTTAATAAACCAATCAGATGCCTTGTTTCAGCAACCTCATCGTCTTGTAAACTGAAATTCGATTGGATCTCTGGGGCTTGCGAAAGTATAGTATTCCACGAACAGATTGTCCTTCCCTGGTTCAAGGCCGATGTTGAATTTCAGAAGTAGCTGTGAAAGGATGAAATGATACATATTTAAATTTCATTGAATCGAAAAACTACATTGAATTCTCGCTTTATACATATATTTTTATTTGAATAAGACTGAGTAATATGCATGACTCACATTTACCAATCCAAATAAATTTATGCAATGGGTTTAGAACAGGATTTGCTGACAGGAGAGGGTTCTTTGAAATTCCAGGACCTCATTTCAAAAAGCAGTAAGGTGATCGTAAGTCACCTAAGATAACTTTAGTGCAGTGTTAAAGAATGGGAGTTAAGGTCAACTTTATTTAAGTTTGCTTTGTGAAAGGAGGCCCAGGAGATCTCAATGTGTCCTCTATTGATAAAGTTGACATTAAGATTCACTTTAATTTCGTCAGTTCCCTTATTTCTTTCCGGCAGTATATTTCTAAAGCGATTAAGCTTACCTAGCACGTACGCCTGTGAAATCTACTGTGTCAGTATTATATTTGTTGTATAAACAGTTATATATTTAAATGTGTCACACACACTTCATAAAAGGGTCAGTAACCAACCTTGACCTTAGTTGGAAGCCACCCGTTTCTCCGACCGTTCTGTCTGCATGATTCTATATACCGTATTTAATCATTGTCAAGCTGTTCTGAACCAGGGTGTCTGAACTATACCATCTACCAGCCTACTATGGGATTAAAGTCAGGTTTATCACAAGTCTCATTGATGGGATATTTGTAAGGTTATTTGAACCACTTTGCTTGTGATTTTCTCTCTTTTCATTTTACATCAACTTTACATAAGTAGCCCTGAGGCAAACCGCTTAGAAATGGCGTTAGTAAATATATGCATTTATCGCATAATTGCCTTCTTTGAAAGCACAACGTGTTTTATTAAAAAAAATTAAGACACTTTAGAAATGTTTCCCTTCTCTAAGTACGCTGCTTTAAATGCACAGTTGTGAAAGAGACAGTCAGATAGAGCGACTTTATTTGGTCACAACAAGAAATTCTGGATGATGATTGTTTTGTTTATATTTATTGAAAATGTAAGACTGTATTATGACTTCGAAAAGAGCAATCGCCTGCCTAAAATAATCCTTGAATAAACTCTGGGTCAAATCGATGGTTGAAATAATCGCCGGGTCATTATTCAAGGATTTATGGTATTCCCTACTATATTATTATATATGGTATTCCCTACTATATTACTATAGGGAAAGGGTCTACAGGCATGTATGTCTTTTCTAACGTTATTTCAAACCAATCGATATCCCTGTGGTAAGAATGAATTGGCATTTCTAGTAAATATTCTACAGTACGACCACAGAGTAAGTCAAGATTCGGACACTGACCTTAGAGCGACCAAGGTCGATGACCTGAGGTCACCTTAGAGTACACCCCGGATAGATTTACATTGACATCTCTTTGATGTGACAATTATGAATAAATGAAAGAAACCTACCGGTCGCTCTAAATCTTTGACATGTACCTACTTACATAGCGGCCCATGCAGTGACTTAACATACAAAGGTCCATATATAAATTACTTTGACACCATTTGACGATAGAGTTGTTTATATGTAAACGAGGCAGGCTACCAGTAAGTATAAATTTGATCTATATTGTATGTAGGTTAGAGCACGCAAGGTGAATGACCCTTAGGACCAGGACACAGAATGTGTTATGGATTCGATATATTACAAATTAACATAAATAGAAGATTTGTAAAACAAGTATACATATTTTATTGTTTAAATTAACCCTTCAACGTACAATCATAGAACTGATATATTTTGACATATGTACATTTTATGGCCACAAGAGAGGGTTTCACCAAGTTGGATTACTGGAACTCAATCCTTCCTTTTGAATATATATGTTCAAATAGATATGGCCATACATTCGCAGAAAACATAGATATATGGCGACAGGTTAACATTTCCCAATGATTTAACATTGTATTCACAATAGTCACTTGTTTGCAATCGATGTTTAGAAGTAAGGTCGGCAAAAGTCACGATAGAAAATCACAATTAATTAAAATCTGTTAATTATGTATAACGTGGTAAAATTTATCTGCAGATGGGTCTTTTTTGTAGGAAAGAGGTAAATGATCATAAAACGCCCATAAAAGTTTGACCACCCCCTCTGAAAGCTTTTGAAAAAAGAATATGTGTCAAAGAGAAAATTTTGTTTCAATAGAATTAAGGTTACCTACCATTCACTTTTCTTATGAAAACCTATCAGGTAGGAGATCTTTATTTACTATATTTGGGCATATCTTGGCAGTGTGCATACCCCCGCACCCCCACTGGATCCGCCAACGCACCCTCCCCCTCCCCCTTTTCAAGTCCCTGATCCGCCCGCACCGCACCACCTTATTGGATGATTTATAAGTAATGTGAATGCCCTAGCGGTTACAGGTGCGCGCTAACTAGAACGTGAAGAGCTTTACAAATAATTGAATCCTATTTTAAAATGGCTTATATAAGGTGAAAGATTATTTCTTTTTGAGAAGCAATATTGAGGAAACCGGCTCTCCTCAATGACTTAGATAAACATCTAGTTTAGTAATGTAAATAGCGTATTGTTGGTTAACAATGTATTGAGGTTATGAGAATATGAAATAGTCGTAAATCTAAAAGAGAGGCTTAACTTTAGCTGAACATGGGACTTCACGCACATTACTCTCTAATTGCCTATGTTATGCTTTTGATATAAAATTATGTTGACACAGCCATAAACTGCCTCAGGTAGAAATTGGCTTGTCGAATGACTTTTGAGTGTCAAAATAAGGTAAAAACGCATAATTGCTTAATGATAAAAAAAACGACACAGCGCCTTCAGCCATAAACTGCCTCAGGTAGAAATTGGCTTGTCGAATGACTTTTGAGTGTCTAAATATGGTAAAAACACGCATAATTGCTTAATACATAATAAACGAATATACATAATTTAAATGAAAAATAACCTCCCCCCAAATTTAAACACTTCTCCATATAAAATATCTCCTCTTCATGCATTTAAGCATTGCATCTTTTCGTGGATCAGTAAACATTATCTTATGACAATTTTCGATAACCTTGGGCCAAAAATGCCCCTTCTTCATACCTAATTACATAATTTTTTAAGCAACACACCTTAGCAGCAGCCAGGTAAATCTCCTGTTCCGCGAATCGTCTCCCTGCGCAGTTCCTAGGCCCGAACCCGAACGGCAGGTGCGCCATGGGTGGGAGAACACACGGCCTATTGCCCTTCTCATCCCTCAACCAGCGCTCGGGTATAAACTCGTATGGTTGGCTGAAGTATCTGCTGTTTTTCACTGCTCTTTGATTGTTCATCACAACAAGTGTCTGAAATGAAGAAGAAAGTTTTATTTACAGCTTTGTGACGCATGTCATGAAAACATATTTTATAACAAAAATCATCTTTTAATTAGAACAATGTCTAATGTAGCGAAAATATGCATAAACCGGGTTTTTGGTGTACTTGATCCTTTCTCTGTTTATTTATTATATCAAGCGTACATTTTTCCACGTTGCTTGAACTACTTGCTCTTACAATTACGCTTATAATGATATAGCAGAACGTTACTGAGCTGTAATACGACTGTTTATTGGATAACACGAATGACATGTAAAACAAGTAACATGGCCCAAACGTAACAAATTTAACGTGGAAAACAAAACCTGAGTAAACTCTAGGAGCATATATATCACTGGATGCTTATTTTACAAAACGAATTTCAAATGACTTTCAAGTTACACACTTTACACAAATCCATACATGAATCACCCACCTATACTTTGTGACCCATCCTACCAATATATGTTAATGTAATAGATTCTGAATCCAGTCATCGAAACCATACCAACTGAATCGAAAGCTACAAAAGTGCTTGGTTTGATGTTTACGATAGAGGCATATCGAGTGGGAAGGAAGACGAAAACACACTTAAGAGGCCATTTGCTGGAAACTTTGAAAACTTGACCAAAAAATGGATGTTTAAAGCAAGTCGTAAACCAGATCAAACGCAGAATATTATTCGTTTTTAACCCTAAATTGATTTTTTTAACAAATTTAAAAAAAACACATACCAGGAACATGATAACAAATATAGTTTGTTTTAATATGAACCATTCCTTTTAACATCTAAAACCCGTGTTTTAATTTACCTTGTAAAGTCTTGTTTTTCTTGCATTTAGAATAAGGAGTGCTTTACAATATTTTGAACAAATGTGACAAATTCAGAGAAAAATTCATATTCTTAGCTACCAGTGAAGGCTTAGTATGAAATCTGATATTGGAGAATAGTTATGACAAAATATATCATTTTTACAATGTCATAACTATTCTCCAATATCATATTTCATACGTAAGCCTTCACTAGAGATATATATTATTCTCTGAATTTGTCATATTTGTTTAAAACATAAATATATTTGACCCAATAGTTAATACTCCGTTCAGTCTTCGCTATCAAATTCTCATTTTTCTATATATGGGTCAAATGTTCTCCTTATCTTATCCTTTGCAAGGTTGATTTCCCTTGATAGTTCCTGGCGCCGCGAGACGTAAGATAATGGTGGTCATGGCTCCAAACAATGAAATCAGTAATAAACGAAAAAGAACGCAATATCTAAACGATTTCCAAACAACTTCAGAGAATTGCAAATGTGATCTTTATACGAAATCGAAAAGAAACTAAGTTCAGATCACAGGTCCATATTGCCTCATAAAAATGGTACATAACTGTATGGATTCATCGAGTGGTCCCACACTTGGCAAATCGTAATTAAACCTAGGCCTTCCAAAAAAATAGAAATATGTCTAGAAATAACATGTTTACACACACGATCACGAAGTAATTACAATCCATACCTGTCATTCACAATGTTATCCCAGCATATGACATCATCACCAATGCATAACCATTAAATGTCATAAAATGAATACCATTGTATCTTACTACTGTATTTTCACTTCTACTGCTGCAGGACACAACTCACGCTTAACCCTCAACCGCTGGTTTGCTGTTGGTAGCCTTTCTTGTTCTTTCAGCTTGCTTGTTCATTGAACCGCCCGTTAAAACAGTAGTTGTGTCCAATTTTCGATAAGGTTTTTTAAATTTGGAAAGCCCCCCAACCCCCCCCCCCCCCCCCCCCCCTATGTAATCTAAAGCAGCTGATATAATTATATTTTCCTCAACGATTTTTTTTTCAAATTTAAAATGTATGTTAAACTCAACATGCAACATGCAATTCAAAAGTGCAATAGACAAGATTTTTGTTGTTGTTGGTTAGGACAAATCTCAGATTCGAACACATGAGCTTAAGATAAAGATAATCTTACCCCTGCGGGAACATGGTACCCCCCGACCACAAGATCCTTGGGTATAAAGCGACCAGTGCCCGACATGGTGGGGTATATGTACCTGCAAGGAATGACAAGAAAATGTAAGCTTGTCTGAAATTCATTTTCGATTTAAGATGACTTGTTTTTGACACTTTGATTTTTATGCATTCAAAAACCATCTTGCACAAATATATTTTGGTTAAGGTGATCAGTATTCAATGTAATAACTAAAACTTTAAGATCTTTACTGGTTCCACCTAAAGCATGCCTTGAAATTTACATCATTCATACATATCATTCCTCACCTCATCCCTGAAAATACAAAGGAATAATGTGAAGCGACGGGCCAGAAAAGGGAGGCAATAAGATCATTGCTTCGAGCCCACTCTGAATCCAGAGTATACTACTGATCCTTTTTCAATTTTTTCAAAACTGGAGAGAACACCTTCCCTGAGAAGAAGAATTTTCTCATCAATAGTCTGTCTTCAAATGCTCTCTAGCTAAAAGCTACGATGATCTCATTTCAATAAACAAAGCTTTAGTTGCCTTACAAAAACACTGTTCTTTCCTAAGGAATTCACTATTCAATCAATCTTCTTGCTGAAGGCCAGGATGTTCTTATTTCAAAACTACAAAGCTTGAGTTTCCGTACAGAGAACACCTTCCCCGGCCTAAAGGATTCCCTTATTGCTACAGGCCAGGATGATCTTATTTCAAAACTACAAAGCTTTAGTTTCCGTACAGACAACACCTTTCCTGACCTAAAGGATTCCTTTCTTGCTACAGGCTAGAATCATCATACTTCAATAAACAACAGTTCAGTTTCCTGACAAAGAACTCTTTCCCTGGTCTAAAGGAAACCCTTATTGCTACAGGCTAGGATGATCTTATTTCAAAACTACAAAGCTTTAGTTTCCGTACAGAGAACACTTTCCCTGGCCTAAAGGAATCCCTTATTGCTACAGGTTAGGATGATCATACTTCAATAAGCAGAACTCAAGTTTCCTTACAGAGTAGACCTTTGCCCACCTGAAAGACTCCCTCAAGCAGGCCTTGAGATAGACGAGTTTGTTCATGTGTTCCGCCTTGAGGTCTCCCTGGTCTCCCACCACGGTCTGGAGCTCCTCGTGCAGCTTCTCCTGCTTCTCTGGGTGGCTCGCCAGGTTGTACAGGAAGATCTGCATGTTCTGGGCCGTCTGCAAATACATGTACCATCAAGCTAGGATCAGCTTCCTCCTGCTACAGAGCACCTTTGAATTGTTCAGCTCACATTCTTGTACAGTGTATGGCTACATATTATTAGTCCGTAAAATGATCCTAGCAATAATAATAGTATCCGGAAGCAAATGACGGTTCAGTTAGAGGTATTTTGCTTGTGATCCATGATTGGGATGAGCCTGCTCCTGTTTCAAAACCCCGATAAGTCTGATATCTATCAAGACATACCTCGTATCGCTATAGATAACTAGTCTGTTTGAGTATTTATCAAGGACCCTTGCTAACCCACTTTCATGAGCTGGTGGAATACATAGACATGAGAATATATGGTACTCACAGATTCAGTGCCTGCTACGAAGAGATCGAGAGAAATCATTTTAATCTCGTCAAGAGAGAAGTGTCCCGCAGATAGGAGAGACAAGAGTAGGTTGGGTTCGTCAGGGTTCAGTTTTCCCTCCTTCTCCATTTGCTCTATTGTTTCGAACGCATCCTTCAAGCATATTGCGATGTGGCTGTGTTGATATAAGGTGGATAAGTATTACTAATAATTGCTGTGATTTTTGGACAATGAAATGAGATCGATGGCGAAGCTTTTACGTGCAAAATGCACGGTGATTTTTGAGCGTATCAACGCTGAAATGAATTTAGGAACAATATCATAAGTGTCACTTGGCTTCGGCTTAAGAGATAATGAACTGGGCCAAGTGCTTCAAAAATTTCATTTAACAATTAGGTGATCATAAGTCAAAAAGGTAACCGGGGATAATAATAAAAAAAATTCTCCTCATACAACGCATATGAAATGTGCTTACCTTTGAATGGACTCGAAACATGTGGCGTATTGTTTGTAATACTGTGATTTGAACAGACCCATTATGAGGGGCGGCGAGTGGAAGAACTTTGAGAACAAGGCAAAGAACGTCCTCATGGTGTCAAATATGTGAGCCTTATTTGGGTCCTGGTCGAAATCGTCATCCAGGAGGCCCAGTCGTGTGTTGAATGTCACCACTCCGATACCTGAACAATATTTGTTTTATTCAAACCATTACGTCTTTGCTCGTATATCAATCTCAGCAAATTCAAATTAACAGTTTTATATGGTCATACTGTTGCTCAAATATAATCTTTTATTACTCGCCCGTGTAAGATACCGCATTGTAATATTTATACTACAATCTAGTATTGTTCCCGTAAAGATCAAAGGGTCCGCCGATCCTTTATTCCGCAATAATGTATAGTTTTTGAGTGACGTCACGAAACAATGGCCCATGACGTCAATAACAATTGGCTATGACGTCACTAGTTATGGCCCTGATCGAGGATTTTCAATTTGCGACCTAACGTGATTTACAAAACATTTTTATATTTGGAGTAGAAATAACTTAAACGAGTAAAAATCGACATACTAGAAAAGTAATAGAGTAGCCCTAACCATCATGTGTTTTACAATAAAGTATAGTTTTGCCCTGAACTATTATAACGTCAAACAACTCGGCCTTCGGCCTCATGCTTTAACTATAATAGTTCAGGGCAAAACTATACTTTATTGCAAAACACATGATGGTTAGGGCTACTTTATTTCTTAAATATTAAACTAATGTAATAACACAATGCAAGGATGACGTCATAGAAGTGTGTTGTTGTGACGTCACAGTGTAAGCGCGCCGTCACAATGGTTGATGAGTCGAGAAAATGTTAGTTTCGGCGACTTATCGATATGTTTGATTTTTAGGGCAAGTAATAAACAGAATACTAAACTCCCTTCCATTTAATACTATTTTTATTTAACTCGTGAATGATTTGGTATCAAACTCGCTTTCGCTCGTTTTATACAAAATCATTAACTCGTTTAATAAAAATAGTATTAAATGGAAGGTCGTTTAGTATCATCTATATATCACACTGGAATGTATCTGTAATAAAAAAATTCAATTGGTGTCTGTAAGTCAAAAAACGGATAAAAAGGATATTTACACTTTTTAACCAACGAAGGTAAAACATCGGGCTTCATTCTGTGCATAAGAATTATTGAAATTGACCGTGTTCCTAGCAAAAGATATACCATTCCAAAAGATCTAGGGAGCTTTGTATATATTCCTTTTAAAAAAAAGTGTTCCTAAATTCTTTTGACTATTATTTCTGCATTATTCCAGAATATTGCTTCTACCGGTTGACAGACTCATTCGTTGTTATCCTCTTTACAGGTTCTGCAGAAGAAAAACCTCGATGGGTTGAGAACGTCTTCTTGTACATGATGTGACATTGGTTAATTAAGACGATAAAACCTTAACATAAGATATAAGTAGGTACATGTATATGCTATCTAAATACATGTATGCATATGATAATGATGGAATGTAGGAAGTAACATGGATAGTAAACTACTTAACCTCAAAAACCGAAATATTCTACTCATCATAGCAACATAACCCTTAAAAGAATAAATATAAAATGTGTGTTCATGCTAATGCATTTGAGATGTGCACACAGAAGTAATAACCAAGATGTCCCTCAAGCCAAGCCTACTTACATAATGGTTTTTATCTGGCCCCTAAACATGCACATATTATCAACACAAGGTGTACGCCAAGGTCGAAGCTACTTCAGAATAAATAGGGAAGTCTATGATGTCTAAGCACTTTGCTCTCATTAACTTTTTCCGTACCTTAAGCTAATTAGGTTTTTGATTTACAAGCAAGAGGGTTATTTCAAACTCGCTTTGACGTTTTCCAAAGAGAACGTGTAAATATTGAGGCAAGGCTAATCTAAAACATCATATTTTTTTATAAACTTATACACTTTTCATATCTTTTTTTAATTGCTCGATATTAGAATTTCTTGTGTATTTCCAATCGAAATCTCATTAAAAGATAATAGCAAAGTGAAGCAATATGGATCAGATTTCAATAAGATTTTCCAATCGTAGCAATATAGCAACATGTCTCAATGCAGCTGTATCCCTACTTAATTTAACCACTTTAAAGGGGCAGTAGCACGTTTTTAGGGGGAATATAAGGTGATGTCAGGATAATAAAAATAAATGGTTCCAATTGGAAGACAATGTATTTAAGCTGAATGAAGCAGTAATAAATCAAATATATAATGTAAAGTTCAGCCATGCGATTCCTTTTTCTTACACAAAATGAATCAAGGTGTTCACACAAAAATGGCCGCTAATGGACTTTATGTGAATGTTTATAATTTGTTCTCTTACTATGGATGATTGGTTTGTGTAATGATATTTTTGACACTATCAAAATAATACATTTTGCATAACAAACAATCATCAGTAAAAAATTGAAAATAATTATTTAAAAAATGTGCTACTGCCACTTTAAGAGGTGAACTTACTTTCGGCAGCGTATTTGAAAAACTCAGCTTGTAGCTCCTCGGCGTTCAAGTTGTTCTCTGTGATCTTCCGTATAAGATCGTCAGCCACTTTGTTCTGTGCTTGCAGGTAATGGAGAGGTGAAGACGGCATCATCAACTTGGCGTTCACTGCCCGCCGTAAACTGTACCACTCCTCTCCTTCTCTGGTGCCAAAAATAAAACGTATTTTCAAGACATTAGCGCGTTTTTAGGAAATACCATTTCTCAGATTTTCCTCCAATAAAAGTCGGTTTATGATATTTTATTATCTTCAGAGGGTCAAATATCTTATTGTTTTACTATATTATCCGTTGTTGTAAACGGATAAGGTTTCAAGCGAAAATAGCCTTCGGTCATTTTTGCGTGAACACCTTTTAATCATTTGAGAAAGGGAAGATATTTCGCGTTCTTTAACCAAACTTGGTACATTCAAACAAACACAATAATTCGTAGTTGTAGACACAACGATCGAGTATTGACCAAACATAGCTAAGGGTCATTGTGGTGTGAATACTTTTTAATTATCTAAGGATGGAAAATAGATTCGCGTAACTAAACCGATTATAGCACATAGATTTGAATCAAACATTGTCATGTAAATGTTATTTCGTTTTCGGGAAATGCATTAATTCACTTTATAACCTTCCCCTGTCCCTGTTCATGTTAAAGCCAAGTAAACGTAGGTTGGAGATATGTTAAGATTGATGGGTGATTATGCAGAAACCTTCCAATGTAGATCTTCACAGGCTACCAAAGTATTTTTTGAAAACGTGACCTGTTGATAATAGTATTAAATCGATCACCTTTAAATTTTGTCATTCTTGATCTTACAAATTTGTAATTTCAATACAAATGAAACCAAAGAAATCATACAGAACAAAAAGAGTAAATGAAAGAGAAAAGTTAATACTAGGAAACAAAACGAAGATGACAAAATAAACAACCCTAATAAGGCTAAAAAAAACCTGTAAGCATAGGGTTTCCAATGACGTTGACAATAAACAAGACGATCACTACAGCGAAGAAAAAAGATAAAGAGAAATTATTTTATTTTATTAAGACCGGAAGTCAAGAAAGAAGACAAGACACACAAGAAAACGAAACTTAATGTATGGATATTTATAAAAGTAAAAAGACACCAAACGTAAACGTAAACGTAAAACAACCAAAAAGTAAAGGAAACTCACAAACCACCCAGTCCCGCATTGATGCCCTTATCCTTAGAATACTGGAGATGTATTTCAGGCAGGGGTCTCTTGGGCAGGCGCCCCTCGTTCCTGAAGACCGTCTCTATATCGTGGGGCTCCTCCACATACACGATCCACCGTCCCATGTTGACCTTCACCACCGGGCCGTACGTGTCGTGGAAGTGGTCCATCATGTCGTTCAGACGAGGCATCCCGAAGGTGGCTGAAACACATAGTTGGCATTTTGATAAGTATTCCGCCAATAAATGTTATCTATCTGCTTTTACTGCCCTGCTGTTCCATAGTTATCATGGGTCTGGTCCATTTTGTTGTTCAGACGTGGCTTCCAAAGGTGGCTGAAATACATATGTTTCCGTAGTATTCCGCCAATGTATCGTAAATCTTACTTAATATCTAATTTTACTGCCCTGATGTTCCATAGTTATCATGGAAGTGATCATTGATGTTGTTTAGTTAGAGCATTCCAAATGTGGCTGAAATATAAAGTTGTCATGTAATGTAAAACCATTCTCTCCCATCAGAGTTCAATCAAGTTAAAGATGCTGATCAAACTTCTTTTGGAATTAGACCAGTTACCTGGTCGTTCATCTAGCACAACATTCATATTTCATGTTGCACAACAAACAATTTGACCAAATGACAACACTTCACCTTGGAAAAGTTTGTTCGTGTCACAAGACCTTTATCATGACTCGGTAGCCAAAATGATGACCTTTGAACATGGTCCCCTGATTGCACAACTAACTTTGATTGTATCCTTTCAGTCTTCACCTTTTCTAGCCCACAGACTCAACTCATTCAAACAGTGGTTGGATCAACGTTTTATGAACTGATCAACCTCTTTGAGGAGAGAATGGTCGTAGACGTGATCGATAGGCTTTAAGTCCTGTTCTATAGTTAGTTGAAAATATTATTGCTTGAACAAAATTCTTTCACTACTTCAATAGAATGATCCATCATTCGTTAATCGTGATGTTTCGATGTTTGCTGAAATATGAACATATTTTGAACATAATATTTTCGAACGATGGAGAAGTTTTTCTTTAATAACTGTCATGAGTGTCATTAACTTTGTCATCGTGTCATTCAGGCGAGACATCTCAAAGATCTTATTTGAAATGATAAACGAGTTTTCAATTTCACAATTGACCAAACATGGCATGGAAATGATCAATCATTTGGACGTTACATTCTGGATTTGGCAGAAATATGAGTATATTTACATGATAAAAAGGTCGTATTTTCACCACTGGACAATACTTATACTTGAAATTGTCCATCATGTCTTTTAAACGTTGCATTCCAAATGTCGTTGAAATATGAATGTATTTTGTCATGTTCTGCCAAGTGTTTTCACTACTGAACTACACTTTTATGATTGAGAAGAGACATGCTAAATGTCGCTCTATATAAATATATTTCGTGAACATTTCATTACAACTGGAACCAGAATTCCACCATCTTGTGTAGGCAATTAAATAAAGTTGAAATATGATTTTTGTTACCATAAACCAATTTTTGATTCCCTAAAGGTTTCGAGCATAAAGTTAATGCTTCTGTTATCAGAAATATCTCAAATATGCATTTTAAAGGAACCATATACATCTGCATATGATCACAAACGGAAATCATATAAACACGAGATAATTAAACTATAATAAATTACAACAACAGCAATTGCCTGTCAGCCCTTGACGTGAGAAGTAAATGGTTTGAACAAGTTCAGTGTTTAGATAAACATGACCTACGTACTATGCTAATGATTTATCAGAACACGTGTGTACTTGAAAAGCCGAACTGAAATGCTACTAAGTCAATCAATTTCTCTTTAACACTAACTATAAGAGTGCAAGCTTTCAAGTAAACGAGATACCTAGTATATATATCCTTGTCTAATTATGACGATGTCCGTTTCAAGGAAACGCCTTCAGTTCTTGAATTCTGGCAGTTGTTTTCATCAGTCAGACAGAAACAAAGACAAGGCAATGAGGTGTACTGGTTGGAAGCAGCAGTAGAAGTGAAAATACAGTAGTAAGATACAATGGTATTCATTTTATGACATTTAATGGTTATGCATTGGTGATGATGTCCAGGTTATACCTAGAAGTTAATTACTGAAGATATATTCACTCCTGACGCTGTCATAAGTGTACCTATCTACGGTACGGATGTTTAGAACATGTTTTATGTTTCAAGATGCTTCAAACCAATTTGAGTTGTATAACACAGGTTCCTGGCTCTAGACCCGTATCTTTACCGTTGCCAAAACAAACAAAAAAACCAAAAAAAAACAAAAAAAACTCGATTGATGTCAACGCCTATCAATAAATCGTCTTAACACTTTTTTTTAAAGCATCGGTAATATTGGAGTCTTTGTTGACCCAGTGTCCTATGCGCCATAACGCATGAGATTGCAAAGAGATACAGGTCATACAATTGGAATGTTTATTTGGTTCTTTTTGCACAATGAATCCATACAGTTATGTACCATTTTTATGAGGCAATATGGACCTGTGATCTGAACTTAGTTTCTTTTCGATTTCGTATAAAGATCACATTTGCAATTCTCTGAAGTTGTTTGGAAATCGTTTAGATATTGCGTTCTTTTTCGTTTATTACTGATTTCATTGTTTGGAGCCATGACCACCATTATCTTACGTCTCGCGGCGCCAGGAACTATCAAGGGAAATCAACCTTGCAAAGGATAAGATAAGGAGAACATTTGACCCATATATAGAAAAATGAGAATTTGATAGCGAAGACTGAACGGAGTATTAACTATTGGGTCAAATATATTTATGTTTTAAACAAATATGACAAATTCAGAGAATAATATATATCTCTAGTGAAGGCTTACGTATGAAATATGATATTGGAGAATAGTTATGACATTGTAAAAATGATATATTTTGTCATAACTATTCTCCAATATCAGATTTCATACTAAGCCTTCACTGGTAGCTAAGAATATGAATTTTTCTCTGAATTTGTCACATTTGTTCAAAATATTGTAAAGCACTCCTTATTCTAAATGCAAGAAAAACAAGACTTTACAAGGTAAATTAAAACACGGGTTTTAGATGTTAAAAGGAATGGTTCATATTAAAACAAACTATATTTGTTATCATGTTCCTGGTATGTGTTTTTTTAAAATTTGTTAAAAAAATCAATTTAGGGTTAAAAACGAATAATATTCTGCGTTTGATCTGGTTTACGACTTGCTTTAAACATCCATTTTTTGGTCAAGTTTTCAAAGTTTCCAGCAAATGGCCTCTTAAGTGTGTTTTCGTCTTCCTTCCCACTCGATATGCCTCTATCGTAAACATCAAACCAAGCACTTTTGTAGCTTTCGATTCAGTTGGTATGGTTTCGATGACTGGATTCAGAATCTATTACATTAACATATATTGGTAGGATGGGTCACAAAGTATAGGTGGGTGATTCATGTATGGATTTGTGTAAAGTGTGTAACTTGAAAGTCATTTGAAATTCGTTTTGTAAAATAAGCATCCAGTGATATATATGCTCCTAGAGTTTACTCAGGTTTTGTTTTCCACGTTAAATTTGTTACGTTTGGGCCATGTTACTTGTTTTACATGTCATTCGTGTTATCCAATAAACAGTCGTATTACAGCTCAGTAACGTTCTGCTATATCATTATAAGCGTAATTGTAAGAGCAAGTAGTTCAAGCAACGTGGAAAAATGTACGCTTGATATAATAAATAAACAGAGAAAGGATCAAGTACACCAAAAACCCGGTTTATGCATATTTTCGCTACATTAGACATTGTTCTAATTAAAAGATGATTTTTGTTATAAAATATGTTTTCATGACATGCGTCACAAAGCTGTAAATAAAACTTTCTTCTTCATTTCAGACACTTGTTGTGATGAACAATCAAAGAGCAGTGAAAAACAGCAGATACTTCAGCCAACCATACGAGTTTATACCCGAGCGCTGGTTGAGGGATGAGAAGGGCAATAGGCCGTGTGTTCTCCCACCCATGGCGCACCTGCCGTTCGGGTTCGGGCCTAGGAACTGCGCAGGGAGACGATTCGCGGAACAGGAGATTTACCTGGCTGCTGCTAAGGTGTGTTGCTTAAAAAATTATGTAATTAGGTATGAAGAAGGGGCATTTTTGGCCCAAGGTTATCGAAAATTGTCATAAGATAATGTTTACTGATCCACGAAAAGATGCAATGCTTAAATGCATGAAGAGGAGATATTTTATATGGAGAAGTGTTTAAATTTGGGGGGAGGTTATTTTTCATTTAAATTATGTATATTCGTTTATTATGTATTAAGCAATTATGCGTGTTTTTACCATATTTAGACACTCAAAAGTCATTCGACAAGCCAATTTCTACCTGAGGCAGTTTATGGCTGAAGGCGCTGTGTCGTTTTTTTTATCATTAAGCAATTATGCGTTTTTACCTTATTTTGACACTCAAAAGTCATTCGACAAGCCAATTTCTACCTGAGGCAGTTTATGGCTGTGTCAACATAATTTTATATCAAAAGCATAACATAGGCAATTAGAGAGTAATGTGCGTGAAGTCCCATGTTCAGCTAAAGTTAAGCCTCTCTTTTAGATTTACGACTATTTCATATTCTCATAACCTCAATACATTGTTAACCAACAATACGCTATTTACATTACTAAACTAGATGTTTATCTAAGTCATTGAGGAGAGCCGGTTTCCTCAATATTGCTTCTCAAAAAGAAATAATCTTTCACCTTATATAAGCCATTTTAAAATAGGATTCAATTATTTGTAAAGCTCTTCACGTTCTAGTTAGCGCGCACCTGTAACCGCTAGGGCATTCACATTACTTATAAATCATCCAATAAGGTGGTGCGGTGCGGGCGGATCAGGGACTTGAAAAGGGGGAGGGGGAGGGTGCGTTGGCGGATCCAGTGGGGGTGCGGGGGTATGCACACTGCCAAGATATGCCCAAATATAGTAAATAAAGATCTCCTACCTGATAGGTTTTCATAAGAAAAGTGAATGGTAGGTAACCTTAATTCTATTGAAACAAAATTTTCTCTTTGACACATATTCTTTTTTCAAAAGCTTTCAGAGGGGGTGGTCAAACTTTTATGGGCGTTTTATGATCATTTACCTCTTTCCTACAAAAAAGACCCATCTGCAGATAAATTTTACCACGTTATACATAATTAACAGATTTTAATTAATTGTGATTTTCTATCGTGACTTTTGCCGACCTTACTTCTAAACATCGATTGCAAACAAGTGACTATTGTGAATACAATGTTAAATCATTGGGAAATGTTAACCTGTCGCCATATATCTATGTTTTCTGCGAATGTATGGCCATATCTATTTGAACATATATATTCAAAAGGAAGGATTGAGTTCCAGTAATCCAACTTGGTGAAACCCTCTCTTGTGGCCATAAAATGTACATATGTCAAAATATATCAGTTCTATGATTGTACGTTGAAGGGTTAATTTAAACAATAAAATATGTATACTTGTTTTACAAATCTTCTATTTATGTTAATTTGTAATATATCGAATCCATAACACATTCTGTGTCCTGGTCCTAAGGGTCATTCACCTTGCGTGCTCTAACCTACATACAATATAGATCAAATTTATACTTACTGGTAGCCTGCCTCGTTTACATATAAACAACTCTATCGTCAAATGGTGTCAAAGTAATTTATATATGGACCTTTGTATGTTAAGTCACTGCATGGGCCGCTATGTAAGTAGGTACATGTCAAAGATTTAGAGCGACCGGTAGGTTTCTTTCATTTATTCATAATTGTCACATCAAAGAGATGTCAATGTAAATCTATCCGGGGTGTACTCTAAGGTGACCTCAGGTCATCGACCTTGGTCGCTCTAAGGTCAGTGTCCGAATCTTGACTTACTCTGTGGTCGTACTGTAGAATATTTACTAGAAATGCCAATTCATTCTTACCACAGGGATATCGATTGGTTTGAAATAACGTTAGAAAAGACATACATGCCTGTAGACCCTTTCCCTATAGTAATATAGTAGGGAATACCATATATAATAATATAGTAGGGAATACCATAAATCCTTGAATAATGACCCGGCGATTATTTCAACCATCGATTTGACCCAGAGTTTATTCAAGGATTATTTTAGGCAGGCGATTGTTCTTTTCGAAGTCATAATACAGTCTTACATTTTCAATAAATATAAACAAAACAATCATCATCCAGAATTTCTTGTTGTGACCAAATAAAGTCGCTCTATCTGACTGTCTCTTTCACAACTGTGCATTTAAAGCAGCGTACTTAGAGAAGGGAAACATTTCTAAAGTGTCTTAATTTTTTTTAATAAAACACGTTGTGCTTTCAAAGAAGGCAATTATGCGATAAATGCATATATTTACTAACGCCATTTCTAAGCGGTTTGCCTCAGGGCTACTTATGTAAAGTTGATGTAAAATGAAAAGAGAGAAAATCACAAGCAAAGTGGTTCAAATAACCTTACAAATATCCCATCAATGAGACTTGTGATAAACCTGACTTTAATCCCATAGTAGGCTGGTAGATGGTATAGTTCAGACACCCTGGTTCAGAACAGCTTGACAATGATTAAATACGGTATATAGAATCATGCAGACAGAACGGTCGGAGAAACGGGTGGCTTCCAACTAAGGTCAAGGTTGGTTACTGACCCTTTTATGAAGTGTGTGTGACACATTTAAATATATAACTGTTTATACAACAAATATAATACTGACACAGTAGATTTCACAGGCGTACGTGCTAGGTAAGCTTAATCGCTTTAGAAATATACTGCCGGAAAGAAATAAGGGAACTGACGAAATTAAAGTGAATCTTAATGTCAACTTTATCAATAGAGGACACATTGAGATCTCCTGGGCCTCCTTTCACAAAGCAAACTTAAATAAAGTTGACCTTAACTCCCATTCTTTAACACTGCACTAAAGTTATCTTAGGTGACTTACGATCACCTTACTGCTTTTTGAAATGAGGTCCTGGAATTTCAAAGAACCCTCTCCTGTCAGCAAATCCTGTTCTAAACCCATTGCATAAATTTATTTGGATTGGTAAATGTGAGTCATGCATATTACTCAGTCTTATTCAAATAAAAATATATGTATAAAGCGAGAATTCAATGTAGTTTTTCGATTCAATGAAATTTAAATATGTATCATTTCATCCTTTCACAGCTACTTCTGAAATTCAACATCGGCCTTGAACCAGGGAAGGACAATCTGTTCGTGGAATACTATACTTTCGCAAGCCCCAGAGATCCAATCGAATTTCAGTTTACAAGACGATGAGGTTGCTGAAACAAGGCATCTGATTGGTTTATTAAAATGACAATCGGACAAAACTGAAAGCAATTTATTGGAATGAGTACTAATTAATTATTTATTTTTCCAGGAGCTTTTTGTTACTTTTCAGCAATGATCTCTGCTTTTCGGTGCCAAGGAAATTTCAAATTAATGAATGACTTGAGAAAATGGATATATTTTTGGTACAAACTCGTAACTTATCAAAAAAGACAATAAGGCATAAAGTGCTATTTCATTGAACTAGTGACGCTTCATGATGTGCCATTTAAAAAGTATTGCTTGTCTTGTGAATTCCATGGTAAACCTTTCGTTCTTCTTCACAGTGCCCCGAAACTGAGGGAATGAATGGCACATAACCAATGGTAGTTGACAAGTACATAACGTCAATGCAATATCTGAACAAAGGTCCTTCAAATTAATAACCAGTAAACCCCCTACCAAACCTCTTCCTCAATAACTGAACTTTATCCCTAAGTCCAAAATTTCAACCGTTCGGCTATGACTTCAAAATTTCCTTTCAAAGCTTAATGACCAATTATAAAGGTCTTTGGTCAAAGTGAGAAATTAGCCTACCTTCGAAGCCCTTGTAAAATCTCCAAAGCAAGTAACGAAGAACGAAACATTACCATGGCTATTCGACAAGTGCGTATCTTCAACGCAATATCTGAACAAAAGTCCTATTTCGTGAAATCCTCTATATTCTGTTGCAGCTATGTAGGTTTTTGTATTGTTATTGTATTGAAGTTTGTTTACTTTATCATTCCACGTCACTGAAAATTGTTACTTTTTGTTTGTTATTTCTTGTACAATATGTTTTCCGTTGTTAATTTGCCATTTTAAATCAGGAAACCGACAAAGTTTGCAATGAAATGTTAACCTGGCATGATATGAACTAATTGAAAAATGAAGGCTTACGAGGGGTTATTAAATATTATTTTCAACATGAAAGAAGATAACTGTATTTCGCTCTTTAATCTGATTAAGCAAGTTTTTGTATCTACGCGAAAATCAGATTATCAAATAACTGAATCGTTTTAAGTGCGAGATTGAATTATTATGAGTGAACCACCGTATGCATTGTTTTGACTAATTATCTCTAAATGATCTTCAACTGATTTTGTTCAGTCATTGTACATTTTATAAAATGATATGACTTCATACAATAAGGGTCTTACTATGAAAGGAAATTTTTCACATGAAGTATAATTGTTTGCTATTATTTGGAATGTTATGATGTGCCCAATGTTTGTGTATAACATTTCAAGTGTTCCTGTGTTAACAATCCTTTCGAAATATGTTCTTCAATCATACCTTTTTAGGGTTTTATATTTCTTCCAAATACAATTCACACTTAAGCACAGGGATTTGTATTTCTTAATCTCAGTCGAACATTTGATCAATGACAAAACCTTGCACTGTCATAATACACTTCTCAAAAGAATCTAAGGAACATTTGCTTATTATCCTACAAATACTTTATATACGCGCATGGTAAAAGTTGCGCTTTTTATTGAACAAACGTTATCTTTATGACATTTAGAATCAAATATTGAAAGCAATGCAGTTTCTGTATCAAGTTTTGTAAGAAATATGGCAGAGGGAAAGAATGATATCAGAAGGTTCGGATGTAGTCTTGACGTGGGCTTTGATAGTGATATCCCTGTTAGTAAATGGCTTGATACAAATATTTTAAAAAATCATCACTATAAAACCAATCAAATTTGTTTTTCAAAATTCACAAATCGGTAGCCCCATGTCAGGTATGCATACGGGTATGAGTAAAACTTCTAACAAATAGTTTGCAATAGTTGCAAACAGTTAAAGTTGTTGAAAATGTTAAATACTACTTTAGTGTTCCTTTAATTCTTTTGAGAAGTGCTATTGTTATTGAACGAATGTTTAACCTCGGACGTATATCATCGGTAATACAGTTCCCTGTTCCCTTAACAATCAAGCACAACTGCAATTGTCATTTTCTTTTTCTAGGACTTTGGAAAAAGAATATAATGTTCAAATTCTACTTGTGATCAAATTGACAATCACGTTTCTGAAACATACCACATATTTAAGACTATCTATACTACTAAAAAAAAAAAAAAAAACAGGTGGGAAGTTTCAGTATTTATGTTGCAACAAAATTAGATTTCAGTTGAAAACTACAAACTACGTCTGTGACGTTTGATTATTTGAATCTCAAATTAATTAGGCCTTCTTCCAAATCCGAATTGTTTTTATGATAGGCATAAGCACGAAAACGTCTCTATTTACAAATTTGATTCATATATTTATAAAAAAAAGTATTCAAAACCAAGGTTCCCTAATTTGGAAATCCTAATTTGTACACAATGAAAACTAGTAATTCAAACTATACTTGATTTTTAGATAATGAAAAGTTGAAATCAATAACATTTGTTTTGGTTTTTGTCATACATAGATTTTACGAGTGCTTCGCGCATGCTTGTTCCATACATTATAGTAATATGAAATGAGTGCTTTTATGCAACAATTTCTTATAAAGAGTGACTTGGAAAATCAGATTATACTCAAGACAATAATCGATAATAGTTGTATAATTGCACATTGTTATAAATGTACATATATTTTTGAGATTTTTTTAAGAAACAGGTAAAGCATGATGTCCTAGTTATGTACAAATACTCTCGTTTTAGATTGAACAATTATAAAGCAATACATATAATAACATAAATAACTTAATAATTTTATTTGTATTTATCGAAGTGTTCGCCATATTTATGATGAATCAGTTTGAGTGCAATGTAAAAGTCCCAGCTTGGCATCCTTGATGTTTCCAAGTTGTAATATATGTGTGTACATAAATTACCAGTCCATTAGTCTTTCCATGAAATGATAAAAAGTTTGAGTATTTTGATATTAAAATCCCAAGGGCCTTGTATTAGAATAAATAACTATGTAAAATCATTAGTTGTTTAAGTGACATAGATAGACGATTTATATGTCAGTCCTAATTGATTCAATACTAACAAGTTTGGAACATAATCAGTCATTTAAATGCCATAAATAAAGATACAAAAATCCTGTTGATTCAATATTTAAATGTTTTGAACATATTGTTTGAGTGCCATAGAGAGAGCGTTTTGATGTTTAATTCAACTTGAACGTACATGAACACTAATATGCTCCGAACATCAGTTGCTTCAAAGCTAATTTCTGCAATTTCTCAATTAATTCGACAGCTCCTATAATTTGACTACATGGTATTTTATTGAGGTCACAAATTCGAATATCTTCTGAAATTTCAACCAAGGGCTCAAATTTGATGATCCAATGATTCACCCATTGCTTGAAGTAATTGTTAGATTTGCAAAAATAAATGATTCCGAAGCATAATTTTCTCTACTGCAGTAAGCAATTTCAATTATTATGTGAGCGTAATTTTCCGGCAATCAGATTGGTCCAGAACTGGTCACGTGACAGTCGACAGAAAGTGACATTGACTTGACCACCGTGACCCCAAGTCCAACCAAAAGTGATATTGACTTGAGTTACTAAAAATAGTTCAACCATGGATAATTTCTAAAAATCTTTTGAAAAATTTGAGTGTCGAATTAATAGAGAAATTACGGTAGTATTGAACATTATCCTTGAAGTGCCATATACCTAAACTTATTGATTTGGGTCATGTTGCATAAGCTAAAATATAATTTCAAATAAATATGAATAGATGATGACTGTTATTGTCACGATACTAGTTTTATTCTTAAAATGAGAAATACATACCAGATCTAATTTTTTTTAAAGAAATATCATTGCATTTTGAAAGCAATAGTGTTTTATGATAAAGATAATAGCTCTGTCCCTTGAAATAATGCTGATTTTAACAGATCATATATGAAGATTTAATTATAATTGCGGGATATTTTCATTGAAATCTGCCTCTATATTCAGATTTGCATGCTGTGTATATAATACTACAATCATACAATTGTGTCTTTCATTATTTTATGAATAAAAAGGTTGTTATATTTTGTGTATATCCTGTTACATTTTGATAGAAAACTAATTGAATAAAATAATCTGATTCAGATATTGTTTCATTTTTTTTCTTAAAAAGAAAAGTACATGAGGAAATGACTATCACAATACATATTGGCCAGATTTTTTGACCACGAGAATCCATCATTATTGTAAATATTATGTAGGTAGAAAAAGGTAAAAACCTCCAGAGGGTGTAGGTTGCAAGAAGTATCTTCAATGAACACAGTCTAAGTAAACCTAGCCTCAATAATACCCGTTTCACTTCGATAGTCAAGCAAGATGCAGTAGCAGGTTGCGTCAGCCGATCTTTCAAATTGACCAATCAGGGATTGTCTTACCGAGCAGCAATGGTCTGCATTCGTACATACCGGTATTACATTGACGGGTCATAGGTCAGCGAAAGGTCGTCTGATGCAACCTGCTACTACACAATGCTAGACTCAAAATCGGAGTGAACGGGTATTATTGAGGCTATGTTAAATTTGACTGCAATGAACACGATTTTTTCAGAAAGTTTCTTTTGGTAAGTTTTGCTGCAAGGAGAACCTGTCATAAGCTGATAAGGGCTCTAAGAAAACCAAGGGTAGATCAGAACTTGACTTGAACTACCTCTGTGGGGAGAGAATGTGGGTTCCTCTGAAATGGATTGTTTTGGTGGATATGCAATTCAAAATTATAAACTTCTTTTTGTGCATTTATGCTGATACTGATATTTACAATTAAACATTTACATTAAACAACAATATAATATTTATTAACTCTAATAATAAGCATATGATGGAGAGTGGAATGAGTTAAGCCTTGCAGACACTGTTCATAATAATGCCTGCCAACCTGCAAATTGTGGGTTATTTTCAAATTTGGCTTTTTGGAGTAGAGGCCGCCAAGCCCAGCTGGCTTGTGAGACTTAAGAGCTCTCAACATTCATCACATTGCAGGGCTTGTTAAATGACAAGGAGGGCTGGAAGATTTCTCAAACCACAAGCCTCTGTTGCTTGTAGGGAGTAATACATATTTCGAACACTGCTTGCAGGGCAGGTTGTCACATCTCTTGACACTTAACCTTAGGTCTGCTGAACTGTTATCGGGTATAGATAACACAGACTTTGATTTCCGTTGAGATTTATTTACACATTTACACACAATCACACTTTCCTTGTTCTCACTACCGCTTTTTCCTGCAAAATAAAACATGAATTTGATTATACCAAAGTTTTTAGAACAAATACATATATAATACTTATCACACTCTGATAAAAATAGAGCCATTGGCTCTGTAGCTCATCAGGCTTCATCATCAATTATGCTGTAGAGTGTGGCCAATGTGATTCCCTCTTTGTAGAGGTTTCAGGGTCAACAATCATAAAATTAAGTATATAGGCGACAAGTTTCAGTTTTCTAGGCCTTATACTTTAGGAAAAGAAGATGAAAATAGATTTGAAGGACGTTCCTGTTGCCTTTATTAGGGGCAACAGGGTCACCAAAGCTACAATTCATAATCATTACTAGTCAAGGAGTCTGTACACAAAGTTTCAGCTTTCTAGGCCTCATGGTTCGGGAGAAGAAGATGAAAATAGGTTTTTAGGGTGTGGCCCCTGTGGCCCTTATTAGGGGCCACAGGGCCACCAAAGCTACAATTTATAATCATCACTAGCCAAGGAGTCTGTACACAAAGTTTCAGCTTTCTAGGCCTCATGGTTCTGGAGAAGAAGATGAAAATAGTTTTTTAGGGCGTGGCACCTGTGGCCCTTATTAGGGGTCACAGGGCCACCAAAGCTACAATTTATAATGCTCACTAGCCAAGGAGTCTGTACACAAAGTTTCAGCTTTTTAGGCCTCATGCTTCTGGAGAAGAAGAGGAAAATTGGTTTTTAGGGCGTGGCCCCTGTGGCCCTTATTAGGGGCCACAGGGCCACTAAAGCTACAATTTATAATGCTCACTAGCTAAGGAGTTTGTACACAAAGTTTCAGCTTTCTAGGCCTTATGGTTCTGGAGAAGAAGTCGAAATTCCTCAAAGTTTACGGACGGACACCATGCCATGCCATAAGCCCATCGGGCCTTACAGGCCAGATGAGCTAAAAATCCACTGTTGAAAGGGGTAGGGTAATAAAAATCAAAGAAGGAACTAGAACATGCTGTAGACCAACTGACGTTTTCTGTGACACATTTTGAGAGACTACATAGGACCATTTTACCTACCTACCGTCTTTTTGAACAAAATATTGACAATATGATTGAGTTGAAAGACAAAACATACCATGTGAATTTTTTCCTGGCCTTTTCTTGTCCCGGTTTCTTCCTCTCTCGCTTACGAGGATCCTTTGTTAAGAGACCCGCTGAAACGACATCAAATAAATTGATAAACTGATAATTGATAAGTCCATTTAAAAAGCCTTAGATGTATAGGCTGACATGTGACTAGCTAACAACATCATTATTATTGATCTCAAAAAGGTCATAAACATACTGTGTTTGGAAATAAGCGGCTTTTATCACAATGATATAATGATTTGAAGTTAGATTTAGAAAAACTTTTATAATCTCAAGGAACTTGACCTTTGACAGATTTTATGAAGGAACTTGTCAACTCTCAATAATTTTGCTAGTTGGTAATATGTACCAAATAAATGCACCATAGAACCAAAACTTTTCAACTTATCATGTAAAGATTTTTTTCTGATTTCATAAGAATGACCTTGAAAGTGAACACAAGGGGTATAAGTAGGAAGTAATGTATATGAGTATATGCATATGTACCTTAATGGGAAAACATTATGGCACAGTGGCAGTGGATGTTGCACAAAAAATTTAGCATATTTATAAATAATAGGTTGTGATAAGTCGTCACCTAGTCTCATTTTCTCCACCATGCTGCTGTCCACAAAACTACAGAGAGCGCGGGAGAGTCCGTGTCGAATAGCTCCAGCTTGACTCATGGGTCCGCTCTTTGTGACCTCGGCTTCCATGTCAATCTCTCCCAGCTTGTTGGTTAGTTGTATGGGAAACATTATCTGCTCTCTAGAATAGCAACAGGTATATAACTGTCTTTAATACCTATAATTCAACAATTATACTCTATGGAATTATACAACTATGACTTGTGAGTGAGTGATTTATGCCGCTGGGATAATATTTAAGCCATTTGCGGCGGGTATGGCTTGTGACATTATGTTACAAAAGAAATGTGGTAACTATAGGTAGTAACCCTATTTGGAAATTTGTTTGAGCTTTAGTTAAGTTTCATTACTTATGTTATAATTAGAACATATTTTTGTGTCCATATAACAAAAGTAACTTTGTTAAATTATGAAGCCCTATTTTCACACAAAAGCATGTTGAAAGCACACAAAAGTATTCATATCATACTATGTTTACGTCAAATTATTCTGTCTTGTTTTTAACTCATCGTCTGCAAATTGGTATTACGGGGAAATAGCATGTGTTATACAATTATAATTAATAAACAATGCTAAAGACAGGTTGTATGTTCAAATTTTCACCTCTCGCCCATATTTGCAAAGTACTCGAGGTCGCTCCCGTTAATGGTGACCTTCCCAGAACCCCCTGCTCTCACCGTCACCACAGCTCGCGCGGTCTTCCGGAAACCTGTACATGATATTTGCTCGAATCATTTTGCTCTTTAACTATGACTCTGGAATTTTGATTTTCTACTGACAGGTAGTTCAAATCTTAAAATCTTTTGCTCACATCCTTTACTGTACAACTGTGTCAAGCAATTCTCAAGCTACGGCTCATTCGCATTTATTCAGAATCGAAAATACTTTTTGCATGGAAAGCATGTTGGTTGCGACCTCTAAGGTCTCTGTCATGATTTAATTGCTATATAACTCTTAAATTGCAACGTATAGAGCATAATAAATTCTAATTTCCCTGGAGCTATAGAAATGATTCCAAAATGATTACATAGAAATGACGTCCCAAACTGCACAACAAACTTGTTTTCGCTCATAACAACAGAGTTCAGTGTAGGTTTTTTAAACTGGAATTACATCTTTGGGGAGAGAAATTAATCATTCTTTGTGGCAAGTCATGTTAATTCTCTTAATAGTTTTGATTCCGGTAAATTGGCCAATCGGAATGGTTTACACGATTGAAAAGACAGGCACGTAAGGCACAGTGCTCTTAGTGAATATTATTGCAAGTGCAGTTATATAATTTGCAACAATATGTTATTCATGTTATTGACATCTATATCC
Source organism: Steromphala cineraria (assembly GCA_916613615.1). NCBI lineage: Eukaryota > Metazoa > Mollusca > Gastropoda > Trochida > Trochidae > Steromphala > Steromphala cineraria. Next base: position 28,018,768 of record OU744725.1, read on the forward strand.
CTTGTGAATAAGCTTTGTCTTCAAAAAGTTAACCCATTACCTATTAAAATCAGCAGAAATAGGGTCATAAATGCCTTAATTGATGCAGGATACTTTAATTGCAAGACGTTTGAAAGCACTTTTTGGTGACAACTGTCATCTTTACCTTTCTTTGTCATACACTCTCGACCGTCACTTCCTATCTTTGGCTGAAAGAATAATCATTGTTATTTTACAAAACAATCAAATGATTTTTTACCTGGCTCATTGTCAACCCATTGTATTTTTTTTCCGATTATCTTTTTTTTAGTACCAATTAATTTGAAGGTATTGTGTTGATATGCACCCAAATCAAATCTAGATATTCATGAAATGATATGGACTATAAAAAAGAAAAACATTTGAGGTTGAAATATTAATGTTGACTTTGTCTGATACATATTTTGGGGTTAAAAATATAGATCTTGAATTTTTTTGAGGGTTAACTGTCTAAACTGTCTTTTATTAAATGGGCACCTTCCAACCATCAATGACATTTTACAAGATTTTAACTTAATTAGAAAAACAGTTCTTAACATAACTTGAAAGTTAAATGTTTAAGGAAAACATAAATAAACTGATGCCTTGCAATATCATTTGTCCACCAGGCCTAGCTAATATTGAAGAAGAACAAGTTATATGGATAGTCAACTTCTTTATTGCAGGAAATGCCATGTTTCGGTGAAGATACTAACAGCGTTATCAACCGTTATCAATAAAGAAGTTGACTATCCATATAACTTGTTCTTTTTCATCAACCAGCTTCTAAATGCCTCTCAAAGAAGCTAGCTAATATTGTAAGAGAAATATAAACTTTCAGAAGTAAAACCTTTTTGATGTCATCTCCAAAAGAAGAGGTCTCCAGCTTGTTCCTGAACTTCATGATAAACTCTTCTTGTCGGTATGACAGGGGATGATCTGCCAGCCTCGTCATCACGGTCACAAACTGCTTGTGCTGCAAAATGGGACACTTGAGTGATAGAGAATGCAAAATTTTGCAAATGCAAAAGTGTCTGGTGATTCAAAACGAGGGAAGCATCTTAAGGCAGGAAGCAAACAAATAATAAGCTAAGGTGCTCTAGTGTAGGTTAAACATTTCTGAACCATGTCAGTTACAGAAGAAAGCATTATAATACCCCAAGATTTCAATTTGTTTTGATTTTGGTCGGTAAAATTTAGCAACAGTTTTAATTGGATTCTGACCATCTTTTCTCAAATTTTGTCAAACTCATATCAGGTGATTCCAGTCCTCAACCACTAAATTTGTTTTTCCCAATTTTTAATTTCCCATATTTCACTTTGGAGATCTATTGAAGAAGTTTCTTTGCGAGATAATTTGAAATTTTTATGACAGTATTTTAAAAAGTTGGAAACAAAAGCCATTTTTCTATTTTGCAAATTTGATGATTTAGTGGCGATCTGCCCATTAGGTAAACATAATTTTCAAATATAATCATTATTACACTTTTTCTTGCAATTTCTATCATAAGCATATTAAACACTAGATTAGCGTTTGCGGGATACCGCAAAAGCAGAGCAGCCCCGGAACTTGGGGTTTCGCCTTACCCTAACTGTTTCGCCTTTTACAGGCCTCACCAAATTGGGAATTGTCTCGTGACCTTGACCTTTGACACTCAAGGTCACACAATCAATGAACACATTTCATTGAGTATAACATTATTGTAATGAAATAAAGTGTTAAAAAATAAATTAATCCATTTTCTCCATATATGTTGACATTGCTGTGACCTTGACCTTCGACAGTTCGTACCCAAATTTTTTTGAAAATGTTGTACTTCTCAAGAGATAATATTTACAAAATCTAAACTTCATAGCACAAAAACTTTTCAAGTTATTGTGTTTACAAGGTATTGCAATAACTCATATCTCATGACCTTGACCTTTGACCTTCAAGGTCACACAATAATTGAACACTTTTTATTGAGTATAACAATCATGTATTGATTAAAAGTGATCATAGTCAAAATAAAGCATTTTCGCTAAACCATGCTTAAGTCCTGACCTTGCTGTGACCTTGACCTTTGAAGGATTGTAGCCGAAGCCTTTTCAAAATTGTTTACTTTTCCAAGGATGATATATACCAAGCTAGAGCTTCATAGCACAAATACTTTTCAAGTTATCGCGTTTACAAGTAATTTTGCGGTGATTTTATAACTCGTGACCTTGACCTTTGAACTTGAAAGTGAACATGTCATAATGATTCCCTGGAAGTATTAACATTAAGACATGTTCATGAGTTCTGAAAAGCTAAATGGGATAAAGTTATACCCAAATTTAGTGCATCTTGTAATAACTCATATCTCATGACCTTGACCTTTGACCCTCAAGGTCACACGATCATTGAACACTTTTTATTGAGTATAACAATCATGTATTGATTAAAAGTGATCATAGTTAAAATAAAGCTTTTTCGCTAAAACATGCTTACGTCATGACCTTGCTGTGACCTTGACCTTTGACGGATTGTAGCCAAAACCTTTTCAATTTTTTTTACTTTTCCAAGGATGATATATACCAAGTGAGAGCTTCATAGCACAAAAAGTTTTCAAGTTATCGCGTTTACAAGGAATTCTTAGAGTGAATACAGATCTCGTGACCTTGACCTTTGACCATGAAAGTGAACGTGTCAAAATCGTTCCCCCGAGGTATGAGTCATAAGGTATGAATAAGAGTTCTGGAAAGCTTAGTGGAAAAAAGTTATAGCTAGTAGTACGAGTGCGGCGGCGGCGGCGGCGATGGAAACTTCACAAAAACTGATAGCAGCCCCATCCTTAGACGGGGCTGCTAATAATCAACAACTTTAAAATAATCTTGATAACTGTGAACATAATCATCATCATCATGAGTATACTCACACTTTTATCCCCAACAGTTTCCACCATCCTGGTACTAAGTTCTTCATTGGTGATCCACTCACTGCCGAATAGGGATCTGTACAGCAGAAAACATGGCTGAATCGTTCGTTTATTGTTCAGAATCAACAGGATTATCTCCCTTGTCTAGGATTGAATTTGACCAAGCCCTTTCTTTTTCATACTTCAAAAAAGTTTCTCATAGAAATCAGATATTTCAATGGTGAAACAGGAGTGCAGAAGCAACTTTTTCTGTTATCACCATTAAAGCATTTTATATGTACACAATACTGGAAATATCTTACAGTTTTTTGTCGGCTTCGAGAGACATCAGACCCTTTTTGTTAAGTTTGTCTTCTTCCTTCTTCAAATCATCCAACATCCAGGTCACATCCTGAACAGAGAAAAAGAGCTTGTGAAACGAGATGAGGTGAGGTGAGGTGAGGTGAATACCATAGGAAACGAGGTGAGGTAAGATGAGGTGAGGTGAGGTTATCTGGGGTTTAACACTGCTTTCAAGAGTATTTCAATGATATCTCGGAAGCTAATATTATTTCAGGAAGAAAGCCTGCAAAACTACAGTGGCTATGCATAGCAGTGAATTTTTTTTTTTTTTTAATAAAAAGATACACATTGCAGGGCCAGTTTAAATGTTTCAAAGATCAATTAAATAATTTGGGAAATATATCATATTCTGCTTGTTATTAAAAAACAGCAATTATGGAAAACAATTTCATTTAAATTACATTTTGAAATTGATGTTTGTTTTGTCTGGTTGAAACATACTAAGTTTAATTTGTCAAAAGGCATTATTGGACATTATTTAGATTTTCTCAAAATAAATGATGGATGTCATAGAATATAAAATCTTACATAAAGCAGTTTGTAGAAGTTTGGTTTCCCTGTGTAGAAGAGGGAGTGGAAAGGTCTGCCATCCATTCCAAACTGAGCAGCTGAAAAACAAGTTTTACATGAACATAAAACACCAAAAAGTACCACCAAAATCTGCTCATGGAAAAATGCATGATTATCCATATTAATAGTTTGGCTGTCCTAAAATTGATAAAATGATTGATTGCTGTACAAAATCAAACAATTGTTGTCACTGCCTACAAATTATGATGTGCTGAACCTTATTACCCGTAGGATTTAGTTAGTAGTCTGATAAGAAAGTTTGATATTTCTAAAATTTGTGAACATACACAAAATCTTGATATTGGTGTTTCCCGGATTATTGAGGATTGGCTTTGACATTCTACAAACTAGTACCATGTGGTACCATTCAGCTGACAATCTTTGTCATTGGCTAAGAATTTACATGCAGACTAATGAAGCTGAAGAGAATTACAAAAGCAAGAGCAAGGGAGGTAACTCAGTACCCATGGAAAAAAGTGGACTTATGAAATTTTATGTAAAGCAAAATTTAGCTCACCTTTTCTCCTTGGAAAAACTTCATAAGGATGCTGTGAAGAGACCAAGTAAGAAAATATACATTTAAACAAATGGTTGTGTGATCTCAATATATGTATACATACAAAATATTTTATCATTGATAAGACTTTATTTTTCAATGAGCCTCATATCAAAACCTCTAAATTCAGGCTATCCCTTATTCATACTCTAGGTACCACTGAATAAATGTACAAAAGGACCTAAAAAAATATATAAAAATAACTCAATTAAATGTCTTTCGAACTCCATGAAGAGTAACATCCGATGTATCCAAAAATAAATTGTGAAATAGTGTCTGAGAAAACTTGTCCCAAAATAGAACAAGCAAAATGTTGATAAACTAAAGCACCACTGAGTATAATATAACTTATGAAAAAGGAAACTTTTAACAATTATTTTTCTCACCTTCATAAAAGGACGAGCTTTCTCGTCGAACAATCCAGAGGGAAGGAGGTATCTAATAGAGTGCTGAAAAAGAAGAACAAGAAGTTAAAGGGAGGGTTCTATCAGGAAATTGTTGCTGAGACAAATTGCAGTGGGACAAACCTATGATATCCATATATGATTATCAAACAAGTAACAGAGGAGGATATTTTGGTTTCTTTATCACTTATCAAAGTGAGAAATGAAGCCTTTTCAATGTTAAAGCCTTCACATTTTAGGACAAGACATCATTGGCTATTTAATTACTACTTGCATATTTATGTATATTCATCAATAATATATCTTTTTATTACTAACTTGTTAGCTGAGTTTAGGCACAGAAGATTTCCAAAAGGGAAAACACAGAGTTGCCTATCACCATCAAAACTCAAAAAGTTCATAAAATGGAAACAAAACATTCCTCGAGTAACAATACCTTGATTTCCTCATCTGATATAGAATCAGGATCTAAGCCCATCATGTTTGCAAGATGCCTCTTTCCGATCTCGTAGTCAGCAATCTCTTCACTTATCATGGTGTCTGGGGAAGCAAATATTATATCAAATAAGGACGAATATTTTATGGATAACAACTTCTTTATTCTGAGTACTCAGAATAAAGAAGTTGTTATCCATAAAATATTCGTCCTTATTTGACTTCCAACTTCTAAATGCCACTCAAAGTGTACTCAGAATAAAGAAGTTGTTATCCATAAAATATTCGTCCTTATTTGACTTCCAACTTCTAAATGCCACTCAAAGTGTACTCAGAATAAAGAAGTTGTTATCCATAAAATATTCGTCCTTATTTGACTTCCAACTTCTAAATGCCACTCAAAGAAAATATTATATCACTGTTAAGCTTGGCCATGAAACAGAAACAGTTAAAGAACCACTCCAGGAATTGTCAGGGGTCACATATGTAAAACTTTACCAAGAGTGCATCTGAGTTTCAATTATTGCAGGAAAGATTTAAAACAATCGTTTTTGCACAAAGTTTAGGAATTCCTTCCACATGTATAAATACCTAAGCATGTGTATACAAATAAATTTAAATCCCTGATCAGTGATAAATGACATTCTGATTTCAGGGACTCTATACAACAAAGTATTGTTAATCGGAGCACATTGTGAGTCTCTTCCCATTTAAGTGAGTTCCTAATTAAGGCAGCAAATAGTAGCTTCTTACAACTTACAGCTGAAATTTTTATGGGAACTTTCAAAACTTAATGAGTATTGGATGCAGACCTTTGGGTGAACTTACCGGTACTTAGGAATAACAGATATGCAACTGATGCTTTGGAAATAATGTCCTAATCACTTGTTCTTTCGTTTATTGTCAAGTACATTATTCAACAGACTAAAGATTACAAACCATGAGCTTTAGCTCTCTCCATGTAGGCCTTCATAGCTTTGCTGATTTTCTCTGCTTTAGTCTTCATCTTAGGTGCAGATGAACTGGACACTTGATCCGACTGTAATGAACAGCTACAATGCAGGGATCTCTGTAAAAAGATACAGCCATGAATTAATATATCAGGTAAAGTTTATGAGGCTTACATTCTCTCCCCACAGAGGCAGATCAAGTCATGAAATGTTGATACAGCCTCTGCTCTAACTCACCGAGTATGGCCTAGAATGGGAGATTCCTGATTGAAGGCAATCAAAGATAGTTGTGCATTCAGCTGTTCTAAAATCATCATTTTGGCTACTAAATCATGGCAAAGGCCTCGTGATATGAACCACCCATTCCATGCGAGAACCGCTGTGGTTTGATAAAGAAATTCAAATGGATTGTGATGCAATTTTTTTCCGCCAGGGGAAACTGCCGGAACCCAAGAATTTTGACAAGTTAGAACAGAGGCTGTATCAACATTTTATGACTTGATCTGCCTCTTTGGGGAAGAGAATGGGGTTTAATTAAATTGAAAAACACTGATGTCAAGTTAAAATTTTGGGACTGGATTCTAGACATAAAAATTCTATTCCACCTGCCTGTATACCGGGTAATTATATAATATATGCATGTGTGTTGTTATATGTATCGTCAAGTCATCTGTTTTCAGTCATGATGTGTTTTCGTTCAGTCATTTTGACTCCCTTTTGTGAAAATATCGGCGAAACCGTATTATAGCTGGTTCGCTGGAGTCCAAGGGAAGTAACTCGGATTTCGTTTCCCTCATGCAGAGCTAAGGCGTTTGTTCCCGTATCTGGGGCCATGCGCGCCTCTCTTATAACATTACGAAGGTTATAGCTTAATCTACTGCTGGGATAACATTGTGAATGACAGGTATGGATTGTAATTACTTCGTGATCGTGTGTGTAAACATGTTATTTCTAGACATATTTCTATTTTTTTGGAAGGCCTAGGTTTAATTACGATTTGCCAAGTGTGGGACCACTCGATGCTTTTCCTTATATGAGCGAAAACAGTGGTCCCACATTTAAGAGAATTGAGTTTTTTGTAATGACCGAATAAACAACAGAAAATGGACTCAATGAATAACAATTTATTCCAACAACTAAGAAATACAACATGACTTCAAGTTATCAGTGAGTGTGATGGAAATTTTGTTATGAATAATATGGAAATAATTGCATTCATGTGACAAAGTGTGAATCACTTTTGAAGTAAGTGAAATATATCATTTCATTGGGGTTATTGTTTCCATCAACATTTAAAATTCTTATTACTGTAACAGGATAATGTTCTACAGATGGAAACTGTTCCTGAATAATAATAGATCACACAAATTGTGATATCAAACTGTGAAATACAACAATATCATATCATTAGGTCATTGTTTCCATCAACTTTTAAAATTCTTAATACTGTAACAGGATAATGTTCTACAGATGGAAACTGTTCGTGAATAATAATAGATCACACAAATTGTGATATCAAACTGTGAAATACAACAATATCATATCATTAGGTTATTGTTTCCATCAACATTTAAAATTCTTATTACTGTAACAGGATAATGTTCTACAGATGGAAACTGTTCGTGAATAATAATAGATCACACAAATTGTGATATCAAACTGTGAAATACAACAATATCTTATCATTAGGTCATTGTTTCCATCAACATTTAAAATTCTTATTACTGTAACAGGATAATGTTCTACAGATGGAAACTGTTCGTGAATAATAATAGATCACACAAATTGTGATATCAAACTGTGAAATACAACAATATCTTATCATTAGGTCATTGTTTCCATCAACATTTAAAATTCTTGTTACTGTAACAGGATAATGTTCTACAGATGGAAACTGTTCGTGAATAATAATGGTCACACAAATTGTGATATCAAACTGTGAAATACAACAATATCATATCATTAGGTTATTGTTTCCATCAACATTTAAAATTCTTATTACTGTAACAGGATAATGTTCTACAGATGGAAACTGTTCGTGAATAATAATAGATCACACAAATTGTGATATCAAACTGTGAAATACAACAATATCATATCATTAGGTTATTGTTTCCATCAACATTTAAAATTCTTATTACTGTAACAGGATAATGTTCTACAGATGGAAACTGTTCGTGAATAATAATAGATCACACAAATTGTGATATCAAACTGTGAAATACAACAACAAGAACGTGAAATTAACAAAATCACGTCAGATAGAAAGGGAAAAAATCATATCATTAGGTTATTCTGTTTCCATCAACATTTAAAATTCTCATTACTGTAACAGGGTCCCTTTTCCATCCATTTTATTCAAATCCAGGATGGAAACTGTTTATGATCAACAAACAACCACTCAATTTGTAATATCAAACTGTGAAATACTTCAACAACAACAACGTGAAATTACAATAGTTTATACTCCTGTCAGATCATAGAAAGTGAAATATATCACGTTATTTGGTTTATGTTTCCATCACCATTTAACATTCTGACTGCTGTACCTATTCTAAGGGATAGTATTTTCTTATCAGGTTGATAAGAAGAGGGAACATCTTCTGATCTTTATTGTTCCACCTGAACATCATCTCGTCAAGATGAGGACCTAATTGAGCTGTCTTTACACCGTGCATAGATTTAAATTTGGCTTTGGCATTTCCCCAAAAGCCTTCTATAGTGTTTGTGTGTGCTCCTGTGTTAGGGTCAACATAGTGCTTTTTATGGCAGACAGTATCATGCTCATAACCATTCCTTTTGAGGCACAGATATGACTTAAACTCATCCGTGATTACATGAGTGCCAACTTCTACATGTGCCAATATTATGGGTAGGAGTGTTTCTGTGGTACGCTTGTGAACATTGAATACAAGAACTTTTTTGGTCAGTCTGTCTATCAAACCAAAAACCCAGTAACTTGGGATGCCTTGCGATGAACCCTTATGATACTTTCTTTTTCTACCCCATTTGCTTTCGTCCATCTCTACTATATGTCCAACACCACCCAAAGTAACTGGCTCATCCAGCAGTGCCTTGGACATAAGATCTCTGTACATATTGTACCAATTGTGTACACTTGATTCACATACATCTAACATTTTTAAAACCAAATGGGAAGGAACATCAATGCAAAAAAGGTACAATAACATCAACAAGGTGCCAAGCTGTAAACGCTGGCCCTCCCAAAAACTTCCACTTCTAATACTCTTTGCTTTTCTACATTTCTTATCTTTACATCGCCATATATGGCGATCAACATTTTGTGCCTCCTTCTGTAAGGTCATTTCATTATCACAAACGTCACATTTCTGCTTTGAAGCGAGAAGGTTATGTTCTTGTAAGAATGCAATTGTTAATTGTACATCATGACATATTGATCCAAGCTGAGTGATTGTCACATCCATGTTTAGTGAAGTGCAATACAATGTCCAGTGAAGTATTTAAAACATTCAACAGCAATCCAACAACTATAGTTTCTTGAATGAACACCTGTTGACAGGATGGAAACAACCCACCAGAACAATTTCCCTACAAAGGTTAGACCATCATTTCTCCTTATAACAAGCAATTTGCAGCCATCTTGAGACACAATCATGAATTTGTAGAAGTGGTAAACATCACCGAAAACTGCATCCACATCACCCTGATGAAAATGAAATTCAAAATCCTTGTATTCCATTTCAGAAATTTTATGCCAATTACTTGCAATATCATGTGCAATAGTGATGTCAGTAAAGTCTGGTAAAAATGTTATGTAGTTCTGTCTTTTCATGGACCACATTTGTATTAATTGGCGAATTCGCCCCTCCTTGGCTGGTAGTCCTTTAGCTGAATCAGTTAACAATTTTATGATGTCTCTTACAAACATTTTGTCAATTTAGTGATTTTCACATGCACAAAAGGATGATCCCATGTCATTATAATTTGCCAGGAATCCAACAATATATTTGTGTAGAAGGGATCTTATGGTAAATTCCATTGATTGTCTTGGGGGATATCTGAACGAATGGTGCAGATAAAACTTCAAGTTCAGTTTATTTAGATAAAACACAGCGTTCAACACATTTCTTTTATATCTTCTTTTGTCCACATTTTTTCTCCTCCGAAGGCTGTATTTAAAGTAACACAATACATTTTCACAATGTTCTGGAAATAGAGGTCGAAATCCTGATGAATAAAAACTGTCATTAACTTCATTTTCTTGATAATCTTCAATAAAATCAATGTCTTTTTCCTTGGGAAGACCACAAATTTTACAAAATTGTTCCTTTATATACACGATTGGAAGACTTCTTCTCAACCAAAATTCTTCTGTGCACTTAATTAACTTTCTTTCACAATATCGCGAAATGCAACACTCACGGATTTCATCCATAACAACATTTTTTGTCACTTTCCCTTCTCGTAGTAAGTTTTGACAGCCGATAGTAAGATTATGCTAATATTTGACCTGACCTGCGCAGATCACAAATTTCAACCAATGAAATTGTTAATACATATGCTAATAATCTGGGGCCTGGGAACTGACCTCACATTCAACCAATGAAAAGAGAGTCCTCATTAATATTCATGAACTATGGCCTACTTTTCGCGGCATTTATAAATAGACTTTTGTTTACATGTTTCATCGTAAATTATAGTTCATAGCTTCTGAAAAATGATTGGCAATGTCTTATTTTCCTTTTTATTTGTCTTTTCTGTTTAAACCATTGAAGGCAAACCTCGATTTAATATACATTCAGTGCGAAATGTACGCACCGGCAAATGTGGGACCACTTGCTCGGCCACATATAAGGTAAGCGAGCGGGTGGTCCCACATTTCCAGAAACTCTTCAACCATGATACAAAAAACAAGAAATACATGAAAATACTTTCTTTATTACATTAGGGTTTTTTCACGGCATAATGATTTCATGAGGTTATATAAATACATGGTTTCAGTGACAATACGAAACCAAAACGCATAGCTTCAGTGAGCACAATCCGAGTTACTTCCCTTGGATTCCAGCGAACCAGCTATAATACGGTTTCGCCGATATTTTCACAAAAGGGAGTCAAAATGACTGAACGAAAACACATCATGACTGAAAACAGATGACTTGACGATACATATAACAACACACATGCATATATTATATAATTACCCGGTATACAGGCAGGTGGAATAGAATTTTTATGTCTAGAATCCAGTCCCAAAATTTTAACTTGACATCAGTGTTTTTCAATTTAATTAAACCCCATTCTCTTCCCCAAAGAGGCAGATCAAGTCATAAAATGTTGATACAGCCTCTGTTCTAACTTGTCAAAATTCTTGGGTTCCGGCAGTTTCCCCTGGCGGAAAAAAATTGCATCACAATCCATTTGAATTTCTTTATCAAACCACAGCGGTTCTCGCATGGAATGGGTGGTTCATATCACGAGGCCTTTGCCATGATTTAGTAGCCAAAATGATGATTTTAGAACAGCTGAATGCACAACTATCTTTGATTGCCTTCAATCAGGAATCTCCCATTCTAGGCCATACTCGGTGAGTTAGAGCAGAGGCTGTATCAACATTTCATGACTTGATCTGCCTCTGTGGGGAGAGAATGTAAGCCTCATAAACTTTACCTGATATATTAATTCATGGCTGTATCTTTTTACAGAGATCCCTGCATTGTAGCTGTTCATTACAGTCGGATCAAGTGTCCAGTTCATCTGCACCTAAGATGAAGACTAAAGCAGAGAAAATCAGCAAAGCTATGAAGGCCTACATGGAGAGAGCTAAAGCTCATGGTTTGTAATCTTTAGTCTGTTGAATAATGTACTTGACAATAAACGAAAGAACAAGTGATTAGGACATTATTTCCAAAGCATCAGTTGCATATCTGTTATTCCTAAGTACCGGTAAGTTCACCCAAAGGTCTGCATCCAATACTCATTAAGTTTTGAAAGTTCCCATAAAAATTTCAGCTGTAAGTTGTAAGAAGCTACTATTTGCTGCCTTAATTAGGAACTCACTTAAATGGGAAGAGACTCACAATGTGCTCCGATTAACAATACTTTGTTGTATAGAGTCCCTGAAATCAGAATGTCATTTATCACTGATCAGGGATTTAAATTTATTTGTATACACATGCTTAGGTATTTATACATGTGGAAGGAATTCCTAAACTTTGTGCAAAAACGATTGTTTTAAATCTTTCCTGCAATAATTGAAACTCAGATGCACTCTTGGTAAAGTTTTACATATGTGACCCCTGACAATTCCTGGAGTGGTTCTTTAACTGTTTCTGTTTCATGGCCAAGCTTAACAGTGATATAATATTTTCTTTGAGTGGCATTTAGAAGTTGGAAGTCAAATAAGGACGAATATTTTATGGATAACAACTTCTTTATTCTGAGTACACTTTGAGTGGCATTTAGAAGTTGGAAGTCAAATAAGGACGAATATTTTATGGATAACAACTTCTTTATTCTGAGTACACTTTGAGTGGCATTTAGAAGTTGGAAGTCAAATAAGGACGAATATTTTATGGATAACAACTTCTTTATTCTGAGTACTCAGAATAAAGAAGTTGTTATCCATAAAATATTCGTCCTTATTTGATATAATATTTGCTTCCCCAGACACCATGATAAGTGAAGAGATTGCTGACTACGAGATCGGAAAGAGGCATCTTGCAAACATGATGGGCTTAGATCCTGATTCTATATCAGATGAGGAAATCAAGGTATTGTTACTCGAGGAATGTTTTGTTTCCATTTTATGAACTTTTTGAGTTTTGATGGTGATAGGCAACTCTGTGTTTTCCCTTTTGGAAATCTTCTGTGCCTAAACTCAGCTAACAACTTAGTAATAAAAAGATATATTATTGATGAATATACATAAATATGCAAGTAGTAATTAAATAGCCAATGATGTCTTGTCCTAAAATGTGAAGGCTTTAACATTGAAAAGGCTTCATTTCTCACTTTGATAAGTGATAAAGAAACCAAAATATCCTCCTCTGTTACTTGTTTGATAATCATATATGGATATCATAGGTTTGTCCCACTGCAATTTGTCTCAGCAACAATTTCCTGATAGAACCCTCCCTTTAACTTCTTGTTCTTCTTTTTCAGCACTCTATTAGATACCTCCTTCCCTCTGGATTGTTCGACGAGAAAGCTCGTCCTTTTATGAAGGTGAGAAAAATAATTGTTAAAAGTTTCCTTTTTCATAAGTTATATTATACTCAGTGGTGCTTTAGTTTATCAACATTTTGCTTGTTCTATTTTGGGACAAGTTTTCTCAGACACTATTTCACAATTTATTTTTGGATACATCGGATGTTACTCTTCATGGAGTTCGAAAGACATTTAATTGAGTTATTTTTATATATTTTTTTAGGTCCTTTTGTACATTTATTCAGTGGTACCTAGAGTATGAATAAGGGATAGCCTGAATTTAGAGGTTTTGATATGAGGCTCATTGAAAAATAAAGTCTTATCAATGATAAAATATTTTGTATGTATACATATATTGAGATCACACAACCATTTGTTTAAATGTATATTTTCTTACTTGGTCTCTTCACAGCATCCTTATGAAGTTTTTCCAAGGAGAAAAGGTGAGCTAAATTTTGCTTTACATAAAATTTCATAAGTCCACTTTTTTCCATGGGTACTGAGTTACCTCCCTTGCTCTTGCTTTTGTAATTCTCTTCAGCTTCATTAGTCTGCATGTAAATTCTTAGCCAATGACAAAGATTGTCAGCTGAATGGTACCACATGGTACTAGTTTGTAGAATGTCAAAGCCAATCCTCAATAATCCGGGAAACACCAATATCAAGATTTTGTGTATGTTCACAAATTTTAGAAATATCAAACTTTCTTATCAGACTACTAACTAAATCCTACGGGTAATAAGGTTCAGCACATCATAATTTGTAGGCAGTGACAACAATTGTTTGATTTTGTACAGCAATCAATCATTTTATCAATTTTAGGACAGCCAAACTATTAATATGGATAATCATGCATTTTTCCATGAGCAGATTTTGGTGGTACTTTTTGGTGTTTTATGTTCATGTAAAACTTGTTTTTCAGCTGCTCAGTTTGGAATGGATGGCAGACCTTTCCACTCCCTCTTCTACACAGGGAAACCAAACTTCTACAAACTGCTTTATGTAAGATTTTATATTCTATGACATCCATCATTTATTTTGAGAAAATCTAAATAATGTCCAATAATGCCTTTTGACAAATTAAACTTAGTATGTTTCAACCAGACAAAACAAACATCAATTTCAAAATGTAATTTAAATGAAATTGTTTTCCATAATTGCTGTTTTTTAATAACAAGCAGAATATGATATATTTCCCAAATTATTTAATTGATCTTTGAAACATTTAAACTGGCCCTGCAATGTGTATCTTTTTATTAAAAAAAAAAAAAAATTCACTGCTATGCATAGCCACTGTAGTTTTGCAGGCTTTCTTCCTGAAATAATATTAGCTTCCGAGATATCATTGAAATACTCTTGAAAGCAGTGTTAAACCCCAGATAACCTCACCTCACCTCATCTTACCTCACCTCGTTTCCTATGGTATTCACCTCACCTCACCTCACCTCATCTCGTTTCACAAGCTCTTTTTCTCTGTTCAGGATGTGACCTGGATGTTGGATGATTTGAAGAAGGAAGAAGACAAACTTAACAAAAAGGGTCTGATGTCTCTCGAAGCCGACAAAAAACTGTAAGATATTTCCAGTATTGTGTACATATAAAATGCTTTAATGGTGATAACAGAAAAAGTTGCTTCTGCACTCCTGTTTCACCATTGAAATATCTGATTTCTATGAGAAACTTTTTTGAAGTATGAAAAAGAAAGGGCTTGGTCAAATTCAATCCTAGACAAGGGAGATAATCCTGTTGATTCTGAACAATAAACGAACGATTCAGCCATGTTTTCTGCTGTACAGATCCCTATTCGGCAGTGAGTGGATCACCAATGAAGAACTTAGTACCAGGATGGTGGAAACTGTTGGGGATAAAAGTGTGAGTATACTCATGATGATGATGATTATGTTCACAGTTATCAAGATTATTTTAAAGTTGTTGATTATTAGCAGCCCCGTCTAAGGATGGGGCTGCTATCAGTTTTTGTGAAGTTTCCATCGCCGCCGCCGCCGCCGCACTCGTACTACTAGCTATAACTTTTTTCCACTAAGCTTTCCAGAACTCTTATTCATACCTTATGACTCATACCTCGGGGGAACGATTTTGACACGTTCACTTTCATGGTCAAAGGTCAAGGTCACGAGATCTGTATTCACTCTAAGAATTCCTTGTAAACGCGATAACTTGAAAACTTTTTGTGCTATGAAGCTCTCACTTGGTATATATCATCCTTGGAAAAGTAAAAAAAATTGAAAAGGTTTTGGCTACAATCCGTCAAAGGTCAAGGTCACAGCAAGGTCATGACGTAAGCATGTTTTAGCGAAAAAGCTTTATTTTAACTATGATCACTTTTAATCAATACATGATTGTTATACTCAATAAAAAGTGTTCAATGATCGTGTGACCTTGAGGGTCAAAGGTCAAGGTCATGAGATATGAGTTATTACAAGATGCACTAAATTTGGGTATAACTTTATCCCATTTAGCTTTTCAGAACTCATGAACATGTCTTAATGTTAATACTTCCAGGGAATCATTATGACATGTTCACTTTCAAGTTCAAAGGTCAAGGTCACGAGTTATAAAATCACCGCAAAATTACTTGTAAACGCGATAACTTGAAAAGTATTTGTGCTATGAAGCTCTAGCTTGGTATATATCATCCTTGGAAAAGTAAACAATTTTGAAAAGGCTTCGGCTACAATCCTTCAAAGGTCAAGGTCACAGCAAGGTCAGGACTTAAGCATGGTTTAGCGAAAATGCTTTATTTTGACTATGATCACTTTTAATCAATACATGATTGTTATACTCAATAAAAAGTGTTCAATTATTGTGTGACCTTGAAGGTCAAAGGTCAAGGTCATGAGATATGAGTTATTGCAATACCTTGTAAACACAATAACTTGAAAAGTTTTTGTGCTATGAAGTTTAGATTTTGTAAATATTATCTCTTGAGAAGTACAACATTTTCAAAAAAATTTGGGTACGAACTGTCGAAGGTCAAGGTCACAGCAATGTCAACATATATGGAGAAAATGGATTAATTTATTTTTTAACACTTTATTTCATTACAATAATGTTATACTCAATGAAATGTGTTCATTGATTGTGTGACCTTGAGTGTCAAAGGTCAAGGTCACGAGACAATTCCCAATTTGGTGAGGCCTGTAAAAGGCGAAACAGTTAGGGTAAGGCGAAACCCCAAGTTCCGGGGCTGCTCTGCTTTTGCGGTATCCCGCAAACGCTAATCTAGTGTTTAATATGCTTATGATAGAAATTGCAAGAAAAAGTGTAATAATGATTATATTTGAAAATTATGTTTACCTAATGGGCAGATCGCCACTAAATCATCAAATTTGCAAAATAGAAAAATGGCTTTTGTTTCCAACTTTTTAAAATACTGTCATAAAAATTTCAAATTATCTCGCAAAGAAACTTCTTCAATAGATCTCCAAAGTGAAATATGGGAAATTAAAAATTGGGAAAAACAAATTTAGTGGTTGAGGACTGGAATCACCTGATATGAGTTTGACAAAATTTGAGAAAAGATGGTCAGAATCCAATAAAAACTGTTGCTAAATTTTACCGACCAAAATCAAAACAAATTGAAATCTTGGGGTATTATAATGCTTTCTTCTGTAACTGACATGGTTCAGAAATGTTTAACCTACACTAGAGCACCTTAGCTTATTATTTGTTTGCTTCCTGCCTTAAGATGCTTCCCTCGTTTTGAATCACCAGACACTTTTGCATTTGCAAAATTTTGCATTCTCTATCACTCAAGTGTCCCATTTTGCAGCACAAGCAGTTTGTGACCGTGATGACGAGGCTGGCAGATCATCCCCTGTCATACCGACAAGAAGAGTTTATCATGAAGTTCAGGAACAAGCTGGAGACCTCTTCTTTTGGAGATGACATCAAAAAGGTTTTACTTCTGAAAGTTTATATTTCTCTTACAATATTAGCTAGCTTCTTTGAGAGGCATTTAGAAGCTGGTTGATGAAAAAGAACAAGTTATATGGATAGTCAACTTCTTTATTGATAACGGTTGATAACGCTGTTAGTATCTTCACCGAAACATGGCATTTCCTGCAATAAAGAAGTTGACTATCCATATAACTTGTTCTTCTTCAATATTAGCTAGGCCTGGTGGACAAATGATATTGCAAGGCATCAGTTTATTTATGTTTTCCTTAAACATTTAACTTTCAAGTTATGTTAAGAACTGTTTTTCTAATTAAGTTAAAATCTTGTAAAATGTCATTGATGGTTGGAAGGTGCCCATTTAATAAAAGACAGTTTAGACAGTTAACCCTCAAAAAAATTCAAGATCTATATTTTTAACCCCAAAATATGTATCAGACAAAGTCAACATTAATATTTCAACCTCAAATGTTTTTCTTTTTTATAGTCCATATCATTTCATGAATATCTAGATTTGATTTGGGTGCATATCAACACAATACCTTCAAATTAATTGGTACTAAAAAAAAGATAATCGGAAAAAAAATACAATGGGTTGACAATGAGCCAGGTAAAAAATCATTTGATTGTTTTGTAAAATAACAATGATTATTCTTTCAGCCAAAGATAGGAAGTGACGGTCGAGAGTGTATGACAAAGAAAGGTAAAGATGACAGTTGTCACCAAAAAGTGCTTTCAAACGTCTTGCAATTAAAGTATCCTGCATCAATTAAGGCATTTATGACCCTATTTCTGCTGATTTTAATAGGTAATGGGTTAACTTTTTGAAGACAAAGCTTATTCACAAGGGATATAGATGTCAATAACATGAATAACATATTGTTGCAAATTATATAACTGCACTTGCAATAATATTCACTAAGAGCACTGTGCCTTACGTGCCTGTCTTTTCAATCGTGTAAACCATTCCGATTGGCCAATTTACCGGAATCAAAACTATTAAGAGAATTAACATGACTTGCCACAAAGAATGATTAATTTCTCTCCCCAAAGATGTAATTCCAGTTTAAAAAACCTACACTGAACTCTGTTGTTATGAGCGAAAACAAGTTTGTTGTGCAGTTTGGGACGTCATTTCTATGTAATCATTTTGGAATCATTTCTATAGCTCCAGGGAAATTAGAATTTATTATGCTCTATACGTTGCAATTTAAGAGTTATATAGCAATTAAATCATGACAGAGACCTTAGAGGTCGCAACCAACATGCTTTCCATGCAAAAAGTATTTTCGATTCTGAATAAATGCGAATGAGCCGTAGCTTGAGAATTGCTTGACACAGTTGTACAGTAAAGGATGTGAGCAAAAGATTTTAAGATTTGAACTACCTGTCAGTAGAAAATCAAAATTCCAGAGTCATAGTTAAAGAGCAAAATGATTCGAGCAAATATCATGTACAGGTTTCCGGAAGACCGCGCGAGCTGTGGTGACGGTGAGAGCAGGGGGTTCTGGGAAGGTCACCATTAACGGGAGCGACCTCGAGTACTTTGCAAATATGGGCGAGAGGTGAAAATTTGAACATACAACCTGTCTTTAGCATTGTTTATTAATTATAATTGTATAACACATGCTATTTCCCCGTAATACCAATTTGCAGACGATGAGTTAAAAACAAGACAGAATAATTTGACGTAAACATAGTATGATATGAATACTTTTGTGTGCTTTCAACATGCTTTTGTGTGAAAATAGGGCTTCATAATTTAACAAAGTTACTTTTGTTATATGGACACAAAAATATGTTCTAATTATAACATAAGTAATGAAACTTAACTAAAGCTCAAACAAATTTCCAAATAGGGTTACTACCTATAGTTACCACATTTCTTTTGTAACATAATGTCACAAGCCATACCCGCCGCAAATGGCTTAAATATTATCCCAGCGGCATAAATCACTCACTCACAAGTCATAGTTGTATAATTCCATAGAGTATAATTGTTGAATTATAGGTATTAAAGACAGTTATATACCTGTTGCTATTCCAGAGAGCAGATAATGTTTCCCATACAACTAACCAACAAGCTGGGAGAGATTGACATGGAAGCCGAGGTCACAAAGAGCGGACCCATGAGTCAAGCTGGAGCTATTCGACACGGACTCTCCCGCGCTCTCTGTAGTTTTGTGGACAGCAGCATGGTGGAGAAAATGAGACTAGGTGACGACTTATCACAACCTATTATTTATAAATATGCTAAATTTTTTGTGCAACATCCACTGCCACTGTGCCATAATGTTTTCCCATTAAGGTACATATGCATATACTCATATACATTACTTCCTACTTATACCCCTTGTGTTCACTTTCAAGGTCATTCTTATGAAATCAGAAAAAAATCTTTACATGATAAGTTGAAAAGTTTTGGTTCTATGGTGCATTTATTTGGTACATATTACCAACTAGCAAAATTATTGAGAGTTGACAAGTTCCTTCATAAAATCTGTCAAAGGTCAAGTTCCTTGAGATTATAAAAGTTTTTCTAAATCTAACTTCAAATCATTATATCATTGTGATAAAAGCCGCTTATTTCCAAACACAGTATGTTTATGACCTTTTTGAGATCAATAATAATGATGTTGTTAGCTAGTCACATGTCAGCCTATACATCTAAGGCTTTTTAAATGGACTTATCAATTATCAGTTTATCAATTTATTTGATGTCGTTTCAGCGGGTCTCTTAACAAAGGATCCTCGTAAGCGAGAGAGGAAGAAACCGGGACAAGAAAAGGCCAGGAAAAAATTCACATGGTATGTTTTGTCTTTCAACTCAATCATATTGTCAATATTTTGTTCAAAAAGACGGTAGGTAGGTAAAATGGTCCTATGTAGTCTCTCAAAATGTGTCACAGAAAACGTCAGTTGGTCTACAGCATGTTCTAGTTCCTTCTTTGATTTTTATTACCCTACCCCTTTCAACAGTGGATTTTTAGCTCATCTGGCCTGTAAGGCCCGATGGGCTTATGGCATGGCATGGTGTCCGTCCGTAAACTTTGAGGAATTTCGACTTCTTCTCCAGAACCATAAGGCCTAGAAAGCTGAAACTTTGTGTACAAACTCCTTAGCTAGTGAGCATTATAAATTGTAGCTTTAGTGGCCCTGTGGCCCCTAATAAGGGCCACAGGGGCCACGCCCTAAAAACCAATTTTCCTCTTCTTCTCCAGAAGCATGAGGCCTAAAAAGCTGAAACTTTGTGTACAGACTCCTTGGCTAGTGAGCATTATAAATTGTAGCTTTGGTGGCCCTGTGACCCCTAATAAGGGCCACAGGTGCCACGCCCTAAAAAACTATTTTCATCTTCTTCTCCAGAACCATGAGGCCTAGAAAGCTGAAACTTTGTGTACAGACTCCTTGGCTAGTGATGATTATAAATTGTAGCTTTGGTGGCCCTGTGGCCCCTAATAAGGGCCACAGGGGCCACACCCTAAAAACCTATTTTCATCTTCTTCTCCCGAACCATGAGGCCTAGAAAGCTGAAACTTTGTGTACAGACTCCTTGACTAGTAATGATTATGAATTGTAGCTTTGGTGACCCTGTTGCCCCTAATAAAGGCAACAGGAACGTCCTTCAAATCTATTTTCATCTTCTTTTCCTAAAGTATAAGGCCTAGAAAACTGAAACTTGTCGCCTATATACTTAATTTTATGATTGTTGACCCTGAAACCTCTACAAAGAGGGAATCACATTGGCCACACTCTACAGCATAATTGATGATGAAGCCTGATGAGCTACAGAGCCAATGGCTCTATTTTTATCAGAGTGTGATAAGTATTATATATGTATTTGTTCTAAAAACTTTGGTATAATCAAATTCATGTTTTATTTTGCAGGAAAAAGCGGTAGTGAGAACAAGGAAAGTGTGATTGTGTGTAAATGTGTAAATAAATCTCAACGGAAATCAAAGTCTGTGTTATCTATACCCGATAACAGTTCAGCAGACCTAAGGTTAAGTGTCAAGAGATGTGACAACCTGCCCTGCAAGCAGTGTTCGAAATATGTATTACTCCCTACAAGCAACAGAGGCTTGTGGTTTGAGAAATCTTCCAGCCCTCCTTGTCATTTAACAAGCCCTGCAATGTGATGAATGTTGAGAGCTCTTAAGTCTCACAAGCCAGCTGGGCTTGGCGGCCTCTACTCCAAAAAGCCAAATTTGAAAATAACCCACAATTTGCAGGTTGGCAGGCATTATTATGAACAGTGTCTGCAAGGCTTAACTCATTCCACTCTCCATCATATGCTTATTATTAGAGTTAATAAATATTATATTGTTGTTTAATGTAAATGTTTAATTGTAAATATCAGTATCAGCATAAATGCACAAAAAGAAGTTTATAATTTTGAATTGCATATCCACCAAAACAATCCATTTCAGAGGAACCCACATTCTCTCCCCACAGAGGTAGTTCAAGTCAAGTTCTGATCTACCCTTGGTTTTCTTAGAGCCCTTATCAGCTTATGACAGGTTCTCCTTGCAGCAAAACTTACCAAAAGAAACTTTCTGAAAAAATCGTGTTCATTGCAGTCAAATTTAACATAGCCTCAATAATACCCGTTCACTCCGATTTTGAGTCTAGCATTGTGTAGTAGCAGGTTGCATCAGACGACCTTTCGCTGACCTATGACCCGTCAATGTAATACCGGTATGTACGAATGCAGACCATTGCTGCTCGGTAAGACAATCCCTGATTGGTCAATTTGAAAGATCGGCTGACGCAACCTGCTACTGCATCTTGCTTGACTATCGAAGTGAAACGGGTATTATTGAGGCTAGGTTTACTTAGACTGTGTTCATTGAAGATACTTCTTGCAACCTACACCCTCTGGAGGTTTTTACCTTTTTCTACCTACATAATATTTACAATAATGATGGATTCTCGTGGTCAAAAAATCTGGCCAATATGTATTGTGATAGTCATTTCCTCATGTACTTTTCTTTTTAAGAAAAAAAATGAAACAATATCTGAATCAGATTATTTTATTCAATTAGTTTTCTATCAAAATGTAACAGGATATACACAAAATATAACAACCTTTTTATTCATAAAATAATGAAAGACACAATTGTATGATTGTAGTATTATATACACAGCATGCAAATCTGAATATAGAGGCAGATTTCAATGAAAATATCCCGCAATTATAATTAAATCTTCATATATGATCTGTTAAAATCAGCATTATTTCAAGGGACAGAGCTATTATCTTTATCATAAAACACTATTGCTTTCAAAATGCAATGATATTTCTTTAAAAAAAATTAGATCTGGTATGTATTTCTCATTTTAAGAATAAAACTAGTATCGTGACAATAACAGTCATCATCTATTCATATTTATTTGAAATTATATTTTAGCTTATGCAACATGACCCAAATCAATAAGTTTAGGTATATGGCACTTCAAGGATAATGTTCAATACTACCGTAATTTCTCTATTAATTCGACACTCAAATTTTTCAAAAGATTTTTAGAAATTATCCATGGTTGAACTATTTTTAGTAACTCAAGTCAATATCACTTTTGGTTGGACTTGGGGTCACGGTGGTCAAGTCAATGTCACTTTCTGTCGACTGTCACGTGACCAGTTCTGGACCAATCTGATTGCCGGAAAATTACGCTCACATAATAATTGAAATTGCTTACTGCAGTAGAGAAAATTATGCTTCGGAATCATTTATTTTTGCAAATCTAACAATTACTTCAAGCAATGGGTGAATCATTGGATCATCAAATTTGAGCCCTTGGTTGAAATTTCAGAAGATATTCGAATTTGTGACCTCAATAAAATACCATGTAGTCAAATTATAGGAGCTGTCGAATTAATTGAGAAATTGCAGAAATTAGCTTTGAAGCAACTGATGTTCGGAGCATATTAGTGTTCATGTACGTTCAAGTTGAATTAAACATCAAAACGCTCTCTCTATGGCACTCAAACAATATGTTCAAAACATTTAAATATTGAATCAACAGGATTTTTGTATCTTTATTTATGGCATTTAAATGACTGATTATGTTCCAAACTTGTTAGTATTGAATCAATTAGGACTGACATATAAATCGTCTATCTATGTCACTTAAACAACTAATGATTTTACATAGTTATTTATTCTAATACAAGGCCCTTGGGATTTTAATATCAAAATACTCAAACTTTTTATCATTTCATGGAAAGACTAATGGACTGGTAATTTATGTACACACATATATTACAACTTGGAAACATCAAGGATGCCAAGCTGGGACTTTTACATTGCACTCAAACTGATTCATCATAAATATGGCGAACACTTCGATAAATACAAATAAAATTATTAAGTTATTTATGTTATTATATGTATTGCTTTATAATTGTTCAATCTAAAACGAGAGTATTTGTACATAACTAGGACATCATGCTTTACCTGTTTCTTAAAAAAATCTCAAAAATATATGTACATTTATAACAATGTGCAATTATACAACTATTATCGATTATTGTCTTGAGTATAATCTGATTTTCCAAGTCACTCTTTATAAGAAATTGTTGCATAAAAGCACTCATTTCATATTACTATAATGTATGGAACAAGCATGCGCGAAGCACTCGTAAAATCTATGTATGACAAAAACCAAAACAAATGTTATTGATTTCAACTTTTCATTATCTAAAAATCAAGTATAGTTTGAATTACTAGTTTTCATTGTGTACAAATTAGGATTTCCAAATTAGGGAACCTTGGTTTTGAATACTTTTTTTTATAAATATATGAATCAAATTTGTAAATAGAGACGTTTTCGTGCTTATGCCTATCATAAAAACAATTCGGATTTGGAAGAAGGCCTAATTAATTTGAGATTCAAATAATCAAACGTCACAGACGTAGTTTGTAGTTTTCAACTGAAATCTAATTTTGTTGCAACATAAATACTGAAACTTCCCACCTGTTTTTTTTTTTTTTTTTAGTAGTATAGATAGTCTTAAATATGTGGTATGTTTCAGAAACGTGATTATCAATTTGATCACAAGTAGAATTTGAACATTATATTCTTTTTCCAAAGTCCTAGAAAAAGAAAATGACAATTGCAGTTGTGCTTGATTGTTAAGGGAACAGGGAACTGTATTACCGATGATATACGTCCGAGGTTAAACATTCGTTCAATAACAATAGCACTTCTCAAAAGAATTAAAGGAACACTAAAGTAGTATTTAACATTTTCAACAACTTTAACTGTTTGCAACTATTGCAAACTATTTGTTAGAAGTTTTACTCATACCCGTATGCATACCTGACATGGGGCTACCGATTTGTGAATTTTGAAAAACAAATTTGATTGGTTTTATAGTGATGATTTTTTAAAATATTTGTATCAAGCCATTTACTAACAGGGATATCACTATCAAAGCCCACGTCAAGACTACATCCGAACCTTCTGATATCATTCTTTCCCTCTGCCATATTTCTTACAAAACTTGATACAGAAACTGCATTGCTTTCAATATTTGATTCTAAATGTCATAAAGATAACGTTTGTTCAATAAAAAGCGCAACTTTTACCATGCGCGTATATAAAGTATTTGTAGGATAATAAGCAAATGTTCCTTAGATTCTTTTGAGAAGTGTATTATGACAGTGCAAGGTTTTGTCATTGATCAAATGTTCGACTGAGATTAAGAAATACAAATCCCTGTGCTTAAGTGTGAATTGTATTTGGAAGAAATATAAAACCCTAAAAAGGTATGATTGAAGAACATATTTCGAAAGGATTGTTAACACAGGAACACTTGAAATGTTATACACAAACATTGGGCACATCATAACATTCCAAATAATAGCAAACAATTATACTTCATGTGAAAAATTTCCTTTCATAGTAAGACCCTTATTGTATGAAGTCATATCATTTTATAAAATGTACAATGACTGAACAAAATCAGTTGAAGATCATTTAGAGATAATTAGTCAAAACAATGCATACGGTGGTTCACTCATAATAATTCAATCTCGCACTTAAAACGATTCAGTTATTTGATAATCTGATTTTCGCGTAGATACAAAAACTTGCTTAATCAGATTAAAGAGCGAAATACAGTTATCTTCTTTCATGTTGAAAATAATATTTAATAACCCCTCGTAAGCCTTCATTTTTCAATTAGTTCATATCATGCCAGGTTAACATTTCATTGCAAACTTTGTCGGTTTCCTGATTTAAAATGGCAAATTAACAACGGAAAACATATTGTACAAGAAATAACAAACAAAAAGTAACAATTTTCAGTGACGTGGAATGATAAAGTAAACAAACTTCAATACAATAACAATACAAAAACCTACATAGCTGCAACAGAATATAGAGGATTTCACGAAATAGGACTTTTGTTCAGATATTGCGTTGAAGATACGCACTTGTCGAATAGCCATGGTAATGTTTCGTTCTTCGTTACTTGCTTTGGAGATTTTACAAGGGCTTCGAAGGTAGGCTAATTTCTCACTTTGACCAAAGACCTTTATAATTGGTCATTAAGCTTTGAAAGGAAATTTTGAAGTCATAGCCGAACGGTTGAAATTTTGGACTTAGGGATAAAGTTCAGTTATTGAGGAAGAGGTTTGGTAGGGGGTTTACTGGTTATTAATTTGAAGGACCTTTGTTCAGATATTGCATTGACGTTATGTACTTGTCAACTACCATTGGTTATGTGCCATTCATTCCCTCAGTTTCGGGGCACTGTGAAGAAGAACGAAAGGTTTACCATGGACTCACAAGACAAGCAATACTTTTTAAATGGTATACATCATGAAGCGTCACTAGTTCAATGAAATAGCACTTTATGCCGTATTGTCTTTATTGATAAGTTACGAGTTTGTACCAAAAATATATCCATTTTCTCAAGTCATTGATTAATTTGAAATTTCCTTGGCACCAAAAAGCAGAAATTATTGCTGAAAAGTAACAAAAAGCTCCTGGAAAAATAAATAATTAATTAGTACTCATTCCAATAAATTGCTTTCAGTTTTGTCCGATTGCCATTTTAATAAACCAATCAGATGCCTTGTTTCAGCAACCTCATCGTCTTGTAAACTGAAATTCGATTGGATCTCTGGGGCTTGCGAAAGTATAGTATTCCACGAACAGATTGTCCTTTCCTGGTTCAAGGCCGATGTTGAATTTCAGAAGTAGCTGTGAAAGGATGAAAGAATACATAATTAAAATTCATTGAATCGAAAAACGACATTGAATTCTCGCTTTATACATATATTTTTATTTATATAAGACTGAGTAATCTGCATGACTCACATTTACCAATCCAAATAAATTTATGCAATCTATGCAATGGGTTTAGAACAGGATTTGCTGACAGGAGAGGGTTGTTTGAAATTCCAGGACCTCCTTTCAAAAAGCAGTAAGGTGATCGTAAGTCACCTAAGATAACCGTAGTACAATGTTAAAGAATGGGAGTTACGGTCAACCTTTTCGGCAGTATATTACTTAAGCGATTAAGCTTACCTAGCACGTACGCCTTTGAAATCTACTGTGTCAGTTTATATTTGTTGTATAAACAGTTATATATTTATATGTGTCACACACACTTCATAAAAGGGTCAATAACCAACCTTGACCTTAGTTGGAAGCCACCCGTTTCTCCGACCGTTCTGCCTGCATGATTCTATATACCGTATTTAATTATTGTCAAGCTGTTCTGAACCAGGGTGTCTGAACTATACCATCTACCAGCCTACTATGGGATTAAAGTCAGGTTTATCACAAGTCTCATTGATGGGGTATTTGTAAGGTTATTTGAACCACTTTGCTTGTGATTTTCTCTCTTTTCATTTTACATCAACTTTACATAAATGGCCTAGAAGCAAAACAGCTTAGAAATGGCGTTAGTAAC
Organism: Steromphala cineraria; assembly: GCA_916613615.1. Taxonomy (NCBI): domain Eukaryota; kingdom Metazoa; phylum Mollusca; class Gastropoda; order Trochida; family Trochidae; genus Steromphala; species Steromphala cineraria. The sequence goes on from OU744725.1 coordinate 28,045,956, forward strand.
TATATGCATATATCGCATAATTGCCTTCTTTGAAAGCACAACGGGTTTTATTTTAAAAAATTAAGACACTTTAGAAATGTTTCCATTTTCTAAGTATGCTGCTTTAAATGCACTGTTGTGAAAGAGACAGTCAGTTGGAGCGACTTTATTTTACAAGAAATTCTGGATGATGATTGTTTTGTTTATATTATTGAAAATGTAAAACTGTATTATGACTTCGAAAAGAACAATCGCCTGCCTAAAATAATCCTTGAATAAACTCTGGGTCAAATCGATGGTTAAAATAATCGCCGAGGCATTATTCAAGGATTTATGGTATTCCCTACAATATTACTACACATGGTATTCCCTACTATATTACTATAGGAAAGGGTCTACAGGCGTGTATGTCTTTTCTAACGTTATTTCTAACCAATCGATATCCCTGTGGTAAGAATGAATTGGCATTTCTAGTAAATATTCTACATTACGACCACAGAGTAAGTCAAGATTCGGACACTAACCTCAGAGCGACCAAGGTCGATGACCTGAGGTCACCTTAGAGTACACCCCGGATAGATTTACATTGACATCTCTTTGATGTGACAATTATGAATAAATGAAAGAAACCTACCAGTCGCTCTAAATCTTTGACATGTATCTACTTACATAGCGGCCAAATGACTTAACATACAAAGGTCCATATATAAATTACTTTGACACCATTTGACGATAGAGTTGTTTATATGTAAACGAGGCAGGCTACCATTAAGTATAAATTTGATCTACATTGTATGTAGGTTAGAGCACGCAAGGTGAATGACCCTTAGGACCAGGACACAGAATGTGTTATGGATTCGATATGTTACAAATTAACATAAATAGAAGATTTGTAAAGCAAGTATACATTTTTTATTGTTTAAATTAACCTTTCAATGTACAGTCATAGAACTTATATATTTTGACATATGTAAAATTTATGACCACAAGAGAGGGTTTTACTAAGTTGGATTACTGGTACTTAATCCTTCCTTTTGAATAAATATGTTCAAATAGATATGGCCATATTTTCGCAGAAAACATAGATATATGGCGGCAGGTTAATATTCCCAATGAGTTAACATTATATTCACTATAAGTACTTGTTTGCAATCGATGTTTAGAAGTAAGGTCGGCAAAAGTCAAGATGGAAAATCACAATTAATTAAAGTATGTTAATTATGTAAAGCGTGGTAAAAAAAATTTTTAGGAAGGAGGTAAATGATGATAAAACGCCCATAAAAGTGTGACCACCCCCACTGAAAGCTTTTGAATAAAGAATATGTGTCCAAGAGAAAATTTGGTTTCAGCAGAATTAAGGTTACCTGCCATTCACTTTTCTTATGTAAACCTTTTCTTATGTAATCAGATAGGAGATCTTTATTTACTATATTTGGGCCTATCTTGACAGTGTGCATACCCCCGCATCCCCTCTGGATCCGCCAACGCACCCTCCCCCTCCCCCTTTTCAAGTCCCTGATCCGCCCGCACCACCTTATTGTATGATTTATAAGTAATGTGAATGCCCTAGCGGTTACAGGTGCGGCGCAAACTAGAACGTGAAGAGCTTTACAAATAATTGAATCCTATTTCAAAATGGCTTATATAAGGTGAAAGATTATTTCTTTTTGTGAAGCAATATTGAGGAAACCGGCTCTCCTCAATGGCTTAGATAATCATCTAGTTTAGTAATGTAAATAGCGTATTGTTGGTTAAGAATGTATTGAGGTTATGAGAATATGAAATAGTCGTAAATCTAAAAGAGAGGCTTAACTTTAGCTGAACATGGGACTTCACGCACATTGCTTTCTAATTGCCTATGTTATGCTTTTGATATAAAATTATGTTGACACAGCGCTTTCAGCCATAAACTGCCTCAGATAGAAATTGGCTTGTCGAATGACGTTTGAGTGTCAAAATATGATAAAAACACGCATAATTGCTTAATACATAATAAAGGATTATACATAATTTAAATGAAAAATACCCCCCCCCCCCCCCCAATATTAAACACTTCTCCACATAATAATATCTCCTCTTCATACATTAAAGCATTGAATCTTTTCGTGGATCAGTAAACATTGTCATATTGAAAATTTTCGATAACCTTGGGCCAAAAATACCCCTTCTTCATACCTAATTACATAATTTTTTAAGCACCACACCTTAGCAGCAGCCAGGTAAATCTCCTGTTCCGCGAAGCGTCTCCCTGCGCAGTTCCTAGGCCCGAACCCGAACGGCAGGTGCGCCATAGGTGGGAGAACACACGGCCTATTGCCCTTCTCATCCCTCAACCAGCGCTCGGGTATAAACTCGTATGGCTGGCTGAAGTATCTGCTGTTCTTCACCGCTCTTTGATTGTTCATCACAACAAGTGTCTGAAATGAAAAAGAAAGTTTTATTAACAGCTTTGTGACGTATGTCATGAAAACATATTTTATAACAAAAATCATCTTTTAATTAGAACAATGTCTGATGTAGCGAAAATATGCATAACACGTGTTTTTGGTGTACTTGATCCTTTCTCTGTTTATTTTTTATATCAAGCGTACATTTTTCCACGTTGCTTGAACTACTTGCTCTTACAATTACGCTTTTAATGATATAACAGAACGTTATAATAACTCAGCTGCAATGCGAGTTTTGATTGAATAAAACAAATGACATGTAAAAACATGGCCCAAATGTAACAGATTTAACGTGGGAAGACATGACCTGAGTAAACTCTAGGAGCATTTATATATCACTGGATGCTTATTTCACAAAACGAATTTCAGATAACTTTCAAGTTACATACTTATCTTGACAAATCCATACATTAATCACCCACCTATACTTTGTGACCCATCCTACCAATATATGTTAATGTAATAGATTCTGAATCCAGTCATCGAAACCATACCAACGGAATCGAAAGCTACAAAAGTGCTTGGTTTGATGTTTACGATAGAGGCATATCGAGTGGGAAGGAAGACGAAAACACACTTAAGAGGCCATTTGCTGGAAACTTTGAAAACTTGACCAAAAAATGGATGTTTAAAGCAAGTCGTAAACCAGATCAAACGCAGAATATTATTCGTTTTTAACCCTAAATTGATTTTTTTAACACATTTTTAAAAAACACATACCAGGAACATGATAACATATATAGTTTGTTTTTAATATGAACAATTCTTTTTAACATGTAAAACTCGTGTTTTAATTTACTTTGCAAAGTCTTGTTTTTTCTTGCTTTACAATGTTTTGAACAAATGTGACAAATTCATATTCTTAGCTACTAGTGAAGGCTTAGTATGAAATATGATATTGGAGAATAGTTATGACAAAATATATTATTTTGACAATGTCATAACTATTCTCCAATATCATATTTCATACTAAGTCTTCACTAGAGATATAAATTATTCCCTGAATTTGTCATATTTGTTTAAAACATAAATATATTTGACCCAATAGTTAATACTCCGTTCAGTCTTCGCTATCAAATTCTCATTTTCCTATATATGGGTCAAATGTTCTCCTTATCTTATCCTTTGCAAGGTTGATTTCCCTTGATAGTTCCTGGCGCCGCGAGACGTAAGATAATGGTGGTCATGGCTCCAAACAATGAAATCAGTAATAAACGAGAAAGAACGCAATATCTAAACGATTTCCAAACAACTTCAGAGAATTGCAAATGTGATCTTTATCCGAAATCGAAAATAAACTAATCTCAGATCACAGATCCATATTGCCTCATAAAAATGTTACATAACTGTAAGGATTAATTATGCAAAAAGAACCAAATAAAGATTCCAATTGTTTGACCTTTATCTCTTTGCAATCTCATGCGTTATGGCGCATAGGGCACTGGGTCATCAAAGACTCCAATATTACCGATGCTTAAAAAAGAAGTGTTAAGACGATTTCTTGATAGGCGTTTAAATCAAGGTCTCGATTTTGTTTGTGGTTTTTGTTTGTTTGTTTTTTTGGCAACGGTAATGATACGGGTCTTGTAATGACCCAGGAACCTGTGTTATACCACTCAAATGGGTTTGAAGCATCTTGAAACATAAAACATGTTCTTAACATCCGTACCGTAGATAGGTACACTTATGACAGCGTCATGAGTGAATATATCTTCAGTAATTAACTTCTAGATATAACCTGGACATCATCACCAATGCATTACCATTAAATGTCATAAAATGAATACCACTGTATCTTACTACTGTATTTTAAATTCTACTGCTGCAGGACACAACTCACGCTTAACCTCAACATATGGTTTGCTGCTTGTAGCCTTTCTTGTTCTGTCAGCTTGCTGGTGCATTGAACCGCCCGTTAAAACAGTAGTTGTGTCCAATTTTCGATAAGGTTTTTAAAATTTGGAAAGCCCCCCACCCCCCTATGTAATCTAAAGCAGCTGATATAATTATATATTTTCCTCAGCGATTTTTTTTTCAAATTTGAAATTTATGTTAAACTCAACATGCAACATGCAATTCAAAACTGCAAAGGACAATATTTTTGTTGTTGTTGGTTAGGACAAATCTCAGATTCGAACACATGAGTTTAAGATAAAGATAATCTTACCCCTGCGGGAACATGGTACCCCCCGACCACAAGATCCTTGGGTATAAAGCGACCAGTGCCCGACATGGTGGGGTATATGTACCTGCAAGGAATGACAAGAAAATGTAAGCTTGTCTGAAATTCATTTTCGATTTAAGATGACTTGTTTTTGACACTTTGATTTTTATGCATTCAAGTCTTTTAAAAAAAACATCTTGCACAAAAATATTTTGGTTAAGGTGATCATTATTTAATTTAAAAATTAAAGTTATAAGATCTTTTCTTTAACAACTCCTAACATGAAAGATTCCCCCTAAAGCATGCCTTGAAATGTACATGTAATCATACCTCACCTTATCCTGAACATACAGAGGAAACGTTCCGATAATTCCACACCAAATGCTTTTGTGAGGCAACTGGGCCAGAAAAGAGAGGTAATAGAATTATTGCTTCGAGCCCACTCTGAATCCAGAGTATAATGAGGAGGACGGATCTACGGGACGTTCTTCTCCGTTCTCCGTTCTTCTATAAGCTAAGGTTACCCTATCTCATTTTTTTCAAAATTTGAGTTTCCTTTGAGAGGACACCTTTCCTGAGAAGAAGAATTTTCTCATCAATAATCTGTCTTCAAATGCTCTCTAGCTAAAAGCTACGATTATCTCATTTCAATAAACAAAGCGTTAGTTCCCTTACATAAACACTTTTCTTACCTATGGGATTCACTATTCAATCAATTATCTTGCAGTGCCTTCTTGCTGATTTCAAAATTACAAAGCTTTAGTTTCCGTACAGAGAACACTTTCCCTGGCTAAAGGAATCCCTTATTGCTACAGGTTAGGATGATCATACTTCAATAAGCAGAACTTCAGTTTCCTTACAGAGAACACCTTCCCCGGCCTAAATGGATTCTCTTCTTGCTAAAGGCTAGGGTGATCATACTTCAATAAGCAGAACTTCAGTTTCCTTACAGAGAACACCTTCCCTGGCCTAAAGGAATCCCTTATTGCTACAGGTTAGGATGATCATACTTCAATAAGCAGAATTACAGTTCCCTGACAAAGAACTCCTTTGCCCACCTGAAAGACTCCCTCAAGCAGGCCTTGAGATAGACGAGTTTGTTCATGTGTTCCGCCTTGAGGTCTCCCTGGTCTCCCACCACGGTCTGGAGCTCCTCGTGCAGCTTCTCCTGCTTCTCTGGGTGGCTCGCCAGGTTGTACAGGAAGATCTGCATGTTCTGGGCCGTCTGCAAATACCAAGCTAGGATCAGCTTCCTCCTGCTACAGACCACTTGTAAATTGTTATGGTGTGCCTAGTAGGTCAAAATCCTTGTATCATGACATAGTATTAGTCCGTAAAATGATCCTAGCAATAATAATAGTATCCGGAAGCAAAGGACGGTTCAATTAGATGTAATTTGCTTGTGATCCATGATTGGGATGAGCCTGCTCCTGTTTCAAAACCCCGAAAAGTCTGATATCTATCAAGACATAAACCTCGTATCGCTATAGATCACTAGTCTGTGAAATGACAATAATGCCAATACCCTTTTGAAAGGACGGCTGAGTTTGAGTAATTATCAAGGACCCTTGCTAACCCACTTTCATGAGCTGGTGGAATACAAACATACATAGACATGAGAATATATGGTACTCACAGATTCAGTGCCTGCTACGAAGAGATCGAGAGAAATCATTTTTATCTCGTCAAGCGAGAAGTGTCCCGCAGACAGGAGAGACAAGAGTAGGTTGGGTTCGTCAGGGTTCAGTTTCCCCTCCTTCTCCATTTGCTCTATTGTTTCGAACGCATCCTTCAAGCATATTGCGATGTGGCTGTGTTGATATAAGGTGGATCAGTATTACTAATAATTTCTGGTATTTTTTTGACAATGAAATGAGATCGATCGAGAAGCTTTTAAATTTTAAGCATATCAAAGCTAAAATAAATTTTAGGAACAATATTATTAAGCATCGGCTTTATGATCATGAACTGGGCCAAGTGCCTAAAAGTTTCATTTAACAATTAGGTAGTCATAAGTCACTAAGGTAACCAGGGATAATAATAAAAAATATTCTTTTCATACAACATTTTGATGAATATAGACTGTGCCATGGGAAACCGTTGCGTAACGTTATAGAACCACTGTAATTTTGACTGATTTAGATAAGCTTTCAAAATTACATTTGTCTGATTATTGTGCGTTATTGAACAAGAACTTCGAAAACGTTCCTACGCATATGAAAGGTGCTTACCTTTGAATGGACTCGAAACATGTGGCGTATTGTTTGTAATACTGTGATTTGAACAGACCCATTATGAGGGGCGGCGAGTGGAAGAACTTTGAGAACAAGGCAAAGAACGTCCTCATGGTGTCAAATATGTGAGCCTTATTTGGGTCCTGGTCGAAATCGTCATCCAGGAGACCCAGTCGTGTGTTGAATGTCACCACTCCGATACCTGAAAAATATTTGTTTTATTCAAACCATTACGTCTTTGCTCGTATATCAATCTCAGCATATTCAGATTAACAGTTTTATATGGTCATACTGTTGCTCAAATATAATCTTTTATTACTCGCCCGTGTAAGATACCGCAGTGTAATATTTAGGAGATAAACATACTGTGTTTGGAAATCAGCGGCATATAACGGAATTATTATAGCTCTAAATTTAATTTAAAGTCGAAGGCTCGTGACAAAGCAAAATTATTTCACTAGGGACATAAACTTGATATGAAAGGGGAAGCTCGTTAGATATCCTATAATACTACAATATTAAACTACTATAGTGTAATAACACAATGCAAGGATGACGTCATAGAAGTGTGTTGTTGTGACGTCACAGTGTAAGCGCGCCGTCACAATGGTTGCTGAGTCGAGAAAATGTTAGTTTCGGCGACTTATCGATAAATATGTTTGATTTTTAGGGCAAGTAATAAACGTAATACTAAACTCCCTTCCATTTAATACTATTTTTATTAAACTCGTGAATGATTTGGTATTAAACTCGCTATCGCTCGTTTTATACAAAATCATTAACTCGTTTAATAAAAATAGTATTAAATGGAAGGTCGTTTAGTATCCTCTATATCACACTGGAATGTATAAAGATATCTCCAAAAATATTTCCAATGCATATTAATCAAGGTAAACGTATGTGTAATAAAAAAATCAATTGGTGTCTGTTAGTCAAAAAACGGATAAAAAGGATATTTACACTTTTTAACCAACGAAGGCAAAACATCGGGCTTCATTCTTTGCATATGAATTATTGAAATTGACCGTGTTCCTAGCAAAAGATATACCATTCCAAAAGATCTAGGGAACTTTGTATATATTCCTTTTTAAAATAAGTGTTCCTAAATTCTTTTGAGTATTATTTCTGCATTATTCCTGAATATTGCTTCTACCGGTTGACAGACTCATTCGTTGTTATCCTCTTTACAGGTTCTGCAGAAGAAAAACCTCGATGGGTTGAGAACTAGTTCTTGTACAGGAATGATGGGACATTGGTTAATTAAGACGATAAAACCTAAACATAAGATATAAGTAGGTACATACATATGCTATCTAAATACATGTATGCATATGATAAAGATGGAATGTAGGAAGTCACATGGATAGTATACTACTTAACCTCAATAACCGAAATATTCTACTCACTATAGCAACATAACCCTTAAAAAATAAATATAAATGTGTGTTCATGCTAATGCATTTTAGATGTGTACACGGAAGTAATAACCAAGATGTCCCTCAAGCCAAGCCTACTTACATAATGGTTTTTATCTGGACCCTAAACATGCACATATTATCAACACAAGGTGTACGCCAAGGTCGAAGCTACTTCAGAATAAATAGGGAAGTCTATGATGTCTAAGCACTTTGCTCTCATTAACTTTTTCCGTACCTTAAGCTAATTAAGTTTTTGATTTACAAGCAAGAGGGTTATTTCAAACTCGCTTTGACGTTTTCCAAAGAGAACGTGTAAATATTGAGGCAAGGCTAATCTAAAACATCATAATTTTTTATAAACTTATACACTTTTCATATCTTTTTTTTAATTGCTCGATATTAGAATTTCTTGTGTATTTCCAATCGAAATCTCATTAAAAGATAATAGCAAAGTGTAGCAATATGGATCAGATTTCAATAAGATTTTTTCCAATCGTAGCAATATAGCAACATTTCACAATGCAGCTGTATCCCTACTTAATTTAACCACTTTAAAGGGGCAGTAGCACGTTTTAGGGGGAATATAAGGTGATGTCAGGATAATAAAAATAAATGGTTCCAATTGGAAGACAAAGTATTTAAGCTGAATGAAGCAGTAATAAATCAAATATATAATGTAAAGTTCAGCCATGCGATTCCTTTTTCTTACACAAAATGAATCAAGGTGTTCACACAAAAATGGCCGTATATGGCCTTTATGTGAATTTTTATAATTTGTTCTCTTACTATGGATGATTGGTTTGTGTAATGATATTTTTGACACTATCAAAATAATACATTTAGCATAACATGCAATTATCAGTGAAAAATTGAAAACATAAATTTAAAAAAAAAATTTGCTACTACCCCTTTAAGATGTGAACTTACTTTCGGCAGCGTATTTGAAGAACTCAGCTTGTAGCTCCTCGGCGTTCAAGTTGTTCTCTGTGATCTTCCGTATAAGATCGTCAGCCACTTTGTTCTGTGCTTGCAGGTAATGGAGAGGTGAAGACGGCATCATCAACTTGGCGTTCACTGCCCGCCGTAAACTGTACCACTCCTCTCCTTCTCTGGTGCCAAAAATAAAATGTATTTTCAAGACATTAGCTCGTTTTTAGGAAATACCATTTCTCAGGTTTTCCTCCAATAAAAGTCGGTTAATGATATTTTATTATCTTCAGAGGGTCAAATATCTCATTGTTTACCATATCATCCGTTGTTGTAAACGGGAAAGTTTCAAGCGAAAATAGCCTTCGGTCATTTTTGCGTGAACAGCTTTTAATCATTTGAGAAAGGGAAGATATTTCGCGTTCTTTAACCAAACTTGGTACATTCCAACAAACACAATAATTCGTTGTTGTAGACACAACGATCGAGTATTGACCAAACATAGCTAAGGGTCATTTTGGTGTGAATACTTTTTAATCATCTAGGGTTGGAAACTAGATTCGCGTAACTAAACCGGTTATAGCACATAGATTTGAATCAAACATTGTCATGTTAATGTTATTTCGTTCTCTTGAAATCAATTAATTCACTTTATAACCTTCCCCTGTCCCTTGTACCTTTAAAACATCTTTGCCGCATTGTTCATGTTAAAGCCAAGTAAACGTAGGTTGGAGATATGTTAAGATTGATGGGTGATTATGCAGAAACCTTCCAATGTAGATCTTCACAGGCTACCAAAGCATTTTTTGAAAACGTGACCTGTTGATAATAGTATTAAATCGATCACCTTTAAATTTTGTCATTCTTGATCTTACAAATTTGTAATTTCAATACAAATGAAACCAAAGAAAACATACAGAACAAAAAGAGTAAATGAAAGAGAAACGTTAATACTAGGAAACAAAACGAAGATGACAAAATAAACAACCCTAATAAGGCTAAGAAAAAACTGTAAGCATAGGGTTTCCAATGACGTTGACAATAAACAAGAATATCACTACAGCGAAGAAAAAAGATATAGAGAAATTATTTTATTTTATTAAGACCGGAAGTCAAGAAAGAAGACAAGACACACAAGAAAACGAAACTTAATGTATGGATATTTATAAAAGTAAAAAGAAACCAAACGTAAACGTTAAACAACTAAAAAGTAAAGGAAACTCACAAACCACCCAGTCCCGCATTGATACCCTTATCCTTAGAATACTGGAGATGTATTTCAGGCAGGGGTCTTTTGGGTAGGCGCCCCTCGTTCCTGAAGACCGTCTCTATATCGTGGGGCTCCTCCACATACACGATCCACCGTCCCATGTTGACCTTCACCACCGGGCCGTACGTGTCGTGGAAGTGATCCATCATGTCGTTCAGACGAGGCATCCCGAAGGTGGCTGAAACACATAGTTGCCATTTTGATAAGTATTCCGCCAATTAATGTTATCTATCTGCTTTTACTGCCGGCCTGCTGTTCCATAGTTATCAGCGGTCTGGTCCATTTTGTTGTTCAGACGTGGCTTCCAAAGGTGGCTGAAATACATATGTTTCCGTAGTATTCCGCCAATTTATCGTAAATCTTACTTAATATCTAATTTTACTACCCTGATGTTCCATAGTTATCATGGAAGTGATCATTGATGTTGTTTGGTTAGAGCATTCCAAAGGTGGCTGAAATATAAAGTTGTCATGTAATGTTAAACCATTCTCTCCCATCAGTTAAATCAAGTTAATGATGCTGATCAAACTTCTTTTGGAATTAGACCAGTTACCTGGTCGTTTCATCTAGCACAACGTTCATGTTTCATGTTGCACAACAAACAATTTGACCAAATGACAACACTTCACCTTGGAAAAGTTTGTTCGTGCCACAAGGCCTTTTTCATGACTCGGTAGCCAAAATGATGACCTTTGAACATGGTCCCCTGATTGCACAACTAACTTTGATTGTATCCTTTCAGTCTTCACCTTTTCTAGCCCACAAACTCAACTCATTCAAACAGTGGCTGGATCAACGTTTTATGAACTGACCAACCTCTTTGAGGAGAGAATGGTCGTAGACGTGATCGATATGCTTTAAGTCCTGTTCCATAGTTAGTTGAAAATATTACATGATGTCAATTAGTTAGGGCATCCTATTGTTCCGCTAATGAATTCTAAAATTAATGTGATCTGCCTTCATCACTGAATCATACAATTCGTGAAGATGATCCATCATGCCATTCTGAAGTGACATCCAAAAGAAAATATGAAAATGGTTTGCTTGAACAAAATTCTTTCACTTCTTCAATAGAATGATCCATCATTCGTTAATCGTGATGTTTCGATGTTTGCTGAAATATGAACATATTTTGAACATAATATCTTCGAACGATGGAGAAGTTTTTCTTTAATAACTGTCATGAGTGTAATTAACTTTGTCATCGTGTCATTCAGGCGAGACATCTCAGAGATAGCTTTAACTTGATCTTATTTGAAATGATAAACAAGTTTTCACTTTCGTAATTTGACCAAACATGACATGGAAAGGATTAATCATTTGGACGTTACATTCCGGATTTGGCAGGAACATGAGCATATTTGTATGATAAAATGGTCGTATTTTCACCACTGGACGATACTTATACTTGAAATGGTCCATCATGTCTTTTAGACGTTGCATTCCAAATGTCGTAGAAATACGAATGTATTTCGTCATGTTCTGTCAAGGTTTTTCATCACTGTTGTATTTCGTCATGTTCTGTCATGGTTTTTCATCACTGAACTACACTTTTATAAGAGACATGCTAGATGTCGCTCAATATAAATATATTTCGTGAAAATTTCATAACAATTGGAACCCGAATTCCACAATCTAGTGTAGGCAATTAAATAAAGTTGAAATATGATTTTTGTTACCATAAACCAATTTTTGATACTTCCCTAAAGGTTTCGGGCATTAAGTTAATGCTTCTGTTATTAACAATATCTCAAATATGCATTTTAAAGGAACCATATACATCTGCATATGATCACAAACGGAAATAATATCAACACGAGATAATGGAACTATAATGAATTATAATAACAGCAATTGCCTGTCAGCCTTGACGTGAGAAGCAAGTTCAGTGTTTTGATAAACATGGCTTTCCAACTATGCTAATGATTTATCAGAACACGTGTGTACTTGAAAAGCCGAACTGAAATGCTACTAAGTCAATCAATTTCTCTTTAACACTAACTATAAGAGTGCAAGCTTTCAAGTAAACGAGATACCTAGTATATATATCCTTGTCTAATTATGACGATGTCCGTTTCAAGGAAACGCCTTCAGTTCTTGAATTCTGGCAGTTGTTTTCATCAGTCAGACAGAAACAAAGACAAGGCACTGAGGTGTACTGGTTGGAATAATATTATCATGACTTATACAAATGATTGATGCCAAACTCTTTGAGTTCAAGTACAAGTTTTACAAGGTACAATGGTCTCTCATTCTTTAGCCAACCAATTTGCTGATTCTTGAATGAGAGTATCTGTTGGGTTTTTTGAGAATGTAGAGAAACACAAACCTTTTAGAAGGATCTTGAAGATTGGAATATTTTTCATTTCCATTACAAAACTAAAACAACACAATTGCTTTACAAAGCAATTGACTTCGATAGCTTACTAGAGCATTTAATTTCAAATGCATATACACATGAAAAGGCATTTAACAGCATGTTCAAAAACAAGAAGATTTTGGTGTTACTTTGGAAGATTTTTAAACGTGCTACTGTCCCTTTAAAGAACCAAGCCAAAACTCACGGGACACCACCAAACTTTAAAATTTAAAAAACAACTTACTGAAAGGTTTGAAGTGGAAGAGCGGACCAATGAGCGGGAGGTTGCACAGTCCTGAGGGTCCGGGAATCTCTTCGAAAGGTTTGACATGTTTGTCCAGCACTTCCGCCGCCGCCGTCGCTGACGTTGTTCCCGACTTGGAGATGACGTCATGGCCGGACCAACGTAACTGGGCGGCGAGACGTCGCAGTGCTTTCATCAGTTAGATTCCGGAACAGGGGCTGAAAATAAGAGCGAGATTTTACAGGTGCTTCAAACATATCAAACGTTTGTTCAAATTTGATTAAATGCTACATGGATATCACGTATTTGAATATGGAATCATGAATTGAAATTTAGGTGAGACTGTTCGCAGTTCTTGTATTGATCTCGTAAAGATCAAACGCGCCGCCTTCCCTTTATCAAGTATAGTTTTTGAGTGACGTCACGGCCTCGTTCTTTAACTATAATAGTTTAGGGCAAAACTATACTTTATTGCAAAACTCATAATGGTTAGGGCTACTTTATTTCTTAATTCAACTTAAACATTCAGGGTTGAATCCTTTTCTTTTCATGCATTATAAAAAGAAGGTAAATTACCTAATAAACTTTCTTCACATTAAAATTTACTGTATATCATCAGTTTAAATCTTTTTCACTCTGTTCATTGGTAAGACATAATATCTTCATAGATTCAACTACATTTTCATATTTGCATCAGTTCATGTCATCTGATATTTATGACACTATACCCGCATGTATTTGAAATTACATTTTGCTATATTTGTATCAGTATATGCTATCAAATATTTATATATCTGCATTTACTGGTCTATTATTATTTTTATTATATATTCATTATTATTATAATTATATATTTTAATCTTTTTGCTAGGTTTGCTTTAGTATATGTATCCGATATACATGCTGTAATTTGAAAGGACATTTTATTCTATATTTGCTAAATTGGCTTGTCATCCGATATTTATGACATAATATCCGCATGTCTTTATAAGTAAATTTTTTGCTAAGTTTGATTCAGTATATGTCATCCGATATTCATGACATGTGGTTTATTATCTGCAACATCTCGTAAGTACTATTCGGCTCCCTTGAAGAGAAACATTATACATTTAGTTTCTTAAAGCCTTTGCCGCCTGCGACGAGAAAGAATCTCCTATTTCAAGTAATTAAGACTTTAGAGCTGAAGTCGCTTTATAGTAGATATATATATATATATATAGCTGTACTGAACCAAATGACACCCTTCTGAATTTTACATAACAAAAAATAGGTCGCGTGGTAGGAAAATATATGGATCTCACGAAAATAATTATTTACAGTTGTGGAGCAACGTGTCTTAAGGAAAATTAGAACTTGAATAAAAGTACCATGTCCGGGTTACTATAGGTCCAATTCCTACCTGAAAAGTGTTAACATTAAATTGGCCACTATCAGTTTTTCCTTGATTTTTTATTATCCCTTCTCGACCACAGTTAATAAGATTCGATGACGAAGTGAAGATTATAATTTTTACAATATTCATAAACTAAAGTTTAAGTTTAATTAATGTTCATCTGTATGTCCTTTCAAAGAGACCGTGCGTATGTTATCGTGACATATAATTCGGCTTCCATATTTGTCAAAAACCATATCTACTGATTCTGATTCTTAAAATGAGAATATTGATGATAACAACGCAATGACATTTTAGTAAAGATATTTAATATTGCCTATAACACAGACAAACAAGGAGCGGCAGTTCAATCACTAGTGATATCGATAACATGTCCATCTCGCCAACCTTTACATATTTCTTCCACTGGATTAATGAAGGCCTGCATTCTGTGGGCCTACACACATTCGGAAATGACTGATGACTTCATTCGTTATAACATTTAGATTGCCAACCCACCAACCCACTTGTATCCAATGCATAACGATTTCGCAAACAATACTGAACATGAAATCGATTATCAGAAATACGATCTTTCGAACTAATCGATAAAATCTTTGCGATTGTCACTGGACACGTCTCTGGTGATTATTCAAAATGATTTTTCTATTTATCAATTCTCATATTTTTCAATGATTTCTTTAAGTGCAATTTGCTGTTTTACAATTGAGATATAGTTATTTTATTTAAACGTGTTCCGAAAAAAGATCCTGTTCTTTCATCTGGTTTCATTCATTTTATCTTTCAAAATTATGTTTAATGTATAACTCAATTTCTGGTCGTTACAAATGGTTTTATAAAAAAAACTTTCTAGTTATGTTTATATAGGCTCGAATAAAAAAATAAAAAACGTTTATTCAACAATGCAAAACAATGCCAACTCAATGGAGCATGAGATGACATGCTCGCGTGCTTGTTAGAATTTCCAGACATGATAACTATTACACAATGGAAATGAGTTATTACGTGAATAACTGATGTCAGATATAGTTTATCTCTTTTATCATCAACCCACGCGAATATCCGGCTCATAAACGTCCTTTTAACAAGTCTGCAAATTTGCCGAGTAAAAAATCGATTGTGGAGCTATTGTCTTCCTGAAAATAATCGATAGAACAATACGATAATATGGATATTCCATGGTTAATCATACACTGCAATTTAATAACCCCAATAAAACAACATGCTCGCGTTTTGATTATGTAATAGAGTATTACAAAACATATTAATCATAGTTTTAACAAAACATATATGACCATAAAGCCCCAATAGAGACAAGCTCTGTCAATTACAATTGAAGCAAATATTTTTTAATTTTGTCAATATTTTTTTCGTGTTGCATTGGTTCATATTGCAATAATTTGATGCTTGAAAATAACACACAAAAATGAGATAATTATTATAGATTATAGATTATATAATAATGATTATGTGTTAATTAAAACTCTGTAACAGACTGCTGCAATTTGAAGTATAGTATTGAAAGTAAATTCTTCTCGATATTCATAATTTTATTAGTGTTCAGTTTCTATGATATTTTATTAAGTTAATCATCAGTAGGTTAAAAAAAAAAAATTAAAAAGTTACGAAAATATACGTATTTTTCAGATTTTTCAAGTAGGGACAAAGTTGAATTGCATATATCGTTCGATGACCCCAGAATTCTATTTCATTTTCGAATTCAGCACACCAAAAAGTACCTACACACCAATTGTGAGACTTCTTGAAACTTTTTTACTGGGTAGACTATTCCCATAACACAATTAAATAAACCCCAACAATATAGTATGAAAAAAAGTTTCAACCCATTACCTATTTTTTCGTTTTCGTTCTTGATGTCACTTCAAGAAGAAATGTTTTAGTTCAGTGTCAATCAAAGTATCTACAAATCACATTTCAAAGTTTTTATAGAGTCAGTGAATATTTAAGAAACTTTTAATTATGAATTATAATTTATTTCAGACTTAACAAATCATCTACCGTTAAATTATGAAATAATGAAGAACATCTGTTGCGTTGCTTTTGTCATAACAATATTCATAAGTTTGTGAGCAATAATGTTTCTTTGACGATGGTGCTAAAGTTAATCACATGATAAAACGCTCCCTTTCAAAAGCGCTTTCATCATTTTGCCAATATGCGTTTAATATGACAGAACAATTTTCGAACTTCGGTACATAAAGTGTAAATAATATGTTTACATTGTTATGAAATTTCAAATATGTTTAAAATGATCAATAATAATTTTCAATATTGTTTCATTAAATACATTTTTCGATTTCTGATCATTAAATTATGTATTTCACATCAGATGATATATTTAATTGAAACCTATGAAATTTATGAAACGTAATAGATAAGACAATACGATAAACATTGTACAGATAAAAGAAAGACAAAAAGAAACTTGTTTTCCATCATAAGCCCCACAAGTAGCAAGTGAATGAACGGAAGCCAAAATAGGATTTTTAAACTGTCTTAACTGTTGATTGAAGTTTTCAAATGACTCGATTTTCTCATATTTTATTTAAATTTTCTTGATATGAATATTTTAATCCTATTATTAATATCACGAATGCATGTTTATTTTTGCCATATAGTTTTGTCCAACAGCAAACTACCTAATATCACATATCCTGACACATTTTGTCAGTATTATAAATATCAATCAATTGTAAAACGTTTTATTGTGCTTTTCTTCTTTTTCAAAATTCATTGTACAATCCTAAATATCAATTTATTAATTTATTAATATCCATTTCAAACACAGACAAGGTCCAGAGACTGAGAAGTGTAAACTCCAACGATAAGTTTAGACGATACAAATAGAGTATTTCCTTGATGATAACATGTAAACTTAAAACAAAAGTCACGGAACGTTACACAACCAATGTTAACATCAGTTGCTCATGTCCATATCAGTTTCAAAATTTATTCATACTATTTCACACAGAATGATATTAAAATAAAACATTATCGTAAAATTCTTAGATAACATTTGGAATAGTTTAATATTATTTTTTTCGGTGAAATTTGTTTCTTATATCCAAAACCATATCTTATATCTAAATAGTTATACTTGGAATCAATCATCCCTTTATAGAACAACAATAGCTGCATTAATCCACAAATTATCTTAAAAGTCAATTTCACAGTTAACAACAACACAATTCATCATTTCAAAGGTACACTTTCGTTTTATATTGTAGATCGTGATTTATTAAGGAAACTTAACGTTATTTCCTGAAGTTGAGCAAAAACCTATGACAGTAAAAACTTTAAAACACAAGTTTTGACACTTCAAATATAAATAATTTGCTTGAGGCTACAGGTCTGATGGCAGTTACACTTTCCCCTCTAGATTTACATACATAAAATGAATTTCCTGTTACAACAAGCACAATAAAAGTTACCTCGGATCATATGGCACACTTTCAAAACATTTTTTTGATAATATGTTTACAAATCAATCCTGTGTTGATATGAATAATTTATACTAATTAATTCTTTAAACGCTTAAATCGAAAATGATATATACATGTTTATATATGACATTATAATGTGACGATTTACCATTTGCGAAACGAGATATTATATTATATCAAAATCTCTCTCGATATATATGGTAGCTCTGTTAATTATTATTTCATTATCATATTTTTTTAATAATTTAACCATTAACTTACATTTAATTTTAACAATTTGTTGTGATAATATGTGTTACTTCTTTCCAATGTTGAATATCTATTACCACACCACTGACTACGAACATTGTAATTTCGATTTTGAAATTGTCTTATCAACTTTAACGTTATTTTCATTTGCGTCAGATAACTTGAAGCTTTTATACATGGTCAGGGCAGATGAATATTTCAAGGTAAAAAATACTACAAAGTAACAGGTGTTGTGACCACAGGTGGGTAATTGTTCATGCATGCACAGGTAAATGTAATATTAAGCATGGTGTTTGCATATATGCAGTAATTTCGGATAAATGAGTATAGCTGTATTGCATATACATAAAAATGCAAACTAATGTTATTATGATTATACAATACGCATGACTAAGTCCTTTGAAACCCAATATGGATTTCATTCATACATCAAAATTAAAACTCCTTTACGAATGCATAACTATACTTATGCGAATAACAAATGATCATTCCTACAGGATAAAATAATCACTTCTTGTGCATCCAAAAGGTTCGTTCGCCAAAAGGAGTGAAGTTAAATCTTGAATTCTGTTTGCCTGGTTTTGGTTTTGGTATGACTCTATGGAACGTGACTACAAACATCATCATCGCGCGCTCTTGCGTTTCGAAGTATAATTATAAAGTTGCATATTATTGTGTGATTAGAATCCTCATAATATACCGTAATATGTTGCATATTGTTAAAATGCTAATTCAAAAAGTAAATTTAGTATATAATATTATTATATGAATATTTATATAGCGCGCATATCCATCAACTCGTGATTGTTCAAGGCGCTTACATTGTTTCCCCTGGTCAATGGCATTCTTTCACCGTCCGATCATTTTTCCAATTCAACTCCTTGGGGAGTATTCAGCCGGCATCCACATATGTGGCGCTCAGGTTAGGGATCATATATTCTTAGTAAAATATTAAATTGGCTCATATAATCCAGGAATTAAATACATATTGTACTTCATAGAATTGGTTTAATGTGTTAACTGTGATTTCATGTTACAGAACAATGATCTTATATCAATGAATGAATTATAAAATATAAAAGTTTATTATCATATCAAAAAGTCTTTAAACTTAATGATTTTCATTTAAAACTATACTTGGAATGTATTGTTTCCCGTATGGTATACATTTCAAGTACAGGTGAACTCTCACATGACCTATATACAAAGAATGACCTCAAACTCTGGTATACATATTAGATAATGTGCATCAGTGACACCACTGAAGTGCATGTTTAGCAAAATATTATCATAACTAACAACTTTATCTATTTGTATGATATATAGAGAGTTCTTAAAGTACCATGTAATATACAGCTCACAATTATATGTAAATGTACATGTATACAGTGAATAGAATAGTAAACAGAAGCCAGAAATACATTTTTCTAGGCATGTCGTAGCTAAGCCTAATACTCTCAATTCAAAAGTGTAACAAATTTGTGAGGGGAAATCGTACAAAAGAGAAGCCAAGTTGAGAAAACAATTTAAAGGACTCACCGTGCAATAGGAAAATGTATATCAATTCAACAATTAAGAAAGGCCATCAGAAATTTGAAAAATGCATGGATCCAATATGAAATGGTCCACACACGGATGTCATATGGTACACACCACTGTCAGATTAAAGTTCCCACACAGAAAGTTCAATCAAACACAAATATGGAGAAATATCAGCACATGGGTCTCATTAAAAGTACACACAAGTATATCATACAGTACACATGCAGGTCGCCACACAGTAAGGTCCATAGGAGAACTTTGTTAGGGATAACTCATAAAGGTACACAACTCAAAACAACCATGTCGTGCTAATTAGTCACGGGACATAGACGTTACACAGTTCCGTCAGATAACTTTCCAGGCCATCGACTGATATATTAGAGCTATCTTATCGATTGCACA
The DNA here is from genome assembly GCA_916613615.1 of Steromphala cineraria. NCBI lineage: Eukaryota > Metazoa > Mollusca > Gastropoda > Trochida > Trochidae > Steromphala > Steromphala cineraria. The sequence continues at coordinate 28,066,048 of OU744725.1, forward strand.
ATATGACATCAACAATTTGTCATAATCCACACTTTGTCATTATCCACAAACTGTCATAATCCACAAATTGTCATAATCCACTATTGTCATAATCCACAGTTCGTTAACAGCCACAAATGCCAGTGGTGATAACTCAATATGTCAGAATCCACAATGTATCAACTATATTATGTACTGGGTACACAGTATGTCAGGATTCACAATATGTCAACCTTCTATTAAGATCCGTCTTTATCCCACGCTTTGTCACTTTACTAAGTTCCGTCTATGACATAACCCTGTCAGAATCTCCAAATTTATGCTCAAAGCAACACATGCTATCCCAAGCTCCGCACACTGCTAGTGCAGGCGAGTAGACAGAGTTTCTATAACAGAAGGCTCCGTGTATTCAAATATACCCTGCAATGAGACACCGCTCTATGATGACAGCTGCGGGTAGATACAAGATGAATTGTATTTGACGATCAGCTGATTGTATATGTACATATATATGGCAAGGTGCCCTACTCTTTCTTACCCTACTTCTTATATCGATTGGTTTATAACCATCAATCCTTCGATCACTGACCTCTTTATCACCGCTACCCAAGGTCGTTATTATTAGACCATACGGGTCTACGTGACCTATACGCTAGTTGTTATCTTTGTAAAGATGGCATAACATATGCGGTCAATGAGTGGGGTTGAATGGCATATGGGTGAGTGGGTTAGCGGTGTTTTCAGGTTTCGCTACAGTCACAATAGATAACTATTCAGTGCATTTGAACATACTGAAAATGAAAAAAAAAAGAATTTCAAAAGAATTGAATATCATTCGCTTTTATAAATAACTTTATGAATAATTTGATGATGTTTTTGGCACGAAAGATGGGTAGAGAGATGATGTCGCTTTAGGGAGATATTCGGTAAATTAAAGAGATATCTCTGCAACGCCCTGATTGTTTATATTGTAATGAAACCCGTACAATATCTGAACAATATTTGTTTTATTATGTTTAGACAACAATAGCGATTTAAAAAAATGAATAGACGTTTATCAATTTAGAGCTACATACATACTGCAGCGAAACCTTTATTCAATGTTTGCTATCTGGTTGGCATTCTTTGGAGGAAATCCTGACACCACTTAGTTTAAAACATGACAATAAAACCTACATTTTCTTCGTGATATTTCAGAATACATAATGCCATTACAAACACTGGTTGGCATTTATTGGAGGAAATCCTTCCACCACTTAGTTTATGAGATGCTAATAAAACCTACAATTTCTTTATGGAGGTTTAGAAAAACTACTGACGTTGTAAAAAAAATTAATTCGTGCCCAGGGTATACGTTATACTAAAATTTTCATAAGGGCAAGCTACTTTAGATATAAGAGGACTATTAAATGTGCTATCACGAAGTGTGAACTTAAACCTGTCCTTCAAAGTTAAAGCATGCACAATCCATTATGCCTTTTTTGTATGTTAAAAAGTGAAAAATACACTTTTACTTGACCCGGCTTCTATTCGACACGCGAGTCTTCGTTTACCTTCCAAAAAGCATTAACTTCAATTGGCAAAAATAATTATCGAGATTACGGTATGCATACAGAACTTATTAAAAAAACACCAAGAACAAGAGTTTCCTGTGGTTTTGTTGTAGCCAAATTAACAAAATGAGCGTGTACATTTGCCGATTTAAATAAAACCTCTAATTTGATTACCTTTGCATTTGTGAAAATAGCTTTAGCATGTCAGTTTTAATTTGCAAGAATTGAAATAAGTTTTTAAAAACTGATTGTAGCAAAAGGAGGGTTGGCGAAGCTATGTTACTTTAGAATCACCCTTAAAGTAGATTTTAAGAAATAAAATTCTTTTGAAAAAATAAAATGATTGTAAATAGCATAATTTACAATTGTAATTGAATTCACGAAGGAAATTCAACGCTGACTTTTGCAAATATGTTAATTCCCAAAACGCTGATGGAATATTGTAAGTGGTTTCAGAAATATAGATTTAAAACTTTCTTTAAACACTTAGAGATATAAAAAAATTAAATTATAGAGATATCAGTATCATATTATATCACAAGAATGATATATAAGGTGGATACAAAAAAGGTCATTGCCTGTTTAAAATATGTTTGACCCTTACGATCAAAGTGGAATATTACACCACGAAGTAGGAGGGCGAACACTCATGCGTTTCGTAAAAGTTATTTAGGCTATATTTAACCTGAAACATTTTATGCTATTCGAACGCGTAAAATCTAAATAAAAAGGCAAAGGTTTCATTTATTTTTGTGATAAATTGTTTCGTTCATGCACTCATGCTTTATATACCACTAGTGAACAATATAGTTGTTGTAACATATCATGTGTTTCCATAGATGTGTTGACGTTGTTATTTATAATTTGCTCATTTGGAGAAAACATTCGAAGTGTAAGTCTTTTAGAGAATAATTTGTGAGGTGTAAATCATAAGGAGAACAATTTTGAGGAAGATGACATTTTAATAACATTTTAAGGTGGAAATCGTTTCAGACAAACAAACTTAGAGTTATTTGAAAAATAATTTTGAGGTGTAAGAAATTTAATGATACTGTTGAGGTGTAAATCACTTCAGACTAGTTTTGAGGTGTAAATCATTTGGAGAGGTCTCACTTTACCTGCAGTGGCATTAGGTGCGCAGTACTTGATTAATGTTCTAAGCATGTCATTATTTTACCTGCTAAACTCTCCCTAAGTCAAGTCAAGGATAAAAGAATGACATCTTTTTTTTAATGTCGACAGAGCTGAGAACTTTTTTTGGCATATCACATGGCATTTACAAGTTTAATTAAGTTATTTCCCTTTACTTCAAGAGTATCTATATGTATATGTATATGTATATGTATATGTATATGTATATGTATATGTATATGTATATGTATATGTATAATGTATATGTATATCCAAATGTATATGTATATCCATATGTATATGTGTGTATATGTGTATATGTAATTGTTTATGTAATTGTTGTATATATGTGGTACAAACATTAATATATTATTCTTAGAAACTACGCAAATAAAGGACTTATGTTGATGAGAAAGTGTATAAAATGAAAATATAAATGATTACTAGTATAACGAAGACAGTAGGTACCGTCAGATCTAAAACATTGAATACAGAAGTAGTTTTTAGTTCTAACCATTAGTTTACCTAATATGTGTGACACTGTGGTTTAAACAAGCGAGACTTCATATCATCAAAGAGAAATTAGGTCATAAAGCTTACCTTTGTGTAGACTGACATTTAGTCTCAGTCGTATTTTAAAAAAATTTACAACATTTGTAAACAAATCATGTATTTTAACAAAATGGAACCCACATGATGCTTTAACTTCTGAGCTGAGCGATCTAGACTTGCTATACTGTTCTAGACTGGGTTGGTCGTCAATTGAATATTTTTGCTCTAGGGTCTAGGGTCACTCAACAATTTAAAGAAGGGCTGCATAACCTTTTTTAAATATATTTTTCAAAAGATATTGGTCAAATAACTATATAACATAAATATTAGGCCAAAACAGCAACGATACACAGTTTCTCAATGAAGCTACAGCTAAGTAAACATTGCGTAACAAGGCGTCTGCTAGTCGCCGTCCAGCGACAAACCAAAACAAGGCTGAGAGGCCACGGGCAGGGGATACCGGAAGTGACGTGGCAGTAGGCGAAGCGTTCGTCTGCTTATATGGAAAATGATAGGCGAAATCCGCAGTTCTGCCTTTTCAAAGCGATTAACAGTATGTTATATCATTGTGTTGCTGTCAACTGTCCTAGAATATCTCCTGATGAAGTCTCCGTAGACAAATTCCAATCATATTGATGGTTTCACGCCAAATTGACCCGCTGTGTTAGGTCAAACAGAGCAATGTGACAATCTACATCGAACTCACGTGTTCCGATCACTACACCGATTTTCTGCTTCGAGCTCGCATTTTCACTGAATGAACAGTTTGGCATGCAGAGAAAACGGAGATTAGTAAAATATAATACATAACACGAAGTTTTGGGTTGATTTATGGTAATAATCCGAATATACAATGCTCACATTTAGATTTGAACGTTGTGTAAAAAGGTTGAATAAACAATGACATTGGTCTGCAGGTGTTACTTACTTTCTTTAGATCAGATACTCACTTATTACACAATTACTTTACTGTCTATCGTATTTCCTGTCTGTTTCCTAATTAGATGATATCAAATGATGACTATAGCAGGTAGGTTATATAATGCACAATCATCAACACCTGGCTATTTTATGACATCAGCTAATTAGGTAACATCAAATAGCAATTGTATTCCTTAACATAGCTTTTTTCTCCGATTGGTAAATCATAACCTATTAACCTGAAATAAGGAATACCGTTTTTGCTCTATCTGATAATTATTTTGGATAAGGTTCATTTAATAAATCTTCATTCTGTTTGGCCATGTATCGGGTATTGTTGTGGAAAATATCTCCTCTATGTACAAGATTGAAAACATTAAGATTTTCAGTGAAATGCCCTATTAAAATAATGTTTTAAACAAGACATCAGTGATCATCCAATACATGTCTTTCATTGAGAATTGTAAATTGTCCATCACTAAATGAAATAACTAAGAAAAACGTATGTATTTTTTATCCTGTTACAAAATGAAGTCAAAGGCAATTCTAAAAAAATGGTTTAAATGTAAAAAAAATAGTATTGTATAATTACATCCTTTCTGCTGTGCTACTAAAGTAATATTCACTATTAACCAACAACTGTGCACGAAGATAAAACAGTTCACACGGGAGCAATTGTTTACATAAACATCCGGGTTCTCACGTGCAGTCTTATGACAACATTGCGCAAAGCGAGACCATCTAGGCCTACATGCTGTAGCATTATGCGCACAACTTCGTTTTTAATCAGGGTCTTATCATCAATACAAATTGCCAGTTGAATAAATAAACTACCGATTTATTGAAGGTTTGAGATGTGTGGATGTTGTTTAGGGTGTTTAATCGACGGTTAAACATCGAGCTGTACTGTTAGCTTGTGTTGTTTTACATAACGAGGGCACACAAGGGGGTATCACATCGCCTACTAACACGTCACGAGGGAGTCACGCTTCAGTGCGTTTTATTCTGTTCGCCGGCCTAATTAGGCGGTGTTCTTTATACAGTCGTAATTAAGCCGTTTCTAGGTCGATTTCAGAAATTTAAAGTTGAGTCCATGTGAAATTGTTATCACTATTTCATGAATCCCGAAAGTTGCCATATAGCATTTCAGTCCCTCTTTAAAGAACAATGTCTTTCTAAGAAATATATTCCATTTATGACGTAATGCTCTTCGTTAAAGAAAGTTCTCTCAGCAAACTGTACAGCATGCAATAATGCAAAAACATGCTTGTGAAGAATTCTGGTAAAGTCAAACTTACAAAGGAGATCATATCTTTGCTATAGTAAACTCCCATAATGGTATACTATTGAATCAGTTCCATTGTTGTCTTAGAACAAAGCTTTGTATTATACGTTTATGAATACGCAGAACCTTTGTTTGACAAGGCAAAGCGACTTCGTTTGTGTGTCACCGAGTCTTTAGATAACATAGGATACTTTTATGTTTGTTTGAGGATTTGTATTTGTATTTCCCAGGTTAGTTCATTTGAAAGGTTCCAACACTGAGTTAACTGTTCGCATCTCCAGTATTCAGCGGTTCAGGTCGAGACAGTTATCAGATGAATCAGAGACGAAAACTACGTGCAAAGAAAATGGAATATGACATTTTGTTCTTATCAAACTAAATTTCATTCGGACTATCATATTCTTATACAGTATATTTTGCAATCGTTTGATTAAATACGATTGTCACAAAAATGAAACGAAAACTTTAATAATTTAAGAAATGATAACGATTTCATGATATTTGGAATTAGATTAAATTGCGACGAATATCTTCCTTACAATGACAATGTTTGGAAGGATGAAATTCTAAAGCACATATCTTATAAAGAAATGGTAAAAATCAATTTGAAACTAATAACATTATTTCCTTCTTGCCTGTTTATCGACTTAAGAAAACAATAATCTTATCTTTATGCTTACCTTAATACATAAAAGTTTCAGTGCCCGATGATGACGGAATATAATTCATGAAAATATGTGTTTCCTAACAAATATTTCTTTAGTTGTAATCTAAAAGATATTGTTAAGAAATTATGAAATATGAAATGGAATAAAGGTCTTCCCTGCGGTCAGAATTATGATTAAACACGCCTCACTTGACGTTCATTGTTGTATTTCAACTCTGTACATAGGAGAGGGTATCACCATTTTGGATAACAAAGTCCACGCTTTTTCATTTGAATAATTTCTTTGAATAAAAATCTACTTAGAATTTAGTTTATGCATGGAATAACTCGGTGAATTTACCTCCTGTGCATTTGAATAAATATAGGAATAAAATCCCAACTAGACTTGACTACTGGAATACAATGACTTTTACTCCGTATTAACAGAATTAATCAAATTCTTATGAATTTCTTACAAACAATACGACACGATATGAAAATTGCCAGTAATTAGTGGATAAGTGGTTAACAAAATTCAGTTTTAAATCATCAGTTTTAAAGTCCTTATTCTCTACAAACATGGTAAAAGGTCTTGAAATAAATACGTATATAAGAATGACCCATTTTATCTGTTTTGACAACTTGCGTCAAATTGTTTTTAACTGGATTATATATTGCAAAAGTAATTGCAAAAGTAATTGCAAAATCAGTCTTCGGCTCCTATATACAATTAGCTTATAGGTCACATATCGGCTCGTGATAACATAGTTTAGAAATGAACTCAAATCTGACTTTAAAAAGATGTTATGCACATTAGTCTATCAAGTACGTATGATTGATACCAATATTTATAAATAATGATTTATATTTCAAAACATTTGAATGAAGCACTTTACGTTATGTAAAGCCGAAATTGTTTCACAATCCTTTGCATACAAACAATTTATTTCTCTGGACTTCAGTAAATGCAAACATTAATCGTTTCTCAATACTTAAGTCGATGCATAGAGAAACATTGTTTCTCCGTACTTTAGTTAAAGCACACGCCGCTAATGACTGAAATATTGCCAAAGCGGCGTTAAATAATAACTCACTCACTCAATTAATGCAAAAAAAATGACTTGTGTATCTGTTCTCTAGTAAATGCACACATAAACGGTTTCTCTGTACTTCAATAAATCAAAGGGAAACTACTTCTCTGTATACATTAAATGAAAACAGCATTGTGATTCTCCTAAAAATGCACTCAAACCTGTAAGCTATTTACAAAGTTAAGAGCATACATTTCTTACAAAACGATGTTAAGACAGATCCAACTATCACATAACGTACTCCTATAAGCTATCTTACTTGTTTGGAACTCCGCATAATATATACATTCATGTACGATGTCTTGATAAGTCATTAAAAGCCGTATGCATCACGCGATTAGGCAAGAACTATGACAGAACCTTGCATGAGGTAACAAACACACTCAGATCATGTGACCATATCAACTCTTCACATTTCGTATACGCCAGCAGTGTTTAAATTAGATAGCGAGCTTATGGACGTTAATTTAATGTTCATTATCATAATGTAGGAGTATTTTCATAAATGGACAAAGCTTTTTAAAAAACCCATATACATGTTTTGTATACAAAGTATTATTTTTTTTAAAGATTTTTTTCTAATGCAGAAATTAATATTGTTGCTATCAAAATTAATGTTTCTAAAAAGTAATAAAGAATAAGTGATAACTTTCGGGGAAATTGTCTGTACAAGATTAATTATACGCCTTAACGCCTTTAATTTTCAAGATGAATTTAAGAGGTAAAGTGACCTCATAATTTAAGTTGTAATGACAGACTTGAAGACAATACGTTGTAAATGACACCAACATACCTTCTTTAAACCTTGAAATATTTTTACACTTGTGGTGTTCTGGTTGAGGGCGTTTACTTGTAACATGATAGGTCAGTAATTAATTTAGCCCTAGAACAACCAAACATAAAGTAGAAGCACATAAAGAAGCACATAATTTAAGTTCATATTGAGACAAAGGTATAGACAATTCACGACAAAAACAACACGGCTGTAAGAAGTCAATATGGTTATGCGAAAATGCAGTAAAAACATAAAAGCATTAATTTTTAAATTGACCTTTTCATCGGAATAACATTCGATAAACAAAGATTGAACTTTTAGATAGATAGATTTATACCTTTTAATTAGCTTTCGAAAAATGTGCAAGCATGACGCAAATGCTTTTACAAATGAAGCTCTTTATGAATCTGTCTTATTTTTAGCACGCATTTTTAAACCAATTTTTTACCCTTTTTCTACATTGCCTTATTTCATTAAAACTCTGGAAAACGTTATGTTATTCTAAGACATAAAAGTACAAACATCATTGACAACTGTGAGCTGTATGGAGCTTCCTGATTTATGGCAGTGAAGTACGTTTTCTTAAGAGGATATAGAGATCTCACGAAATGGAAAACAAATGTTTCTAATTTCACGACGAACTCTTTTAATTAAAATAAAATGAGTTTCCAGAATCATAATACTAGACGCTTATCTTTTACAGATAATTTTGTTGAATAATTGGTTGTAAATTTTGATAAAAAATTAGAAATTAAAAAAATAAAACTTTCCAAATAAAGCAACATTCCTTAAGAATGTGTCCCAGGCTTATTTTCTTGTTTGGTATTCTAAAAAAATCAAGCAGAAAAAGTTTTATCCAATGCTTTTGCCCAAACCTTACCCTCACTTGCCCCCATCTTCCTCTATATTTAACTATGGTATGGATATAATATATTTATAATCTTATCATATGTGTCTAGATAATGTAAATCTATAACAGCCAGACGTAAGGCGATATATGTATTACATGTTTTTCAAAACACTTGATGAATTATTCAATGCATGTATGTATATTGTGGTTACCATTTCTCCGCTAGTAAGCTTGTATCTAGAGTAAAGTGACGTTAAGTGACTACCAGTGTCGTCATTGGGTCGTGTCACTGTCACCTGAGTAAGTCATTCACCCCAGCAATATCTTGGTAGCTATCTACCATACGTTGATATCAATCTCTTAATGGTCCCCTATAAGAATCGAGGAATACATACATGTACATGCATCGTTTTAATGAAAATAATGATAAAATACTTCGTGGCGCTTCCTCTCCTGATAAGAGAATGTATAACTGGCAATGCTGTGATTATTGCAACAATGTACTTGACATCAATCATTAGTGAAATGTTTTCTTGTTCAGATCTCAGCATGATCAAGGACACCACTGGTTATTACATCAAGAATGTGGTTATTACTGCTGTCAAACGACAGACAAACAGACTTAACAGCACTTGATTCGACTTAACTTCATGACCATTTTCCAAATGATATAATGTTTGGTGAATATGAATCTACACTCAGGGGAAAAAGAAACTTTAGATTCTGAAATGCTGATAACCTGGAATAGTTATTATGACGGAGACTTAGTTACATCAAGTCTTCATAAACCAGCTTAACTAAGTAACTGTTGTGTATTTTAAAACAATATATGTTCACGTTTCTGAAAAGAACACTCTTTCAACTAGCTTGTAGACAATTTCGTCTTAAAAACACATTGACTAGACAAAAGGCAAACATGGCATTTCCCCCCACAGTAAGGATACATTAAAAAATTCCTTTGTTTGATAATGTTGATCTTAAACATCTTATATTATTTCATTTCTGCAATTTATACCGCTCTGTTTATAACAATTCCGAAAATGCTGGCCCTTTGTAATAGCTATGTCAGAACCCAAATCTATTTGACAGACATAAAAATAAAATTGTATATTATATTAAGATTGACTATATCAAACTTTGCTAAAACAAAAACGTATCTGTGTATAACTTTAATAACTTTATTCAAATGTAACAATACCATCACATCCATTCATACATATTCTCACATAAACTATGTGTGGGAAATGTTTTGTATCATTCTTGTTAATTGTCCCTCAAAATATATTATATTACCATAATGCTGGTCCGGCACTTATTTGTTTGAATTTCTTATTTTGAACTTTCAGTTGATGAACATGATATGTTTGACAGGAATTGAAACATTAGTGTTGAAGTGCAGGAACCTTTTCTTCAGAAAACACTTTCTTTAATTTCCATCAGAAAAAAATGAACCAAACATAGCAGTCTTGTCATGAACCAATAAAAACCCAACAGAACTAATGAAGAAACTTACATGGATGACAACGTTTTTATTCATGATATGCGACGTTTCGACACACAGTCTTATGTCGTTTTCAAGCAGATAAAACCTCGTATATGAATAAAGAAGTTGTCAACCATATTTGTTTCCTAGTTATCATCATTCAAATGTCTTAAATGCCTTTTTTAAGAAACCCCGTGAAACGGTTTGATATAAGATGGACATTTGTCGTACAGTAGAGTTTGTAGCAGTCTTATTAAGCGTCCTCAAGAAAATGAATGTATACTTTGTTAGAAATCTTTATATCGTGTTCAAAAGTGTTCGATAGATTAGAGAAATGTAAATTTCCTTAGCGTAATACAAACACAAATGGGAAAATATCATTTGAGAGACTGGCAGGTTCATTTGACATTATAGATATATTTCCTTACTCAAATCAAGGGCAGGTTGGTTCAGTACATATCCCTCAATAAAAGTCCAAGGGGTTATAAAGTGTAGAGTATTGGAACATCACGTCATATTCCAACCTGTGATTCCAACCTTTGATACTAAACTACCAATTTTGTGTTCAATCGTTCACCTATGTAAACTTTCAAGGTGGAAATTAAAAGCCATGTGTTCAGAAGTTTGACCTGTACAATGTCCTCCAAATCATTACGGTTTACAAGGAAGTATGACAAGTTGACCATAACTTCTGTCAATATTGATTGAGTATAAATGTAAAGTTTAAATGATTCACATAGACTTAACTATCATGAAGCTGACATTATTTACATAACAGGTCACATCACGTTGACAGTATATATCACTACGTATATGCTGTAATGCCCCAATTACACTTCATAGGGTTCGTGGTATTTATGTCGACTTTGACGTCAAATAGATGTAAGTATATATAAGTACACATGTATACTCAGAGGTGAGGGATATATAGTTGGCTTATACTCTTCACGTGTGTACCTACAAAATATAAACTAGCCGGCAAAAGAAAGAATACATAGAGGATATATGCCCTTTCTTGACTAACGACATGATTATCATATCGAATGAGGTAGAAAGTTTATATTTCCACGAGATGAGATAGAAATTATTATGGGCTTTTATAAAGCGGCCTTGTCCATACAGTCGTTAAAATGAAAACAATTGTCAGACAAACATGATATTTGTCAAGAATGTCAGATATTCTACTTATTAACTAATGAAACTTTAAAATTACGCCCTAAAACGACCATGTTCATGTTGAACGGCCGCTTGGAAGAACCCGTCGGGCGGTAACGCTGTGACGTCATACATGTATGACAATTTTCATGACGTCAAACTCTTATATTTCACTGACGTCCTGCGAGTAGTAATAAAGTTATCTCCACACAGTAGAGCAGTTTATGGCGATATAGGGTTTATTCCGGGGTTAGAACAGAGTATCGAAACCCTTTTTTCGAATAATTAAAAATATTATAAATAAATGTGATGAATTTAATAACTGCACATTTACAATGCTTAATGTATGCAGTAGTTTCATTATGAAATTGTAAATGTCAATATCTTGTTAGAATGTTTGTTTAATGTTGGAAGGAGTAAGAAATAGAAGTTACACTACTACAACCTCTACCTTGTTTAAAATGTTGGAATTGTGTATAGGCACATTGATTGATTTTCTCTTCAATTTGTCTTTCGTGTCGATAAACAAGTGTGTTATATCAAAATCTGATATTAAAACAATCAATTTCGTAAATTATACATATGTTAATACAACTGATTTGTGTACTTTCTTTTGTCCAGTAGTATATTTGATAAAGGACTTAACAGGGGAGCTTAAACCACTACTCGGAATATTGTGGAAGAAGAGATATTTAAGAGATTAAACATGTTTTTTAAGATATGCTATAATGTTTAATCAAAGCTAAAGTTAAACCATATAACTTCAAACAAATAGTTTTAAAAAATCAAAAGATATTCAGAAAATTGCTAGTCTTTTTTTTGTCTGATATCAATCTGTTCCCATTGTAAGAAATGTAGTGTTTGGGAAAAAGATTCAAATTGTCTTTGCTCCTGAATTGTTTTGACAATTATCGTACTAAATATGTTCTGATTTATATAAACCACTATAAGAAATATAAATTTATTGATTGATCTTGCGACCTTAATGACGACGACACATTAAATAGTCATTAACTTTTCAATATGTCAATATATAAATTATATGATTGATTGATCTCAAATAAAAGTGACACTTACATGTACTGTAGAAAGTATTTCCTGCCAAGCGCGAGATTTCAATGATACCGTCTCATGGCGCTCAATTAGTCAATAATTACAGCGCATGAATTCAATGATAACATTTCAAGGCTCTCGATTTATCAATAATTACAGCGCATGAATTCAATGATAACATTTCAAGGCTCTCGATTTATCAATAATTACAGCGCATGAATTCAATGGTAACATTTCAAGGCTCTCGATTAGTCAGTGAATATAATGCATGTATGAATTCAATGATACCATGTCAAGACTCTCCATTATAGTCAGTGATAACAGTTCATTAATTCTATGATACCATATCAAGGCTACAGTGCATGAATTCGGTAATACCATTTTTAAAACTCTCGATAACCGCATTAGCGCATGAGTGCAATGATAACATGTCAAGGCTCTCAAAATGTGCTCTAAATAACATCTAGTGCTCTCCTTTAGAAGTTCCAATGAATCTTCTGTAAGAAAGCATTACCTGAAGCCATATTTGAAGTAAGGTGTTATCTGATTTTAATAAGATTTCATCTATTGCGTTGTTGTTGTGACCTACAGACAAGATATAGGTAATGTAGGTTACTCACGTAAAGCTTTAAATATCAAATATAAATGCTATCCTAAGATCAATCATTCATTTTGTATGTTTCTTTTATAAAGTGAATAAAAGACAAAAGCCAAAAACATTTATATAATTATAAAGGTCATCCCCGTATTGATTTTATCTTTTAACGAAGATAGAGAAACAATTAAATTCAACTTATTTGCATTCATTATTCAAATTCATTTCTATTTAATAGAATCTTGGAATAAAACCCAGAACAATTGAGTTAACATGATTCCATTCTTGAAGGACCCTTTGTCAAATCGTGATTGAAAGAATTTCCAGTCAACTTTTGTCAAGTTAAGGCATGTGATCACGCATTGTCGAGAATAGATAATTAGAAGCCTTGTTGGTGCATGTCTGGGAATGAACATTCGATAGTTGTGAATATGCCAGGAGTGGAGATCATTTAGGGCATGTCAAAGTGACATTAAGAATCTGCTTAGTAAGAATTGAAACAATTCCATTAAGCAGAAAAACTCCTCTGTTAATTGGACTCAATTGAAAACAACTTCTGTTCGATGTAAACTTAATTGATAAGGAGGGTTTATGTCGAATACATGTAAGGGGGTACGGGATAGCTCAGTCGGCAAGAGCGCCGGTCTCACGTTGCTGAGGTCGAATCCCTTCCAAGTCAAGGTGTAAAAACCTAGAGTTCACATCTGTTAGAACTCTATAAGTGTCACCCTGGAGCCCTAGTGTGTAGTGCAACACAAACTGCGCACTTAAAAGTTTTATTTCGTTATTATTCAAAACATTTAGACAAGGAGCAAGGAGGAGCGTATAACACACTCATATATAGACTCTGTATCTTCCACATACTGCCCGCTTGAGATAAATATACTGCATAATGTAAAAGTTCAATACAAAACGCAATCAAATTCTTCATAATTAGAAAGTTTTAACCCTAAAAAACACATTTCAGAGGTAACGATTGGTATGCCTGTCACATTAATATTTCATAAATGTAATATCTATATATCTTTGAAGTGAACATTACAACCCTTGCAGATATCTTTACCGGTACCTACCGCGATCAGAATGCAGTCAGACCGCGGTTTTCAGGTAACTAATTCTGCAAGGGTCTGTATACTATGATTGAGTCATTCTTTAAGTTCTATTCATGAAACCACAAATATGAATACATCACCGAATGGGAAAGTTGAAAAATGAATTTTCTAAAAAACGTGATGCTGTCCCATTAAGAAGCGGGATCTATTGGGTTCCGGTCTGCCATCTTTTGTTTTTATTACGCGAAAAAAGGTTGATGTTTAATTAATTGTAGTTATAATTAAAGAATGATTTGACACATTTTAACTTGTTAAAATATCTTTGTCAATCACCTATGAGTTCTACTCATCGAAGTTACAAAATCGAATGAGAAAGAAATGCAACAATAATTCTATCCGTCGTATTCCTATCATTTATATTTAAGTGTCGGACCAAAGGAATTAGTTTTAATAATTTACCTGTATAATTTGAGAAAACGGTAATTAACTTCGACAGCAAGACTTGTCATTTCTTTTGATTTAATTTGATTTAAAATAATTTTTATTCAATTATGAAAGGGTTTAGAAACAAGTTATCCAACTTAGGTAACCTTCTCGGAAAATGCACGTCTTTATGACATTTGTTGTCCAACGTGACAGATACGACTTGAAAATTGTATATTGATAGAAGTAGATATTGAAATCAAACTAATTGAGGAAAGTTGTTGTTAACATTTTATTTTGAGTAGTTTTGATTACTGTCAAGATAATTCTGACCTGTCAATCAGTCCTTGGAATGAGATAAAGATACATATAAATTCTCAGAATCTTCTATTTTTAACGAAATTTCTTAAGAAAATAAAATTATGAGTTGTTTGACGAAATCTTAGAAGTGAAGAGAGTGGTGTTTTAAAACTTGAGACAGTAGCCTAACCAATGTTATATAATGATAAGCTACAACTTATGTAAGTATGACAGATGGGAAGGTTGCGAGCTGTGTAGATTTCAGTTGTGGTTTTGATTACTGTCCTCGTTCGTTTGTCTCTTTTAAATGAACTTTGTCCTAAAAATGGACAATTCTTATGCAACCGAAACTCTTTCCCATGTAATATATAGAGGATACTAAACGACCTTCCATTTAATACTATTTTTATTAAACGAGTTAATGATATTGTATAAAACGAGCGAAAGCGAGTTTGATACAAAATCATTCACGAGTTTAATAAAAAAAGTATTAAATGGAAGGAAGTTTAGTATTCTGTTTATTACTTGCCCTAAAAATCACGCAAACTTGCCGAAAATGGGCTGAAACTAACAGTTCCGCGACTCGGCACCCATTGTGACGAAGCGCTTACATTGTGACGTCACAACAGCTCACTTCTGTGACGTCATACTTGCATTGTGATATTACACTAGTTTAATATTGCCGTATAAATATTACACTGCGGTATCTTACACGGGCGTGTAATAAAATGTATGTTACAAGGATGTCAATTGTACTAGGATATACTTTAAAGGGACAGTAGCACATTTTAGGGGGGATATAAGGTGATTTCAGGAATATGAAAATAAATGGCTCTAATTGAAAGACAATGTATTTAAACTAAATGAAGCAGTACAAAATTAAAAATAAAATGACTTAAATGTTAAGTTCAGCCATGCAATTCCTTTTTCGTACACAAAATGAATTAAAGGTGTTCACATAAAAATGGCAGCCAATAGACTTTATGTGAAGCCTCATAGTTTGTTCTTTGACCATGGATGATTGGTTTGTGTAATGAGATTTTTGACACTATCAATATAATACATTTAGCATTAACGAACAACTGTCAGTGAAAAATTGAAAAATTCAAATTTTCAAAAAACGTGCTACTTCCCCTTTAAAACACATCCATCCTATTTGAAGCCGTCCCCACACAGATTTCGACGGCAGATTTTGAAAAAAAGATTCGAAGCTATCTTATCATTATATAATAAACAACAGGGGCTTGTAAAATATAATTTAAACCATAGTCGATTTGTGTCGTGTATGTTATAGAACGAGGGATCATTTACACGAATCAAATTATACAGTTTATACAGTTAAACAAGAAACTAAGTACCGTGTTTCTTAATTTATTTAGTCTTGACTGCGCGGTACTCTAAACGCTCAATTATTAAATATCGGAGAGTTTGACTCTCGATTTAAGTGTTTAATAACTCCCTCGACTATGAAACTAGATTGCCTCAACAATGTCAAATATATTATTTCTAAAAAAAAGAATTTAATTTAAAATGTAAATTTTTATTATTTCAATGCGAACATATTACCCCAGGGACTATGTGACACTGTGTTAATCAATGCACAAAACCTTCAAAGGGTTGCGTAATCAGGAAATCAAAATTCAAAATTCAATTTCTTTATTTACCACGAAAGGTGGAACAAGAGCATATAGATATATAAAATCAATACCAAAAAACCTACTGTGGTACAGTTATTTTGATGAAAAAGGAAAACGATTTGTTATGAAACGAGCGCAAGCGGGTATGACACTTACACGAGCTTTATAAATGGTCTTACACTCAATAAGTGTATAAATCTCAAAATGGTTACTCTTTGGTTGTGATTGTTTTCAAGTGATTAAAAATGTCTTATACTGAATAACCCTAATATTGTCTTTAAAAAATGGAGAATAATATCAAACGAAAAACATCAGTCCTCTGTATAGAAAGTACCGGATTTTTAGTGCGAATTAAATGGTATATGTCGAGTACTCGTGCACTATCTGAAAATACATTTGAATCGTTCTCTTAATCATTGACCTACTTAGGTACATTGACCTTATAAAAAGTATAAGACCTTGACCTGAAACCTATACCATGACCACTTACCAAAGGTCATTTTCTTCCCATTTTCGCCTTTATTGCTACAAAACATACAAAATGTAAATAATACGGACACACCTGGCCATCACATCTATATATATCGTTATCTCGTCATCAAAACCTTTTCTTACCGAGTACAAGGCAACAGATAATGAGAATGTAATTGGCCCGTCAATCATCTATAGACCTGTTGAAATAGACACCATGAAGAAATTAACACGGGAAATGTACAACCCACCAGGGTGGCCGAATGTCCTCGTACAAATCAATCTTGTCAACCAACCTAATAAAGATGAACTTCTTAAATGTTGATAAAAAGAGTTCACATTGATATTGCATGCTCTTTTAAAAAGTTTCATGAACATACTTTGAATACGTCTTTATGTTTAGTTTAGTTGAACTAGTTTGAGACTTGTTGACAACCAGGTTGACAACATTGTTATCAAATTCAAATTCATTTATTCTCAAAAACGCCACCAACGGTGGTACATGAGCATAGAAATGTATAACAAAGAAACATTCATAGTTTCCAAGATAAACAGAGGAAATTTTCATTAAGCGAATAACAAGAGACTGACGATGGGAATAAGCATTGATTATAACATTCATAGTCACAGACATCTTAACTAAATCCTGATTTACATTGCTTGTACAATTTGTACAAGCAATGTCAATCAGGATTTAGTTAAGATGATCTTTATTTTAATTTCGATAGTTTTTTTTTAATGTTTGGGTATCATTAATTGACATTAGTTGTTTGAATTTGAAAAGGTCTGCCCAAATGAAATAATAATTGTCAATGAGCTTGACCCGATGGTGGTGGAGAGCCTCACACCTCAAATATCGTTGAGCAAGAACCAACTCATATTGACCACTTGATCGACTTAGCATTATTTTTAATATAATTAAAGGTACTACTACACGTTTTCTTTTAAAGAAATTATAGACAACTGTTTCCATGCGAAAAACACTCGTATTATTTGATAAGAGAAGTTCAAAAAGAACATATCAATACTGCTTAGCTACTCTAGTTCACTTAAAAAACTTAGAGGTGTTCACAATATTAGGGCCGTTATGAAGTTTTCGCTTGAAACGATACATATTTCCCTCAGACTAACCGGAGATAATAATATTAACTAATGAGATGTTTGACCCTTCTTTTGCATTAAGTTGAATTTTATTGAAAACTCTGAATATATAAAACATAAAAAGACATGCTGCAGTACTTTATGCACCTCAATGTCTACCAGATTTACTGACACGAAAGAAAGTTTATAAAGTGTTAAAACTGACATGCTAATGTGAAATTAATGTTTACACTCCTAAATTTCTTTAAACAATCTTATTTTTGTGTGTACAAACTAATCATGACACCAGACATCATTATAGTCAAGGAAACATTACTGATTCCTACTACAGTGCCTGTATAATGTACCTTAATGTCTACCAGATTTACTGACACGAAAGTATTTAATTTCAAATCTGTGGTAGATCGAAGATATTATCTGTCAATGAATTTGCATTAACACATCGACGAAATTCATGGCCACGTAATACCTGGAGACGAAACGATCATGGTTACCTGATAAATATGTTAGTACCTCTGTACTTTGTATGGTTAAATATGTCAAGACTCTGTACACTGTAAGGATAACTATGTCAAGAGATCTGAATAAATAAGGTATGCTTGAATATAGAATGCAAGTTATAAAAATAGAGCCATGGGCTCTGTAGCTCATCAGGCTTTACATTTAATTTCGCTATAGGGTGTGGCCAATGTGGTGCCCCCTTAGTAGGGGCCATGGGGCCACCAAAGCTACAATTTATAATCCTCACTAGATAAGGAGTTTGTACACAAAGTTTCAGCTTTCTAGGCCTTCTGCTTCTGGAGAAGAAGATGAAAATAGGTTTTTAGGGCATGGGACCTTAGATTTTTAGAAATAATTGGGGTCACAGGGTCACCCAAGTTACAAATCAGAATCCCCACATGCCAAGGTACCTGCACTCAAAAATATCAGCTCTCTAGAGTCTTTGGTTCTTGAGAAGAAGACGAACATAGGTTTTAGGGCCTGGCCCCTGTGGCCCTTAATTCGGGTCACGGGGTCACAAAAGTTATAAATTAGAATCCCCACATGCCAAGGCACCTGCACACAAAATATCAGCTCTCTAGAGTAATTGGTTCTGGAGAAGAAGACGAACGTAGGTTTTAAGGGTGTGGCCCCTGTGGCCCTTAATTGGTGGCACAGGGTCACAAAAGTTACAAATTAGAATCCCCATATGTCAAGGTACCTGTACACACAATTTCAGCTCTCTAGTGTATATGGTTTATGAGAAGAAGTCGAAAGTGTCAAAAGTTTACGGACGACGGACGGACGACGGACGACGGGCCATGCCATAAGCCCATCTGGCCTTTCAGGCCTGATGAGCTAAAAAATACACGAAGGGCCAAAAACGTTACGTGTATGTTAATATAAAATTATTGATAATGAATATGCACCTGTCACAAACCACCATACAATACCTCATCAATTAACTGGTAAGTGTAAGGTAATCATGGTTATTCAGATATGATGTATACATATGTTTATTTCTAAATAACAAGAAATTATGTTAATAATATACATGCATTGTATTCATGAGGTAATTGATGTTCAGCTGGAGTAAATGAAACACCCAATAATGATTTTAGATTTTAACATTCACACACATATTCACTGGTTTATTGTAATAGATATATTTTAAGGGACTTCTCGCTGCCCCCAATAATTAAAAACTCATCATTTGATATACAGTGTTATTACCTACGAGGGCAGTCATAACGAGGTTCATATTTTTCATATGTTTTCCTAGGGCAAATTATCACTTTTTCATTGTGACGTCACGTTATAAACAATGCTTTGACGTCACGGTTTACCTATGACGTCACAATCTATACGGGTCCACGGCGGCTAGTAGGTTTAGTGTATTTCCTTTAATTTTAGGACTGCGGTAATAAACAGAATATTATATTCGTGCCCATGACATACTATGTTTACGACACAAGTGCCTAAAGATCAGTATATCCCTCGCTCTCGCTCGGGAAATACTAATATTTAGCCACTCGTGTCGTAAACATAGTATGTCATGGACACTCATATAATATCCTCTATTTATTAGCATGAAAGTGGTCGTTGTTGAATTTATCGGTTCACCCGTATCAAAACAGTGGTAAATTGTCAGCCATCTTTATTAGATATCTGTGACCCTTGAATGGTAAGTGCTAAACCGTAATTAGAGATTTAAAACCAACTTGAAACAGTCGCTGTCTGGAAAACTTTATATATAGAAATTGAACCTCAACGAAAAGATTCTTAAATGGTTTGATCTAATCTTTGATTCGCTTTTCAAGTTTATGTTTTGAGATTTGGCTTATTTAAAATTTAGAAATAATATAAACTACGGCCTGTTAGCAAAACAAATTAGTCACTTGCTCTTGTTAATTAATGTATTAGAATCTGTTGATAAAACATGAAATTGGTGCTGATACAAATACTGTAAGATATCAACATTTTCCATGCCTTATCATTTTGTTTCAATTCCTTTCTTCAGCCAGATTGTGTTATAATAATATATCATTGACAAATGAGTGGCATATTTCTGTTTCAAGAAGACAAATTTCACGAATTTCACGTTTTTAGGAAACGTCATGTTGAAGCGTCAATCACGTTTTAGAAAACACATCTATATTCTTTGTTTGTGACGCACTTGTAAGTAAAAAGTTTGCTCAACCTGTATATCTGTTTTTCAATTCAAATTTCCGGTTTAATTGACATTTAAAAAAACTAATTTCACTTGATATTGAATAAGCAGTCGTGCCTAATATAATTGATTTATTAAGTGGAATATTATATCACATTTTATTAATTGATTGGTGGCGAAATATCGAGATCTGTAAATGAAAATAAACCGTGTTATCCGTCACTAGTGACAATAAGAGATGAAAGAACGTGTAAACTCCATAACCATCGCAGATGAATATCATTACATTTTTCATTGTAAAGCGCTAAACAATTTAAGGAATCAATATTTACCTAACTCTCTTACGAAATATCCAAATATATTAAACTTCAGAAAAATCATATCGACAAATAAACCTCAAGGCTTACTCAATTTATCAAAATTTATCAAACGTCTTTCATCTCTTGTGAGAAGGAATAAGTGCATTTTTAACTTTGTGAGTCTATCTTCCATCTTGAATCATGTATTTTTTTAATTATATGTATTACATTTTGTGAATATGATCTTGTACCACCAAGGTGGTTTTATGAGAATAAAGAATTGAAATTGAATTGAAACAATGGAACATCTTATCAGTTTTTAGTGAGTGATAACAACAATGTTCTGCCACATCAACACGCTCATTAAGTCATGTTGTTGCCAAACGAATGCTGTTGCTTAAGCAAATGCTTGCAATTTCGATAGACATACAACTGTTTAATCATAAAAAATGTATATGAATGAGATTGTCAAATTGACAATAGCCCTTAATCTCCACTTTAATGTCTAAACGTATCAAATGATCCTTTAACATCGTCTAACCCAAGCTGACATAAAGTCGCTCAAGGGACACCTCCAACACAACATTTTACCAGGTACCCAATTAAAGCGATGGGTGATGAATGTCACATGTACAGGGAAGTAACTTCCAGGAACGAATCTATTAGTCTCCTTCCTTTCCTCGTTGCATCAAGCAAAGAGGACACCCAATCTGCGATCAACACCAATAGATCCTGATTTCATTGATACCAGTAAGTTGAGCTATCCACAGATCCTCATGCGACCATGGATATATTTATATCTAAATCTAATTTGACCACCCTCACTCGAATATATATCATTGATCCAAAGTATATCATCAATATTGGACACCAGTCTACTCGGTTACGCCTCGCCATTTAACATTTACGCTTCAAAGACTGAAATAACCAACAACCGTAACCGTCATCACAGGAAATACGTACCGACAAAATAGTAAGGAATATTTTTGAAATTTTGGTAAAGATTAGAGACATAAATTCATAAACATACTGATACATGTAGGTTACCTGTCATAAAAACCAAGCATTCCTAAGCATGTGTATCTGTTATAATCGCTCGCCCTTGGTCATTACCAATTACCAATAATTGGCGCTCATTGATACAGTTGAAAGGTCAACGACCTCTGATGTCAAAAGCCATCAGGTCACTAGCCTCAGCCAATAGATAGCAAGGTCAACTCAATCGATGCGTAACGTGGCCATTATCATATTACACACGCCTGACATCTGCTTATGATTGTTGACATGCTAATGTGATATTAATGTTTACCCTCCTGAGATTCTTTGAACAAAATTATTTCTGTGTGTAAATTGTCGATATACATCAAAATTATCATAATAATGGCCAACATTATACTCAAAGAAACATGACCGGTTTCTGTTTGCTGTATGCTAATCTGTTTTAATGTTTCATGATTTAAATTTTGATTAAATTTGCATTCCAAATGAAAGCATAAAGCATTGCTTTGTGAAAACATGAAATCTGCCTTCCATTGCTTGTTTAGCAATCTCAACACTTTTAGTGACTCCCCAGCGTTAATCCCTTGTAAATACAACATCAAAGGATCTCATATCAGTTAAAGATTTTTTAAACCAATGATGATTAAAGTTAGTACGGTTTTCACATTTTTGTACGATTTTGAATTTCGAAAACGCAAAGGATTGAAAATGCATTTAGTGTGAAAATAAATTTGGCATTCTAATATGTTAGAACGTGTTACAAAGGAATATCAACTGACCTTGACACTGTGGTCATATTTGTCAAATATAATAATCATAATTTTGGGAACAAAGTGATTTTGCTTAACCTATCACATGCTAAATAAATGGACAAATATCAAAACACAAAATCCAATTTAATTTGGCTAAGGATAATCAAAATGTACATTTGCTAAGGTAATAAGCAAAAATCATTCATTTTAATCAGGACATAGAAATGTTTCTACGTGATACTTACATGTAATATTTTCGAATTAGTTGATAATATGATACATAATAAAACTAGCATAAATGCGTTTCTTTAGAATAATTATGTGAACAATAAGGCCATTCCACTGTGACCGTTGGGCTCCCCTTATAGCTGAGCTAAAGCGATAGTTATGGACATATGCCAATGTTAAAACACTGTGTATAACCGTACACCGGAACTAGCGAGGTGTACGGCGGAGAAGTGTTGCTAGCGAGGAGCGTGATCGCAAACGGGATCACTTAAAAAGCAATCATCGCCGTTTCATCAACTTTTTCTATGTTATTATCATGTCAATAGCTTTCCGAGACATAACTATTTAATGTCATATCCTGTTCATAGTCAGAGATAGCAAATATGTTACTAACAACAGCATTACTCGCAACTGTCATTGTTACTGTCCCTTGGATACAGAATGACAAGCACATACATTTGACTAAGTATGTGTGCTAAAACTTCCACATGATGTTGATTATTTGAAAGGTATGAAGTAAGATATTACCTAACTTTCGATTTCGGCTCCTCGCTAGCAACATTTCTCCGCCGTACACCTCGCTAGTTCCGGTGTACGGTTATACACAGTGTAAAATGGAAAATCTGAAATGTTTAACTTCAAAATATAAGAATCTAATTCACTTTGACACAAGTACACTATCATCCAGCCATTGCTTGAAGTGTTTAAGCGAAGGACGCTATTACGGTGTAAAGGTACACAGTGGGATTATTTGCGTATTAGGTTTATAAACATGGTGATTCAATTTTGATACGAATTATCAGAAATGCTGAGGTAGGCAAATTGAGTTTCACGAAGCTTCCTGCAGACTGGTCTGATATGTTTATTGCACATTCTAGGTGAGATATTAACTATAACTATAGATTATCTTGTATATATCAATTATTGTCATAACAATGAATAACCAGACATGTTTCTAGGTCACTCTTGTAAAGAGATATAAGCTAAAGTAGGTTACAAACATGGTTATCTCCATGGCGCTCAAAAAGGAAGCACCACAGGGTTACATTATTCTATTTAATTGAATTTTGACGAGTTACTTATATATGCGATTGTAGGCTATTCCTACATCTAAATGTAAAATCTCAAGAAACGATGCAGTATTAGATTATCAGTATTCTAAATATTACAATATTGTATTTAAACGAATTTTGGAGGTAATCGTTTTTGTATATTTCGAGAGTTCTTGCTCATCGGCAAAGCATCATCCTATCTTTAACAATTTTTATCCAGTTTATGATTTTTTTATGCTTCCTAAAGGATTGGTTGAAACGAAAACGATACAAATCAGTTACATAACTTTTAATTCTTATTTCCCTTAGTAAATTGAAGTATCATGATTCCAGTTTTGTTTGACCTCTAATGGTAATACCATAAAACGTTAACACAGCAAAAACTTTAAAACAATGTTTAGAAAACAAAATATCCAAATAAGAACAGAAGTGACAAGTGTGATTCAAATGGACTTAGCTTGCTGAATTGTTTGAACTGTATCAAGCATGTTGCCAAAGGTTCACACTGAGTACCGAATGATCTCACCAAAGAATTGTACTATCTAGTCTTCCGTCCCACATGTGTTAAATCTCGGCACATCATTAACAATGCAATCATGGACATCTGGACACCTCGATTTGGTAAGAATCAAATGGGCTTGTACTTTTTCATACACCCCATCCGAATATTAACCCAGCAATCCAAATGTTTGATTCAGGTTGCGACTTGATATCAAACCATACTAAATAATTTTAAACTTGCGCCTTTGCAAGGTATCAAATAAGGCAAGAGTCGTTAGTGAACACACTCTCCCCACAGGGGTAAATCGTCTGTTTGAACCATACCGGGCTTGTGGGCTAGAATGGGACGTGTCTCATTGGATACAATCAAAGTTACTTAGCGAAACTGTTGGAAAGTCATCATATTGACTATTGAATCATGACACTATCCATGTGACGAGAAATATATTTTATATAAGTGTTTTCATTTGAAATTTTCAAATTTTTTGTGGTGATTTTTTTGCCGTTAGGGGAACCGTCCCGAAACCAAGGATCTGGTCTAATTGGAACAGAGGATGGATCAACACTTTATGACTTATCAATGTCTCTGGCCAGGAGGTCATAAGGAAAAGTTCCTCATCATTTATGCCAAATGTTGAGTATATAATGCCCCTGGTTACTCAGGTTGCCTACTATACCTAAAAGCATTTTAACGTTATATGTAAACCAATGTTTGTGACTTTTTTAAAAAGTCCTTTAAAATAGAAACTTTTCAAACAGTGGACAAAAAGAACAATGTTAGCCTGATTTTATCTTAAGGGAAATCCTCGTAAAATCCAAATTACAATTTCATTTCTCAGCAAAATATAATCAATAGCAATAATTAGAAATTGTCAATTACAAAATGAACACAACGTGTATTACAGTGATAACTGTCACCATTTCGAGCAGGACTGCCTGGTTATGTCCCTCGACGCCTAATTTGGTTACTTTACAAGCTAGTACTTACTCCCACATTGTAAAACATGTTTTGCGGGACATCCGAAATACATTTTTAGGCATCCAGGGTCGACACAAATGCCTTACAGCGGGTTATATGAAATGATCTTATGACAAAGACATAAACAAAACGCGGAATCGATATGCCACAAATAAATCATAGCATAACGGTAACAAACCTCTTAAAATAGCATATCTTAAGCCTGACCTATGATTGTTTACTTACCTGACATGACTAATGCTCTAAGTAATAAATGGACCATACTTAAGGGTCGCGTACTTTGGTCTGTCAAACACTAACGTATGGGTTTGACCCAATATTCCTATCAAAGAATAAAACCATTACATTTGTATTTTGTTCTCGGGACGCTGTACGACAGAGCGCAATCTTTCACTGTCTTGAACATGATATGTAGCTAAGAGTGAGAAATCTGACCGTTTCTGGGAATAATATCAAACACATGGGATAATATAATAAATCATGAATGAAGCAAAACTATGAAGCATCTTAACCAATCTAAAAATGATCTCATGCTAAAGTTTCAAAAATCATTTTGGGATAATCTACCTTAATCTATAACAAGAACGAATCTTAAAATGCCATTCTTTAAATGATTAATGTTATTTCCAGACGTCTTTACGTCGGCCGATTATAATCAAATCATTACATAGCCGTCTTTTCTTTAAAATAAAACTAGCACAAAAACATCGGATTAAAAAAAACCTCTTAAACATGTAATAGATAGTAATAGATATAAGGATATGATGGGGTCACGTCATACAAAACATCAATAAATCTTACAGTTTTAGAGGGTCCTGTACCTCGATCGACTCTTAGTTATGAATGTCGATTTGGCTTTAGTCTAACATATTAAAGATATAACGGCGATAAATATGCTTTTAACCAATCTGACAAAGTATCTAATGTTCCGAGTTCAACTAGCTATATAGTCTGTCAACCAGACCCTAAAGCAAAACAATTTAATTGATGACCAACCTAGCCTAGTAAAGTATAGCAAGTCTAGATCGATCAGCTCTGAAGTTAAAGCTTCTTCTGGGCTCTATTTTGTTATAATATTTTATTTGTTTTAAAATATTGTCAATATTGAAAAACATACTTCTGAGACTGAATGTTGGTCTACTAGCTATATGGTGTATAGTGTATTGACCTACCAATGACAACCGTCAATAAAAAATAATTCAACCATGCGATTCCTTTTTCTTACACCAAATGAATTAGGTGTTCACACAAAAAATGACAGCCAATGGACTTAATGTTAATCTTTATCATTTGTTCTCTGACAATGAATGATTGGTTTGTGTAATGAGATTTTTGAAACTATCAAAATAATACATTTAGCATTAACGTGCAATTATTAGTAAAAAAATGAAATATAAAATTTACAACAACAACAAATTTACGTGCTACTGCCCCTTTAATCAATATACTCCCAAATATAGGCATAACGTCCTGGTGAATGTATGTTCCACCTGTACCTCACAGTAAGTATACCTGATGAAATATAATCCACACGTCTACCCGAGACTTCCTCGGTAAACACACTACCCGGCCCACCTGGGGTCATTGACCTCGTTCCTTCAGTCATCAGTATGAAACATAATCCACTAGACCAAAGATATACGGCAGTCAACACGCAACTTATTCATTAACCTATTGCTCCCCTATAAATGAGCCGGAAAACCTGTTTTTAATCTCCTTGATGATTACAAATTTCTTTATCAGTTGGAGCAGTGGAGGTTGGGCTGTTAGGCTATCCGAGACTCGGTCTGAACTTACTTTAGAATTTGAAAGTAAAAGTAATAGCATTACTTTTTCAATGTATGGATTATGATTGGTTTCGTATTTTGTTATTGTCGGGTTTAGTTGAATATTAATATTGTCGTTGTCACAATCACATCACAATTATCATCCTTACTTATCATCATTGTATCATCGTTATATCACGTCATCATCACCAAATTCCCATCAGCGTTAAAGGTAACACATTCGTCGTTAAAAGCATCAATGTAATATTTAAAATTTGTGTTATGGTTAAATTACGTTTTTTATTAAATTGTATATCTCTAGCTGTAATGTACGGAAGCATCTTAGTGCCACAGTCAAAACAAATGTATCTCCTAATTAGAAGATAGTAATTCCTAATTATGTCTCCCCCCGAAGGGTCGGGAGACATATTGGTTTTAGCTGAGTTCACGTCGGCGTCGGCGTCGGCGTTCCCATTTCGTTTCCGGAGCATATCTCTAAAACTATGTAACCGATCATCACCAAACTTGGTATACTGTCTCTCCATATTATGTAGATGTGCCTTTTCGAGGTTTGAGATTTCTTAAAATTTAATTTTTTTTTATTTCCATGGCAATAATTTGGACTTAGTCTTTTTCAAGGGTTTCAGCATCAAATCATGTAGAATTTTGAATATTTTGTTTGCTACAATTGGGGAGTTGATAGGTTATTTATTCAAGTTGAATTATACAGAGAACATTCATGGTGCTTTATGATAGTATTGTTTAGAGGTTTGGAGCATTTGAGGAAGGAGGAGACATCTGTTTTTACTGGTAAAAACACTTTCTAGTTAGGAGATTGTAACACCTAATTAGGAGATAAGTAACTCCTAATTAGGACTTAGTTAGCACCTAATTAGGGGATACTATCTCTTAATTAGGTGATAACTATCTCCTAATTAGGAGTTAGTATATTATAATTAGGAGTTAGTATATCCAAATTAGGAGATAGTTTTTCCTTATTAGGTAAAACGATCTCCTAATTAAGTGATAACTATCTCCTAATTAGGAGTTAGTAAATCCTAATTCCGTAGTAATGCATTCAACTATCAAAATATTCACTTTGAGACTTTTCTTCAAAATTTAATGTTTTATAAAGAACTAGTTTTATTGACGGCAAGATAACAAAAGATATTTACAAACGCTCTTTTGACACGAGATGAGATGGCAAACATTAGATAAAATCACTTCAGAAGAATATAAAACCATCATATTTGAAATAAACAAAAACGAATATTAGTTTTTTTAAACTTAAGAAATGTGTTTCCTGTTTCTTTTAAATGATCTTGTTACTGCTCCGTCGAAGTCTTGTCAGCATATAGTAGCTAATGTAACGAGATAAGACCCATTATGAGATTCAGATCAATAACGCAAAGAGGTACGAGCGATAGATTCGATATGATTTTAATGAGATTAGTAACGGCCTGTGCGTCCTCTGTAGTCAAATCATAAGCAGAGAGGTACGTGTATGAGCGATAGATTCGATATCAATTCAATGAGATTAGTACCGGCCGACGCGTACTCAATACTCGAATCAGAAACACAGAGGTGTATGAGCGATAGATTCGATATGATTCATTGAGATTAGTACCGGCCGACGCGTACTCAATACTCGAATCAGAAACACAGAGGTGTATGAGCGATAGATTCGATATGATTTCAAATTTGAGTCACGTAAAGTCACGTCATGTAAAGCACTGTACTTTTCTCTATATAACCCCATAACGGTTATATTAAATCACTACAAAAATTATCACAAAAATTATTCACATGAAACTGTAGTACTTCATAATTTAAAGTAAATCAACAAACCACCTTACGATTTCGATTATTTAATCATTTAAACAGATACCATTTCAGCTAACCCCATTGTAATAAAATACATGTAATTTAGAGCAGTCACTTTATTTATTTGAAGATTCAATAACTTGCAAATGAATTCAAATGATGCCAATTTTCATGTTTTATCATCAAGAGAACTTGGAGAACACCTTATCCAATAAAGAGAACAAATGTGAAAGAAAAGCTTTTAGTTAGTATATATATGCAAAGAACTTTTCTTACTTTTCGCAAATGCGTCACTGCTACTCTCAAAGTTGTAAACATTGTGGTCTGGTAAATTAATCAGCTCTTATCCCTTCACTATAATGTTCAGCTTGAGAATGAAAACCGCAAAAACACAGGGCGTTGATGCCAATAACTTTGTAATTGATATCTGGGAAGATTAATTTTGCCGATATATTGCCAATATTTTGCACATGTGTGTACCTATTTTCCTGTTATTTGTGAGATTAATTACCTATGCATACTAGAAGGTGAACGTCCCGTCGAAGTCTGCGTACTTCTATTGATGTTTCGTGTCACAATGACATGGCATCATGACCTGTCCTCCCATATAAAATGATTGTAGGTAGTTTACTGAACGGCAACGTGACACTTGACAGAGCCATTATCCGAGTTATCATTATCATTTCGATAAACGAAACACATGCTAATATAACTGCATGGTACTTGAAGCAGTTATCCAAATTGAACATCCAGCAATGATAACATCCGTATGCGATTCACTTTATAGACGTACGTGCGATCAAACTTTCAGCTAGTCTTACACACAGACGCTTGAGCATATAATTCACCCCATCGAAGCAAGTCTAGATCTGGGCTGCTCTAGTCTGAAAATCTCCATTTGTCTGAGGTTCCTTTTAAAAAATTTATAAAATAAGATTTTTACTAAAAAAAAATTCAGAGACTAAAAATAAGTCTAACTTTCAGCATAATACAACCGATAACCATTAGTCGTACATGTACGCTCAGACTGTAGTTACCGGGTAACATTATTTTGACCTAACTAAACCTCTATAAAAGCAAGTCTAGATCTGCACCCTGAAATTTCCAATTCTCCGAGGCTCCTTGCTTATCTTAAATAAAGTAGTTGTTTTTGAGAATTATTATTTTTCAGAGATTGAATATAAGTTTAGATATTATATTCCCCCTAAAACGTGCTACTGCCCCTTTAAGCCTGACCTATGATTGTTTATTTAGCTGACATGATCAATGCTCTAAGTTATACATGGACCATACCAAGGGTCGCGTACTTTGGCCTTTCAAACACTAACGTATGGTTTTGACCTAATATTCCTATCAAATAACAAAACCATTACATTTGTATTTTATTCTCGGGACGCTCTCTACGCAATCTTTCGCTGTCTTGTTGATAAGATTAGATAACCATCTGTGCACGTACTAAGAGCCAGATTGGGAAGGCGTTTGTCTGAAGTACCAATTGATTATCTTCGTTTTAGTTTTTAAAGGCGTTGTAGCACGTATTTTTTTAAAATAAAAATGTTCAATTTTTTCCCCTTATATTGTTCTCTATAAAAATAGTTTCATTTAGAGGGGAAAACTTTTCATTGTTCAATCCAATTACCCTAAGCACTAATTAATTACCTTAACTCAAGCCTATCGCACGTATAATATATTTGTCAAAATGTTTTCTCTGAAATGTAAAATCCTCATTCAAATATAGCTCGTTATGAGGGCAGAACATCACACACATTATCAGTAGTAGCAGCTGGTGTCCTTTGTCAAGCAAAAACTACAGGCGGCCATTTCAATTTCACAATTTCGCATATTACTCTTTCGCATCAAGATTGTAGGTTCGTTTTAAGACTTCTTTTTCGTAATAAACATGCATAGTGGAGAAAGTGTATTTTCTACCGGATTGTATCTTTATTTGCGTAATACAACTTGCTAGAGTGTCCAAAAAGTGTCTTTTGATTGGTCAGCGATGGTCAATAATCATCCCTTGTGCGTGAGGAGACACCCTTATAAGCAAAAAGATAAATGTGTCACCTGAACTGATGAGGTATACGACCCTTTGTGTCAAGATCGTATATATAGTAGTACACAGAATAACTTTTGATGACAATTTTGTCAAAATTAAAATGACCAACCTCCTCCCTATGACAATTGTCGTATATTATTCTCTGAAGGGGCAGTAGCACGTTTTATGGGTAATATAAGGTGATGTCAGGAAAATGAAAATTAATGGTTCGAATTTGAAAGACAGTGTTTGTAAACTAAATGACGCAATACTAATTCAAATATATAACTTAAAGTTAAGCCATGCGATTCCATTTTCTTACACAAAATGAATTAAAGGTGTTCAAAAAAAATGGCCGCCAATGGATTTTATGTGAATCTCCAGATTCTGTGCTCTGACTATGGATGATTGGCTTGTGTAATGAGATTCATGACACTGTCAAATTAATACATTTAGCATTAATTTACATTGATCAGTGAATTATTTGATATATAAAATTATCAATATTATTAAAAGCAATTATTTTATCAACGTTAAAATAAATCAAAAACTACAACCTGAATGATAGAAAACTCTGACTATATAATCTTAAAATGATGGTGGTCAAAATCTACCCATTTTTTAATGTAAATGAAAACATAACGAAGTATTTTAGACATTGTTTAAAAACAATTTTTTGTTTCCCATTTCGTTATAATATATAAAATTAAAAATTATCAAAAAATATAAAAAGGTCCTTATGCAAACCATTAGAGGAATGTGAAAGCATCTCTTGTAGTGTTGAAACTAGAGAAACATAGATTTTGAGAGATACAGAGTTTTAAGCTTTTCTAAACTGTCAAAGAAACAGTTAAAAACTTCTTTGAGACACGTTGAGTGCTAACCTACTTTTAATTTGTGTCAAATAAATATAAAAAGTATTGATTTTCATGTAAAACGTAAAAAGATGTTCTGTAGGCCAGATTTTTATATCATTGTTGTTTTATTATGACAACATATAATATTTCTTTTTACCACGTGGGAGTTATAACAGTTAAGACGTCAAAACAAACATATTTTTCATTTCTAGGTGTTCATCTTCCATTTCTAAGTTTTCATCTTTCCTTCAAACACCTTTGGCCCTGCTTGATTGGTAACCCGGCGTGCTATCAGGCGTACGCCGCAGGAAGTGACGAAACATGCAAAGCACTTTATTGGTACCATGTGTGCGCATTAGGCGTGTGAAAGACGTGCGAACCCGGCGTATCATGGCGGACAATTATCTTCCGTGTGACATTCAACAACTTATTTTTTTAACATGAATACTTTTGATGATAACTTATCAAAATTATTTTTATGAATAAAAAAAACATGACTTCTTAAGTACAGTGCATTTAACGAAAGTTGATGTTTTATGAAAATTTCGAAAAAAAATTAAAATCAAGATTCGTCTGACATGAATAAGATGTTTATTGAAGCTACTTTGAGGTAAGCTCATTACTTCCTGTGCATACGCCGATACACTTCGATCAACTTCTGCCTGTTTCAGACCCGGATTACGCCGGACACGTGACAGGCGCATACGCCTCTTAGACGAATCAAGCAGGGCCTTTATCTCATTCATTTTGCAGGTCATGTCATCATGTCATCGTGACCCGCTCTGTAAATATTTACATCTGTACCTCACAATACAACAATTGGATATACATGTGATGATATGCTGACAATTTAGACATGATTAAGAAAACAAGGTAAATAAATGGATAAACGTTTTTAAAATTGCGTATAAAACATTAATTAATTTGTTGACACGACGGCGTAATGATGAAAGAGTCGTTTACGCATTAGTGAAGGCGTTGGCAGATTAAATTATTAATCAGAATTTAAAAGAGGTCATCTTGTAAGAAAATGTTTTGATTTACTCCTTTCACACTAACAAGTAACAACACCTTGGAAATGAGTTTCCCTTTCATCGACGTAGAGTTTTCTCTTGAACGATATAGCTCAGATATGGAGAATAAGCTCTCCGGTCATGCTTTCGGGTCTTCTTGTGATTCTTCTATCGCGGTATAACGGGGATTGTTTGGAATAGGATTGACAGAGACAAGATTGCAAGACACTATTTCCTAGGGAAGAAGACAAATCATGATTAGTTCCTCAAGTTCACAGAACATTCTTCGAGCCTGAATAGAACCAGGAACCGTAAGATTGAAATAAAATTGCCCAATAAATGTAACCTTGAACTTAATTTCGGGATTAATCTAATAAACAGGTACTGAATTACGTTTATTGTCCTTCACTTATTGAAATTTATTACATTTTTGTGAAAATTGACACAAAAAGAAAAATATTCTTTTAGAAATTGAAAAATCAAAGTTGAAATTTGATAATTGACTGTTTATTTTTTATCGTTCTAATTTTAACCGCCCAACGTAAACATGTACTAATCAATTCCAGTTATCGGGAAAAATATAAAATCGCATGCGATTAATCGTTCTCGACGTCTCGGGTCGTAACATCGTTAATACAAGATGGGAATCCGTGGCTTTTATCGTCTCTTAAACAGCAGCTGTAATGGAACCCAGCGGGCACTGATGGTAGTACCCCAAAACCCCTACAACCCATTTCCCCTACAGCTTATAACAACAAAGCTATGGTCCATTGCACTGCTAATCTCAAGCTTGATACCTCTGACAATAATGGACTGGCCCAGAACATAACATAAACATGACAAAGAGACAGTTGGCACTTTGACTTTTGATGACATATACATATCATTATAATTAAATATCTTCAGTCTTTCACATTTTACATTTTATCACATACATTCATTTTATACGTTATACTATATTACTATATATACATACTCACATTTAAATATCTTCATTCTTTCACATGTTGTATCTAAACAATAATTATTTTTTTTTTACATATTTACATGTTGGTCGAAAGAGAATTGATACAGTGTTGCTTGTGGATAATTGAAATCCCCAGTTTCGGGTCCGTTCATTTACTTTGATTAAGTCTTTTTGTAATATTTCTGCAGCTACATGTTGATGTTTGTGATGTGATTGCGAGGTGTTCACGTGTTTGGGTAGTTTGTGAAATGGATCATCTATCATAATATTGAACAAGGTTGGTGATGTGATACTTCCTTGTGGGGTTCCATTTTCTAAACTATAGTTGTCTGATATTTGATCATCTGTTTTAAGACGAAAAGTTCTGTCTGACACAAAGTCGTTTATAAAGTTTAACATTTCCCACATTTCACTTTTTGTATCAAACCTCTTTTCCAGAGCATGTTAAATGCTTTACTAAAGTCTAGGAAGACTGCTGTAGTGAATTTATTATTTTGTTGAGCTTGTCTGATAGAGTGTTGTAATCTAACAATATGGTCAGTGGTGTTATAGGGTTTTCTATATCCCGATTGATTTTGTGTGATCAATTCGTTGGTTTTTAAATAGTGTTGGGTTTGAGTTTAACGTCTTCTTTCACCATAAGGTGATGTCGCCGACGTGTGTTTGTAACATGTACCTATATATATATATACCTTCTCACCAGATAAGTTTTCTATCTTTAATTCATAATCCATCTCTAACTTTAATTCCTGTAATCCATTCTGCTCAACCACTCGCACAAACAAATCTACTACATACTTAATCATTTGTTAGGGCGAGTCTATTATGCCAGAAGGGTAACTCACTCTGTTGTTTTAGCAACCTGTAGGGGAACTGGGCTGTAGGGGTAATGGGTTGTAGGTGTTTTGGGATATAATCGCACTGATAGTCTGACTCTAAGGGCAACAGATCTGGAGTAAAAGAACATGTTCTTATCTGAAGTATGCCAGAGGAGGCATTATCAGACTAAATCTGGGTTATCACTCTTGCTCGACAGCAACACATGGTGAAAGGTTCTTGATGTGTCTGGCTTGTTAAAAATTCAATTTATCAAATATGGTTTTAAATATTTAAATTTTGAATTTAATATTATGACCTGGTGTTGAATGATAACATGCACATTTCACATATGAAGGTATCACATATCAAATCTTAATGTGCCGAAATAGATTTATCTATTTCTAAATAAATATTTTGAATATTAACATCATTGCGGTAGTGTTTATTGACATCACGCAAAATGCAAGTGGTTTGCACTCATTACTTTTAAATAAAGTGTCATGTTATCTTACGGTTACAAATATTTAAAGTATTTTTATTTCAATAACTGCTAAACGGATAAACCTTAAAGGGGCAGTAGCACGTTTTTAGGGCGAATATAAGGTGATGTCAGGAAAATGAAAATAAATGGTTCCAATTGAAAGACAATTTATTTAAACTAAATGAAGCAGTAATAATTCGACTATATAATGCAAAGTTTAGCCATGCGACTCCTTTTTCTTACACAAAATGAATCAAGGTGTTCACTAAAAATGGCCGCCAATGGATTTTATGTGAATCCTCATACTTTGTCCTCTGACTATGGGTGATTGGCTTGTGTAATGAGATTTTTGATACTGTCATAATAAAACATTTAGCATTAACATACAATTATCAGTGAAAATTTTTTAATATAAAATTATCAAAAAACGTGCTACTGCCCCTTTAAACAAATGCAATCAACTTTCTGCAAAGGGGAATACACATACGGGCAAACGAAACGATAACAACATTTTTAAAGAAAAAGGCAAATTGTTGTCAGAGAAATGCAAGTTTGAACCCCTGTTTCATAAACATATTTGTTACTGACAATTGCATCCATTTTGTTGTCCAAATAAATAGGAGGCCTAAATTAGCTTTTTTTCGAAATGTTTTTGGACAGAATGGAATTTATATCAAAATGAAATATAGAAATATAATTAATATAAATTGTAATCGGCATAAATAAGAAACGAAATTAATGTGTTAAAACAAGCAATGGCGCCCTTTTTTATTCGTCTAGTTAAGAAGAAGACGATTTTTTTAAAAAAGGCATGTTTTTCAGATAAATGGACAAATACAGCATTCAACTTCATGACTAAAATTAATTTCTTTCTGCAGTAACCCTGTTTCAGTATTAATGATCACTTGTGGATTAAGGTTTGCACTTTATATGAACTGATCGTTTCCTTTGTCCCTGAGTGTAGGTGCCTCCGTAGACACTGTCATATCGGATAAAATAACGTTCATGATACCCTATTATTTGTAGTCGTTGATAAGTTCTTTGTTTCATAAATCCCCAATCTAAATAAATTTAGATCAACAGATTTTTTATTTTGTCATACTACAGTACGACCTAATATTAAACCTGTTGATCTATATTTATTTAGATTGATAAATCCCACGTCTCGTATCTCTTGTATCGAGAATCTGACTTACCGTATATGTACTCAACAAATTAAGTTTAGAACCAAAATGTTTTTTTTTTAATAATTAAAAGTTTTTATGCCACAGATGGAACCAATAATTGTTATGTTTGGATGATCCCTAAATATATTTGATGAAACTTTTGTTTCCGTTAAGGTGCCATCGCCTTGTACATGCATCATAATAATATTGAATATAGTTGAAACGTCATGATTATAGATTGCTAGCTGTATGATAGGAAACTGGATCGTTTCTTCAATGCTAAAAATACATCTTAGCCAGATTATTAACAATATTGTTATTTCGTGATGACAACAACTGCATAAATTTACTACCAGTACTTGTATTATGTATGTATATACACGTATACTCCCTTAAAACTACACTTCATACCCTACTGTTAGTAAATTTATCTGACGTAACTCATATGCATAATGTATCTGGTCACCGTGACATATCATGTCATCCGTACAAGCCAACTTGTATTCTCAATCTCATTAAAATAAGATAACTTAATAATTGTATTCACTACATTACGCAGTATATGTAGCAGTGTAGCAAATACATCATACTTTAATGAGATTGCACTTATGCTTGTCATCCGTCATGTTATAAATCATACATAATTTACCCGATAATTTTAATGTGTCTTTAGTATGAAAGGTACCATCTTTAATTCTGTATCATGTACCGAATTCTCATGAACCAATATCTTACAATTTGATTAAGATTCCACATAGCAAAGAAACAACACCATAATCGTATATCTATGTTCTTCATAATATTGTTATTATAGAGAGAAAAGGGATGTAAAGCTAGCGAATAGATACTTTATTCTAAACACGAACTAGCATTAAATGAATCATTTGTGAAAATTCCCTCACGTTCTGTTTACAATATGTTCTAAATTTCATCGGAGCTAGTGCTTTATCAAACTGTCTAATGGACGGAGTAGATAAATTTTATATGCGCAAAAAAAATTATATTATATTGTGAAATGTATTATTTTATCAGGAGTTTCCACATATACATGAATGGCCTCATTGTCAACCTTAAGATTACTTTTTAGATTACTGAATACAATCTCTGGTTACCCATGGCTTTATGTTTTCATTATAAAAAAACTCAACAGTTCATGGAGTAGAATTATAAAGTGTACTTTACGCTTCGGTTTGAAATTTTGAATATTTGATTATACACAAGCAGAACATTCTTTGGCGAAAAAAAGAATAATTTTACTTTTTCTTCAACATAAAATGAGTGTAATTGTTTGATATTTTTTAAATGATTAAGTCTTTACTTATCAGTTTATATAAATACATATTGAATGATACTTATATTTTGATGACTATTTTTTGAGACCATATTTTGATCTTAACGCTTGCTTTTTTAAAGTTATACTTGAGCATTTTTTATATTTATTTATATATTTGCTTGCTATGTTTGATGATGACATAATTTCAAATTATGAAAATGACTGAAGGGGGAATTGATACGTGTACGTAAGATGTATAGGCCCAATACCATTTAAACATGAAGTATTGGTGACTATATTGATAAGCCCTTGAGATTTCCAGTGCTGTAAACGCCGATAGTGTAAGTTTGATCCCGGAATGTTCTATTTACCCGACAAAAACAAAATGTCTGCACTTTAAATATATACCACTTAAAGATTATATATAAAATATGACAGGCTATCTTTGTAAAAAAGCAACATCATAGCATTATGAGAGCCACAAATGCAATAGCGATAACCAATTAGAACAACGCAATTAGCGATTAAAGCTTATAATAAAAAATCAAAGCTTATCGTCATTACCTACCCGGAAATAAAGTAATGAAAATAACAAAGTGTGTCAAGTATAAACAAACTAACGGGATCAATCAAAGGTGATCGATCTTTCACATGCCAATCGATTCCCTTGCGTTGTTCATATCGATGTGTACATGTCATGTGTCCGCATAATACATCCATATATATATATTTGCAGCAGCTGTCAGTTAATATGACATAAAGTGTGATTACTATACACATAAACACATCGATCCACGCTGATTGATCTATGTAATATTGTGAACGCATTAAAACCCATTACAATTTTATAGCACAATTAACTGCGTAGAACCCGCTTCTGTCAGTC
The DNA here is from genome assembly GCA_916613615.1 of Steromphala cineraria. Taxonomy (NCBI): domain Eukaryota; kingdom Metazoa; phylum Mollusca; class Gastropoda; order Trochida; family Trochidae; genus Steromphala; species Steromphala cineraria. The sequence goes on from OU744725.1 coordinate 28,104,648, forward strand.
TATAAAATAATCATTTTCAAAATGACAATTCAATTTCACCTACCTTAAACGTAAGACGAGTCACAGTCAATTAACCGAAATAAGCGAGGAGTTGTATTTATAGCGGGGTCTCTCTGACCCCTTGGGAGGTCATGTGACAACTTTACATTGATCTCGGCTTATTCAGGGATTCCTTTAGAAAATAGTCCAGTTTGGTCCACGGAAAAATGGATGATATAATCACTATCACGGCTTGATATAAGCCAAAGCTGTCCTCAGGATGGTCTTATTTGATGCGATTGTCCATTTACACGCTGACACTGCCCGATTGCACTATATAAACAAACCTTATCACCAATCAAAACAGAGTTCTTCCGCCTTGACGATTCGCCATTGCGTAGTATTATGTGATAGTAGATTTACGCGAAGAGTTCAACGACCACAAGTTGTAGGTATCTGAGAACCTTATGTTCGCAAATAGCGTGACGAAACTTAAGCAATAGAGGGATTATATGGTTTGAAGTGCGAAGATGCCTTATAAGAAAGAATGGTGTATGGAAATAGGTACACTGACGTGTGTTAACAAAGTTTAAGAAAGAAAACGGAGAGAAAACAGACAAAAACATTGCCTCACCGATGAACGGAAATGCCAGGCGGAGAAAAACAGTGGAAAATATTTTCGGAATCCGGTGAATGAAAGTGAATGGGAATAAGACAAAAAACTTCTAATAACAATCAAATGTGAAAGATATTAACGATAAAATACAAAATATTTACGGAATTTGGAAAATTATGGGGTACCAAAAACTGAAATATTGATAAGCCTTTAGTCACCAAATTATAAGAAATGTAATATTATGCCAGAATCTGTTTTATCTTCAAGGAAACTCATTACTTAAAATAAATTGGTGAAGGTAATTATGTAGGATAATGTTCCATTTAAAGTGATATCGTATTAAGTATTAACCTTTAGAGGCATTTAAGAAGCTGTTTTGATAATTAAATAAAATAATTAATGGATATTCAACGATGGCATGATCTATACCGGAACAGTTATGTGCATAAAGAAGACGGATATCTATAAACTACTCTACTTCATCAACCAACCCCCCCCCCCCCCCCCCCCCCCCCCCCCCCCCTCCTTCGCCCCCACACCTTTCACCAGGGTTATTTACGTCTTGCCTCTTGACCCGACCCTGACGAGTACAGCTAGGGGACGGAGACCGGGGCCAGTATCACTGGATCAGAAAACGGTCAGTCTGTACTGGACCTCGTGGTCAAACAAAACAACATACCTTCTCCAGGTTGTTTACGTCGAGAGAGGGGCCGTTGTGTGCACCTGGTATTTGCGTTATAACTTGAAACACGATAGTTACGTGATTAGTTTAAATATTGTAATATAGCTGTATGTTTTTAATACTTTCAAGATATATTCTTTGACAGCATTTATGGTATTTAATTTCATGTGATATTGCTTTGTGATTTGTGTTTTTTTAATAATTTGCTTTCAAGGAGGAGAAGCCGAGGGTTGTGTTATTTTTGGATTTAAATTTTTTTTTTTTTTTCCTTTTTTGTTTGTGGTTTTGTTTATTGTGTTGTAATTGTGTGTTTTTGTTTTTTTAGTTTTATTTGGGGGAGTTGTGTGTGCACCTGTTATTTGCGTTATAACTTGAAACAGGATAGTTACGTAATGAGTTTTGATATTTTAGTATAGTTGTAGATGTTTTAATACTTAAAGATATATTCTTATTTATGTTATGTTATCTAATTTTACTAGAGTGTGCTTGTGCTTTGTGTTTTTTTTAATAAGTTGCTATTAAGAAGCAGAAGAAGGCGTTGTGTTGTTATTTTTGGGGGGAGGGGGGGGTTAAAATTAATTGTGGGCTCTTCTTTGTGTTTTTATTTTTTCATTTGGTGATGGGGTGTATTTTGTTCATCATTTTACTTTTCAAATTATGAAATTGAAACTTGCTACTTTAGCAACGCCCACTGCATAATGTTTGATTTCTCGATAGCATCATGCTTTTTTCCCAGATGTTGAAAAGGAAAAGGAGTAAAACTTTCGTCTCGTAGCTTTGAAGCATGGACTTCTACGATGAAACTCGTTCATGTTAAAAATGCCTGCTAAGTGAGATAAAGTCTAAATTGGTTTGGTTGTCACAAACGTTGGAATATTGTTGCGTTAATTGTCAAAAGAAGTGTTATGATGAAATAAATCCTTGTCATCGTTTAACCTTTGTCTGTATCTAAAGACCAGAATTTTTTTGCCTTAAGCAAAGGATAAGAACAATCTAACAGAGGCTAAAAGAATCAAACATATGACAAAATACCAAACTGGTCCATGTGTTTTATTTTTGCAAAGCGGTTCGGTTTACAGTTCATACTTGTCCATTTGTTTTATTCGGATATTCATATTCTATACGTATGTATATTGTCCATGGAATGCACGTGTACATCATGCATAACGGGTCTTCATTATGAAAACCTGTTCCGATAATATTTTAAATAAAAAATAAATAAGAAAAAGTTTACTCTGACCTTTCCTTGCAAATCGAGCTAATTAAAATTGTAGTTTTTATACACGCAAGCCATTTAAAATAACAGATGTTTTTCATTACCAATTTAATAAGGTTCACATGTCGCTTCAATTTTGCTTAGCGTACAAATTCAACATTTGTTGATACAAAGAATTATATATTGATAATTTTAACTAATCTTTGGTGCTTATTAATATAAACATTACAAAGTTATGTTTACCGTACAATGGGGTCATAGTTACAAGGGTTTCAATATATTGTCTGTCTCCCACACTCAGCGGGAAGCACGTCTAGCATGATAGACTAAACTTGTTCAACTATTTTCTATTATACGGGACAAGAATAGCTGGATGTATTACATAGATTACATACGACTATCTTTGTGGGAGGTTTTCTTGATTGTTCCACCTTTGTAAAACAAAATCATTGATCTGATGTTACCTTGAATTTACTTAGGTATCTCGCGAAAATCATACAAATATATATATATATATTCATAAATATATCATTAATAACTTGAACGTCTCCTTGTTATCTTGAAATTCTCGGCCTTGCTTACTATAAAATACTAACAACGTGGTTAATGATTTATACGTCCTAAAAAGCACTTGGTTTGTGAACTCTCTGATTCATCAAATTATCAAATGCAGGCTTGCTCGTACTTCCCTTTAGGGCATATAAGGACACATATACTCATTTTAGAATGTTATCGATGCAGTCAAATACCTTGTGTTCTTAACGATTGAGCCGCAAACAATAATAGAGTAAAGAACGTTGAAGTCAACGATTGTGTACAGCTTTTGAATATATCTTATTTGCTTAACTGAGATCAATAAATATCTATAGAGGCATCACCAATTTCTCATAAACAGCAGAAGCATTATTGTTGCACTAGCTACTGTCTGTCTGTCTGTCTGTCTGTCAGTGTTTGTGTGTAGGTGCATCCATATGTATGTGTCTTAGTATGTGACTATGTGTGTATGTATAATGTGCTAACGTGTTGATGTGTGCGTATATATGTGTGTAGTGTATACATGTATGTACATACTAATATACTAATGTACTAATGTATGGGTATGTGTATGTATGTGGTGTAGGCATGTAGTAATGCACTAATGTACTAATGTTTGGGTATGTGCGTATATGTATGTATTGTATACATGAAATAATGTACTAAATATATGTAATAAACTATTCTTCTTCTTCTTCTCTTCTTCTTCTTCTATAGAGGCATCACCAATTTCTCATAAACAGCAGAAGCATTATTGTTGCACTAGCCACAGCTGTTGCAGGTAACTGGTCTGTACCTTTGTGTGCAAAATGGGAGTATTGTCGATATCGTAGTTCATGAAGAACGTGTCTGTTATATAATTAGAATTTCACTTTCAATATAATTTTTTTTAATCTATTTAAAAAATCTAAATAAGATTTCAATAACTAAGTTATAAATAAATAAGGGTAAATTAAGTGAGGGTCGTTTTAAACATCGATGCGTTATCTTTGCAATATTTAAAATGTCTTTATGCATCAGAGCAATAATGATGTGTATTGTTAAATGAAAATGAAAGGCTAATGATGCTATTCATGTTAACATTTCAACAGTTCAAATAATGCAAAGAAATGCAATATCAACCTATATTTCTTCGTACAATGACTTAAATCATGCGTGTCTTCCATTTCATGACTTAGTTCGTTACTTTGGATGTCTTATATTTTGTTCTTGGTATTTAAAGGGGCAGTAGCCAGTTTTAGAGGGAATGTAAAGTGATGTAAGGAAAACAAAAATAAATAGTTCAATTGGAAGACGATGTATTTAAACTAATGAAGCAGTAATAAATCAAATACATAATGTAAAGTTCAGCCATGCGATTCTATTATTTTACACGAAATGAATTAAAGGTGTTCACACATAAATGGCCGCCAGTGGAATTAAAGTGAATCTGAAATAATTTGTTCTCTATGGATGATTGATTTGTGTAATGAGGATTTTGACACTATCAAAATAACACATTTAGCATAAACGTACAATTATCAGTGAAATTTAGATATATGAAACTGACGTTTAAATATAATACTTTAAGTGAGCATTTAATTCAAAAGTGTACACATAGTATAACAGATATATACAAATAAGTACATATGTTGGAACATCTTCCAAACATGGGTCAGATTAACCCCTGTACTGGCTATTCGTATTTATCCGGTCAACGTCCTGATATGAGGACGTTCATCGAATTTCGTAATCACGTTATTGCTGGGTTGAACGTGCTGTCAATACGGTATGCCTGAACAGGTTCATGAATAATCCATGCAAGTTGTCGGGTACATATACTATATATATATTCACCAGGCTTATGTTAGGTCAGGTCAGGTCAAGCCGACTTGTACACGCTGTACTATAAGTGATCATGGTCGTAGGGTACAGTAAAGGTAAAAGTTTGTTGACTTTTGACTTTCTCATTGAAACATTTGTATACTTAAAAATTGTTTTGAAATAAATGAATTTTTTAAACATAAATTCAAAATCTTTTAAAAATAAACGAGTTTTGATGAGTAATGGCTAATAACAATGTTGCGGAAGAAAAAATGTAATTTTGTAAATATTATCAATGGATTTGTACTAAATAGACTTGATTCAACAAATTGACATGCTATCATTGCATAACCTCCACGTTAGGTTTATTGAAATGTAAACCGGCCCCACGACCTTCAAATCCAACCAGATCGGTGCATATCGCTTGTAGTCTTAATGTATTTGTTGTTTATCACAATAGTTCTACAAAGATCATCTGTACGTATGCCTTTTACGAAAGAGATACCTGGCTGGGACAGAAGCCTATGGTGTGGACGGTTAAAACAAACTTGGAAAGCTCAAGGTGATTTGAATGCTGAATATCAACACTTCAGATATAAGTAATGTTTATATACACATAATTTTCATTTGCCTTGCTTTGAATTTAAATATTTTGAATATTCGCCATTGAATTCCAAAGATCGTTCGCTTTTTATATTCAACCTGAAAAATGCAAAGTTTCAATGATGAAATTTTTTTTTTTAAAAGAACTGTAGCTGCACTAGTGATCTGCATCAACGATTCATGAAATCTAACTTTGCCTTTCTGTACATCTACCTTATTTACTCATTCATGAAAATTAAATTTCTATGTGCCTCAGGTGATAAAGAGGGCGATGACTTCATACATTTGAATCTATAAATGTTTATATGAACAAGAATCTACAGGATCTACCATGACTCAACATTCTGGAACATGATTACAAATCGGTTTTGCTGTTCAAAAGACTTCTCCTTTGGCCATTTGATATTCTCGTGTCTATATGAATATAATAGCATCTGTGCGAAAAGTTAACATCGAATATCTTTGACACAACTGTATAATGTTCATGATATGTATATTGTTTGAAATGTGTAAATCAATATGAATAATTATTTTCGTCTTACCATTACACCATTCTTTAAAATCTAATCTATCAACACAATGTAAAATTATTTTCCCATAAGCCTCGGAAGATCAAGAGGGTCATACTTTCCAAGTTTGAATGTTTAGTAATTGTGAAGTATTGGAAAGTATTTTTTCAAATATAAAATTTACTTTGTGATAGCTACATCTTTAAGTATCGAAAGATTTTAAACTCTTTTTATCATATTTAAAATTATTTCTTAAAACTTTAATTTCAAAGATTCTTTGAAACTGCCATTAACCACCACATGCAATTGCCTGAAAAGGTAATTCTTACGTTAATTCTAAATGAATGTGTTTCCTTTTTATATTTTTTTATCAACAATAAAAAAATATTCTAGTTGTCAAAGTGGAGATTTTATAATTTGGAATAACATCAATAACACCATTAATGCGAAACCATACGCGTTGATGAATCGTCAAATAGGACTACTTCCTTTTGGCACATTTTGTCAATCAAATGATTTTCAATCATCTGTTATTTCAATCGCTTGAACATTTTTTTATTATTTTTTTTTATATTTTTTATTTTGTTGCATTTAACATTAGATATGGTTACATCAATATTGTAATATTGAATACAGAGTGTCTATTCAATTACAAACAAATGATGACAGGATGACCAGAACTTATAAAATCTATCTATTCCAGGACCAATTAGAGCTGCGGCTTTACTTAAAAAGTAATATTTTTGGAACTCTTCTTGCATGAACTGGAAACTGGGTACTTTTTTAGATGATCTATAATTGAAAATGATGTATTTACAGAGAATAATGATAATATTGATTGGGTCATTGTTTCGTCTCTGGAAACCAAACAGAACATGTTGTTTTGTAAGTGCAAGCTTTACTTGAATCTTATCAAAGAGCCAAACTTCCAGTTCCTGCCAAATGGTGTAAGCATGTATCATGCTGATTAATTTTTATTTTAGACTATTGTAACATCTACTCATGTTCTCGGCATTACACTTCGCACAAACGCAGCCTCCTCGTGCGTTCAAATGCTTACCGCCTTTTTCTTAGTTTTAGAATGTCTGTTCAAGGGTGCAGTTGGCTACTGTGTTTTTCAAGCCCCACCCACCCTACCCTTTCTTTTTCTATTTGAGGTTCAAGTTAATTATATCAACATTTGTTGGTGCTATGGTGTTTATTATAATAAAAGTTTCGGCATTTCACTTTGTGATTCATTTCACCTACAGTAGCCTGTTAAACTTGTTAATAAACATCATCTTGACGCCATTTCACCTTTTGTCATTTATGCCAACATAGTTTATGGTTTAAATGTACCAACTGTTTATGGGCTCTGTTTTAGCCAAAGAGTTACACACACATATCTTCTATTCAGCATAATTATATCCAGTTTAGTTTTTGAACAAGTAAAAATTAACTTGAACATTGAACAAAGTAACCTGTCCGATATTGAATATAAAAATATTTTCCATGTTTGGTATTATTCACTTCTTATTTACCTATATATGACGAGAGAAATGAATTTAAAGCACATTCAGATGAAATGAAATGAACTTGCATTATCAAAGTTGAAATAAAGTTAACTTGACATGAGGCAAGTTAAACTACTGTTTTGATAATTATAAACTTTTCTTACAACGTTCGATGTAATAAAACATGTAAATATTCATAAAGTGAAGCAGAGAGAGACTTAATTTATCTCAAATTTGTTTTTTCTCTCCTCATATATCTCGTATCAACGTCTTCCCAATCCCTTCTATTCAGTTGTGAGCTTCTTAATGTCAGTCCAATCATATCAACTTGCCTATTAAATGTCAATGCTTTCAAGAAAGTAGAAGTTCAACGCCCTTAGTGGTGGAAGCACAATAAGAAGAAAGATAAACTTCTTAGGTACGAGGAAAATGTCTACGTTGAGAGAGTTCTTTTGTAAGCTTGGGGTCAACGTCCTCAATTTTACACTACTGCTATCGTGACTTGTTTAAGTTCATTGCCTGTACTAACATTACACACTTTAAATCAACTCAGCACTGTTACTTATTTAGATCAAGAATGAAAACATCCCGGTAGCGTTGTTGTTAACAATAAAACATGTATGTATATGTAATATACATATAGCTTTTGGCTTTTATTGTAAACATGTTCCAATCTGAATCACAGAAGAAAATGGTATCAATCACATTAAAATAAGATCGTAAGTTTGCTTATCTTCGTTACATTTGTATCGTAGTGTTGCAAAAAATATCATATCATAATAAGGGTACATCTATTCTAGACATGGCTTGTTATGTGTGACACGCCTAAGAAAATATCATTTTTTTAAACAGACCTTCAAAACCTAATTACAAGTTACCTGGCACAGGTTGCACAATCCTAAGTATGCAAAACATGTTGACATAAGTCTTTAACTGAGATATGTTCACTTGTGTTATTAGCTTACGGTTTTGGCAGCATGTCTTTTTACACATAAAGTGTGAGGTAAGTCAGTTAAAGAGAAAGACAAGGATTGGTCTAAGAGAAAGACAATTTCATTCTGTGATCCCTAACATTATCGATGCACGAAATGGGGAGTAGAATATTTTTTCAGAAAAAAAAGAAAACGAAATTCACTCTAAAATGGCGGCATGGATCACATCACTATACGAATAAGTTGAATAATGAGATGACATACCCTTTTTAGAATTGATTTACATAAAAAATGTCCAAAGGGTAAACTTTGGAAAAATTCAAACATCCAAAAGATTACATTGTGCAACGTTGGATTTCATACAACCCAAGCACATTACTTGGTGTGAGATATGTGTAAACACGGTGTCAATTTTTTATCGAGCAAAACACTGCTGTTTTTATCATAAGTTTAGATCAGGTAACGTTCGGTTTATGCATGTCATGAATTATCTCTTGTTTAACTACCGTGTGAGCGTTTATAATATGTCAACATTATTAAATGCAATAATTCATATTCATAACCTTCTTTGAAACTTGGTTAATGTTGTCCTAATGTATGAATATTGAAACAATATTCTGAACATAATGGTGTTTTGTTGACAGAATGTACTTTAAACATTGGCGCTTCAGTTAGCGCAAGCGGAACAAGGCCCGGATACCAGGTTGCTGTCCATCTGGTACATGGTAAATGGGCTCAGTATATGTTTGCTTAATTCAAGTCATGGAACTGCGCTTGTTTCATTACAGCTTGTCAACATGATTTTTTTTCTGTTATCTCTTACATATATTCATATTCAAAGCCTTCTGTTGTTAATGACAATGCTATAAATTGTTGTAGATTTGAATGTATGTAAATATTTATATCCATCGCTTTTGATTTTACGCCCGATAACTAAAAATGTGAAGTAACGATTGATAAAATTATTTAGTGAGCACAGCGATGAATGTATAATAGTTTTGATATGCACAGTCATGCAAAACTTCTTTCTTAATGAAATTAATCATGAAACAAAGTTTAAAACTTTTGAGTTAGTGCCCTATGAATAATGATCATTAAAAAACTATGAAGGAAAGACATGTTAATTCGTCGGAAATAAAATTGCCTTACATATGTGCCTACTCCAAAAACACACATGGCCTTAATATGTATGTTCGTTTCATCAAAAGTCAATTTAACATTTTCAAATCTGTTGTTGTGTCGACTTTAGAATAGTATCCCAATTCAACTTTTAAGAATTCTCATCGCGGTACTATACAGTGTCCATTTTCTATCATCATTTATCAAAATTTCTGTTGTTTGTATGTTTAAAAATAATACTTTTCAACAACAGGTAGAACTCTTCGATTAAATGACACCGTATAAAAAGAGTCAAATGTGATTTCAAAAATATCATTTATCACTGTAGGGTACTTGGTCTGTCAGTTGAGGGTATTCTATTCTGGGGATTTGAAGATCATCGAACTACCAACCAATCTTCCCCACAGAGATCAAGTACTAAATGCCTAACAAACCTCTGTTTGACATAGACGAATAAATTGGCACAACAAAGCATTTGAAATATTTCAGCAAATTGTAAAGACGTCTCTTTAGGAAAGGGTGGTTCTTGTCACATGGCTCTTGTCGCTGTTTGCTTAAACCCATTCTCTTCACTCAGTTTTTTTCCGACAGGGAAAACTCTAGGAACCCACGGATTTCGGCGTAATAGAACAGAGGCTAAATCAACATGACTTGATCTGCCTCTGTGAGGAGAGAATGGCTTAAACGTACCATGTGAAGTTTGTGTATTGTTTTGTATAATCTAGCCCGCTCGATCAATACCAAAACTCACACTCGCATTTTAAAAGTCTAATGACTCACTTCCTTTAAATATATAAAACTTCAAATCATTCAGTACTGACTAAAAAATTATGCCCATGACATGTAAACTGCTATTTGAGTGACCTATTTAATGACAGTTGAATGCACCATACAATCAAGCTATATTGAGTGTTACCGTGTCTCGGTGACTGTGACATTAATAATTCGGTCAGGTAATATTTGCACATGACGTTCATCTTATAAGTCACCATCTATATGTAATCCAATGACAGCATATTTTTATAGTCGAATAATTATTGCACAAGTTCTTAAAAGACACAAACGTTAACTAGTTACACTTAATACAAACACTATGGCAATCGCAGTACAACAATACTCATCTTAACTGAGCACTCAAAACACTCATTCAACATTGTATGCCATTTCATTTTCGAAAATTTTCACAAGGAGCATCTAATACTTGTGTGTAAGTCTACCTCGTTATTTCAAACAAACAAAAATTCAAGCAATGATAATTGATTTTGCGTATGTTCATTTTCTTACAACAAAGTTTCAAATATGATAATGATATAGTTGTTTACTCACCATGTTGTTATCATTATTGTTTCTCGAGGGGGCACCCACATGCATGATGCAACTTGTGTATAAACTGATTTATTATATGGTCAGCAATGAAGTACTTGTTTTTTATCAGTGAAATAAACTGTCTAGCAGGCAACAGTGACCATATATTATATTTTCTCTGTGACCAGTGACCATATATTATATTATTTAATATACTCTCCTCGATAGTTAACAATATGCCCGATTATCCTAATCTGTCTAATTCCGACAATCCTTACACAGAGTAAAGACAGAGTTATCGCTGCCCAAACCTGTACTGTAACTCACCACCAGGTGGCTAACCCTACGTCATCATTGCTTTTCTGTCGGCCATCAAGGACACTTGTGTTTTTGTTAGCTCTAGTTTTCCGACTGCTTTTGTGTTTAATAAACCTTTTCTTGTGTTTCTCTTCCCTGTTACAGGGTTAGAGGGTTAACTATTTCTTGCGAAGTAGTTAGTGCCTCTTTCCATGTATTTGTTGCCGGTTTTTTTTCAGCAGTTGACTTCGTCAGCTGTTGTTGATTTCGGCTGGCCCGGGTTGCACGTGGGTTTCGTGCCGGGTCGCCTGGCTGCTACGCTTGGCTGGTTTGGAGGTAGACCTCTCGTCTACCGTCTCTGGCTTGCACTTCAGTGTGGCCTGTTGAACGTCTGCCGCCTGCCGCCTGCCGCGTCAGGCGCCCTACCGCCTCCCTTGCGCTTAGAGTGGACGTGCGCTTGGACGTCCCCTCGCTCGCGCTTCCCAGGCGCTTGGATGTGCTCTTGCTGGCGCTTGGATTGGCGTGCGCTTGTGTCGCGTGTCTCTCGCTCTTCAACTCTCTATGAGAAGCGCCTGAGCGGAGAGGTGACTAATGCGTGGCGCTAGATGTGCGTCTGACGCTCAGGTTCGCGGGAGAGAAGCTGAGGCGCGTCAGGCGCTATCTCTCTTCGTGTCCACTTTGATTGGGTAGTGGGTGAGGCGTTCATGAGGCGCTCTCCCCGCTTCTCTGATCTTGACTTGCGTGGGATGCTTCAGATGCTGTCTTGCTAGTGGCGAGGCGCTCCAGGCGCCCTCCCCGCTTGCTTGATGGGGGTTGGTCTCCCGTTGATTAATTCGAACCTTGACTCGAGGCAGGTTTGGTTTGGTTTCTTTTCCTCTCCTGTTCTTCAGGTTCTTACTGACTCTGGGTCGTGGCGCTCCATGCTTCCTTCCCTCTCACTTCGTGCGTCACTGGCTCACGAGTGGGTCAAGACGCTTCAGGCGCTCTCTCCTCTCGATTGCACCCTCGCGCGCGTGTCTCTCGCTCTTAACTCAGGGGAGGTTCCCGCTATGGGAAGCGCCTGCAGGAGGTGACTGATGCGTGGCGCTAGGTGCGCGCCCCTCGCGCGCGTGTGTCTCGCTCTTAACTGAGTGGCTGTTTGATTGGACGTGCGCTTGCTAGTGCTCGTGTCTCTTGCTCTTAACTCAGGGGAGCTTCCCTCTAGGGGTAGCGCCTGAGTGGAGAGGTGATTGACGCGTGTGTCTACTAGTGAGTAGCCGTTTGATTGGACGTGCGATCGCTAGTGCTCGTGTCTCTCGCTCTTAACTCAGGGGAGCTTCCCTCTAGGGGAAGCGCCTGAGTGGAGAGGTGATTGGCGCGTGTGTCTACTAGTGAGTAGCCGTTTGATTGGACGTGCGATCGCTAGTGCTCGTGTCTCTCGCTCTTAACTCAGGGGAGCTTCCCTCTAGGGGAAGCGCCTGAGTGGAGAGGTGATTGATGCGTGTGTCTACTAGTGAGTAGCCGTTTGATTGGACGTGTGATCGCTAGTGCTCGTGTCTCTCGCTCTTAACTCAGGGGAGCTTCCCTCTAGGGGTAGCGCCTGAGTGGAGAGGTGATTGGCGCGTGTGTCTACTAGTGAGTAGCCGTTTGATTGGACGTGCACTTGTACACTTGGTAGTACTCATGTCGCTCGCTCTTAACTCAGGGGAGCTTCCCTCTAGGGGTAGCGCCTGAGTGGAGAGGTGATTGGCGCGTGTGTCTACTAGTGAGTAGCCGTTTGATTGGACGTGCGATTGCTAGTACTCGTGTCGCTCGCTCTTAACTCAGGGGAGCTTCCCTCAAGGGGTAGCGCCTGAGTGGAGAGGTGATTGGCGCGTGTGTCTACTAGTGAGTAGCCGTTTGATTGGACGTGTGATCGCTAGTGCTCGTGTCTCTCGTTCTTAACTCAGGGGAGCTTCCCTCTAGGGGTAGCGCCTGAGTGGAGAGGTGATTGGCGCGTGTGTCTACTAGTGAGTAGCCGTTTGATTGGACGTGCACTTGTACACTTGGTAGTACTCATGTCGCTCGCTCTTAACTCAGGGGAGCTTCCCTCTAGGGGTAGCGCCTGAGTGGAGAGGTGATTGGCGCGTGTGTCTACTAGTGAGTAGCCGTTTGATTGGACGTGCGATTGCTAGTACTCGTGTCGCTCGCTCTTAACTCAGGGGAGCTTCCCTCAAGGGGTAGCGCCTGAGTGGAGAGGTGATTGGCGCGTGTGTCTACTAGTGAGTAGCCGTTTGATTGGACGTGCACTTGTGCACTTGGTAGTACTCGTAGGCGTCCAATCAATCACTTCCTCTGGGGGAAGCGCCTGAGTGGATAGGCGATTGACGTGTGTGTCTACTAATTAGTAGCCGTTTGAATGGACGTGCGATCGCGAGTGCTCGTGTCTCTCGCTCTTAGCTCAGGGAACTTCCCTCTAGAGGCAGCGCCTGAGTGGAGAGGTGATTGACGCGTGTGTCTACTAGTGAGTAGCCGTTTGTTTGGACGTGCACTTGTGCACTTGGTAGTGCTCGTGTCTCTCGCTCTTAACTCAGGGGAGCTTCCCTCTAGGGGTAGAACCTATGTGGAGAGGTGATTGACACGTGTCGCGTAGCAGTGCTCGTGGTTCTCGCTCTTAACTCGGGGGGCTCCCCTCCAGGGAGGTGATTAACGCGTGTGGCTTGGTAGTACGCTCGACGCTCAGATCACGGATTGGTGTGCGCTCCACTAGCGTCTACTATCGAGTAGGTGCTTCCTTGGACGTTCACTTCTGCGGGCACTCGCGCTCGTATTCCTCGCTCTTAACTCTTAACTCCGCCAATCTGGGATTAGCGTGCCCTTGTGTGCTTGGCCGCCCCTCGCGCTCGTGGCACTCACTCAGGGGAGCGTCCCTCTAGAAGCAAGGTAGGATCAGGAGACACATGTCTCCTCTTCCCCTATTCTTCTTCTCCTGAAGTGTCTGCGCCTTTCCAGGCTCCCAGCTGGTGGACAGAGGCGAGTCGGGTATCTCCTTCTGCTCTTCTTCCACCGTCTCTTCCTGGCAGCAAGAAGGGATCATGAGACAAGGGGTCTCCTCGACAGCCGGGCCTTTCCCCCGCCTCTAGTGATCTCCGATCGCCAGAGGTCGGGACTCCCGGTCGCGTCACCACCCATTCCACTCTTCCACCCCCCCCCCCCCTCCCCTTGGATGAGGACGTCAGTCGCTTGGCAGCCCAAGGAGTCGCCCACCCAGGGTCTGTCGGCCTCTTGTCACGCCAGCATGACTGTCTTCGCCAAGCGGGGTCATCAACCTGCGACATGGTCAGGAGACCCACCAACGAGAGCTCACCAACCACCTAGTAGCGGGAGGTGGCATGGTCTCCTCCGTAGGCACAGCAACGCATTTTAGAACATAAGGGGATCTTGCCCCTATCGCCGACAGGTCCTAGGACCAGCGGCATTTCCTTTCAGGAAGGGGGTCGGTCAGACAAGGACTTCAATGCTGGTCCCTCGCCCAAAAGGACTCCCAAGGAATCCCAGCGTGGGAGAGGCAACAGGCACGGGAGCGCTTCCGAGGAGCGTTTGACTCCTTGGGGGACTCCCTACCCCCTTGGCCTGGACAAGTATGCGTGTGAGATCTTGGACCGAACGGCCGCTCCAAGATCTGACACCGGGATCTCACTCACCGGTATTCGTAAGTCCTACCTCATGCATGGTGTCGCTGGTTTGGCGACTTCTCAGCGGTCTTCCACATGCAAACTATACGCTTTTCAATGGCTATGTCCGTCCTTCGTAATTAGGATCCCGGGTTGGTCTCCATCCTTTAGGGGCTCATTTGAATGAACAGGTATGGGATCTAGCTGTGGTACTTAATCTCCTCAACCTGAGTACCATGAACCGCTGACGGACACAGCGCTGCTGCGTCTCTCCTTTTAATCCGCCTTCTTGGTGGCTATGTGGTCAGCGTTGAGCAGGTTGACTCGCCATTCACCCCTGCTAAAAGGCCTGGCAACGTATAGGGGACGGTACTTGTTTTCACTGTAAGTTGTTTTCACAACTGACAAGTTGTTCTCACGTGTCAATTAACAGGACTCAATGACAAGCATTACCAGCTGATTGTTCAATCAACTTGAAGTGGGAGCGAGGGGGTTATCAGTTAGCTTCACTTTAGAGTGAGCGTGAGGATTATCACTTAGCTTAACGAGTCGTGTGGAAGACAGTACTAATTGGTTGTGAGCATCCTCAGACCTTGCTTTTCGTTTTCGGATAACTGAATCAATTCCCTGTGCAAATATACAGACATGGTTTGGGGAAAAACGGCGTCTGGGCACGGGAGCACGAGTTCCGGGTACGTTCTTTACACTAGCATCACTCTAAAATCGGCCGGATAGCGCGGAGTCCGGGTATCCGAGGTTCGACTGTATATCCGAGTTGCACACGCTGCAAGCCGATTTGTTCAGGTTTGAGGTGAGAATAGGAGGTTCAACGATTTTGGGGCTTGCGCCAGTTCTCATCTGCGAGAACCAAAGCGCCGACGAACGCGGGAGGACCTTCACACTGCCGCCAATCTTCCCGTCCACGAGCAGGGTCGTCTCCCTTGTCCGTTGCGGGCTCTGCGTATCTATATGTTCTCCATGCGGACCCCTGTGTTTTGATGTGAGGGACGGAGGTTCAGCCTCTCTGGGGCTGGCGGCTGAGTTTATCTGTAAGGTACTAACCGCAGACGAGAGGGGTAGAACTTTCTCGTTACCGTCCATTTCTAGAAGTGTTGATCCGACAGACAGGAGAATTGTCTCCTCTGCCCAGTACGGGCACTACGGATCTACCCCGAGAGAACCCGGACAGTGCGTCAAGGGAGGAGGAGACTTTTCATCCCTCATTCTCAGGCCAGTGTTTGGGAGATAGACAAAAGACATCTGAGCATCTACCTCCGCTCTGCGGGGTTAGATGCGTAATTGGTTGCGGATCTCGCTCCCTCGTGCATGCGAGGTCTAATCCGCACGAGATCAGGGCTATCTCGGCGACGATGGCCCTCCACAGCAACTTTGCGGTGGCGGACATCATGGCTGACTGTTTCTGGAAGTCAGACTCGGTGTTCGCCAACCACTACCTTCGGGACTTCTCGGGGTTTCGGTCTGTTGTCTTTCCATTCTAGCTGGCGACCTTGATTGCGGACCCCCTCGCTTAGCGAGGTTGGGTCAGGGTAATCACTCTGGCGTTCGGGGTTTCCCCGTCGGGGGTCACTCCGGGTGTCGTCTTATTGGTCCCCAGCTCTCTTCTGTTAAGACAGAGTTATATCGCTTTAACCGTCTCGTACCCACCTCCGTCTGTGGGATTCGGGCATATTGTTAACTATCGAGGAGAGTATATTAAATAATAGTATGTTTTTGTTTAAACATCATTATTTATACTCACCGTCGATAGTTAACAATCGTTAGCTCCCACCCGGCCTCCCCTCTGTACGATCGGCGTTCTCTGCCCGTCAGAAGAAGCAATGATGACGTAGGGTTAGCCACCTGGTGGTGAGTTACAGTACAGGTTTGGGCAGCGATAACTCTGTCTTTACTCTGTGTAAGGATTGTCGGAATTAGACAGATTAGGATAATCGGGCATATTGTTAACTAGCGACGGTGAGTATAAATAATGATGTTTAAACAAAAACATACTATTTTCACTGTAACCAGTGACCATTATATCGTCACTGGTCAGGTGCACGTGCCGGAACTATGTGATCAAATTGGAGCATATGTCCAGTTTTAATTTAATCTTAATAACATGTACATATCTCATAAAAAAAATATAATGAATGGAAAACTTAATGTATTTTTCCAAATACCAGGTTTATTTCATCTCCTAACATGGGTAAAATTTATGTTTCACTCGTGGCTGAGCCACTCGTGAAATATAAACTTTACCCATGACACTTGATGAAATAAAACTGGTATTTGGAAAACAACATTAAGTATCCTCTATGTTTCCCTACATTCTTTCCTAAACATTAAACAACATGTAACCCCGAGGGGGTACACAATGCAGAAATGGATACATAAAGATATCTTGAGATAACATCGATATTTTGTTTGTTCAAAAACATGCGCAAAATAGTCATTTAATGACTTTGAAAACAAACATCATATTTTCAGTCTGTAAAACTTCTCTCAGCCAATCATAACCTGCCACATCACATCGCCCTTTCTCGCCAAACTGGTCAGGCTATTGCTATTGTTTACAGTATTGAGTCAAGCGGTCACTTACTTACTTGGCGTATAATTACTATACAAACAAAGAAAACAACTTTCCAGTATGACGGTTAGTTAGTGAGACATATAATGAAGACATTTACTAATTTTGGTTGAATCTTTTTGACTGTTGATAGCTTAATCACGGCTTCTACAAAGGGATCTAAAGTCAATTCATCAATGGGACTACATGGTATGTCATAGCCCTGTCATAGAACTATGTTTCGCATATCTATTTTTAAAAAAGAAACGGGGTATATGCCGCTCCCTAACAAAATAGTGACGTAACGTAAACATAGACAGATCAGTACACAAATCATATACAGTATATATATATTTTCGAAAACATACAACAAAGCAATTAAATGCTAAGGTTACATCTTCATTAATGGTATAAACATAAGGATATTTCATCAAGGCAAAATCTTAATATTCAATCGTGTTTTGAAAATCTCTTAGATATAACGGTATAGTTATGTTTTGAATTTAGTAGTTCTAAGTTTACATTTTGTGATGAGTGGCCAGATAAAATTGAAGACAAATTAAACAAGTTTGTGAAATGTTTTAAGGAACTTATGAATAATCCTGAAGTAATTTTATATAATCTGAATGAGGTTTTGCTATATACACACTACGAAATATTCGGAGTCATTGAGGCATCATGTCATGAAATTGTATTAAGTTCGCAATACAAGGATATTCAGGATATACACCATGTGACACCATGTTTCATCATGTCTTGAGCGTTTCTCAATCAAATAAAAAAGCAATGTTAGTTTACAAAGAGACAACTCATCCGCGTAAAATAAATACCCTTCTATATCTTTGTTTGAGATAATGTTATTTTAAATTTTAAATATTTGTAAACTTCTAACGCAAACAACTGCCTGAAATAACAAATATGTATACATATAAGTTTGAATGCACAAAGTTTAGTTTACATATCATGTGACCAAAGCCTACCTTATTGAAGTCACTGTAAACGCAAAATATTCCATCTCATGTGAACTGAATGTGTTCATCTCAAGACAGATGCAATGCATATGATAAATTCTAAATGTTTAATTTTTCAATTGGATCTAGTTTGTCTTATTGTTGACCAATGGATGACTAGTGCTTTGACAACTGGGCGTGTCATAGATGGGCAGACATGCTTGATCTCTAAAACAACATCCCCTAATTCTTGTAACAACATTGTCAAAGAGTGTGAAATATCCCAAGCGCGACTCTCTAGGCCTGTAATTACACAATCAGTTACGATGTGCCATAACTGTTTAATTACTACTCTGTTTTATTGCCGGACAGATGAAGCTTCTAAATCGTGCTAAAACATGTTTATTCTGTTTATTTACCACCATTGTCTGTTATACTGACATTGATTAGGCCCATTTCCGTTCTGTATATGATGTAATAATACACAATCTGTAAAACGTCTCTCAGCCAATCATAACCTGCCACATCACATCGCCCTTTCTCGCATGCGCAGTAAAGGCAATATCGTTCACCCGGTAGAATCCCTTTTCAGACTGTCAAATTGAGAAGCCTAAAATTTGCAACTTTGAAGGGCGATATCTTTGTTATTAGAGGACCGATGAAAACGTTTTTTGGTGTTTTTTGAAGTTGACAATGTTTTCTGTACATATTTACCAATTAACATGGGAAAAATTATGAGGTTTCTTGTTGTTTAACATGGAATAAGAATCTTACATACCGCTTGAGCCTTGTTGTCCGTGGCAAACATTCGTAAAAGATATTGTCCATTATTGGTATCAGGACTGTTTTAGCCAGAACAGTCCTGATATCGGATGAAAGGACTCTTTTGAAATTGTCTTTTGAACGACACTAAATAAAATATAGCAAAGGAAAATACATCAACTTTTGGTCAGTATTGACTAAATGTATTCTACTTTGCTCTGGATCAATCAAACATAAATTATAACATAACAAATGTAATCGATACTGTTGGCAAACGCATATTTTAATCAACAGTTTGCGAAAGTGTACTTAGAATTACAATAGAACCATCAAATTAACATAGATTACCTGTTACCTGTAAACAATTAACAGCTACAATTGATAGAACTTTATTTATGTTTATGCAGTTCAAACAAATTTTTAAACAAGTAATTTTAAGCAAATATCAAGAATGTAAAGGTTACCTAAAGGTTGAAAATCCGAACGATTTTAATGTTTCTAGAAACTCACATCTCAAATTCACTGTAGTTATAGAACACATACAAGACGTCCTAAGTTGTCAAACCCAAGCTTTTTAAGGTCGAAATGGACGACTTGCGACAACTTGTTGCAAAGTAACCGTGTATTCACGCACTGCAAAACATGCACGTGCTCAGAACATTTATTTAGTGTCTCGTGCTTTCATACTCCATAACTGCATACATCGAACGATTAGATGGAACATCCGTAGTACTACAAACTTCATTCATATATTTTTAAAGGGGCCAAAAAAAGGGTTGTGAAAAGAAACATACTCTAATATCTTTAATTATTTGCTTCGTTTTCACTCGATCCAAGGGATATGTAAGTAAGTTATTGGTATAGTTATCAATTTGTATCGGGAAATGCACGGATAGTCTGGACAGGCCTCCCGGACAAATTGTCCTTGCATTTCCCGATACAAATTGATATTAACTATGCTAATACGTCGCTTTGGTCTTTTATAAGGATGTCAATAATCCATAAAACTTCTCGTTTTCCTGATACTATTTTAAAGTTATGACACATGGAATGAACTGTAGCATGTCCCACCCAACCGATAGCAGCTGTTTGTTGATAAGAATATTTGATAACAATCAGGCAAATTCAAATGTTGATAATCATAGAACTTAAAGACACGGTCATATCAACTTCCTGTCAGCGATTGTGGTGATCTACGAATTGTCGAGGGAGATATACTGAACGAAAAGTGAATATATATATACACACTGACATTGTTATCATCATCATTGCGTATCGTTGGATATAGAATTTTGAATCTTTTACTTCCATGGGTCGTTATCTTATAAAACCGTTTCCCTTACAGTTGTACTTCATTGACTATGTTAGGTTAAAACACGACAGCGAGGTTATGCATGGGATTTCGAAAAAAGCGGAAAGTAATACCAAAAGCGAAGAGGTCTTACTTCCCGCGAAACTTTCTTCCCAAGCACAACCGAGATCGAGTGATTTAATAAACTTTGATACCGTAATTAAAACTTAATTAACAATCCGCAACCATTTGTTCATACTGTAGTATTTGTAATCATATTTATAGGCTGATCAGAAAAACAATGAAGAAAAACAACAAATGTCAATTTGTGTGTCTTTTCGCACGGAGCGCTTTGCCCCAAACTACGGGGCAAAGTGCGCCGCCTTTGTCGAAATACATTTTCGGATATATCTCTTTATGCTGGCATGGTAGGTTAAAAAGCATTTGCCATACAAAAGTTTATCTGAAGAGAATTAGAGACATGCTGCAAGTTGCATTCTAAACATGTTAATATGCCCAGAAAACACGCTTGTATGTTAGGGGACGCGCTTTGCCCTGGTCTCCCCTAAACAAACCAAAGTACCTACTGGTTTATGTTAAGTGATAAAAATATTATCAAACACCAAACAACATCATTCTGCCAATGCAATCTGGTTCCTTGGCCTCGTTCCGCGTGCCCTTCAGTTAGCGCAAGCGGAACGAGGCCCGGATACCAGGCTGCTGTCCATCTGGTACATGGTAAATCCGCCCAGTATATGTTTGGTTAATTCAAGTCATGGATGTCCGCTTGTTTCCTTACAGTTTGTCAACGTGATTTTTTTCTGTTGTCTTTAACATATATTCATATTCAAAGCCTTCTGTTGTCAATGACAATGCTATAAATTTTGGTAGATTTAAATGTATGTAAATATTCATATCCGATGGATTTGATTTTACGCCCGATAATTAACAAATTGAAGTAATGATGGTAACATTATTAAGTGAGCACATTGATGAATTTTTACATGTATAATACTTTTGATATGGACAGTCATGAAAAACTACTCTCTTAAAGAAATTCATCATGAAACGAAGTTAAATGCTTTTGTGTTAGTGTCCAATGAATAATGATGAAGGAAAGACATGTAAAGTGGTCGGAAATAAAAAGGCCTTTTACATACCTACGCCAAAAACACACATGTCCATAAAATGAATGCTGTTTTACCAAAGGCCGATTATATTATATTTTTCAAATCTGTCGTTGTGTCGACTTTAAAAGAATATCCCGTTTCAGCTTTTAGGAGTCTAGTCGCGGCAGTACGGTATCCCATTTCAGCTTTTAGGAGTCTAGTCGCGGTAGTACGGTATCCAGTTTCAGCTTTTAGGAGTCTAGTCGCGGTAGTACGGTATCCAGTTTCAGCTTTTAGGAGTCTAGTCGCGGTAGTACGGTATCCAGTTTCAGCTTTTAGGAGTCTAGTCGCGGTAGTACGGTATACAGTTTCAGCTTTTAGGAGTCTAGTCGCGGTAGTACGGTATCCAGTTTTCGATCATGCATCTAACTTTCTCTCGTTATCATGCTTGAAAAAATACTTTTCAACAGCAGGTAGAACTTTTCGATTAAATGACACCATATAAAAAGAGTCAAATGTGATTTCTAAAATATCCCTTTTCGCTTTAGAGAATCTGAGATATTCTTTATTCAGTAAACATGTGTGGCCTCCGGCTCATGTACAGGTAATAGTGAACAGGTAGGATAATCTTATATTATCATATGAATATTTATATAGCGCACATATCCATCCACTAGTGGTTGCTCAAGGCGCTTACATTGTTTCCCCTGGTCAATGGCATTCTTTCACCGTCCGATCATTTTTCCAATTCAACTCCCTGGGAAGTATTCAACCGGCATCCAAATAACCTAATCGGCAAAAGAAACTTATCACTCAATTAAGATTACTCTCATTAAATAACGAAAAGTGCTAAAAGGTTGAAATAAAGTCAGTATAGTATATCAACCAGTCCCAAAAACATTGAAAAACAGAAAATAGTATTTGACATAATCCGTAATGCGTTGAAAAACATTTTAAATGAGAAGGGGTCAAAAACAAAAATTACAGACCATCATTTTGATAATTCTTTCACTCTAAAATCATGAATATGGGAAAGAAAACATCGGATCAGACTTAAATATGCTCAAGACAAGTGTAAGCACAAAAAATAGCAATAATTAAACAAAACATAGAAGGATTGTGTGACGTCACCTAATGGCTCTTTCAGTATTCCTGTTTACCCTTAATCGTGGCTTGTTCATAGATTGGTGAGTCAGATTTGACTGAAGCATGTTTTGTGAAAGACTGAGTGTTCCTCAATCAGTGACAGGGCATAGGACCTTTAAATAGCTGTACATCTTTACAAATTAAGTCTATTCTTACCATTTTGCATTTGCAATAAATCAAAGTTTAGTGGTTAATGTAGGACCACTCAGGAATCAAAGAGCTCTGACTTCACATGTCCTTGGTCTCCTAATACGTACGTCCAAAACGCAATACACACTTATAGCATTTGACGTTCATGACGTCACTTAAAGAAAGTGTTAACGATGGTCAAATGCAAACGGGTATAAGTTTTCATATGGTAAAAATACAATTGTTTTTGCTGTTTTGGGATTGTCCAATATCTTGACATCTTATATCTATATTGAGAAAACAAATTGTAAATCAAAATTTAGGAACTATGGCAATTCTTCAAAAGTTGGTATCCGTGCACAGTATTTGTCAACTTTCAAATGCTTCTCACAGTTTTGTGATCCGACTTTTGATGGGGTGTAGGTGTTCTTTCTACAGGGGTGATGATCGTGATCCATTATGAGCTCTTGTTTGACATTTGTGTCACGTGACTTGGCACCAATGGCGAAGTCACGTGATTTTCACCTTTTTTCATTTTTCCCCATAATGCATCAACATTTGTTCTTTCCAAGTTAAAATACACAAATATAGGGATAATGTGCTTTTATTGCGATGGTTACTGTCAATATTTAAATAAAATATTTTTCTATGTTTTCAGTTCAAAAGTGATAAGTTTCTTTTGCCGATGAGTTTATGTGGCGCTCAGGTTAGGGACCACTCTATGCATCAGAGGGTACCCATTTACAGATGGGTGAACTGAGACACATAGTCACAGCAGTTTGTCCAACACTGCTGAACGCTGATAACCGACAGCTCGGCGTATGCACGTGTTCATGTATTTGTTTGTATGTATATACACCATTCAGCGACATGAATTCGTGGGATCTTTTAAGTGCGCAGCTTTTGTTGCATTACACACTAGGGCTCCAGGGTGACGCTCAAAGAGTTCTAACATAGGTGAACTTTTTTTTCACACCTTGGCCTGTATGGGATTCGAACTCCGGACCTCAGCACGTGAGACCGGCGCTCTTGCCGACTGAGCTATCCCGTACCGTTATAGCAGTTTTCGTCTTAGACGAAATGCATGGTGGGTATATAGTTGTAGAGCTTTAATAACATTCACTTCACAAGATGCCATTAATTGGTAAAACTAGTTTCTGAGTTATATGGGGTACAGATAAATGGTAGACATACCTAAATCTAAGCTTCCTAAATGCTTGACATATCATGACAATATGAAATTCATCTTCGACCATCTTCGACCACCAGTAACGACACCAACTTTTATAATCGTCAAAAACAACAATACTGGAAGACAATTTGTAATTTAAATGTATTTAATACATATATGGTTGTCAAAAGAAATACACAATTTCACTCATCAGACTATGCAGAATCATTTCATTGTTTTTCTTTTTCAAACAAACAAGGTGTCTGAAATCGCCATTGTATTAAGCATTTTCAACAGTTAAGTTAAAAATGATACATAAATATTGTTATTTATTTATATTTATATATTATTTGTTTATGGTGCTGTTGTTTATTTGCGAGTTCCCGTATTTCATTGTCTGTAATGTTTTATGTATATATAAGATTGAAGGGGAATAGAATTGGTAAATAAGAACTATATATGTCGCTAAAACGTTCCATAGGGAATTATGTCTCCCCCAGAAGGGTCGGGAGACATATTGGTTCCTGTCCGCGTCCACGTTGGCGTTCCCATTTCGTTTCCGGAGCATAACTCTGAAACTACTTGACCAATCTTCACCAATTCATTTTCAATTTTTTTTTCAATTTTTAGCTCATCTGGCCTGTAAGGCCCGATGGGCCTATGGGATGGGATGGTGTCCGGCGTCCGTCCGTCCATCCGTAAACATTGTGGATTCGACTTCTTCTCCAGAACCATAATGCCTAGAAAGCTGAAACTTTGTGTACAGACTCCTTGGCTAGTGAGGATTACAAATTGTAGCTTTGGTGGCCCTGTTGCCCCTAATAAGGGCCACAGGGGCCACACCTCTAAAACCTATTTTCATCTTTTTCTCCAAAACCATAAGGCCTAGAAAGCTGAAACTTTGTGTACAGACTCCTTGACTAGTAAGGATTAAAAATTGTAGCTTTGATGGCCCTGTAGTCCCTATTATGGCCACAGGGGTCAGGCCCTTAAAACGTAAAAATCATCTTTTCTCCTAAAGCACAAGGCATAAAATGCTGAATGTTATGTAGAGACTCCTTAAGTAATTAGGATTCTTAAATGTTCATTTGGTGCCCCTAAGGGGAACCACGTTGACCACACCATAAAGCAAAAACTGATATGAAGCCTGATGAGCTACAGAGCCCATGGCTCTATTTTTTATTTTTTTGTTTCTGTGGCAACAGTTTGGACTTTGTCATTTTGAAGGGTATGGTTAGTTCCCGGAGCAGAACTCTAAAACTACTTGACCAATCTTCACCAAATTTGGTTTACATCCTCTCCATATCGTGTAGATGTGCCTTTGGGGGTTTCAACTTCTTTTCAATTTTAAATTTTTAGTTTCCATGGCAACATTTTGGACTTTGTCATTTTGAAGGTTAGGGTTAGTTTCCGGAGCATAAGATCATATCATGTAGATGTGACTTTTGGAGGTTTCAACTTCTTTTAAATCATGTATTTTTGGGTTTCCATTGCTACAGTTTTGACTTTGTTATTTTGATGGGAAGGATTAGTTTTCATGACTAACTGTGTAGAGGTTGATTCCCACAAATAGAAATCAAATTAACCCAAACTTACAGTTCACCTTGTTTTATAAATAAGTTGTTTTTTAGTTCAAAAAAAACTATAAGGTATTTTCAAAAAGAAAATATTAGCTGGGAGACATCTGTTTTTACGAGTAAACACACTTTCTAGTTTGTGTATTGTTTTGTTTAATCTCGCCCGCTCGGTCATTATCAAATATCAAAATCGTTTTGTAAAAGTCTAATGACACACTTCCTCTAAATACATACAATTTTAAATCATTCAATACTGACTAGAAAATTATGATCATGACATGTAAACTGCTATTTGAGTGACCTATTAAATGACAGTTGAATGCACCTTATATCAATTTTTTTGGACACCGTGTCGCGGTGACTGTGACATAAATAATTCGGTCGGTTAATATTTGCACATGACGTTCATCTTATAAGTCTATCTATGTAATCCAATGACCGCATATTTTTTTAATAGTGGAACAATGATTGAACGAGTTCTTATAAGACATTAACATAAACTAGTTACACTTATAAGAAACACTTAATACCACAAAATTCATCTTAACTCAGCACTCAAAACACTCATTCAACATTGTATGTCATGTTGTTTTTCGAAAATGTTCAAAAAGAACATGTATATTGTGTATAAACTGATTTATTATATGAGCAGCAATGAAGTACTTGTTTTTATCAGTGAAATAAACTCTCTATAAGGCAACAGTGACGATATATTACATTTTCACTGTGACCAGTGACCATTATATCGTCATTAGGTTAGGTGCAGGTGCCGGAACTATGTGATCAAATGGGAGTACATTTCCAGTTTTTATTTTATCTTACTTTCAAATCTCATTCTAAAAAATCATATATTAAATACAATACTTAATGTAGTTTTCCAAATACCAGGTTTATTTGATCTCGTGACATTGTAAAATTGATAGAAATGTCAACTTTACCCATGACACTTGATGAAATAAATCTGGTATTTGGAAAACTGCTTTGAGTATCCTCTATTTATCCCTCCATTCTTTTAAAAATGGTATAAGAATCTATATCGGAACGTCGCTATCGTCTTCAATAAAGACGTCGATAATCAATTAAACTTAATTAATAATCAATAAAACTCCCAATCGATAGCAGTTGTTGTTGACAAAGATATTTGATAACAATCACGCAAAGTCAAATGTTCAACTATCAGAATAATCATAGAGCTTTAAGACACTGTCATATCAAATTCCTCTCAGTGATCGTGTTTATCTAAGGAATGATGCTGTGTTTTGATCAGTTTTACTTTTTATTCAAAATAAACTATTTATACTGGTAGAATATTCAAACATTTTCAAAGGATTTGTGATAAGGCTTAGCAATTATGCCTTAAAGCTTGGTATATACCTCATGTAAGAATCTCGATCTCTGATTGGTTCACGTGACCCTGGATAACTACTCATATCACCCTCTTGAGCGGGATGATAAATTATTTATACTCAGCCATGAACCAATCACGTAAAAAGCGTGCATATTGAACTTATTTATACCCCGCCATGAAAAAAGCTTGCAGATTGAGCTCCTTGAAAAGTATGTTTCGTTGAATACATTGATGTTACCTTTGCTCAAATAATATGTAGCTTTATGCAAACTCAAGTCAAAGTAATTGCAAGCTATATAAATGACACCATATAAAAATGCAAAAAACATACATGTATATTGCCATAATTAGCTTATTAATCTAAGATTTGGTGTTTAAAATGTTTCTCGAAATAAATGTCAATATTGTGTCGCGGCTTTCTTGATCATTGCATATGAGAATCGGTTCACATTTATTCGAAATATCAGTATTCACTCACTGTTTCGTTGTGTGTCTTGCAAGGAAAGTCGTTTAACATCGAAATTATGCTTCAGGAACTGTGTTCATAAAAATAAATGTCTCTGACTAAGCGAGGCACTGACACGATTGATGATGTAGTTTGAAACAACACTTCCGGTTTGTGACCCTGACTTTTGTCATGTGCCTAAACAGTTTTTAACCTTTTCAAATATGCGTTGTGTTTAAACATTCGGTAAGATAAATTCGTTATAACATTGCTTAGCGGTTTACATAGGTATTTATTATTCCCTTGAAAGTTTTAATGCAACCCGCGTTCCGCTCGTTGCATAAAACCTTTCGCGGGAATATATATAATAAATACCTAATTATGTAACCCGCTAAGCAATGTTATAACTTATATTATGCCGCAATAAGGCTTTTCAAATCTTGGTGATGATGAATTGGTCATTGTTATTTTTACCGAGTGTAAATTCTTCTTAATTATGTTATTAAAATCCATTAACAAAATATTATCCTCAGTAAATATTTTAACTCGGTTGTGTTTTAACCAGGTATCAATAACATAATATGTATAAATTAGAATGTTCCCTTGAATTTCGTTTTTTCCCCCGATAGGACTGTCTCTTTTAATGAAACGTGTCTGAACAAGGCATTCAGAATTGGTATTAATAAAACGACCTATTGTTAATATAACACTTGGCGGAGTATTATATATGAATACATGTACATAAGCTTATATGATTGTAATAAACATGATATCGTTTAAACGGGCGCTTGATAAATTATTTATAATCGAAAATTCTCTATTCTCATAATTGCATTTACATGATACATACCATAACATTTTTCTCCAGATCAGGTCATGAAAAGTTGATACAGCCTCTGTTGTATTACGCCGACTTTGTTGGATAGAATGGGAGATGCCTGATTGGAGGCAATCAAAGTTACGGTAGTTGTGCATTCAGCGACGCTGTTCTCAAATCAGAGTTTTGGCTACTGAATCATGGAAAAAGCATAGTGATATGAACCACCCTTTCTATGCGAGAAGCGTAGTCATTGGATGACGAAATTCAAATCCAGGGGAAGCAGCCTGAACGAACGGATTTCGGCTTAATAGAACCGAGGCTGTATCAACATTTCAAGACTTGATCTGCCTCTGTGGGGAGAGAATGGATATAAACGCGTTTTCGATGAAATTCTGAAGACAGTCATAAATACAAACAAGTTTAAGTTTGCATGATTTTTGACATGTGTGAACTCAAGGAACACCAAAGGGAGATGAACTGATCGTACAGTGTATACACTGACATTGCTATCATCATAATTTCGTATCGTTGAATATAGCATTTTGAACCCTCGTTGTCTTATAAAATCGTTTCCCTTACAACTGTACTTCATTGACTATGAGAAAGGAAGAGATAGACGAAATCCCCGATAGGTTCCTTACGACGCGTTGTAGGTAACTTATAGGGATTTTACGTACGCAAAGTTTAAGACCCTGAAGTTTTGATAAAACAACATTGTTTTTAAGACCGCTGACGACAAGCCATTTGTTTGTTTCACGCACAAATTTTACCATATTAGTTCATATGAATAACACGTTTCTAGTTGTATCGAAAAGTGTCATGTTAAAGGGCAACAACGCCAGTCTTTTGTCAAAAGTTATTTTCTAAAGTTATCCAAAGTAACCAGAAGAATAGTAAGTAGTTTAAAGTAATTTGTAGTTAGAATTCGTGTATATTGAACATGTGATTTCGGCTTTGGTGCATGCATGTAGCAGGCTGTTTAAATAAAAACTAATAATATGCCTAAGGGGAAGAATATATAAGCCTTGTACTGCCTTTGTACGATGTAACAGGAAGACCTGTTTTATATCTGCATCCTAAGAGTTTGCTCACCCACTGGCGTACCATGCCATGTACCAAATGTCAAAAGCAGCTTCATTGACAAAGCGCGATCTTGTCCATGTGTATAATAATAGTGCACAAACCTTAGCTAGGACAGTGACGCATGTTTTTGTACTAAGGCGTGTTCAAAAAGACGAAAAGGGGATTTAAACATTTAGTTTCTTATTTTTTTATTTGCAATTTGTCATTGCAAGTCAATAATTCAGCACAAGAAAGGTTATAATTTATGTTTGGAGTAGTTCGTTGAAAGGTTAAAACTTTTGCTTTTGAAATATTTTCCACTGACCAACTAACACAGAAACATTATATTTGTGCAACGTTTCCTTTTGGTTTCAGAAACGTTTTAAAAACGTTTCTACAACGTTAATTGGTTGAGTTTCGGGAACTTTATATGATAATGATTTGATTAACGTATAGGAACCCTTCTCAAAAGTTTCGATATGGTTTGGTTTGTACTTTCCTGTTGTAACTATACCTGTCGAACAGAGTTTAAACACGCTGTTGTCACAAACAATTAGATAAAGCAAATTAGAAAACTAAACGTAACCATAGAGTGAAATCCGACATCCACGTTGTGCAGAAACGTTTCTTCAACGTTGTATAAACTTTTCTTGGAAACGTTTCTCAGAAACTTTCGGGAAACATGTTAGCTGGGTGGTCACATCAACGAATTGCCAGAAACGTTACATGTAATATTGAAATTACAAGTAATGACTCAGTGACTCGTTATTTCTGAAATGTAAACACATCCTCAGTTTATTTCACCATTCAAAAGTGTTTTAGACATCTCAAACAAAAAGAATTTCACAAAGATTTGCAACTATTTGACCAATATTTGGTTCTACAAAATTCTCAAACATATGAAGTTTAATTGCATCATAAGAGTAAATAAACTGGCTGCAAAAAATCGTAGCAAAAGCCGATAAGCTGCAATAAAAGTGATTCCTCAAATTCCAATAATTGTATTTCAATTACACTTTTTTAAATCCGGGAAAAGGAACCGTGTTCATTTCCCTCTGTTCTTGGCTTAAAGATCGTTTATATATATAAAAGACTTCTTCACTTCTTGTTTTTATCAAAGTTACTCAGGGGCGAGCCCAGAATTGATGTTATCAATTTCCCGAGAGACCTGGCATAGAGCACACGGATAGCAGCATGCAATGACGCAACAGTCATCGCCAATGGAACCCTGCAAAACACAACATGGAGTGTTAAAGTTACACTTGTAAGTGGTGAGACACGATAGAGGCGATGAGGTAAATATATGGATGGTGAGACTATATATTGGTGGTGAGATACAATAAATAGGTGATGCGTTACAATATATATATTGTGACATGAAACCAGTCTAAGTAAACCTAGCCGCAATAATACTCGCTACACTCACACATTGAGTCTAGTTAGATACATTTACAGACCTATAGAATTGACCAATCAGGACTCGTCTTACCAAGCAACAACAGTTTGCATTCGCGCATAACCTTCAAAATGTCAAGCAAATAATACGAATAGTAGCGCTTTATGATTGGATAAATGTATTCGATCATCGCACGTTTGATCATGGGTCGAATGACGCGACATGTTATTGTAACTAGCTAGACTCAATAAGGAAGTTTAGCGACTATTATTCAGGCTAGGTTTACTTAGACTGAGATCAAATGTATAGATGATGTGATACAATATATATGTGATGAGATAATATATAGGGTGTGAGATAAAATTTATAGGTGTGAGATACAATTGATGAAGATACCAACCTGTTTAAACATTATTTAAAATAAAAGTAATGAATGAAATACATGAATACTATGAACATTCGACGCATAAGTGGAGAAGATACAATACAAGTGATCATGTTATAAAGATTATCAAAACAAGATCCAAATTTAGTTCTTTTGCTTCTTTGTGCGATCTGTAACGGCCTTGACTCTGTTCAAGAGCCCTTAAATGGTTACCCTCTATATATTCAGTAAATGGTTACCCTCGATATATTCAGTAAGCAAATATGAAGCAGTTGGCAGAACCAGATTTAAAAGTATGGTTGCACAATCAAGGCAGAAACATTGCATTGACTGCAGAAGTAACGAAGAGTTAAAAGAATGGTTTCACAATCATGGCAGAAACATTGCATTGACTGCAGAAGTAACGAAGAGTTAAAAGAATGGTTGCACAATCATGGCAGAAACATTGCTATGACTGCAGAAGTTACGAGGAGATAAAAGAATGGTTTCACAATCAAGGCAGAAACATTGCTATGACTGCAGAAGTAACGAAGAGTTAAACGTATGGTTTCACAATCAAGGCAGAAACATTCCTATGACTACAGAAGGAAGGAGGACTCATAATCAACTCACAGACTCACAGTTTGTTCAAATAGCTCTCAACTTACTTGTATCCCATGTTTCCCTCTCATATGCGCACGCAGAGCCATCAACCAACACGGCACACACATTGGAAGACAACATGTCTCTCCTGCTTTGTTCGCCAGGTGACAGGCAAAACACTCTGGACAAAACCAAACCAAGCAACCTGAAAATTATGAACGCTGTAGTGAGAAGTTGAATCAGTCTAATACCATGTATGGTTTTGCAGTAGAATAATGAGTAGCAGTAGCAGTAGCAGTAGCAGTAGCAGGAGGAGTAGCATTAGGAGAAGTTGCCGTCGTTGCCGTAGTAGCAGAAGAAGCAGTAACAATAGTAGCAGTTGCAGTAGCAGTAGCAGTAGCAGTAGCAGTAGCAGGAGGAGTAGCATTAGGAGAAGTTGCCGTCGTTGCCGTAGTAGCAGAAGAAGCAGTAACAATAGTAGCAGTAGAAGTAGTAGTAGTAGTAGTTGAAGTTGTCGTCGTTGGAGTAGTAGCAGAAGCAGTAGCAGCAACAATAGTAGTAGTAGAAGTAAAAATGAAGTCGTTTAGTGTAAGGGATGATAGAGAGTATCACTTACAGCTGAGCGGATCATCAAAGCATCCACAGATACCCGTGCTCCAGTCTCTGAGGTGTTTCAGCCCTTCTGGCTGTTGTTGTACCATTACTACTGTAGTGTTAGTCTGCTGCATCTGCATCGGCATCGGCTGAGAATGAGAAGAACCCTTATGTGTAAGAGTTATGCGGTCCATATAAACCGAATTATGTACATGTGTAATACCTTTCGGTGTATGCTGTTTAGAAGTGTTTCATAACGACTGAAATTATTTTTGGCATCACTAACGGCTGAGAATGAAACAAGCTATTTGCGAAATTGTACAATTATAACTTGTTTAGTCGTATTAATCAACTGCGATTTAAACTATCTTGCGATTTTATTGCTAGCGTTTCTGTTTGAAATCAACATACTATAATTCTCTGTGCAAACCTGTTGTGTGACCGGCTGTTGTTGCATTGGAATCTGTGGGTAGTGAGGCCCCGGGTTGCCCTGGGGGTGATGATGTGGGGGTGGGTACTTGTGCTCCTCGCCCTGGGGGATGTACGGGCCCAAGTGCCCCTTGTCAAGGGTGGGGAACCTCGCATCTTCACTCCTCGGGGCGCCATAGGGAGGGGGTAATGGCTCTGCCATCGTTGCGCTAAACATTTAAAAAACAATTCTGGTCTTGTAAGAATGCGGCGATTAATGCGATTTCATGACAGTAATTGTTTCTACTTTTCTATGAACTGTTTATACTTTATATTCTATAAAATCATATTATATTCCATAACTTTGTCGTAATCTTTGGAGGCCTAGATGAACAAAAACAAGATGCATATTTAAAGTCCATGTTTCAATGATTACCTCAACAAATACAACTCTTCCCCTTTTCACTTTTAAACATCAGGTAACATCAACAAAAGGCTTGATAAGTAGGTTTGAAACTGACGCAGGCAAAAACCAGAAAGAAATTATTTAAGAATTGACTTATTTAAGAACTGTGTAAATCCGCGTAGCCGATTTGCGCGAAGTTTGCACAGCGGTTTTTAAGTTTATACCTCCATGAACTTAAATAAATTTTGAAGTCGAAGTTTGCACAGCGGTTTTTAAGTTTATACCTCCATGAACTTAATAAATTTTGAAGTCAATTCTTATAAATAAATATACACAAATTCGATGTTTTAATACGTTTGTTTGCTCTAAATAAACACAATGCAACAAATAGGACTGCACTATTTACGCGAACGAATTCAACTCTCAACAAAACGAGAGAAATAAAATGTCAATCCAAACGTCATTATTATTTTAGCTCCGCCTACGACTAGTTCACCAGCCAATGAAAATTCACAACGGAATCACGCAACGTCTTGTCACGTGGCCTTGACATTCCTAGTGTCAACCGTTGAACATAAACACAAACTCGCGACTGTTGGATTCGGGATGAAAATAGCCGATTAGACTATCGTAGGTGCCATACATGTGGCTTAAAAGCTTGACGACAAGCAATCAGATAAAATCGAATTAAGTTTATGTTAAACGGCTCAGTTCTCTAATCTTGTTGAGAAACAAAGCTAGAAACTGCGGCATTTCAATGGCCGATTCCCTTGCAACAGCCGCGACTGCGGGAGAGGGAAAACGACCGGGTGTATTTTTATGAAGCCGTGTCATTTATCAAACATTTATCAAGCTATTTGTTATTTGTGTTTTTTTACCGAACTCTCGCGAACTGGTACAGCATAAAAAACGCTACCTGTTAACGAATAGTTCCGTCATTTTGGGGCGTGGCTAAGTGTGAATGGACGTGGCTAAATGTGATGTGACGTCACGAAATTAAGTTTATGCAGGTATGAACTAAATTTCTGTTACAGTGTTCAGCGAATCAGATACACAGATAGCAAATGACATTTATTTATTTTTCATTGACCTAACTGTATACACCCTTCACCTCAAACCACTCTCCACAAAGTCCCTTATGTGGTAAGGATGATAAGCCCTTAGTTATCAACAAAATGTAACGTTTACCTTATCCTACTGGTAGCCTTTTGCAAGTTCATTATAACGTTTTCATTCTTACGTCTTCACTCTAACGTCTTCACTCTTTCGTCTATACTCTTACGTCTATACTCTTACGTTTCCTTTTAACGTCTATACTCTTACGTCTACACTCTAACGTCTTCATTCTAACGTCTTCACTCTAACGTCTTCATTCTAACGTTTACATTCTAACGTCTACACTCGAACGTCTTCACTCTAACGTCTTCACTCTAACGTCTTCACTCTAACATCTTCACTCTAACGTCTACATTCTTACATCTACACTCTTACGTTTTCACTCTAACGTCTACATTCTAACGTCTTCACTCTAACGTCTTCACTCTAACATTTACATTCTAACGTCTTCATTCTAACGTTTACATTCTAACGTCTATACTTTTAATTCTTCATTCTAACTTTTACATTCTAACGTCTATACTCTTAAGTCTTTATTCTAACGTTTACATTCTAACGTCTATAGTCTTACATCTTCATTCTAACCTCTATAGTCTAATTTCTTCATTATAACGTCTACATTCTAACGTCTATACTCTTACGTCTTCGTTCTAACGTCTTCACTCTAACGCCTTCACTCTAACGTCTTCACTCTTACGCCTTCACTCTAACGTCTTCACTCTAACGTCTTCACTCTTACGCCTACACTCTAACGTCTTCACTCTAACGTCTTCACTCTAACGCCTACACTCTAACGTCTTCACTCTTACATCTACACTCTAACGTCTTCACTCTAACGTCTATATTCTAACGTCTTCACTCTTACATTTTCATTCTGACTTCTACACTCTAACGTCTTCACTCTTACGTCTTCACTCTAACGTCTACACTCTTACATCTTCACTCTTACATCTACACTCTTACGTCTTCACTCTAACGTCTACACTCTTACATCTTCACTCTTACAACTTCATTCTGACATCTTCACTCTTACGTCTTCACTCTAACGTCTTCACTGTTACGTCTACACTCTTACGTCTTCACTCTAACGTCTACACTCTAACGTCTACACTCTTACGTCTTCATTCTAATGTCTTCACTCCAACGTCTTCATTCTAACGCCTTCACTCTAACGTCTTCACTCTTACATCTACACTCTAACGTCTTCACTCTAACGTCTATAGTCTAATTTCTTCATAATAATGTCTACATTCTAACGTCTATACTCTTACGTCTTCGTTCTAACGTCTTCACTCTTACGCCTACACTCTAACGTCTTCACTCTAACGTCTTCACTCTAACGCCTACACTCTAACGTCTTCACTCTAACGTCTTCACTCTAACGCCTACACTCTAACGTCTTCACTCTAACGTCTTCACTCTTACATCTACACTCTAACGTCTTCACTCTAACGTCTATATTCTAACGTCTTCACTCTTACATTTTCATTCTGACTTCTACACTCTAACGTCTTCACTCTTACGTCTTCACTCTAACGTCTACACTCTTACATCTTCACTCTTACATCTACACTCTTACGTCTTCACTCTAACGTCTACACTCTTACATCTTCACTCTTACAACTTCATTCTGACGTCTTCACTCTTATGTCTTCACTCTAACGTCTTCACTGTTACGTCTACACTCTTACGTCTTCACTCTAACGTCTACACTCTAACGTCTACACTCTTACGTCTTCATTCTAATGTCTTCACTCCAACGTCTTCATTCTAACGCCTTGACTCTAACGTCTTCACTCTTACATCTACACTCTAACGTCTTCACTCTAACGTCTATAGTCTAATTTCTTCATAATAATGTCTACATTCTAACGTCTTTACTCTTACGTCTTCGTTCTAACGTCTTCACTCTTACGCCTACACTCTAACGTCTTCACTCTAACGTCTTCACTCTAACGCCTACACTCTAACGTCTTCACTCTAACGTCTTCACTCTAACGCCTACACTCTAACGTCTTCACTCTAACGTCTTCACTCTTACATCTACACTCTAACGTCTTCACTCTAACGTCTACATTCTACATCTTCACTCTTACATTTTCATTCTGACGTCTACACCCTTACGTCTTCACTCTTACGTCTTCACTCTAACGTCTACACTCTTACATCTTCACTCTTACAACTTCATTCTGACGTCTTCACTCTAACGTCTTCACTGTAACGTCTACACTCTTACGTCTTCACTCTAATGTCTACACTCTAACGTCTACACTCTTACGTCTTCATTCTAACGCCTTCACTCTAACGTCTTCACTCTAACGTCTTCACTCTAACGTCTACACTCTTACGTCTAAACTCTTACGTCTTCACTCTAACGTCTACACTCTAACGTCTTCACTCTAAGGCTTTCACTCTAACGCCTTCACTCTAATGTCTTCGTTCTAACGCCTTCACTTTACGTCTTCATTCTAACGTCTTCACTATAACGTCTTCATTCTAATGTCTTCACTCTAACGTCTTCATTCTAATGTCTTCACTCTAACGCCTACACTCTAACGTCTTCACTCTAACGCCTACACTCTAATGTCTTCACTCTAACGCCTTCACTCTAACGTCTATACTCTTACGTCTTCGTTCTAACGTCTTCACTCTAAAATCTTCACTCTAACGCCTACACTCTAACATCTTCACTCTAATGTCTTCACTCTAACGCCTACACTCTAACGTCTTTACTCTAACGCCTCCACTCTAACGTCCTCACTCTAACGCCTACACTCTAACGTCTTCACTCTAACGTCTTCACTCTAACGCCTTCACTCTAACGTCTTCACTCTAACGCCTACACTCTAACGCCTAAACTCTAACGTCTTCACTCTAACGCCTTCACTCTAACGCCTACACTCTAACGTCTTCACTCTTACGTCTTCCTTCTATTGTCTTCATTCTAACGTCTTCATTCTAATGTCTTCACTCTAACGTTATCATTCTAACGCCTTCACTCTAACGTCTTCACTCTAACGCCTACACTCTAACGCCTTCACTCTAACGTCTTCACTCTAACGTCTTCACTCTAACGTCTTCACTCTAACGTCTACACTCTTATGTCTAAACTCTTACGTCTTCACTCTAACTTCTACACTCTAACGTCTTCACTCTAACGCCTTCACTCTAACGTCTTCACTCTAACGCCTCGCTCTTACGTCTTCATTCTAACGTCTTCACTCTAACGTCTTCATTCTAATGTCTTCACTCTAACGTCTTCATTCTAATGTCTTCACTCTAACGCCTACACTCTAACGTCTTCACTCTAACGTCTTCACTCTAACGCCTTCACTCTAACGTCTTCACTCTTACGCCTACACTCTAACGTCTTCACTCTAACGTCTTCACTCTAACGCCTACACTCTAACGTCTTCACTCTAACGTCTTCACTCTAACGTCTTCACTCTAACGCCTACACTCAAACGTCTTCACTCTAACGTCTTCACTCTAACGTCTTCACTCTAACGCCTACACTCTAACGTCTTCACTCTAACGTCTTCACTCTTACATCTACACTCTAACGTCTTCACTCTAACGTCTACATTCTAACGTCTTCACTCTTACATTTTCATTCTGACGTCTACACTCTAACGTCTTCACTCTTACGTCTTCACTCTAACGTCTACACTCTTACATCTTCACTCTTACAACTTCATTCTGACGTCTTCACTCTAACGTCTTCACTCTTACGTCTTCACTCTAACGTCTTCACTGTTTCGTCTACACTCTAACGTCTTCATTCTAACGCCTACACTCTAACGTCTTCACTCTAACGCCTTCACTCTTACGTCTTCACTCTAACGCCTACACTTTACGTCTTCATTCTAACGTCTTCACTATAACGTCTTCATTCTAATGTCTTCACTCTAACGTCTTCATTCTAATGTCTTCACTCTAATGCCTACACTCTAATGTCTTCACGCTAACGTCTTCACTCTAACGCCTTCACTCTAACGTCTATACTCTTACGTCTTCGTTCTAACGTCTTCACTCTAAAATCTTCACTCTAACGCCTACACTCTAACATCTTCACTCTAATGTCTTCACTCTAACGCCTACACTCTAACGTCTTCACTCTAACGTCTTCACTCTAATGCCTTCACTCTAACGTCTTCACTCTAACGCCTACACTCTAACGTCTTCACTCTAACGCCTCCACTCTAACGTCCTCACTCTAACGCCTACACTCTAACGTCTTCACTCTAACGTCTTCACTCTAACGCCTTCACTCTAACGTCTTCACTCTAACGCCTACACTCTAATGCCTAAACTCTAACGTCTTCACTCTAACGCCTTCACTCTAACGCCTACACTCTAACGTCTTCACTCTGACGTCTTCACTCTAACGTCTTCCTTCTATTGTCTTCATTCTAACGTCTTCATTCTAATGTCTTCACTCTAACGTCTTCATTCTAACGCCTTCACTCTAACGTCTTCACTCTAACGCCTACACTCTAACGCCTTCACTCTAACGTCTTCACTCTAACGTCTTCACTCTAACGTCTACACTCTTATGTCTAAACTCTTACGTCTTCACTCTAACGTCTACACTCTAACGTCTTCACTTTAACGCCTTCACTCTAACGTCTTCACTCTAACGCCTACACTCTTACGTCTTCATTCTAACGTCTTCACTCTAACGTCTTCATTCTAATGTCTTCACTCTAACGTCTTCATTCTAATGTCTTCACTCTAACGCCTACACTCTAACGTCTTCACTCCAACGTCTTCACTCTAACGCCTTCACTCTAACGTCTTCACTCTTACGCCTACACTCTTATGTCTTCACTCTCACGTCTTCACTCTAACGCCTACACTCAAACGTCTTCACTCTAACGTCTTCACTCTAACGTCTTCACTCTAACGCCTACACTCTAACGTCTTCACTCTAACGTCTTCACTCTTACATCTACACTCTAACGTCTTCACTCTAACGTCTACATTCTAACGTCTTCACTCTTACATTTTCATTCTGACGTCTACACTCTAACGTCTTCACTCTTACGTCTTCACTCTAACGTCTACACTCTTACATCTTCACTCTTACAATTTCATTCTGACGTTTTCACTCTAACGTCTTCACTCTTACGTCTTCACTCTAACGTCTTCACTGTTTCGTCTACACTCTAACGTCTTCATTCTAACGCCTACGCTCTAACGTCTTCACTCTAACGCCTTCACTCTTACGTCTTCACTCTAACGCCTACACTCTAACGTCTTCACTCTAACGCCTCCACTCTAACGTCTTCACTCTAACGCCTTCACTCTAACGTCTTCACTCTAACGCCTACACTCTAACGCCTAAACTCTAACATCTTCACTCTAACGCCTTCACTCTAACGTCTTCACTCTAACGCCTACACTCTAACGTCTTCACTCTGACGTCTTCACTCTAACGTCTTCCTTCTATTGTCTTCATTCTAACGTCTTCACTCTGACGTCTTCACTCTAACGTCTTCCTTCTATTGTCTTCATTCTAACGTCTTCATTCTAATGTCTTCACTCTAACGTCTTCATTCTAACGCCTTCACTCTAACGTCTTCACTCTAACGCCTACACTCTTACGCCTTCACTCTATTGTCTTCACTCTAACGTCTTCACTCTAACGTCTACACTCTTACGTCTAAACTCTTACGTCTTCACTCTAACGTCTACACTCTAACGTCTTCACTCTAACGCCTTCACTCTAACGTCTTCACTCTAACGCCTACACTCTTACGTCTTCATTCTA
This sequence comes from Steromphala cineraria, assembly GCA_916613615.1. Taxonomy (NCBI): domain Eukaryota; kingdom Metazoa; phylum Mollusca; class Gastropoda; order Trochida; family Trochidae; genus Steromphala; species Steromphala cineraria. The sequence continues at coordinate 28,144,404 of OU744725.1, forward strand.
ACGTCTTCACTCTAACGCCTACACTCTAACGCCTAAACTCTAACGTCTTCACTCTAACGCCTTCACTCTAACGCCTACACTCTAACGTCTTCACTCTTACGTCTTCCTTCTATTGTCTTCATTCTAACGTCTTCATTCTAATGTCTTCACTCTAACGTTATCATTCTAACGCCTTCACTCTAACGTCTTCACTCTAACGCCTACACTCTAACGCCTTCACTCTAACGTCTTCACTCTAACGTCTTCACTCTAACGTCTTCACTCTAACGTCTACACTCTTATGTCTAAACTCTTACGTCTTCACTCTAACTTCTACACTCTAACGTCTTCACTCTAACGCCTTCACTCTAACGTCTTCACTCTAACGCCTCGCTCTTACGTCTTCATTCTAACGTCTTCACTCTAACGTCTTCATTCTAATGTCTTCACTCTAACGTCTTCATTCTAATGTCTTCACTCTAACGCCTACACTCTAACGTCTTCACTCTAACGTCTTCACTCTAACGCCTTCACTCTAACGTCTTCACTCTTACGCCTACACTCTAACGTCTTCACTCTAACGTCTTCACTCTAACGCCTACACTCTAACGTCTTCACTCTAACGTCTTCACTCTAACGTCTGCACTCTAACGCCTACACTCAAACGTCTTCACTCTAACGTCTTCACTCTAACGTCTTCACTCTAACGCCTACACTCTAACGTCTTCACTCTAACGTCTTCACTCTTACATCTACACTCTAACGTCTTCACTCTAACGTCTACATTCTAACGTCTTCACTCTTACATTTTCATTCTGACGTCTACACTCTAACGTCTTCACTCTTACGTCTTCACTCTAACGTCTACACTCTTACATCTTCACTCTTACAACTTCATTCTGACGTCTTCACTCTAACGTCTTCACTCTTACGTCTTCACTCTAACGTCTTCACTGTTTCGTCTACACTCTAACGTCTTCATTCTAACGCCTACACTCTAACGTCTTCACTCTAACGCCTTCACTCTTACGTCTTCACTCTAACGCCTACACTTTACGTCTTCATTCTAACGTCTTCACTATAACGTCTTCATTCTAATGTCTTCACTCTAACGTCTTCATTCTAATGTCTTCACTCTAATGCCTACACTCTAATGTCTTCACTCTAACGTCTTCACTCTAACGCCTTCACTCTAACGTCTATACTCTTACGTCTTCGTTCTAACGTCTTCACTCTAAAATCTTCACTCTAACGCCTACACTCTAACATCTTCACTCTAATGTCTTCACTCTAACGCCTACACTCTAACGTCTTCACTCTAACGTCTTCACTCTAATGCCTTCACTCTAACGTCTTCACTCTAACGCCTACACTCTAACGTCTTCACTCTAACGCCTCCACTCTAACGTCCTCACTCTAACGCCTACACTCTAACGTCTTCACTCTAACGTCTTCACTCTAACGCCTTCACTCTAACGTCTTCACTCTAACGCCTACACTCTAATGCCTAAACTCTAACGTCTTCACTCTAACGCCTTCACTCTAACGCCTACACTCTAACGTCTTCACTCTGACGTCTTCACTCTAACGTCTTCCTTCTTCTGTCTTCATTCTAACGTCTTCATTCTAATGTCTTCACTCTAACGTCTTCATTCTAACGCCTTCACTCTAACGTCTTCACTCTAACGCCTACACTCTAACGCCTTCACTCTAACGTCTTCACTCTAACGTCTTCACTCTAACGTCTACACTCTTATGTCTAAACTCTTACGTCTTCACTCTAACGTCTACACTCTAACGTCTTCACTTTAACGCCTTCACTCTAACGTCTTCACTCTAACGCCTACACTCTTACGTCTTCATTCTAACGTCTTCACTCTAACGTCTTCATTCTAATGTCTTCACTCTAACGTCTTCATTCTAATGTCTTCACTCTAACGCCTACACTCTAACGTCTTCACTCCAACGTCTTCACTCTAACGCCTTCACTCTAACGTCTTCACTCTTACGCCTACACTCTTATGTCTTCACTCTCACGTCTTCACTCTAACGCCTACACTCAAACGTCTTCACTCTAACGTCTTCACTCTAACGTCTTCACTCTAACGCCTACACTCTAACGTCTTCACTCTAACGTCTTCACTCTTACATCTACACTCTAACGTCTTCACTCTAACGTCTACATTCTAACGTCTTCACTCTTACATTTTCATTCTGACGTCTACACTCTAACGTCTTCACTCTTACGTCTTCACTCTAACGTCTACACTCTTACATCTTCACTCTTACAATTTCATTCTGACGTCTTCACTCTAACGTCTTCACTCTTACGTCTTCACTCTAATGTCTTCACTGTTTTGTCTACACTCTAACGTCTTCATTCTAACGCCTACGCTCTAACGTCTTCACTCTAACGCCTTCACTCTTACGTCTTCACTCTAACGCCTACACTCTAACGTCTTCACTCTAACGCCTCCACTCTAACGTCTTCACTCTAACGCCTTCACTCTAACGTCTTCACTCTAACGCCTACACTCTAACGCCTAAACTCTAACATCTTCACTCTAACGCCTTCACTCTAACGTCTTCACTCTAACGCCTACACTCTAACGTCTTCACTCTGACGTCTTCACTCTAACGTCTTCCTTCTATTGTCTTCATTCTAACGTCTTCATTCTAATGTCTTCACTCTAACGTCTTCATTCTAACGCCTTCACTCTAACGTCTTCACTCTAACGCCTACACTCTTACGCCTTCACTCTATTGTCTTCACTCTAACGTCTTCACTCTAACGTCTACACTCTTACGTCTAAACTCTTACGTCTTCACTCTAACGTCTACACTCTAACGTCTTCACTCTAACGCCTTCACTCTAACGTCTTCACTCTAACGCCTACACTCTTACGTCTTCATTCTAACGTCTTCACTCTAACGTCTTCATTCTAATGTCTTCACTCTAACGTTTTCATTCTAATGTCTTCACTCTAACGCCTACACTCTAACGTCTTCACTCTAATGTCTTCACTCTTACGCCTTCACTCTAACGTCTTCACTCTAACGTCTTCACTCTAACGCCTTCACTCTAACGCCTACACTCTAACGTCTTCACTCTAACGCCTTCACTCTAACGCCTTCACTCTAACGTCTTCACTCTAACGCCTTCACTCTAACGCCTTCACTCTAACGCCTTCACTCTAACGCCTTCACTCTAACGTCTTCACTCTAACGCCTACACTCTAACGTCTTCACTCTAACGTCTTCACTCTAACGCCTACACTCCAACGTCTTCCTTCTAATGTCTTTATTCTAACGTCTTCATTCTAATGTCTTCACTCTAACGTCTTCATTCTAACGCCTTCAGTCCGACGTCTACAGATCTTGCGCACCTCCCAAGAGAGTCTCAAATATTGAAAATTTTGTGAGTCATCCTACATGATAACATTATATAAGTAAATTGATGGACAGGGAACTTACATTCTGAGGCTAATTTTCCTGTTGGCACATATTATTTGATCCAAAATAATCACTTCTATCGAACATTCGGTGCGTCGCTCCCAACCAAGAATCCCTCTGCACTGCCCCGTATGGGCCTAAGAGCTGATTCTTGCTCATTTTGAGGTTGAAGCTTTGTCCTATAACACGCTTTTCTTAGAATTTGCGATATGCAATTTTCAAGAGTATGGTGGAACGAAACGATGCCTGTTATTATTGTTTACTGTATCCCTCTGATAAAATAAATGAGATATCAAAGAAGGTGAACAAACAATGTTATCGCATCTTGTTTATGTAAATTGAGAATATTTTTCTCCACATTGGAGAACGCAATTCAATATTAAAAATGTCTCACCTGTATTGATTTTCTCCTGAGGAATGATATCATGTTTACACGAATGATAACACGTGATAACAGAATCATTGCGTCGGAAGATATGACTTGATGATTTTATCTCTAGTGTCAGACTATTCGAGTGGACAGTCAACAGCTGATTGTTTTCATTAATGTGCAGTAGCTCTGCATGGAGAAAATTTAAATATATCGCCATATTGTTTATGTCTGGAGTTCTAAATTTCGCGGGTTAAAAACAGTAATGAAACATTTGTGCGTCGTTTTCATTCTTTTTTTATTACAGTTTTTAAGAACGTTTAAAAGACAATAAAGTTTCATCCTAAAAATGTTCGGTTCATTTAATAGCAATCTAAATAAATTTAGATCAACAGGTTTTATATTTGGGTCAACAGTATGACAAAATAAAAAATATGTTGATCTAAATTTATTTAGATTGATTTTATAGAAACTTATATTAAGCGAGCCTTCTTACCATTTCTCAATTCATACAAAAAATAATTCTTTGTCTTTCAGTTGAACAATCAGGGATGAAATACGTCACTTACACAAATTGAAAGAACAGGTTATCTAACTGGAGAGAGATAGAATGAGAGACAGACAGACAGGGACAATATATAATGTATTTTTTGATAGAGTTTCTTTTGCATGTCAATATATTTTGACTTATTACACGCCCGTGTAAGATACCGCAGTGTAATATTTATACGGCAATATTAAACTAGTGTAATATCACAATGCAAGTATGACGTCACAGAAGTGAACTGTTGTGACGTCACAATGTAAGCGCTTCGTCACAATGGGTGCCGAGTCGCGGAACTGTTAGTTTCAGCACATTTTCGGCAAGTTTGCGTGATTTTTAGGGCAAGTAATAAACAGAATACTAAACTTCCTTCCATTTAATACTATTTTTATTAAACTCGTGAATGATTTGGTATCAAACTCGCTTTCGCTCGTTTTATACAAAATCATTAACTCGTTTAATAAAAAGAGTATTAAATGGAAGGTCGTTTAGTATCCTCTATATCCTAGGCTATCTGGCGAGCACAGTTATACGTGTCGACTTATCAAGATAGGAGTTTTGACTTGACGGATATTGTAATCATCATTACATGCTGACAAGGGTGAACATGGACCAAGATAAAAACATTTAAACTTGTTACAACTTAACTCGTTTCTGTTCGTGTAAGCCTTCAAAGACACAGTCATGAAGTGATTCAAAGTTTATATTCATTTATTTTTTCAAATTCCTTTGAATAATGTTCGTTTCAACAATGAAAACAAATATTTGAAAATATTTTAAAAATCCGCGTCGTCGCATCATTTTTGCCAGTATGCAAAGACCAGAAACCTTTTTTTAATAGTTTTTGAGCCTAGACTGTAGACTTTAGTTTGCACTAAAAATAACAAAACCAAGAAATAAACATTCTATGATTTTTGTTGTTAACTTATGTAAGGTTAGGAAAATAAGTTTAGAAATATCCAAAATGATATAATAATGATTAATATTAATTAATTTATTTCATAGATAAACTATTACATTTTTTGGGCTAAACTTGTAATGGGAATGATGAAAGTACCTTTTTATTGGAAACCCAATCAAAAATGAAATGGACAACCTGTGAAACTTTGTCTGGAAACAGGCTCGTATTCATGAAGTGCACGAAATCTGCAAGTCCAAACATTTATTTCGTGCCTTTGGCTTTGACACGCAAGAATTAGTGCCTCGAGCTTCGACACCCAAGAAGCACGTGCTCGTACACCCTTAATAGTACTATAAACTTAATTCATAAAACAGTGAAAGGGTCCTTGTAAGGTAACCGAAAAATTATTTTTTTTATTTAAAACTATTAATTGTGTGGTTGATTGTACTCGGATTAAGGGGGATGTAGGTCAGTTAATGACATGTATCGGATAACGACAGGGACACTTTGCTTGATAGGCTCCGCCTCGTACTGGCCCTTGGACAAAGTGTCCCTGACATTATCCAATGAATGCCACTTACTATGCTAGTAATCATTACGTGTCTCACGCTTTGACACCCAAGAAGCACGTGCCTGTAAACACTTTATAGTACAACATGTACACAATTCATTCATAAATCAGTGAAGGGGCACTGAAAGTTTGTTGAAAATTTAAATCATATTCATAACTATTACTATTGTGGTTGATTGTACTCGGATCAAGTGAGATATAAGTCAGTTATCAGCATAGTAAACGACATGTATCGGATATTGACAGGGACACTTTTCCCAATAGGCCGGTCCTCGGCTGCGCCTCGAACGGGCCTCTCTGACAAAGTGTTCCTGACATTATCCGATACATGTCGTGAACTATGCTAGTAACTATTAAATATCGGCCATGTCTGTTATTAAAACACGCTGCAGTGAATGAAACAGATATAGAAAACCCTTCTCGTGGATCAATTTCCACGTGTCTGTGTTGTCATTACAAATTGCTTTGTTTAGAATGAAAATTAACACAAAGTATACTGATGCACTATACTCACCCACCACAGGAACCCGATATCGTAAATAAAACATTTTATTTACGATAACGAGTTCCTGTGTCACCCACCTTTTGCCAATGAAACTATATCAAATTCACGATGTATGCATGTCATAAGTCATAAGCAAAAACTGAACAATGCATTTTCCCATTGTTCTCATTCGGTTTGAAGTGACACAGAGTATCTTTCTTAAACTTTTATTTGGTTTTGATAAGCTACAAAATATCTAATATGCTGATTGAAGTTCATATCTCATCATTGGATTTATGCATAATATCTCTAAAATGATTGACTTTATGGAAAAATCAAGAAAACATCTCAAATACGTTAAATATTTGAAATTATGCATCCAATTAATCTATTAGTGACAATACCTAATAAACACTATCGAATCGAATATATCTTCCTGTCAGCTTATGACAAGGTTTCAAAAATTACGTTTGGCGAATTTGCGCACGCTACTCGAGCCACATTGTCCGGTTTTCGATCAAAATCCTGACTTTGAATGGCCATATTTTCGCTCTAATGTACTGATTGACCTTTAACTTGTTATTTTCAGTAACAGTTAATGGTTCCCGATGTAATAACATCGATTTCAAAATTTGACATATGTGATCCTATCAACATAGTCTGTGTCTCTTTAACATCGTTCTGCATACGTGCTACATTAGCTTGAGAAGCGTTTGCAATTGGGTATTTTATGCGTTATCAATGCCTGGATCAAGGAGCTGTGGAATCTCGAGGATGTTAAAAATACAACTTCAGTTTCATTGACAAGTTTCATTAACAAAGGGCGAGTATCAATGTGTGTTATAGTCGTTCACATACCTAAGCTTGGGCAGTGGCGCACGTATTTGTACTTAAGCATTAAAAATTAAACGGAATGGGCTTTTCAAAATTTAAGTTTCCTTTATCTTCTAATTTGCAGTTTATCAAGTCATTGATTCAGAATTAGCAATGTGTAATGTACGTTTGAAGTAGTTGAATTCCTTTGAAAGGTTGAATTTCTAGCTTTTGACATTTTGACCACTACATTTTACAACGGTTCTAAAACGTTTCCTTTAGGTTTCAGAAACGTTTGAAAAACGTTTCAACAACGTTATATTATGAATGTTGTTAACGTCTCTGAAACGTTGTAAAGAAACCTTTCAAAGAAACGTTCGCGAAACCTGATAGAAACGTTCGACCTGGTGTGGTTCGTAGTTTTAATAAGTTTCTTTTGTACACATGCCGTTTGAACAAAGTTTTGGATAATCCATGTTGGTCATACACAAGTAAAAAATGCAAATGAGAACATTAAATAGATCTCTAGAATATAGAGAAAAGACATTTCAAGTGAAACCAGACATCCACTTTGTGCAGAAATGTTTCAATAAATGTTTTTTAATCGCTGTGTAAACGTTCTTGGAAACGTTTCTCTCAGAAACTTCAGGAAACGTCATGGAACGTTTTGTGTTAGTTGTGTGGTCACATCAACGAACCACCAGAGGCGTTATATGAAATGTTAAGGTATGAAATTACACTATGTAGTTGCTCGTTAACTCACTATTTCTGTAGTGTATACATACATCATTGGTTTATTTAGCGCCACACAAAAGTGCTTTTAAGACACCAGAAAGTATAATGATCTTACAAAGATTGGCAAGTATATGGCAATCTTCTTTATACAACAATATATTGACGCAGACATAATTTCTCAAACCTATGACGTTTAATTGCATCATAAGAGTCAATAAATTGGCTGCAAGAACATAGAAAAAGCCAAAAAGCTACAATAAAAGCGTTACCTTAAATTCAAATTTCCATAGTCTTATACTGGGCGGTTCTACCTCGTAGTCAATTTAAAGATAGTGTTTTACCTTTCATAAAATGATTCAAAGTTAAAAATCAGAAAAAGGAGTCGTGCTCATATCTCTCTGTTCTTGGCTGAAAGATCCTTTATTCATCTTTTAAGTCTTCTGGACTCCATGTCTTCGTCAAAGTTACTTAGGGGCCTTCCCAGAATTGATGTTATCAATTTCCCGAGACAGCTGGCATAAAACACAAGGGTAGCAACATACAACATTGCAGCAGTCATCGCAAATGGAACCCTGCAAAACACAACATGAAGTGTTGAAGATACACAAAAAAACGATAAATACATGTTTTAAATGACAATATTAAGAGAGTCAAAAATAATATTCGCTAGATTGTCATTTCACATTTACAAAGAGTCAAAAATAATATTCGCGAGAGCTATAGATTGTCTTTTACAGTCTTATCATCAACTTTTGTTCTGACTGCTTTAGATAAGTTTTCAAAAATACGTTTTGCTGATTGACGGGCGTCATTGTCTTCTTTTATCATAATCGCGACTTAAAACCTTCTTGTTGTTTGTCACTATTGGTTATGCTTTAAAATGATAATTTCCTGCATCATTCGATACCTCTCGATCAGAAGACACCATTGGTAAAGTGTCGCATATGTGAGCCCTATCAACTCACGGAGTGGCTCTTTAAATGATTAACACGAAAAGTCATGACTAAAATCAAAACTATGTCATGATTGCAGAAGTAATTCAAATACAAAATCATAGTTGCACAATCAAGGCAGAAGAACAGCAATAGCTGCAGAAGGGACTCATAGTCAAGGCAGAATATCATGTTTATGTGTTATTCTCTCTCTCACTAAAACACCCCTGCCTTTTTTCATCAGAAATAGAAACCCGGTCTTTAAATGTTTCAAAACTTCCCGTCCTCATGCAGTCGGCTTATCTGAACAGTAACTCGCTAGATGTAATGACGGATCACCACAGCTTTATCTAGAATGTTCAGTGGATGCACAGTACTTGACTTAAAGACTTAAAGGGGCAGTAGCACGTTTTAAGGGGGAATATAAGGGGATGTCAGGAAAATGAAAATAAATGGTTCCAATCTTTAGACATTGTATAAAAACTAAATGGAGCAGTAATAAATCAAATATACAATGTAAAGTTCAGCCATGCGATTCCTTTTCTTACACAAAATGAATTAAAGGTGTTCACACAAAAATGGCTGCCAATGGATTTTATATGAATCCTCATACTTTGTTCTCTGACTACGGATGATTGGTTTGTGTTATGAGATTTATGATACTATCAAAGTAATACATTTAGCATTAACTTATAGTTATCAGTGAAAAATTGAAAATATAAAATTGTCAAAAAACGTGCTACTGCCCCTTTAAACGGTAAATGTCTCTTCTGACAGGCTCTGATTACGAACTTTTGAGCAAAGAGGGCGGGTAACTTCAGCACATACTTCCTGATTAAAAGTCTCTGAAACATTGAGAACTGGGTAACCTAGAAATTTCATGATGACGTAGTTGCCTTTCTTGCCTCATATTTTGATTGTCCTTTCTGCAAAATTCAACAAATTATACTCTATGAGTACCGCTACCACAATAGACTGATAGTCTTTTTATGATCTCGAAATGTTATATTGAATATGTTGTCCTTTTCATGCCATTTGTACTTTCAATTTGAGTTTCAATGGGAGATTTTCAACACTCACAAGTAGAAACAACCTTTGTCCAGTGTAAAGGATGTTTGGGTACACTGATAATACTACCCATCACAGTTTGTTCAAATAGCTCTCAACTTACTTGTATCCCATGTTTCCCTCTCATATGCGCACGCAGAGCCATCAACCAACCCGGGACAAACATCGGCAGACAACATGTCTCTCCTGCTTTGTTCGCCAGGTGGCAGGCAAAACACTCTGGACAAAACCAAACCAAGCAGCCTGAAAATCATAAACTCTTGAGTTAGTAGCTGCATTAGTCAATAAATCGGTATGATGTGGTAGTGACTTGTAGTAGTAGTCGTAGTAGTAATAGTGGCAGTAGTAGTAGTAGTAGTAGTAGTAGGAGGAGGAGGAATAGTAGTAGTAGTGGTGGTCGTGGTGGTGATGGACGTAGTATTATAGGTAGTGGTAGTGGTGGTGGTGGTGGTGGTTGTGTTGGTAGTGGTGGTGGTGGTGATGGTGTTGGTAGTGTTGGTGATTGTGGTAGTTGTGGTAGTTGTGGTGATGATGGTGATGGTAGTAGTAGTGGTGGTGATGATGATGGTGTTGGTAGTGGTGGTGGTGGTGGTTGTGTTGGTGGTGAAGGTTGAGGTGGTGGTGGTGGTGGTGATGACGGTGGTGGTTGTGGTGGTGATGATGGTGGTGGCTGTGGTTGTGGTTGTGGTGGTGATGGCGACGGATGATAGAGAATATCACTTACAGCTGAGCGGATCCTCACAGCATCCACAGATACCCGTGCTCCAAGCTCTGAGGGGTTTCAGCCCTTCTTGTTGTTGTTGTACCATTACTACTGTAGTGTTAGTCTGCTGCATCTGCACCGGCTGAGAATGAAAGAATCTATATCTGTAAGAGTAACCGTGTGCATAGTAATTGATTGATGTAAACGTGCAATACAATTAAGTGTTTGCCGATTTGTTGTGTTACAGTGTTTATCGTAGTTTATGAACTTGAAATACATTTCCTAAATCACTTCCTGGATTTCTAACAATCCTAGATATGATTTAAGAAATGTGGCCATATTTTGCAAAGTGAGCAGACTGGTGCCCAAATTGCTCCTACGGGTTCTATAAGGTCATAACTCGGTATATAATGTACTTGGACCAAGTGCTACTTGCAGTTTCTCTGCTTTGCGTTTTCTGTGACTGCTAAATCTCCAGCCAGCTACCAAACATCTCAAGAAAAAAGAAACACCCTTTATATAAACCAAACAGGAGTGACTTGGTGTCGTGTAGGGAAAGGTGGCACCTCAAAACAACCTTAGTCTCACACGCCATATGGTTTTATCATTTAAATGAACCATCGAGTTCAATTCGCCCTAACTGCTCACTTTGTCCGGATCTCCTATAATCATCTGTGGATTAAACTATCTTGCAACTCTTGCTGTAGAGTTTCTTTACCTGTTGTGTGACCGGCTGTTGTTGCATGGGTACCTGTGGGTAGTGAAGCCCCGGGTTGCCCTGGGGGTGATGATGTGGGGGTGGGTACTTGTGCTCCTCGTCCTGGGGGATGTACGGGCCCAAGTGCCCCTTGTCGAGTTGCCCCGGGGGTGGGTACCTAGTATCTTCACCCCTTTGGGCGCCATAGGGAGGGGGTGCTGGCTCTGTCATCGTGGAACTTATTCTTTATCACCTGTGCGTAGAATACTGTGTAACAAAGGTTTTTTTTAAAAACGTACTGTGAAACGACTGAAATATATATAGACGGACAAGGTTCATCTATGGAAAGTGAAGTTGAACCATTAAGGATCATAGACCTTATAGTTCTCAATTATCAATATAAGGTTACGTTTACCTTCAACCCTTGGCGGAGTTTTACAAGTACATTCTAATATCTACACCATGAATGAGTGAACTGACACAATGTTTTGCTCTTTCGGCAAAAGTCCAACCCCACGCACATTTGATTACACTGCTTTGTAATATTTTCTAGTAAAGAGCTGATTCATTGCTCATTCTGATGTAGAAACATTTAAAACACTGGTGGATGTCGTCAGACCGTGGTGGAGAGTAGATATCAGCTGGATTTAGTTCGTACCCCGGTAGAGTCAATATTTTACAATTTTATTCCTCGGAACGTAGGTCAATTTTGATTAAAGAGTTACAAACTACAAAAAAAGGATGATTGTACTGAAAGAGGATTGCTATGTTTTGTTCTCGAGAGAAACGATATGAAATATACAACATACCAAAGAAGGCATATAAACATATTTCAAACATCTTGCATTTGTAAATTGAGATAACTTTTTTCCACATTGGAGAACGCAATTCAATATTCAAAATGTCTCACCTACCTGTGCTGATTTTCTTCTGAGGAATGATATCATTTTACAGGAAGGATAACACGTGATAACAAAATCATTGAGTCGGGAGATATGACTGGATGATTTTATCTTTTATGTCACAGTGTTCAAGTGCAAAGACAACGGTTGATAGTGTTGAGGTGTTTATTGATAAAGTTTGAAGGCCACAGGCCCAATGAACATATCAATACAAAATATACACAAATATACATTAAACATTAAATACATCAAGTTTTTAGTGACGTTCTGTACTTTAAGGCAAAAAATGTGAACTTGGATAACTGACATATTGTGGATTAACTTTGAGTTGACATAAGGTAAATAAGGTTGATAGTGTGCACTATTGTGTATGAAATAAAATAACGAAAATGAAAAAAATATAGTTTTTTGATTTGTGGATACGCCCGGATAACGTCATCATTAACCCTTTTCAGACATGTAATGTCACTCTGTGAATTATTAGCTTCTATTGTCATATTTATATGATGTAGACCGTAGAACAGATCAATATTTCCAAAACTATGAGTTAAATCATACGATGTGATTGGTCCCCTTGTGATTAGGTGTGCGCTAATCTGGTGTCCAATCTGGTAACAAGCGCCTAGCATGGGTGCTTTCAGACCGTTGCGGAAAGGAAAGACCTGATACATCATTTTAGATTGTTTCCCTCGAAACACGGATGATGTTAATGAGACTGGCCTTTTATGACAGCCTTCTTGCGTCGAAAATGCGATAGTTTTTACGTTTATTGCTTTGTTCATTTTACTGATGATTGTACCTTCTTGTCATTTCATAGATAATGGTTTCTTGTCATTCAGTTGAACCACAACCACTGTGTATAACCGTACACCGGAACTAGCGAGGTGTACGGCGGAGAAATGTTGCTAGCGAGGAGCGTGATCGCAAACGGTATCACTTAAAAAGCAATCATCGTCGTTTCATCAACTTTTTCTAAGTTATTATCATGTCAATAGCTTTCCGAGACATAACTATTTAATGTCATATCCTGTTCATAGTCAGAGATAGCAAATACTAACAACAACATTACTCGCAACTGTCATTGTTACTGTCCCTTGGATACAGAATGACAAGCACATACATTTAACTAAGTATGTGTGCAAAAATTACCACATGATGTTGATTATTTGAAAGTTATGAAGCAAAATATTACCTAACTTTCTATTTCGGCTCCTCGCTAGCAACATTTCTCCACCGTACACCTCGCTAGTTCCGGTGTACGGTTATACACAGTGACAATGAACGCCACTCCCAAATGGAAAGAAGAGTTTATCTATTTGTAGAAGTGAATATGGTATAAATACGGCACTGAGTAGGACAGTATTACAACAGGGCAGTCATTCTCCAACACAAGGCAGATCAAGTCAAGAATGTTAATCCAACCTCTGTTCGTGTAAGACCATATCCCTGGTTCCTGTAGTTTCCCCTTGCGGCAAAAATTTGCATCATTTACCATTTGAAACATCTCAGCCCATTCAAACACTTCTCTGTGGAAAAAAAAGTTCTTTTCACAAGACCTTTGCCATCACCATTCAATATCAAAAGTCAGTATTTTATGATTTACGACGTATTTTTCCACAACTCTATGGGGAGAAAATGCAGAACAATATGTCTATCTTTGCGTCGGGAGATATGACTTTTATTTTTAATTAATTTATTTTTGTGGTACATATGGTTACATGCGAGTTTCGTTAACATACAACATAGTAGTAGTAACAGGATACAGTATACAGATTGATATCAACAACTTGATAGAGATGGTAACAAAGGAAACGTATGAAGTTCCAAACTTGGGTTACAGTCGAGGTTCTTTTTTCAACATAAAGTGAAAACAAAGATATATGCGGAGTTTTATTAGTCATTAAACAGTAAGTGGCAGGTTGACCAAAATTTGATAAATTTTGAGTAACTGCAAGTTGAGAAAGCGTTATACTTATCAATATTGTATGTTTTCTTAATGTCAGTTTAGATTTGGTGTTATTCCATGTTGTTTTGTTTTGAACAGGTTGTACTTTACAATTGTGATTATCGTGTTCAGTACTCTGTTTCTGTTTTCAGGATATCCTTAGTAAATGTTACGTTTGGACAAATCAATGTCAGCTTGGGTACACGTCTCTATCCATTCTTTAATTTCATTCTAGATATTTTTAACAATTGGACAATCGAAAAAAGGATGACTGAGGGTCTATTTTCCTTCTTCACATAAACTGCATTTATTTTCATCTTTGAATTTCTTTATTTCATGTCATTTATCGAATATATGCCCACGTTTGACATCTTTCTGTAATGTGTTGGCGTGTTATTGATTTTGATATTTTTTTTATTCGATAATGGTTGGGATATAGGATATCAAATTGAGTCTTTTTTTTTATTTAAGAGAAGTTTATTATATGAATCGAAGCTAAAATAAGTTAAAATTGTTACTAGTACTACAAATTGAGTCTTTACGGTTTTCCCCTCTTTGTACTTTGAACTTTCCCCATGTTTTTAAAACATCTTTCCAAAAATCGTTTGTTTTTTTTAGTACATACGTGTTCCGTTAAGGTTGCTGCACTATATTGATAGAAATCTCTATATGCTGGCGATATATTTATAAAAAAAAGCTTTTTTAACTTTGAGTTGTTATCACAGTTGAAGAGTCTTTTCACCAAACTTATTTTTGCGAAATGATTGTATTTCTTATATCCGGAGCTCTAATCTCACCCTCATTGTAATTACTAGTTATTATTTTACGTTTAATCTTATCAGATTTTCCTTTCCAAATAAAGTTAAAACACAGGAATATATTATTTAATTTTGGTAAGATAAGACTTTTTAAAACTGTTGTCCTTCCAAGTGATGTCAGGTCTCTTCCAAACCACTGGTTCATGATAATCCTAGTTTGTTTAAGTTTATCTTTGTAATTTCTCTCGACCATTTCTGCCCTGTTATGCGAAAAAGTTATGCCAAGGATAGTAAATTTTAATAATCATTAAAAATCACATCTAGGACTTTTTGATTAGCAAGTACTTATGTTATGCCATTGTCAAGTTCCTCATGTTAATGTGAAGAAACAACCATCCTGTTTGATTGAATATGCTGTTTGATTAAAAGTTCCTTGGTGATACATATTTAGAAATTAATGGTATTTAATGGTATATTGGAATGAAGAATGTCATTGAGTTTGTAAACAGTTTCATTGGGCTAGCCCGAATGGTATTAAATTCTGCTCCGGAAATGCATATCTTAATTGCGTTTCCATGGAAACCGGAAAAATAACAAATTCAAGAAAGTTGAAAATCCCAAAAAGCAAAACTACATGTCATGATTAGTCAAATTACTAAGTTTCATTGAGCTCGCCCCAAGGGTTTATAAATTCTGCTCCGGAAACGCAATTCTCAATTGCGTTTCCATGGAAACTGGAAAAATAAAAAATTCCAGAAAGTTGAAAATCCTAAAAGGCACAACTACATGTGATGATTAGTCAAATTACCAAGTTTCGTTAAGCTAGGCCAAACCGTTTTCGAGTTTGCTCTAGAAACGCATTTCGAAGTTACGTTTCCGTGGAAACATCAAAAACAACTATAGAAAGTTTAATATCTAAAAGGCACAACTACATATTATTATTAGTCAAAATACCGAGTTTTATTGAGCTAGCTGTAACGGTTTTCAAATTCTGCACCGGAAACAATGTGATCACAGACGGACGCTGAACACCCAGCTGTTATTGTGAACACTCATTACACGGTTGAAGCTGACTATAATATGTATCCAGCCTAACATCTGATGTTGTAAATACTACATAGTATCGACTCAGTTAAAGCGCCACTCCGTGAGTTGTCAAGGATCAATTATGCAAAACTTTATTAATAGCGTGGGAAGTATCGATTGATGCGGAAAAGTATCATTTTATAATTTTCAACGTTGTATAGAAACAATAGGAAGTATTTTGGTGAAAAGTCCAACGAATTTATTCTGAACTACAAATTGTGGAATATGGATAAAAAACAGCAAATAGACAAAGACATGATATAAAAAGTACTCTTTATTAAAGGGTTAAAATGTAAAATCACACATAAATAAAACAAAAGTATCACAAAATCACAACCGCAACAACCTCTCGTTGGGTTCTTTAACATAATCATGTGTCGTATTTTTCATAATCGTATAAAACGAAAATAACAAGTGTCCATGCATTAAGAGCTGGTTATGTAACGACTGTGACACTTTTGGAGTGAGTTAGTTTGTGAGGAAGAAATATGAAAGATGATCGTATCTAACTGACCCCAAAACAATATTTACGTCGACATTGACAGGGTAGACTGAGTAAACCTCAAAGGTTCCCGTTGGTCGAAAGGGTGAACAATCATCCCCAGGAAAGTGATATCTATGGGTCTGCATAGAGAAGATTAAAATACTACTCCAAAATTATAGTTAATGACTGAGCCCAAATGGACAATGGTTATATCACTAAAGGTTTGCATCATGAAACAGGGACAGAATAATAAGACTTCTTTTTAAAAATCTACGAAACAAACTGAAAGGTATTTAAAGGGGCAGTAGCACGTTTTTGGATAATTTTATATTTCAAATATTTCACTTAAATTTGTAAGTTAATGCTAAATGTATTATATTGACAGTGTCAACAATCTCATTATACTAGCCAATCATCCATAGTCAGTGGACAAAGTATGAGGATTCCTATCAAATCAACTGGCGGCCATTTTTTTGTGAACACTTTTAATTCATTTTTGTAAGAAAAATGAATCTCATGGCTGAACTTTACGTTATATATTTGAATTATTACTGCTTCATTCAGTTTGAATACATTGTCTTTCAATTGGAACTATTTATTTTCATTTTCCTGACATCACCTTATATTCCCCCTAAAAACGTGCTACTGCCCCTTTAAAGCTCTCATAAAATCATGGACGGATTGGATATAACAATTTTACAGAGAGACATTCGATTCATCAGCGTGATATGGATATATATTTTATGCCATTTTATGAAATATCTGGCATTTGCACGTTTTCATAAAAACTCGCATTTTGCATTTCATCAACATGGCAAAATCCTTATTAATTCCAATGTATTCAGTTACTAAGACTACCGAACTATTATAAACGCTTCATTAATCTGTAAAATTTGTACTTTTAACTTTCTTAAATGGAACTATGTACAGTTAGAACACGGATATAGCGAACACGGATATAGCGAACACTCGGATATACATGTAGCGAACAAATTTTCAAGTCCCGTCCCTATATAATATCATTAAAATTATAAGCTAATCGTAAGCTTATGTCCCTAATAGGGAGGATAGTTATATGGATAGTTTTAGATATACGGCACAAACGTACAATGCCTTGAACAAAATTTAGCCAACATTCGAATTTCAGTTCCATATATCTTATTTGAATTATGAACATTTCATTTTAAAGATTTATATCTACAAAAAACACATAGACTAACTGTCTATAAAAACCAAAGACTCTAAAATCAGTTTTCTTGTCTAGACTTTTATATTTCCAAACAAATTTCATTTCTAATATAAATATATAAATAACCTAGAAATGTTCTAATGTAGGAATTGTCTTTTGTCTATCTTATTTCACTTCTTTCTTAACAATATATTTCATACAAGAAGTTAAGACTACATTTATAAGTCACAAATGGATCTTTTGCGAGTTTTGGAAAAAGATTACCCAAGATAGGGCCTCAAGTTCTAATGAATGAGTTTAAAGATTACCTCAAAGGTCTTTTTAGATAAATGAATTGGCATACGCCAGTCATTTAAAGGGATTGATATTAAGAAGGATTTTCTACATGAGATATGGTAAGCTAAAAAGTATTGATTTCTAAATGTCAAGCGAATTGTATTTGAATATGAATTATTCATTCGCCAATGCGTTGGAGTAGCCTGGCTCGAATCTTGTTTACCGGGGTGCCGTCCCTCGGTTGATGTTGTCGAGTTCTCGCGAGAGTTGGCACATGGTGCAGCAGTAGCAGCATGCTACCATACAGCAGTCGTCGCAGATTGAGCCCTGGAATACAACACAGAGAATACTAAACGAGTTTTCGTGTAATACTGTCTTCATTGAAAGTTAATATTTAACCAGTAGTAGCATGCTACCATACAGCAGTCGTCGCAGATCGAGCCCTGGAATACAACACAGAGAATACTAAACGAGTTTTACTGTAATACTGCTTTCAGTCGTCACAGTAAGGTATATAACACTCCGCCTTGAGGAATAGTTTTAAAATGTTTTCGTATTCTCAGTTTAAAACTGTTTTCACCATTGAACCATATCTATTAACATTAGATCTTGATAAGTTTAGAATAGCTTTGGCTCGTTTTCGTTGTAGTTCTCATAGTTTAAACATTGAAACGCCGGGAAGGTACTATAATATTCCTAGAAACCTAAGAGTCTGTAATGTTTGCAATAATGCATATGGTAATATTGAAAGTGAATACCACTTCATGCTTGTATGTACTGCCTACGTTAATATTAGGAAACAATTTATACCACTGAAGTACTTTGTCCATCCTTCTATTCACAAATTCAATATGCTGTTATCCAATACGAATGTCGAATTAATGAAGCGTGTTGCAATGTATATTTTCTACGCGACCCAATATCGTAAGTCTGTGGACCATTGAAATGTGTACCAAGGGCCGATGGCCTACATGTACCCTATGGAAATAAACATATATATAACACAGAGAATACTAAACGAGCTATCGTGTAATACATTTTTAATTGATTTAGAGTATAAGGCACTACTTTACTTTTTGATACCTTTTAACCCTTTTAACGTGTAAAGTGTTTGATAGATGTACAAATTTAATATGTTCCAGACTAAACTACCTTCTCAGGAAAATGAAATTTGATATTATAACAATGATACATATACAAGAAAGGCAGTGGCGGATCCAGACATCTTGAAAGAAGAATGTTTACCTATTGAAAAGGAGGAGTTCAACCTGGGTGTTGTCACAGAGCTTCTGCAAGTAACTACTAGTTAATTAATTCCTTCGCCTGGCGTGACATTTAAGAAGCAGAATTAGGATCAGGAAGCAATTTCTGATTGGCGGATGGCAATCATACTTACAGCAATCCCGTGTTTCCCTCGGGTATGCGCGCGCAGTGAAATCAACCATCCGGGCACACAACAGGGGAGACAACACGTTTCTCCTGCTTTTGACGCCAGGTGGCAGCCATAACAGTCCGGGAAACACATCACACAGAGACCTAAAATAATGACCATAAATACGATATGTTTGAATTAGCCCTACTATGCGGGTACACAAGAGTTGTTTGTGCACAACGTGATTTCGAAGTGTTTCCACCGTTTTAACTATTGAAAAAAGGCTTTGATTAAATATCGTAAGACAAACCTAAACTGTACTACAGTGTGTTGTTGCTATAGATTCTCAACAGATCGTTTTTAATTGAATCCATGTGCGCTATTTGTTAAAATGTCAAAGATAAAGGAGCCATACAATTACATTAGAAACATCAGAGAGTGGGTGAGTGTTTTGACATGTCTTCAACTGAACTGAAAAGTATGAAGCCATTCACGAAAATAACCCTAAATGATCGTCCCAAGGAAAACAAAACAGTAATAGGTTGATGATCGCCGACTCCAAATGCAATACAATACAAATCCTTGTGACCGTGTTATAATGATGCTGCAAAAGTTAATGTCCCAGTAACCACGATAATAGTTCATTTCTTTGAATTATTTCTCTGGCGTTTGCAACCATTTTAAGAGTTTTGCTTGCACTCTAGCATTCGGTATTGGACCAAACCACCTCAGCCTCTTCTTTTGTCTCAGATAAAGATAACGATTTCACTTAGCAAAAGTTATAACCAGGGATTTTTTGCTATTAAATACATGGTTCTAACGAAGAGCACATGTACACGGCTGAGATGCAATGAAAATAGCTCATTATAACCCTCTACAGACTTCAGAAGATAAAAAGGTGATAATCTCAATAAGATATTGAATCTGTAATGGTATTGGCTTTTCTCAATATATGACTCTCACAGGGTGCAGTTTTCCAAGATGTTGGCAAACTACGGAGTAGTTGAAAACTGACCAAAAATGTAGAATAGTGCTGATATGAGGGATGGAAAATTTCCCTGACTTGCATAATATTTGATTTGTAAAACTGATACAATGGCATTAAAGAGGCAGTAGCACGTTTTAGGAGGGATATAAGGTGATGTCAGGGAAATGAAAATTAATGGTTCCAATTGAAAAACAATGTATTTTAACTAAATGCAGCAGTAATTATTCAAATATATAACGTAAAGTTTAGCCATGCGGTTCCTTTTTCTTAAACAAAATGAATTAAAGGTGTTCACACAAAATGGCCGCCAATAGATTTTATGTGAATCTTCATACTTTGTCCTCTGACTATGGAGGATTTGTTTGTGTAATGAGATTTTTGACACTATCAAAATAATACATTTAGCATTAACTTACAATTATCAGTGAAAATTTTAAAATATAAAATTAACAAAACAACGTGCTACTGCCCCTTTAAAGGGGGCAGTGGCTGAGACTGGCGTATATACCTTGTGGGATTGGTTGTAGCTAAGATACATGTAGTGGAAACGATATAGAGAGAACGTAATCAAGCTAAGTTAACTCAGCTAGGTTGGTTGCAGTGGCCTTTCGAGCTAAATTTAGGTTGATTATTTCAGTTACTGCCTTACATATCATGGGATCTTCGAAACAGCCGCAGACTCCTGTGCTCCAAGCTCTCGGCTGTTGAACAACTGGCTGTTGTTGTCCCATCATCACAACTGTTGTTGAATGGTGCTGCATGGGCTGGGGGTTAAAGAAAACTCATAAGTTGCACTTTAAATACGTTGATTTGTTCACTTGCTATTTTATACAAGATTAGGAAAACCACATTTTCAAGGGGATTTCTAATTTCAAATGAATATCGTTAGGTAAAATTGTAAAAAGAGCTCTGAGAGAACAAAATCCTCAGCCACGTACATGTTCTACAACTTCCTTAGTAACGCAGAACCTAAAACGCCTTGAATGTCCTGTGCTTGCTCTCTAGCTTACTGTGAGAGTAACCAATAGTCCAATCAGAAAGTAACTGGAGGTTGCTAACAATCGCCTGTAGGGGCGCTGAAAATTCAAGGGTCTGCAGCAAGACATAAAACTGACAGGTCGGAAACTGGCGTTTTAAGCTTTTCGTAAGGAGATGCGTGTCCTAATGTACACTTTCATTTGACACCGAAGGACACTTTGTAAAAGCAGTAGCTAATGGGACTTCATGTAGTACACTTTATGAATGTGACTTTAACCTTCATCTTTTACTTCTCACTTAGGTTATAAAATTAGTTCTGTCGTGAAGGATGGCTTCCGGAAAATCTAAGACTAGTTTCACATTCTTGAAGTCAAGGTCATTAACTAAGAAAGAATTCATATCAATCGAAACATTACAACAATGGCATTTACATAAACCTTATATGGCATACAAACTAGTATGTATTTAAAAAAGGTGACTCCCCAAATTCCAGTCTCTAAAAGCAAGGCTTCTTAAAATGTTCCCTCAAAGGAACAATAGATCAGTCTGTTACCTGCTGTGCGATGGGCTGCCCCATGGGTTGCTGATAAGGCTGGTGGGGGTGCGGCTGGTTGGGGTAGGGGTTATACCCAGCCTGCGCCGGCGGGGCCTCGGGTACAGGTTGAACTGTATTCGTCTTGGTGTATGCTGGTGGCTCCGACATCTTGCGCCGTTGTATCTGAGGCGGAATAAACACAAAACATTAAACATCAACTAACCTCGACTTTACCACTTCTCGATTTTCGTTCAAAGATTTTTCAAAAAAATTAAAACTGGGCTTGAATTTTGTTAATTTGTCCAATAAACACCTTTAATTAGCCTTTCATTGAGACAGCGTAATTATCGGCTGTGAAAACCCCACCTGGGTCAGGGGCCATAAAACTCGCGCGTGTGTGACGTAATAAACAGACTACACAGATTACCGTATCATTATTTGAACTGATATACTGCCTAAATAATTGTTTAATTACCATTGATGTGGATATCTTTTTTA
Source organism: Steromphala cineraria (assembly GCA_916613615.1). Lineage (NCBI taxonomy): Eukaryota > Metazoa > Mollusca > Gastropoda > Trochida > Trochidae > Steromphala > Steromphala cineraria. Next base: position 28,166,665 of record OU744725.1, read on the forward strand.
CACCAAATGCTTATTAGTGTTACATCGTAAAATGATTTATCTAACTGGGTGGAAAACATTTTCTGAAAATCGTTTATTATTGGGGTTTTTTCTGTGGTATTGTTATGATAGATTATAGATATAGCGAGACTACTTCTGCTTATGACGTCACAAAAAGGGGGTGTAACCAGTGACGGGCAGTCAAGCATTCACCGGTTTGTGGCCAGATAGGTCCAAGCGGTCCATCAAAAGTGGCATTCAAAAACGGCTTTCATTACCAAACTGAACATATTTGTGCAGCAACCTTTGGCGCACTATACAATATTGTAATCAGACTTTAATATAATTCAAAGAAAATAGTAAAATATGTTTGTGGTAATATGAACTTTAAGTAATCTTATGGTTACAAATCGCGATTTATGGAATATGAAATACATCCAGCAAAAAATTAGTATTTCTATATTAAAATTTGAAATATAATGCATAATGATTTAATAACAATAGAACACAAAAACACCACCAACTAACTGTAGTTTTCTAAAAATCACATTTCAACTTTGACTGTCACAATCACTGCCAAATACCTCAGTTCGAATGTGCACTGCGCACTTGCCGGCGATAAGAATTCTGAAGGGACCATCATAAAACAAACACCAATGATAACCTTTTGCATAGCTGAACTCAACGAAAATATAATATTTGTATTTTCATAATCGAGGATGTGTCAAACTCAAATATTAAAAAGATACTACAAAATGAGAGGTGAACATGTACGATTAAGTTAACGTCCCTTAAAGTTTCATCGGAATGTAGATAAGCCTTTGTTTAGCTTGTATGACATGTCTAGAAGACAAACACGATTTATAGTTCCAATGAAAACAGCGTTAATTAATATCAATAAAACATGATAAAGTCTTAGTCGTTGTCAGTTAAATTTATAGAACCAATCGTTAAAGGGCAAATCTGATGTCATTGAGAAGCAACAACGCTGTTTGCACAACACTTTGCACTGTTTGCACGCGGATGCGTTGACCTACTTTCAAAACGTTACGTGGAAAGCGTGAATTCAATGCAATACCGTTGTCCTTGAATGACAATGGATCAAAACGAAGTATCAGTGATGTCGACGTCAGAAATCGAAAGAGATTTCGTGTGTCCAAAATCTAGAGCGTACAGATGTTTGACCCAATATTAGTATGTCAATATCAGAGCATGAGGTTTTGAAGGAATGAGTTGCCATCTCTGGTCATGCCGTCCTTTACAGGCATATTAGGCACATTAGCTCATTTAATTTGATATCTATTTTGCTATTAAATATGTTTATGCCAAATACGTTTTTGAAGGTAAAAAACTTATCAATCTCGAGGCATCTGAAGAATAAGATATTTGTCACATATCAAGCTTAACGCCATACCATTTAGTCTTTACACCTTTAAATTATCTGAATGAGTAAAACGTGCTGATGTGCCTTAAAACCATCAAAGAGAAACATTGATATAAAGATGAAGCGAACCCCGAAACATATATATAGACCTGATGGAAATGGTTCTTTTGTAGTCAGGGTAGACAAAATATCTTTGCATGGATCCATTAAACCAGATTTTAAAATACAAACTATTGAAACATAGTCATAATCATTTTAGATGAAGAAGAAGGTTTAGACTCAAATGAACCACACGCGGCCATTTTGAATATAAAAACACAAAAACGTTGTTTCATTCTTGACTTTAAATACAAATCATACATGACATCAGCTTTAACTTACTGACTTTTCTTTAAAAGGTAGTTTGTAAATATCGCACATCAAAATTGAATTTATCGAAATATCTTCGTGCATCAATAAACGGCAATGAAGCGATCCAAGCTAAAACATGCGACCATTCAAGTTGACAACATAGCCTCTGTTTGCTTTCCTTTCTTTCACTTCAAAATACTTCTTTATCAAAAATGTTTCGTTGTAGAAATGTAGGTTAGAGATGTGTTACAAACTGAATTGACAGCAATTAAATGACATTCACAAACCAGACGCTTGAAATATTGATTAATATTCACCTTTCACGTATATATGATATCAATGTAATAATCATAGCCAATGTAACTTATTATTACAATTAATGAAAATTATATGCATCTTATACACCAAGTTATACGAACCAGCTGCTATGTAAACTTCCTTGTATAAAATATGGCGTCGAATCACCAGCTGTAACAGCGATAACGGGCCCTAAGATACGTTTGTTGCGAAGGTAAACCCTGTCCGGTTAAGCCACATTAATCTCTAGTCTTTTCTGTATCTTACATTCCGTGTTACACATAACAAAATGAGACTCGCCAAATGGAATTTATTAAAACAATAATGCCTTTTATGGCGGGTGAGGTGGGGCGATTTTGGGTTTTACGACTTTTCAAGAGTATTTCACTTTTACACCCCTTTAGCGGTTATATCTTTTCTCTTTTCAATAGGAGTTTACTCGTAATAATCTTTTTATAGGTGTTTACCCTTTTCAATTTTAGTTGAATGTTATATGCCGGGAGCTCCATCTGCGTAGGTTGGTTATCTCATGACCACTTTGGTAGGTTATACGATTGTAAACAAACGCAAACAACTGGACTTGTACAAATCGTTTGTTTTTCTTTCAAACAAGAAAGTAAAGATTTTTTAACAACGCAAGTGGGACTCGAACCCAGAACTCTGTTATAACAATCAGCGTCTTCAACAGTTGTGCTATCGAGAATCTATGCCACTTGATGTCAATTTCGTCATGTCATGTCTGCATTATGAATATATATCAATATCATGATAGTTTCAATGGATTTAAGGAATCAAGTTTTTTGTTTTAAAACCCTTAGCACGGGGTATTGTAAGTAATGTCAATGGTTATTCTCAGTAAGACATATAAAACCCACGAACTATAATAATTATCAATAAAATTTAATAAATTATTTGTCGTTAACCAAATTTAGTTGAAACCATCGAAGGAGTGTTCCATGGAAGTGTAAGCAAAATAATAACCTGATAGCCTATCGGGTTACTTCACAACCGAATTTTTTAAATAATATCTGGCTAAATTTCATTTATTTCACACACACACATAACAAGCGTATCTTAATTTAGTTTTATATCACATGTAACAACACCCTTCCTGTGGGTGTATTGACTGATACACCTCTACTTTTCTAATACACCTATTCTTTTTAGTACATCTAAACTTAGTCAGGTGAAGACATCTTCAACTTTGGCAAATAAACGGAAAATTTGGAGAAATATAAACAACGATGTCGGGACTCGAACCCGGGATCTATATGTTGCTGTCGACTGAGCTACTGAGGATTGATACAAACAGGTTCTTTCTGTTTCCTTATAAATATGTTGCTGTTGGTTTCCTATATAATCTATGTGTAGGTACTAGTTTGTACCAATTTTTAATAAAATGCGTTTTAATCCGCAATTAGAAGAGTACTGTTCATATTCTATTGATCTAGTTAGGTCAAGATGTATATACATTGATGCATACATACGATTCAAACAGGAGGTGTACAACTCGGGAAGTGTGGGTATATCTCTCACGGTATCGGATTATTAACTACTACATATCATGGCTGCTGGGGAGAAAGCCTGAACACTAACCTGGCTGGAACCAGTAAACAAGGGTGGTACTGTTCTGAAATTCAGCGTAGCATTGCACCCAAACCTTAAGCTTACTTCTTGGACAACAGACATTTACTGCAGAAAAATGTGCCGAATAAAAAGTCTTTCAGATGAAGAGTGTGTCGATAGTAGTTTATGTACGAATTTACTGCACTGGAAACAATGTAACGATCAATCTTTCTGTATCAAACATTAACACACGAAACTGAATAAGAAATCAATATACAAAGAATGTAAAATAGATATAATATAGTCTTATGACTGATATCATTAGACTATAAGACTGACTAACGCCATATTGTCAAAGAAATCAATTATTCTCCTTTCATGAATAGTAATCTTTATCAGGCTTCTAAGTAATGTCGCATATCCATAAATATTCTCGTTATGAAATAACTTAAGCCAATTCGTCGACGCACCATCGATTCGACCTGAAAATATCATCATCAGATAGCTATCCAAGCCGTGACGTCAGCATATTTAAAAATAGTAAATCACTTCACAGCTTGATTGGATCCATAATGGTTGAACTAGACAACGGCAACATATTAATCGGAAACCTACTGCCGGTAGTCTTTCTTTGTCTTTATCATATATATATTTACACATGATAGCTATATTCTGAAATGTATTGAACTAACTTGAAATATTTATTAATTTTTCGCATACATAAACAACAATCTTGCCGATTTTGAAACAAACAATGTTCCATTTACGCGGTTTCAAATAGAGGCAGAACCACTCAATTACGTCAGCGTACTTATTTTCGCGTAGCTCCAACCATATCCTGATGTCATTCAAGACAAAAGCCTCCCATAACTCTTGAAGTTAACAGCAAATGAAAAGACATCTAGCGATTGCAGCGGTCCCTGTATAAAGGAGCGCAAGAGCTCGGGGTATTTTGCTTCAGGCTCTTCGGATAACGACATTTCATTGGCTCAGTATAGAAACAAACACAAACCATATATGGCCACGAATGGATATCAGGGTTTAGTTGGGACTAGTCGTAGAGAATTTTAATTAAAATGCGTCCCTTGCGATTACATCTCAATTAATTTTGTAACTTTATAAAAGTGTGAAAAGACAACAAAAGGTTCGTCATGAGGGAAGAACAATAAACTGTCCATACTAGTGTGCCTTCTGCAAGGAGATATGCTTTGTTGACTTTATTTACTTTGTTTAATGTATTGAAATCCAAACCTTGCGTTTACATTTTATGTCAATTTTTTAAAAGTGTGAAGAATAACAAAAGGTAAGTTGTTATCTCAGACTATAGGGAACTGCTTATCAATTTAGATTTAGATTGATTTGACCATAGCGACGAGATAAAATATGTTTGCTTTATTTGATTTACATGGTGTTGAGCAGTGAAGGAAGACAGAAGGAGACTAGCCGTGGTTTATATGTTGGTATCGCTTAATCTTATACTATGTTCGTTTCAGTCTCCCACAAAGAAGCGTTTGATAGGAATTTTGTCACTAACATACGTGATTCGCACGTCATGGTAGATTCAAATACTTTCATGAAAAACATATATGTGAAAAAAAACTCCAATATGTCGAACACATTAAAATTCAGGTCAGGAAAGTTAAAGGGTGTGAATTTACATTTTCTGGGTAAATTAATATCGTTTTATCGTTTATAAGATGCATACATGTACGTTGGTTGTCTTTAATTTCTATGTTTCATGACCAACTAACACGTTTTACATTTTCATATTACCTATAGTTCTTATTGGCGTCACTCAAATAATATCAAGGCCTAGATAGAAAAAAAATTGTAGTTAGTCAGAAAAATGTTAAGAGAACCTACATGGACAATTGTTTGCTTGTGAGTCATAATGATCGATAAGCGGACCTCCATAGAAAAGATATTTGTTGGCTTGACAATAACAATGAAAGATAAAAAAAAAAATTCTACTTGGTGAAAAGATACATTGAATGGCACAAATCGTTTGAATCAAAGTTTACCAATTTCAATATCCGATCACGTTACCATAATGGGCCTAGAACGTCTATTCAAAAATATATTTTTTATGGAAAAATTGAAAAGAATTTTTCCAAATAGATTTGGTTTTGAATCTCACCTGCTGTATTGTGTGTTGTTATTGAAACACCTGAAAGACATATAAACAAATCAATTGGTCTTATGTAATTGGATTTTTAAAACTCATTTTGAACGGATATTTAGTACCAGCGTTACAACGAATACAGAGCGTCTGATACCTTCCTTTGTAGGGAAAGTTTTTGATAACGAACATATTTGAAACAATGCTTTTAGTGCAGAGGGGGTCATATTTTCCCTACTTCTCTAAAGGCACTATTGAAAATCTTTAAAAGTAATTATAATTTTGATTTATGAAAATTTTCTTTTATCAATAATGGTATATGAAAATTGCACAATATTCGGCGAGGAAAAAATCTCATTACCCTGAATAAATCATCCGTAGCCGTGATATACGGTGTGACACATCAACTGAAAAATGCATTCGTCCATTTAAGTGTGAACACCTTTGAATCAGTCCAGGTAAGAAATGATTGAATTTCGCTTAGTCTGACATTATAGAAACACTTTCATTGATAACAATAGATTTCTACACAATTGGTAACATTTCTTATCATGTGATCCGTTTTCCATGTACCACTGACTGTATGGTAGACGCGTCGCTTCAAACTGTTTTAAGCCGATAAAAACGCGACTCGAGGGCGCTGATAACTTTGTCGAGCAGTAACTCGTATACATACCCGGTGGGTTGAACACTTAACAAACAACTTTGCTTGTGGACCTCATATGATGCCATTTATTAACGATACCGAAAAACAAAGAATAGTGTCATCGCCATGGTGAATATAGCAAGTTCTAATCACTTACAATTCAATTTATTTCGATGCATAATTGAACTTATACCTGAAACCTGGATAGCTGTGTTTATCAACAAAAATATTCCATTTTGGTATAAATTTATTGTTGTTATAGCAGATATGATTTTAAGCAAAATTTTCAACTTTTCAACCATGGACAACCATTATATCATATGGCACCAGAACGTGCAGCGTCATGAGCATCTCACATGACCGGGAGCAGGACAAAAGCCACCCGGACAAAAGCCACCCGGACAAAAGCCACCCGGACAAAAGCCACCTGGACAAATGCCACCTAGGACAAAAGCCACCAAGGACATAAGCCACCTTGGACAAAAGCCACCCACTTATTTATTGTAATATACTAATAATATGAGTATAAAAATACTTTATTATATGATACCATACGATATGATTCATATGATTCATCTACTTACAATATTCTCATGAAAAAAATGATAATTTAAAAAAAGGTTTTTTTACCGATAACGAAGAAGCAGTGGACTAGGATCTTATTGGTTAATCTTAAGTTAATCTTGATGTTGTAACTATAGAATAAGTTAATAATTTGTCAAAATATTTTTTTTTACGCTTTTAACATATTTTTATTTCAAATAATGAAACACAGATTGGCGAACAAGCTATGATGGCTTATTTGAACGCCGCTCTTATACATGATACATAAAACTGGACACAATCACAAGAACATGTGAAACCTCAAAAGCTAAGAAAAATATGTGTAAATAGGTTCGAAATAAGTCTTCAAAAGTTGCTGGAATCGCTTAGTTTTGAAGTTGGCTGCAGCCTCAGCATTAAAATGATTAATATCCCTGATAGAGACATAATTGATAAATACACATAGACACTTGATAATGATCAATAAATTTATCCTTATCCCTACTATTAATCATTACATACATATAAACTTGCATTTCACGCACAATCAATTGGTTAATATACATTTTATACGATTGTGAATATGTTCACTTATTCATTCTGTCATTCTAATACACCTTTCGATATACAAACAAACATATCCACATTATCAACCTACATACATACACCACACTATTCATTCATTCTTACATTCATTACTTCATTCATACTCTCACATAATATGATAGATAGATTAATAAATTAATACATAAGTAAAAAAACAAATAGGAAGTATATGTGCATGTACGTTAATGTGAACTTTTACTTGCGTACCAAATGTATGACAGCAATCTCAAATGTGAGCATGTTGTTTGTGTGAGAGAATGTAATTTGTAAGTAAAATAAAAAAATGTATGTTGGCAATGTAGGCATGTCTATGTGTTTCTTGCTAGTGTATAATGATGTATATCTTTTTGTTGAATTTTTTTTATTTATAATGATATCTTTTGTATTTATAGGGTTTGTGAATTCATATCAGATTAATGCATTATGTCAACACGAAAGTATCATAGGGAATGTATTTTTGATTTGTATACCACAAACCTTTTCTTATTGTGTATGTGTATGTTTTAAAAATTTAAAAATTTCAAGGTTTTGAATTATTTGTATCTATAGGGGACATTGATTGATTTATTGATTTGATAACACGTGTATGTAAGAAAAGAATTTGGGAATATTATACATGTTTTTTGGCTTCTCATACTGTTTGGAAGGAGGCTTGAACTGTTTGACTTCATTCGTGTATTGTCTTGTCTAATAGAAACTCAAAATCTTATATACTAATTTTCTTGAAAATATCTTGAAATTTCAACATTGGTATCTTGAAATTTCAACATTGGTATCTTGAAATTTCAAGAAAGGAACTTGAAATTTCAACTTTTTTCTTGAAATTTCAAGATAAAAAAAACAAAACAGATGGCCCTAATATGCCACCGTATATAAGAACTACAGTATCTGTGTTGTTTGTTAAAACCTTTAAAAAAATTAAAGTTTAAAAGTTTTGTCCGGGTGGCTTTTGTCTGGGTGGCTTTTGTCCTAGGTGGCTTTTGTCCGGGTGGCTTTTGTCCGGGTTGTTTTTGTCCGGGTGGCTTTTGTCCTAGACCCCACATGCTCCCCCCTCCCCCCCTCATGGTCGAGTTTTTTTAAAAGCCACTCCATGAGCTCTTGGGGTTGAATATGCCAAACTTATCAATGGTGTCAGCTGATAGAGTAAGAAGACAGACAGCTGCTGGAAATATCATTATGAGCTAATCCAAAATGGTAAATATAAAGTCGCAAATATGATCGAAAACTGGACAATGACCCGCGTCAACAGGTCAAACTCATTTAAAGCAGTCATGGTACGACTGTTTTATAACTTCCACTGAAAGTGTTGATCACATATTGCAAATTGTGGATAATATGCACGCTTTTTTAATTCCATTATACGATCAAGAATGGCATTTAGGCTAGTATAAAAACTGAACAATATATATATGTTATTAAAATCACGAACTGACTCTTTACAAATACATTTATTTACGTTATTTAATTAGGTATGGTGTTTTGATATTATCAACCCAAAGAGCTATACAAATTACAAACCGTCTTGATGAGGGTTTTCCCAGGCATAAACATGTCTGAAGTTTTCCTTGTAAACACTACAGACATTGAAACATTGAATTCAAACATTAACAGGCATAGCGATACAATTATTGGGACGAAAACGTGACATTGCTCGGTCTCTTCATCTGCATGTATTTGTGCTTCATATACCCGAATGAATGGTCAAACTTCTTTGGTTTCTTTTCTGAAACCATATTATACAAATATAGTTTGGACAGATATCATTTCTAAGTCACTATTCGTCACTAGTCACTTCACATATATAGAGATTAAACATGATTTTGACTACCGTAAAGCTAACATGCATGCATGGCGACAACCTCTCGTACGAAATGCGTCGTTTGCATGTATTCCTCTATTATATAGAAGGGTTTAGGAACAACATGAAATATTACCAAATAGACGACGAATCAATAGTTATAAATTACTGTCAAATCTTCAATGTTATGAAGTGTAGTTCAAATACTGAAATTCGGAATACGTGTCAATGAAAATGGAAATGCAAATAATAAACGAAGATAAATATTGCGCTATTTAGTTCCAAACAAAAGATCTAGTGTTCAAATCAAACAAAATCAAGTCAACGATTCACGCCGGGCTCTCGTCAATATGGAATAAAGAGAGGGACTGAATGAAAAAGTTTGTCGCCATGGAGACATTCTACGATCTATGAGTACCCGGCAGCGCTTCCCAGTACAAATATACCCGTGTTACCCTGCCTTTCCTCTCTTAAAGGAACAGGAGCACGTTTGAGGAAAAATGAATTGATCGAATGCAAAAAAGAAAAATGATATAAAACTTTCTAATTGCAAACAACGTTTTCTGTTCTAAATCAAGCGTTATATATATAGGGTATTCTATAATGAATAAGAAAATTGATGTTAATACAAAAATTGCCGCCAAGAGTTTTTGCATTCTTATCGACATTTTTTCTACGACTTTCAATAATACGGTTGAGCAATGAGATGTTTAATCATTTGAACATTTGTCTTCATGCAGCAACAAAATTAAACACATGACATTTTAAACGTGCTACTGCCCCTTTATATTCATTAGGACCATTAAACCGGGAACCATAAACTGTTTTAAGCTGCTTTAAATTTAAAAATGAACTTGATTAATGTTATAGTGTTTGTTTGTTTGTTTGATGTCTAACAATAGACTCAGAGATGAAAATTTGATAAATAAAACTAAAATTTGAAAAAGTAAATAAATATGATGAAGAGGAGGCTGACATTTATTCAAATTCCTTTAAATGAGCTGTCAATTATTGTCATAGAATTAGTTACATTTTTATCTTGTTTTAGGGTCTGACTGACTGAATGTAATCTTTTTAAAGTAAATTTCTCTCGTGAGTATCATGGTAAGAAACGAGCGAAGTGTACAACCAAACGCATCAGGATTATTCAAAGGTAGTCCTATACCCCATTCATACGGCCACATTTGCTTACGTGTGTAACATTTGCATATACGCAAATTTTACTTACGTGTGTATTTGTGGCCGTATGAACGCATTTGCTCATGTGCAAATTTTGCTACCAGGAGAAAATTTGCACCTAGTAGAGGGTAGGTGCAAATGCATTTGCTACGGGTAAGTAAAAGCAATTTTTACGCTACCCTAAGCAGATCTGCCGTATGAACGCACAGTGTCTTCCTCCTCAATTCTCTGCTGTTCGATGTGCCAAGTAAAACACCAAAACTAAAGAAATAAGGTAATTTCCTGATTCTGCGAAGTCTTCTCAGTCTTATCACCTCCATGGCTATTGATGAAATGACAGAGTATGTGTCTTTGCTACGGATATACTTTGGGTTCTTAAAACGAACCATGAACGCATAGCAAATTTGCATTTGCTCACGTGAGTATATTTACTCACATGAGCAAATTTGCATATAAGCAAATGTTCGCCGTATGAATGGGGTATTACTCAACGACTGTACTTAAAGGGGCATACTACGTTGTGTTTTTTTGATAGTTTTATATTTTGAATTTTTCACTGATAATTGTACGTTAATGCTAAATGTATCATTTTGATAGTGTCAAAAATCTCATAACACAAACCAATTATCCATAGTCAGAGAACAAAGTATGAAGATTCACCAAAAAACCATGGGCGGCCATTTTGTGTGGGACACCTTTAATTCATTTTGTGAAAGAAAAAGGAAAGGCATGGCCAAACTTAACATTATATTTTGAAATTATTACTCCTCCATTTAGTTTAAATGCATTGTCTTTCAATTGAAACAATTTATTTTCATTTTTCTGACAACACCTTATTACGTATTATAAACGTTCTACTGTCCCTTTAAAACAAGGAGTTTTTAATCGGTTTTCATTCAGCATGTCAGACCACGGAATTAGAAATTGTAATAACACGCCTGTTCCACCTTGCATGGGAAAAAACACTCGATAGAATCGATCCTCTAAATGTCATAAAAACACCATCCAAGATAATTCCTGTGTTGTTTTGCTGCAATATTTAAACTTCTACTCAAAATGCTTTACAACTTTTTGATCATTTACAGGAATGTCCTCGTGTTTGATGCAGAAACTAGATCAATATGATATAAAAATTTCAATATAAGCATTTCTTATCTAGGCAATTGTGTAAAGGATTGACAGACATCAATAACAAGGGAATAATAGTTCAGGAAAGATAAGCGATTAACAAGCAGATTCAGAGAATATATATATTTCTACTGTTCAAAAATAGATAATAAAGAGGCACTCCGGGTTTTTTTTCTTTGCTGTGATAAAAAATTCATCATAAAAACCTTACAGTCTCACACCTTCATCTCAACATTGCATATATACCATAAATACTTGTTTTCAATAAAATCTAAAAACATCCAATTGACATGAATACAAGTTATTTATTCTATCTAATATTAGGTCCCCAAAAATATTTCTTGTCTTTACATACAGGCAAAAGTGATTGGCCGAAGCGAATTCTACAGAAATATAAAAGAATAGAGCTATTGGCTCTGTAGCTCTTAAGGCTTCAAAATTAAATTTGCTTTAAGAGTGTGGACAATGTGGTTCCAACCGAAGTAGAGGCCACACCAAATGTACATTTTAGATTATCAAAAATAGAGCCAGTGGTTCTGTAGCTCATCAGGTATTATTAGGTTAGAGGGTGTGGCCCCACTGTCCCTTATTAGGGACCCAAGGGCCACAAAAGCTATCAATCAAAATCCTCACTAGTTAAAGAGTATATTCACAAGGTTTCAGCTTTCTGGGCCTTTTGCCCTGGAGAAGAAGATGAAAATAGGAGTCTGTACACAAAGTTTCAGCTTTCTAGGCCTTATGGTTCTAGAGAAGAAGATGAAAATAGGTTCTTAGGGCGTGGCATATGTGGCCCTTATTAGGGGTCACATGGCCACCAAAGCTACAATTTATAATCTTCACTAGTCAAGTTGTCTGTACACAAAGTTTCAGCTTTCTAGGCCTCATGGTTCTGGAGAACGGACGGACGCCGGACACCATGCCCTAAGCCCATCGGGCCTTACAAAATATTTCAGCATTCTATGTCTTGAGTCCCAAAAGAAGACATTGAAAAAAGGGCAAAAAGGTTTTAGTAGGGGGCCACAGGGTCACCAGTTCTACGTATGAAGGCTATGTGATTTGGGACAACCGTTAATCAATTCAGAAATGAAAATTACTCAAACATTCAAAGAAAGTGTAAAAAGTTGTAAAGACCTTTGATTGTGTAAGAAGGCTACCAAATCTGCAATTGATAAATTAGGGTCAGGTTCATCAGCCCTTTTAAGTCGCTACACGCTAGGCCATATACAAATCTTGATTCCAAAACCAAGCAAAGATCTTCAGATTCGCAAACTTTGATAACATTTATGCCTCTTGCCATTAACGTTAAAATTGTCAGCCGTAAATCCTTGAATGACTGCCTTGAATAACCGCCTCCCTTGAATAATCGCTTGGTCAAATCAGTTTCACGATATGTGCCCTTTTGGTAAACACCGAGTCTCCAAAAATAATAATAAAATTGTCTACTCATTGGAAATTTTAAAATTAAGATTAGCTAATCAAGAGATTATGATTTGGCTAAAAGAAAAAACTAAACTATATAGCCACAACCTCGGTTAGTGCACACGCCTGATATTGCAGTCGGAATCCCAGAACAATCCAACATTCATAAATTAAAAATTATATTCGGCTTTCATATCTAAATATTGATTATTTTCAATTTCCTGTGATATTTTATTCAAAGTAAATAATATATTAAACAGGGATATCTTAATTTGGCGAATATATACACAGAGAGCATCAAGATGGAATTCGAGAAAGCTCATGCAGTTTTATCATATGCACACACAGCAATATTCTCGGGAGGAAATCGATTTTACAGGTGCATTATGTAGATTCTAGTTCACCTTCGCCTAAGTGTCAATCTACAAACAATATTTTACAGAACGATTAAGCCCAAAACCATGCAGTCATCAAATTCAGAATTAAAAAGTTAACAAAAATAACCTACCCGTTTCGGTGTAAATCCACGATGTTGTCAGAAACGGCGTGGTGTATTGATATCGTTGCTGAGAAAAAGTAACCAGTTCTAGTTCTAGGAAAGCAACCTAAATAAGGGCTTGCATTGTGTTGGTTGCGATGGCGCTGACCCTGTGTATTCGTTGCACCCTTAAGTTTTTCCTATATATGTCAACCCTTTTTGGGAGCGTTCGACTGTGACTGTTAGTGCAGATAGGCAATTATTTTTATACGAAATCGTTTAAGGCATGTTTAAAAGCGAATATCTTACGTGATCGATTTTTATGTTCTGTGCTTATGCTGTGTCAACTTGGATGGGGTGTAAAATAAGAAATGCTTTTGTCTCTACATACGGTGTAATAGAAAGAGAAAAACACATTATATCACTTTAACACTGCGAAAAAAATTTTAGAAGACCAATGCGATCAGAAACGATTAACGTTTTAAACATCATGTTTCAATGTTTTCTTGCTAACGGGAATACATTGCAGTTTTTTCCCTTGTCAACATCTGGGGAAAGGCTTGACGCGTTGGTTTGAAACTGACACAGGCCGAAACCAGAGACAAATAACTTTTTTTCTAGGCCTAATGTGGAAAAGGATACAATTAATCTAATAAGTGTGTAATTCAACCTATTGCTACAGTCATTGCTATAAGTGATACACATATACGGATTTTGACTGCAATTTTTATATCTTTAATTTAGTCCCCACAAGTTTATTTTTAAAAGAGCTTGGGCAATGCAATTGACAACTTTGTAACTGCATTTGGGTCAATCACAAGTTTTTGTATTCTCCCACCAGATGCTAAAGCAAAATATTGAAGAGCCATTACGTGAGTTGTTGTGAATCCTTTATGCAAAATTTTATGAATAGTGTCTTTTGTATCGACTGATTCAGGAAAACATCAGTTTAAAGCTTAGTTACGTTTGAAGTCGGGATTGTATGAAGACAATGGCGCCCCTCAAATGATCAAACGTAACTATAGATGTTTAAAATCTATATCAGCAATTATCAGCTGCGTATCAAACCTTAAATGTAATTACTGAAGACACGGAGTGGATTTTTAAAGGAGCTATCTGATAACACTTGTTTGGGATGACTTTTCTCATCAAACAGAAATATTATATTGTAATCTACTTTATCATTTTCATGAACAATGTAAGTCCATCGCGTAATAGAATGGCATTAAGAAAATGTAACAATGGCCTCAATTTCAACCAGTGAGCTGAAGTAATGAAATCTCTTTCAATCTTGTGGACACTGTTCAGTTTCGATCCTCCAATTTTTACTCAAGAAATTTGCTCAAATTACAAACTCCTGATTTACGATTTGAGCTACTTGCGTGTGACAATGAAAACCTCAAGATACGGATACTTCGACCTAATGGGCGCGAATCTAGCAGGCAACGAGACAACCTGTCTGTCGCGTACCACCCCATTGACCCTACATTGTATGTGAACGTGTACGCCTCAGCCTGCTTGTAAGAGCGGAAATATACGCGTGTCTATGGCAGAGGTGAGTTTTGTTTACGTTTTCAGTGTAGATTTTGTTCTTATATCTCGAGAAATGTGAAGAGTTAGAAGTACCGTATTTCCTCGAATACAACCCCGGGGTTCTATTTCGTTCAGTACCCCCTTACCCCCCGGGTTCTATTCGAGGCCCGGGTTATAATGGAGGCCGGGTTGTATTTCTTCAGGTCTGAATTGACGTTTCAAAATCTTCTAGGAATGGCGTTTTCATGGAAAATTATTGATCTAGTTCTACATATCTCGTGGCATTTCTGTTGATATTCATTCTTTTATCAAAATCCGTATCAATCCCTGCAATATACGGTTTCCGTGAAGTATATACTATCGACATATTATACCAGTATTTATGTTAGACCCGGGTTCTATTCGAGACCCCGGGTTCTATTCGAGACCCGAGTTGTATTAATGTCAGCACCCCCTTACCCCCCGGGTTATATTCGAGGCCCGGGTTGTAATGGAGGCCCGGGTTGTATTAGAGGAAATACGGTAACTGTTCTATACTTAAAGGAATAAATGTTAAGTCAACTGTAAGCCCAAAATGGGCTTTGTAGTATCATACTAGATTTCTTCCGACAATTCAGTATTCATGCACTATTTTCTTTACAAAAATGAAAATATATTACAATCAAATATACATGAATGGAAATTTAATCATTTATTGTGGCAAATGTGGTTCCCCCCTTACTTTAGACCACAGGGTCACCAAATGTACAATTTGGAATCCTCCTTATCTAAGTTAAGAGTTTGCACACAAAGTTTAAGCTTTCTAGGCCTGATGCTTCTTGAGAAAAAGATGAAATTAGGTTAGAGGGTGTGGCCCCAGTGCCCCTTATTAGGGGCCACAGGGCCACAAAAGCTACAAATCATAATCCTCACTAGTTAAAGAGTATATTCACAATGTTTCAGATTTCTGGGCCGTTTGCTTCTTGGGAAGAAGAGGAAAATAGGGCGTGGCTCACAAAAGCTACAATTTATAATCCTCAATAGTCAAGGGGTCTTTACAAAAAGTTTCAGCTTTCAGGATTATATGATGAAGAACATGAAAAGAGGTTTTAAAGGCATGACCCCTCTGGCACTTAATAGGGATCAAAGGGCCACCAAAGCTACAATTTATAATCCGCACTTGTCAAGGAGTCTGTACACAGAGTTTCAGATTTCTAGGCCCTGTGCTTCTGGAGAAGAAGATGAACATGGGTTTTACGGGCGTGGCCCCTGTGATACCTATAAAGGGCCACAGGGCCACCAAAGCTACAATTTATAATCCTCAATAGTCAAGGAGTCTGTACACAAAGTTTCAGCTTTCTAGGCCTTATGCTTCTGGAGAAGAAGATGAAAATAGGTTTTTAGGGCGTGGCCCCTGTGGCCCTTATTAGGGGCCACAGGACCACCATAGCTACAATTTTTAATCCTTAATAGTCAAGGAGTCTGTACACCAAGTTTCAGATTTCTGGGCCTTATGCTTCTGGAGAAGAAGTCAAAATTCCACAAAGTTTACGGACGGACGGCGGACACCATGCCATGCCATAAGCCTATCGAGCCTTACAGGCCAGATGAGCTAAAAAGTGTCTCTGACATAGCAGCGTACACTTCCGCTCTTACAAGCAGGCTGAGGCGTACACGTTCATATGGCCCAGGAGTGATGCATTCGGTTCACGTGAAATGCACAAGCCCATCCATACTGTCGCCTTGTTGAGAGAGAATGACTTGAGTTTGATACTATGATATAAATGTTTGTAACATATGAAGAGTTTATTTCAACACATTGCGTTCAAATGACTTATCGATCATCAACGTCAGTATGAAGTTACAAAGAAGCGAAGGAGAAATTTATTCAAATTTTATCAAAGGTGTTATTCGATAACGACAGTTTATTGTTCGGCTTACACAGCATTGCTGTAAAGTAATCGTTGTGATCCAGATAGAAATATTACATTAAAGGGACAGTAGCACGTTATTAGGGGTATTATAAGGGGATTTCAGGAAAATTAAAATAAATGGTTCCAATTGAAAGACAATATATTTAAAATAAATGAAACAGTAATAAATAAACTATAAAATGTCAAGTTCAAAGATGCACTTCCTTTTTCTTACACATAATGAATCAAAGGTGTTCACAAGAAAATGGCCGCCAATGGACTTTATGTGAATCTGTATAATTTGAAGATGAACATATATATTTTAGGACGTGGTCCCGTGGTGCTTATTAGGGGTCTCAGGGACACCAAATCTATTAATTATAATAACTTAGCTAGAGATTTTATACACAAGATTCCACCATAGCCTTTTGCATCTGGAGAGGAATATTGATAAAGGCTTAAGGGCCTGATTTCAGTTGCTAGGGGTCGTAGGGTCAGCAACTCGATGAAGAAGCACCCCCTTCAGCTAAGAAGTATGTACAGTGTACAGACTAGTAAAAGTTATCCATTTAAGGTTTTGCGCCTTTTTACGAATTGTACTCATCAGGATCATGATCTTCCTGAAAGACCGGAATAATCGCAAGTGGTTTATTAATTTCAACCACCTATGTGATCCAGTGACTATTGGAGGCATTCAATTGTTTTTTCAAGATGCCATTATAATACAATTTAAAACAAAATTGAAAACAAAACTATCATCTTAGGGAATTTTATAGTGTAAACATTGAAATAGTCACAAGAAGTTATGGGTTTAATACCTGCGAGAAGTACTTTTAGAAAACCAATTGTAGGACACGTTACATACCGCATGACATTACGTCACCCACAGAGCGAGAGGGAACCTGTCAAAATGGAACTGTTGATTTGTTTTTGTTTTCACGTCAAATAAGGTAAATTATAAAACCCCTGCAACCAAACTTGTCTCTTTGCTATTCAACAAGCAACTATAATCTCTGCAACCAAATTAGTGTTTGTCAAGACACGAAAAGTGATGGATATTTGCTAGAAAACAATTTGGTTGCAGTTGCCTATAAGGGACTGCAACCAAACTCGAAAACTCTTCGATTTCATTGCGATTATACATTCTGCAACCAAACTCAAGGCTTCAAGGAAATAATTGATTTATAGTAAATCATTTTAGCTGTCAGAATATCTTCATTTCAATCATTTTCAAGGAAAAGGTTGCATTTTATTGATGTTTTAGACACCCCGTCATTCAGACCCTTCAATTACTCTTAGGCCAAAAGGACGTTCAAAAGTTTATTTGCAATGCTCTTTCAAACCCGGCGTGTATTCAATGATTCAAGTTACGTGCTCAGGTCACAGTGCCTTCAATGAACTACCAGTGATTGAACGTGACTTGGTAAAGGTACATGATTTTGTCACAGATGGCCTGGTAGTCAAGTGCAGTCTTGTTCCGACGGTTGCTAGCATACAACACACACGCATGCTTCAAATGTGCTTGTTATTCAACACCACAGTGTAGGAGCGGTGTACTCGCGATTTTCAGTACTATGCACGTGTACTCAATTTGGCAGTACTGCTTTGGAAAATCATAAAAGGCGGACCCGAGTTTTTGTACGTAGCTGGTTAAATCAAAATCCCAGGGCCAAAATAACGGTATAATTTAGGTATTAAGGTTTCCAACCATTACAATATAAACTTTCAAAATCCAAAACAGTTAAATAAGAAAGCTATCAGGAAGTGAAAACCAATCAAGTTGTCATTTTCCCGTTTCTTTTGATTTTTCATGTTTTATCGTTTATAAACATGCATGAGCTTTTGACCCAACTTTCTAGATATAACTTTCGACATTCTCTGTGAATTTAACCATGATTAGTGCAGTATTTTACTATTTTAGCTAATGTATGCAAAAATAGATAGTACTCAATCATTCAGTACTGACGTGCGCGCACCCAGTTCTGAAGTGCAGGTGTACTCAGTTATGAGGTGTCGGTACATGGTGAGTGTACACAGTTCTTGTGTGCTTTCAATAGGACGACTAGTAAATTAACGACATTTGTATATCAATATGTTGCAGTATTTATCAAATAATAAATAAATTATTTTGCGACATATTTGGATATATTGAAATGTTATTTCTTTACCTTTCTCAGTGGTGTTTGTTTTCAAATTTGACATTTTCGAATCTGACATTCGCAAAAGGTTTGTAAAATATCGGTAGGTGCATAACATTATTAACTAGAAGATATAAGATAGACATACATGATAAGGAATAAATAAAGCCAATGATTAAAAAACAGAACCCCGCGCTTTTGTTTTGATGTTTGGACTACAAGCTATGATTTAACATGCAATGACATGAGGATTTTCACAGACATTTTACAACGTTTTTGAAAACCTACAAACGTTTTCAAATGGAGTCAAATATAAAAATACAAGTAGGTAGAGTCGTCTATATCCCCCGCCGTTTGGGATATACTGATGTCGTAATCTGTTCATTATTGTCAATAGTTTCACAATGCAACTTTCTTTGTTTTTGAATAACACTGCTGAAATAAAGAAGTGAAAATACCCAAAGACACATTTAACATTCTTTATACATATGAATTTGTTTTGATGAGCTAGGGCATACAGTTTTAAGTAATGCTCTAGGAAAGTTACGTTTCCAGGGAAACCCTCAAAATTCAAAATCAAAAGAAGTTGAAGCCCCCAAAGGCACATCTACACATACCAGTTGATCCATATACCAAGTTTCGTTGAGCTACGTCCTACAGTTACTAAAGCCTTGTATTACTGTATACTACCCATAGTTACCATTCCCTATTCATGTTGTACAATTTCCAGGAATAAAAAAAAGAAATTTGCTAACCCTGAGCAAAGTTGCTACACGTTCATACAGCGGGATTTACTTATGGTAGTAAAAAATTCGACATTTACTCACGGTAGTATGGCATTTACAACTGCCCCTGACTAGGTGCAAATTTGCTTACGGTAGTGAAAATTTTGCTCACGGTAGTAAAATATACATATGTGCAAATGCGTCCATACGGCGATTTTTACTCATATGAGCAAATTTGCATATGTGTAATGATTTACCCGTATAAACAGGGCATAGTTGGGCGGGGAATAAAAAGGTAATGTTTTTGAGACTCTATTCACTTGTTTTCTTTGATTCATTTTTATGTTTTGAAAACATCCTCAACCTAAATCTAAAAAGCTTACTGTTACTACTTCAAATTTGAAATAAAATTTGAAAAACGACATGTCTTCTTACTATGTTTAAGGCGTTATGATAGCTATTTCAACTGCTTACCACATACCGTAAATCACAAAGGTGACAAGATCCACATGTTAACAAAAAGCATACTGTATACATAGAAACACTTGTCTACACTTGTCATGCTACTAGATGTCTTTTGGACCTCAACAAATCGATTGGTCCCTGGGTCTTCCAAATAAGAAGCCTTGTGCAAAAAAAAAGAGAACATAGAGAACAGTTCTGAACATATCAGCCTTATAATAAGCTTTAAATGCATGTTGGCTTCACTGTGACTTGAAAATAATGTAAAAGTCATCAAAAACAAATTGGCCCGGTGTCTTCCTAAAATAGATTCATAAAAAGAATCCAGTGAATGACTCTTGTGATATCACACTAACAAGCTAAACATGCAGGTAAAATTGATGATAAATCAAAGTTCTGCTGTGACCTTGAAAACAATCTAGTGAATCCAGTGGACGCTTCTCGAGATATCCCGCTGACAAGCTTAAAAATGCATATATGCAAAAAATGAAAAGAATCAGGTCAACAGTTTTTGAGTTATTCAATTTCATTTGTTCGTACGTACGTATACGTACCGACGGACGGACGCTGCCCAATACTATATCCCCAGCTTCGCGCTAAACGCGCGGCGGTGGATAACTATGGTGTATTATACCCAAGATCTGCGGTAATTCAAAAGTTTTAAAAAGTAGGCTACATCATAGCGAGCCGTTGTTGTGAACACAGCAACCGTACAACGGCCACAAACAAACGTCCTCACGCTTTAGCATACAACAGGGTGTGATGAAGAAGGGTTTAAGTTACTGCGCAATTTAGTAACTACGTCTTTGCATGGTTAGGTCGATTCTTTCTGCTCGTTGATAAATGTCACTTGTCATTACTGAAGAGTATTTTATGATTAAATTTAATTAGATTATCATTTCCTTTTCATTTGTACAATCACTGAATTTGCAAAAAGGCATTACATTGCTTTTATTGTAATTGAGAGAACATGTTTAGTGTTGAAAAAAATAGAGCTATTGGCTCTGCAGCTCATCAGGCTTCATATTTAATTTTGCTGTAGGGTATGTTCAATGTGTTTTCCCCCTTTGTAGGGCCACAGGGTTACAAATCCTAGAATTAAGTATATAGACGATAAGTTTCAGTTTTCTAGGCGTTATATACTTCTGGAGAAGAAGATGAAAATAGGTTGTAGGGCCGTGGCCCCTGTGGCGATTATAAGGGACCAAAGGGCCACAAAAGCTACAATTTTTAATCCTCACTCGTCAAGGAGTCTGTTCACAAGGTTTCAGCTTTCTAGGCTGTACGCCTCTGGAGAAGAAGATGAAAATAGGTGTTTAGGGCCACAGGGACTTGTAATGCAGAAAACAACAGAGTAAAAAGCTTTTTTAGTCGACGTGTTTAGGGCGTGGTCCCTGTGGCCCTAATTAGGGCCCACAGGCCCACCAAAGCCATAATTTTTAATCCTCACTATCCAAGGAGTATGTACACAAAGTTTCAGCTTCCTAGGCCTTATGGTTCTGGAGAAGAAGTCCAAATTTCACAAAGTTTACGGACAGATGGATGGAAGGACGCCGGACACCATGCCATGCCACAAGCCCAGATGAGCTAAAAAGTAATCACTGGATGTAATGTGTACGCGAGGACGTTCGTTGTTACTGATCAGTCACGTGGCTATTAGAGCGAGAGACGAGTTATCATTGTCCTGATCACAACATGAAAACTAAATCATCATCATAATTCTTACAATCCTGTATCAATATTGTTATATATCTTCTGCTAAGGTTTAACCATTTACTCATACACAACGAGAAGTCTTGAAAACATATATATGTTTGTCTTTTTAAACTTGATCACTGCAGTTACGTTGTTTGAAGTCCTCACCGCATGACCTCTTTCGTTTACTAACATCTAAATATATCAACAAATCTAAAATATAATCATACCTACTTAACCCTGAATAAACCTAAAACAGACTGCAAATTTTGAAAGAGTTGCGCATTGCATTAACGAAGTTTGGACGAGGTGAATAATTAATCTTGAAACGAATCGTAGTGTACGGATTGTTCAGTCTAGGTATACGGATCGTTAGTGATTGCACCAAACCTAGTGTACAGATTGTGGTGATTGAGATTTCTTGAATAAAACGACAGTAGTGTGATAAAATGTTACATTTTCATTTGAAATAGTTCACTTACAGAATGTGACATCATTCAGAACAAAATTTCTCATTTAAGACTACCAAAACACACACTAGCTATATAGATATTTCCCTCCCTAAAAAAACATCAGTTTGAAAGAAGTACCTGTATGGCAAATTTGGCATTTCAGTTCTCTGTGACTCTGAAAGTTATTGTTATTTAAAAAGCAAATATCCCCAGAAATTGAACTTTTTTATTTGAGTGTTGCTCTCGTTGTCCGTTTCTACACTTCAAAATGGTTGTTCCATCCAATGTCACCAAATCATACCGTAAACACGTGTTCGCCTGGAAACCGTTATGTTGGTGTAGGATTTTGATGAAGAATTCGATTTTTAGTTACTTATTTGAAAATACTTTACAGGCTGTACGATGTAAGACAATAGTGAAATCTTAGACAAAAGATTATATCATTATATACCCTCAGTCGAGCATTGCACGTCTTTAGAATATCTAGTTTTAACGAGAGGTTTAACAAAGGAAAGCTGGAAACACGAATGAACATGAATACTTGGAATTTCCATTCCAATTTAAAAAGCATTCTATTTCAATTTCAGGGAGTACTATAATAAAAACTAAAACATTACAATCGCTAATAACCACACACTTGTTGAAAACGTCATCTGCTTTGGATTGGATTGACTACCCTGTCTTCCTATTTGTCTGATGATGTGAATGATTAATTCTAACATAAATAGTGTCCTATGTATGTTTAAGGAGCTGATGAATGTAGAGGGTCATTGAGGCAGTGCAACACGCTTTCTGTAAAAATGTACAAAGTTATAAAATTACTGATAAAACGGTGTTTTTGATAATGTTAAACGTATTGTATGTGTTTAAAATGATAGACTTGCATTGAATAGACAATTTAATAGTTTTTGGGTTTTTTTCAAAACAGTTTTGGGGGAATTTATTAAAGAATTAAATCCAATTCATTCAGGCACAATCGGTACCCTCGATCAGCACAATCCGTATCCCATATAAAACATGATCGGTAACATTCCGTACACCGAAAACTTGGGCAATGAAAATACATGATAAACTTTGACAACAGATTATTAAACATTCATACACTGCCATACCTTGAAATTTCGCCATTGCTTGTAGTTATTATTTAAGCAATTATATATCATACACATTTTTGATAAAGTGGACATTAAATACTTTTAATGTAGGAAAAATGTACAGAGATCGTCGAAATTTCGGTGACATTTATTGACAGGCAGTTACCAAAATGTTAGTTTGCAAAACAACAGCAAAATTTATCTTCTATTTGCTTTCATAGGTCCGTGCATAGATATCTGCTCATGAAGTAATCGATAGTTAAAAGTTCATATTTATTCATAAAATGTTCGAAATCGTATAAAATTTACATATCATTGTGATTGAATGTCTCGCTCCTCGCATTAAAAGTGACGTGACAAATCAGTGACAGCGAACGTCCTCACGTACACATTACACCCAGTGGTAATATAGATCCTACATTCCCTTTCCTTTACAAGACCATGTGTAGTGTATACTGTTAACGCAAGATACACAGATAATCTTAAACTTTTGTTAGAGGGAAGTACAAACCTTTCGTTTTCTCAAAATGGACATGTATTTATATCAGTTCAATCATTCATTCATGATACCAAACGATTTGAGTAATACGGGTATAAGTGTATACAGTTCTCTTCTTGTTATTGTCTTTCTTTCGTATCCCTTTACTGTCCAGTATCTGTCATCTTGTGTATAAACATATGTGTTCAATATTGTTAATACCAAGGAGAGGGTGTTCTAAGTTGGACAACTTGTTCCCAATCCTATTCTTTGTGAATAAAAAATGTTTAAACCACAGATCTATAATCAAACAGAATCATCGATGTTAAAGTTCAGAATTCTTGTACAGTTATTTATTGCTCTACAGTTAAGGGTTGGCACAAGATACACAGACATTCACACAATTGATCATGTGGTAGAAACTTTGATTTATATGTTTACTAATTTACATATATTGAAAATCTGTAGAATAAGTGGTTTGTACAGAATACAGATATCCATCACAGGGTCATCATCATTCAATATCTGAACATTTGTAGATTCATCTCCTGCTCTACAGATGATGAACAAAGGAAAGTCACTGGTTACACATTCTGTCACACATCAACAAACTTCAAATCTGGAAGTTCTGTAGAACAAAGTGTTGGGACAGGGTCATCGTACTTCAAACTACAGTCAGACCTTGATAATCCGAACGCTTCCGTTTTTCAACAAAAATGTGCGGATTGTGAAATGTTCGGACTACTGAAACAAACCTAACAAGTTGGAGTATCTCCCCATTGAATCTACAGACAGACCAGAACGTATAAATTTAGAATATCAAATGAGTTTATTTCATATACATTGGTCTATCACGTAATCATGGAGTCCATGTATGTATGCTCTCATGCTATCACACAATTTACTACAATCACAAACTCAAGAAACACAAAGCTAGACATTTCAATTTATTACAATCATAAACTACCGACACGCTCAACTCAAGTGTCAATCCACAGTCATTGAAGTTTACCGATCCGTTCAGTGTGTTGATCACTCATCCGAACACTTTTGATGAACGGCCGGATTAATGAAGCAGAAATAGTCATAATTAACTAATCCGTTACAGCTTATTGGCTCTCCAGAGAGGCAGATCAAGTCATAATGGTGATCCAATCCCTGTTCTAATAAGACCAGTTCCTTGATTTCTTGGAGATTCACTTAGTACCAAACATTTGCTTCACAAATCTTTAGGAAAATCCAGCTACTGAAATCACTTCTTGCAGGTAAAGGGCGGTTGTCATCGTGGCATTTGTTATGATTTAGTGGCCAAAATAGGGAATTTTAAACAGTCTCCATTGCACAACTAATTTTGATAGCATCCAGTCAGGTTCTCTCTGTCTAGCACACAAAGTTGGTTTATTTCAACAGAGGTCGGATCAACATTTTACGACTTGATCTACCTCTGTTTTAAAAAATACTACTAAAGTATATAAATAAAGCCACAAGATGCAGTTGTCTGTCATAGAATCAATTTATTTAAGGCATTGAAAATCCTGAATAAATCATTTACAGTTATGTACAGTGAATAAGCCATTGGGGACAAAAAATAAACAGATATTCATGAAAATTGTTTGAATTCTGTGAATTACTGTGAGTTCATCACTGCATTTCAATAAATGAATTTAGGATGGACACAAAATAGATATTCATGGCTGCTCTAGACTCTGCTAATCTGTCACGAGGAGTCGTCTGTAGAAAGGTGTTGTATTTCCTGTGTTCCTTGCTCTCCCAGCAGTCTTAGCACCGAGCTGTACATCTTCCTGCAACAAGGTCGTCATCGAATATTAGGAATTTATTGATTTACAACATCGTTTTTCCATATGAATCTTCATTACAAATGTTATTGCTCTCTATTTTCTTTGAACAAAACCCAAAACTCATATCTTAACAACTTTTTTGTGTGTTAAATTTTCATCATTCTCATATCATGATAAAAAGTATCTGGAACTTGGCGTGAAAAATGTCCTCAGAATAATCTTTACTTTTCTTTCACCAACTGTGCTTAGAGTTCAGTAAATATTCAAAGTACGTATATCATTCCTGTCTGGAACCAATTATATTTTTCTCGCTATCTAAAAGGATCATGATTGACAAATATCAAGCTTGTTACACGATTTGGTGACTCCAGCAACTTACCTGAGTGTTCGGTCGACGCCCACCCCTCTTTTCCTCTCCAATTCCTTAACAGCGGAGGTGATGTCTGGTATAAGGTCAGTCACTAGAGATGGGACGATCATCGCTACTCTCTCTAGTATCTGAAATACTCCTTCAGCTTGCAGCTTGATATACGTACTGAGAAACCTTCTCAGGATTGGGTGTAAGTCGGATCTGAAAATAATGGAATTTGAGCTTGAAGAGGCTGTCTCTTGTTTTCAAGGAAAAGCTTTGTTTTGCACATTTTGGGAGTTGAATTTTACCAATGGTATTATTTTGGGAGATATATATATATATATACATTTATTACAAGAATAAGGTTGAAAAGTAAGAAAAACTTCAATATGGCAATGGAGAAAGCTTACTTAGAGCAGACATCATTATATAAAAACAGATCCATTTCCACATGATCAATTGTACACAGTCATACTGTCATGTCACATGTATTATGTTTTGTCGTTTCCGTAATTCTTTTATGGCCTCTTCTTTTATTTGGAATTTAGAGTAACTTCCCTCTGCTTTTTACCCGAATTCAAATTTTAAAGTTACGTCCCTTTTCCTATTGCTTGGAATTTTTAATGGACGGCATGTTCCGTCAAGCAGCTCCGTCAGCACAAAAAAGGATAAATACACCACCATAAAGTATGTATTGTATCCCAAATGAATGAATATATAATTCTAACATGTAAAACACGTTTCTATCAGGTTTTAGGTGTAATTGGGACTAAATCAGTGATATTTTTCATATTCTCACTTTCCCGCATTGTTTTGCTCAATACTGCATTTGCTAGGACAAAGGTATTTTTTGCATATTATGCACATTTCCAGTTGTAAATATAAGCCTCATTTCCATGTACATTTGTTTCTCTACATATCTATCATTATATCTAATAGAAGTAGGATTAAATCAATTCATGTGTAATTTTATCAGTATGTGTATACATGTATTGGCAAAAACCCAACTGTTCACCTTTTACGTACGCTTCAATCACTATCAGTGTTGTTATTCTAGGCTTTATCAGTGCTATATTTCAATCAGGTTTCAGTGTTTTCACACAACAGTTCTGTGTATCAGTAATATATTATGGTTCTAAACACATCAGTAATTTTTCATGTATTAGTATAATTTTATGGTGCTAAACAAAAGCTTCTTGTGAAGTTTTGTACATTGCAGATCTTCACCGCACGTCTTTGTGTGAATAAATTATGACCAGCTCATAATGCTGTTATGTTCAATGCTTAACAGTACACCTACCTTGGTAAGTATAGAAAGGTAGGTAAAAATCCTAGAAAAGTAAACACTCTTTTCAAGTCCCGGTCATAATTTTTGTAACAGAATTGATGTTGGTTATTGTTGTATAAATGATATTTCTAGGGTCTTGTCAAATTTCACTGCCTTTTAAACGGAAGTAGCAATACCAACTGAAGATGAAACAAATACCAATTGTGGAAACCTGAAGAAATAAAATTCACAAAAATGTGCTTGTGACCTCTTTAAGTGATAACATGCAAACAGAATAAAAGACTTACAAGGGCAGTGTGGTAGAGTGGATGACGCTGGCCTCCAGGAGATGTTTGCTGATACTGGCTGCGTGTTGTTTGATGGCTGGCTGGTTGCCTAGCAACATGTATTCCAGGATGGTTCCTAACAACAACCTGCAATCTCTGTGTGGAGAATGGTAGAAAGATGAGCTGACACAGAATCTCAAAGTCCAAACAAATGTATCCAATGAAAAACAGAAAATGTTCCTCTTGTTAGAAAACTCTGACTTGACGGAGCAGTGAATAGAGAATTGAATGGTGACAATGATAGAAAACTCATTGGCAAAGGGAGATAATTCAGAGAAGAATAACACAACATTCACACCCCTTAAAAATAGTGACATTGATGGTTGGAGTAAAGGGCAACAATCAAGAGGCATTAATTTACAACAATGTCATTTTCGTGATAGCACTATCTATATAAGTCCAAATTCTAGGATTTGTATCCACCCCCTTGGAGTCACAATCGGCACTAACCATATCAGCTGCTTACAAATAGCCAATTTTGCCGTGATAAATTACGTTATTGTTACATACAGAACCCAGCTGAATTCATTTGAAATACATGGCATTAAGAGAACGTATCATGAAAGTTTACTTTGAATGGGATGGGAGCCATCATGCCTTCTACAACTGACTTGACATTCTTATTCATTCCTATGGTCATTTCTTCCTTAGTAAAATAAGGAAAGCATGCATGTTGCACATGTGATAATTCTGACCACTAGGTTTGAGATTAGTTGTAGCTGCTGGGAGAGAAAGGGTTTAATTCTATGGACCAATATAAAAATGTCGTACCTTGCTATAACTTCTCCCCCTTTTGTTCTCTGTAGGACCTCCGTCATATAGCCCAGACCCTGTAAACAGAGTATCAGTGTTACGTAAAGGATAAAAACAGTTCTTGAGGGCTATTCTTTCAAAGAAAGTTTGTTGCCCTAGGATAGGCGAAGGGGGAGGTCCAATGTTCAAGACACTCTATTGCCAAAAAATTTGCTGATTAGTTCTGGAGTTGAGAGCTATAAACTGTCACCAACAAGTGAACATCTCAACTTAAAAACAGTGATATATGAAGAGCAAAATCATATGATACTACCGATCTTCTATTCTCTAACATATCCTGGGGGTTTGCTTACAGGTTTACTCGAGAAAAGAATAGAAAAGTACACAAATTTGATGCCAAAGATTTATATAATGTAGTATTCACCAAGGATTTTAACAACCTTTAACTTGTGCCTAGTGAATGAGTTTGAATCAACACTGCTTGGGCAATATTTCCGCCATGGGTGGCAGGTTATTTGTCCTCATAAAGCAGAAGAAAATTCATTGCATTTAAAAAGGCAGTGAAAAGGACCAGTCTACATTTAAAGTCATATGAATAAGGCTAATAATTTCAATAATGATACTGAATCCAACCTTTTAGGTAATAACACTGTGTTCAGGAAATGCAATTTGTTCAAAAACCAATCATGTAACTGGCTTAATCAGCCTTCACAATCAGTTTGTATGTTTGAAGTACTGGTCCAATTGTTCAATCACATTTTCTGTATTAGTTTCAGACAAATGAAACAGGACCATAACTCACAATAGAGGCTGAGTGCGGCACTGTGAGGAGATTCTTCATCTGGAGAAAGTGGTTATGGACGATCTGTAACACTTGGTGGCGCAACTCTAGTGAGTCTGGGCTCGGTGTCTGGACGTACGATCCACACAAGGAACTCTGAAAATGGTGGACATGATCATAAACACAAGACATAGTCATCTTTGTTCTCTTTATGTGATCCATTAAAGCGGCAGTAGCACATTTAAGGCGGACTAAAAGATGACGTTAGATAAATGAAAATTAATAGTTCCAATTAAAAGACAAAGTATTTAAATTAAATGAAGCAGTAAGAAACAAATATCTAATCTACAGTTCAGCCATGCCATTCCATTTTTGTACACAAAAATGAATTAATGGTGTTTACATAAAACTGGCCGCCAATGGACTTTATATATATGTGAATCTTTTTAAATTGTTGATTTTTGACACTAGCAATATAATACATTTAGCATTAACATACAATTTTCAGTGAAAAATATAAATGTAATATGTTAAAAAATTTGCTATACTGCCCCTTTAAGGTCCTGTATTAGAGTAAAGAGAAATAGAACAGGAGCAGTTACCCTTAAAGAAATGATTGCAATAATAGAAATGATAAACTCAAAGATATTGATAACAATCTTTAAGAAGAATTATTGGTAACAATCTTTAAGAAGATTTCCCCTTTGAAGAGTTCTAAAAGCTCAACACCATTGATGTAAACTTTTATACAAATCAAGTTTTTTTGACAAAGCATTTAAGTAATTTTATTGGGACACTGGGCATGCCTGTGTCACTGATTGGAAAAGGCTGGCAAAATAAGGTACATTCTACCAATGTTCCAGGATGAAGTGGAGACTTTATGTTAACCTGTGAATACTTACCACTAGTGGATGCACGTGTGAAACGCTGGAGCCAGTTGATTTCTGTTAATAAACAGGACATACAACCTTTATTGAAAAAATAAATAGAATGGGCTCTTTTCATCTATCTGTCTATAAAATTCATTAACGTGAATGTCCATCCAAAAAAGAACCTCTCTTTTATGATACAATTTATAGGCAATATTGGATATTGCCTTTATATCTTTGTTTATATTATATTGGATGAAATATTACTTTGCCATTATAATGATTTTATTACTATATTGGTCACAATTTTACTACGCTATCATTATGTCGTTATTGTCATTTCTGATAATCAATTCTATGCTACCACTCACCAAAGGAAACTTTGGAAGATAAAGATTGACTATATCTCCGAGACGCCTGGTAACATAAGGTGCTCTCTTAAAGTCCAGTTTCCCAAGACCTTGAACAAACTGCAAAAGAATGTTTTTCCTCTCTGTCACTGTTATCAGCTAATAAAACATTGTATATGTTATCAGTCCTGACAAAGAGTTGTAAGTCATACTGGTTTATATATGGGTTGTGTAGCCAACGCAGGTAATAATGCAGGTAATAATGTATGAATATACAGTGCAGAGTTCAGTTGACGATTATCAGTGTAGTTCAGCAACAATTGATAACGACAGTTAGAATGGGTGACCTGCTTCATTACTGGATAGTCTGAGAGCTTGTAGAGTTGATTCACTGCCCCACACTGTGACACAAAGATGAGAGTAATGGGGCAAGCCAAGAGACTTTATTCATATATGTCTAAAAAGCAGTACAACTGGGTACCCGGAGTAGGTTGTGCTTGTAAAGCGCTGCGATTGGCTGCTCAGGACAATAAACATACCGCTCCTTGAGCTTGCATACAGTGTGGATATACATGTATGCTTTATAAATTGCCTATTGCCCAGGGCGGGCACTTATTTTTTTAAGCAACTTAACCTATTCTCCTATTTCTAAATAATTTTGACGCTTTTTTGCTTATTAGCTCAAGCTTATCCATAATTAGAGGAAATATGGCATACATAATATAATTATCATTATTGGTCACCTTTATTGCCAGCTCTTACCAGATGGAGAGAACTCCGAACAGCGGCGAGGAAGACGTGGTTGACTGGTTTGTCCGTCTTGAAGAGGAAGTGAGGGGTCACCATGGAGTTGATGATGTTTGGGAGCGGACAGTCGTTCCTCGCCTGCAATGAAAATATATATAGACTGAAACCCTGGCAGTGTCTTTTTGATACTTGTGTACATCCTTAGTTAGTATTTCCCAAAAAATTGAAAAATAGTTTTACTCACATTAACTTAAGTCAATATATTTCAAATCTTTGAAGAAAGAAAAATGAATTTCTTAGTTAGCATTCCAATCCATTTATAATGCAAGGGAAATTCAGGAATGACCAACATCCTTCTACAGTGACGTATATACAATTGTTTTATATGATAAGATATATAAATTTGAACTCAACACTTTGTTGTTAGCAAAGTTTGTTGATAGTCGAAAGGCAAAACGACAGTCTCTCTAAGCCCACCTGGGCAAACAGCATGGGCGCGCAGTACTTGATGAGGTGGCCAACACTGGTGTACATGGACGATAATGTCTCCTCGGGGCCCATGGTCTTGAGAACCGGTGCCACCTGGTGGGGTACCTGGGAGAAGTAGTTCATCACACGGTCACGCAGCAGCATCCGCTCACGAAGGTCCTGTCAGGGAGTAATGATATTGGAATCAATTAGCCTTATATCGTCCTAGGTAAGAGGTTTAGTGGTGCTGATCCTAGTGGGAGTCCTTGGGAGTT
Organism: Steromphala cineraria; assembly: GCA_916613615.1. Lineage (NCBI taxonomy): Eukaryota > Metazoa > Mollusca > Gastropoda > Trochida > Trochidae > Steromphala > Steromphala cineraria. The sequence continues at coordinate 28,198,635 of OU744725.1, forward strand.
CTGTCCGCCATGTTAGTGTGGGGTCCGTTAACGTTTTGAAAGTAGGATTCTTTAACTATTGCAGAGGACCAAGTCTGCTCACAACTGGTTGAAATGAACCTTCTACTGATCGCCTGGAAACGATACTGATTTTAGTATTGACAAACCCCTGAAAATCACTCCCTTATTTTATTATTGGCTCTTGAATTACTTGAGTGAGTGAGTGAATTGGGCAATCGCTTGGGCGATATTTCAAAGCCAAAGCTTTGTGATTTTGGCTGAAAGCTGAAAGCGACCAACAATGATCATGTTCATTGGCATTTTGAAATAAGTGTTATTTTTCAATACAGAACATATAATGCATACGACAAGAATGTCTCTTTTAATACTTGATATTTGTATTTATTCATTTGCTATATGTTATAATATCTTGTTATCTCAATCATACCAGCAAGATTGTCAAATGCATTGAAATACTGCCATTAAGAAATAATTTATCATTTTTTAATCCAAATTGAACACGTTTAGAACAAATAAGATAACTTCAGACCAGGTAAAAGAAAATCACATTAAAAAATGTACATATTTACAAAATCATAAATGTATCATGCAAATCAGAATGAAAAGAATTAAATGCTTTATTTGACTCTTGACAAAACACAATTCAAAGCAAATGTTCACAAAAATCTGTCTCAAAACTTGTGTTTTTCCAAAGATGCATAACTTTCACAATAGGTAAACTCCAATCATGCAAACCTGTGTTTCAGTATAAACTTTGCCTAGGGATCGTAAGAAGAGTTTTGGAACATTTTCCATGTCAGATGGTATCTCAGTCCTTGATTGTTCAAAAATCTTCTTTATCTCCGGGAGGCCGACCATGATGCTGAAAAAATAAATAAATTCTACTTAAAAGTGTATCGTAAAATATTAAACATCTCCTGCTTAAATGAAAGTAAAGAAGAATGATACAGGCCGTTAAAGAGTTGATCTTAGAGGGGGATGTGGGAAAATTTTTCCATTTCGGTTTGGTGTCTCTAAAATTTTTGAGAAATAGGATACCTTAATTGCTATCTCTTCACAATAATCCATATGACTCCTTACTCAGGCCATCTTGGATCAAGACATTCAATCTACATATTACACATTTTAACCATCTATCTGAATCAAGGTTCATCCTAAGATCTTGGAATCATTAAAAAAATTTATACCACTAAATATAGCTGATAGTTGATAAAATTTCACAATAATATCATGTCATGTCCTATCTACATCATACAAAATTAAATAAACATTCAACAGTTAAACCATATCTTGATATTTGCTTATGTCACAATCTTCCTTCTAATTCTTTAATCAAGGGTAACGTTTTTCGCCAGTTAAATTTTTCAGATCAAGCACAATATTATAGCCAACCTTGTTAGAGTACAAAGTTGTGATGAAGATGGCGGCATCAGAATAACACAACGGAACCAGGCCTGCAGTAAATGAGTTGAAGCTTGCTGATTGGTCGAAATGATGTGATCAATCATTCCTTCTTCACACAAAACTTGACACAGGAAATGACAACTCAAACTGAAAAAGGAAACATAAAAAAAGATTTTCACCTCTGTCAAAAATAAAAAGCAGACATCTGTCTATATCTCCCTGCCTTTGTTGAAAAAAAATAAAACAATGATCGATTCATTATAATTGTAATCTTCAATGAACCCACGCTGCTAAAAGGCTGAAATATTGCCCAAAGGCGTAAAACAATAACTCACTCCCTTTAATGAAACCTGAACAACATAAGTTGTTTCAATGAGCTTCGCTTAATGGTTTGGTATTGAGTTCTAAAGTAGCAATCCAGGAAAGAACAACTTTTGAACAACCTATGTTTGGACAGACGATGGTCATTTCTAAAAAAAATGCATTTTGAAGCGGTTGAAATGACATTTATACTCTTCTGATGAATTAAGATAATCTTGGTTGTGTGAGGTTGAGGAGGATATGTTTAGGGCAGGAATGAATGAAAGGCAATGATTTCTTACCTGGCTTGAACTGAATCTTTGGCAGAAAAATGTTGAAAGACAGATGAGAAATCCTCCCTAGATGGTATCATCGACTGGGGCCTGAAACACAGATGATGATATAATTTAACTCCTCATATGTATAAAAAGTCCATTTCAATTAATACCGCCAAACATTAACATTAGAAGAAGTTGAAAATCCCAAACGGCACACGTTCACATGCTGCTAGATCCATATTCCAAGTTTCAATGAGTATTAGATCTAACGGGTTTTGAGTTATGCTCCAGAAACAAACTTCTAAGTTATGTTTCTGTGGAAACCACCTAAAATAATTGAAGAAGTTGAAATTCCCAAAAGGCACATTTACACATGCTGACAGGTCCATGTAAAAAGTTTCATTGAGCTAGGGCAAATAGTTTTCGAGTTATGCTCTGGAAACAGATGATTACAGACAGGCGAACAGGTAATGACTATATCCTACAGTGTAAACATACTGGTGAGATTATATCGATAATAAAGATAAATCCTAACCACTCTCTTAGTGCTACAATGGTGTTCAATTAGCACAAGAACAATTTCTTATGTTTTTCTTACAATTTGCCGATGCTACCTATCTATTTTTATCAAGAGATATTGGTATTTCTCGGCACTCATATCAGATATGGCCAGTAGCTTAAAGTATTTCCATTGTCAAATAGGGAAGAAAGGAAATTCTTGATGTGTGAACTTCATATTTATTTCTATCAAATTTCATAAATATTATAGTATTTTGCTTTTATATCTGGCTATGACAAGTAATTAAATTGGTTTGACCAAGGGGTGAACTGCACTTTTTGACCGTGCAAGTTTTACGTTGGGGCAATACTGTTAATCATTAATCAGAGGCCAGACTACTATTGTTTTCAGACTTTCTCCAGTATCAGAGTCTCTTTGAGGAAAGCTTGTTTTAGAAGGAGGTGTTTGTATCGTACATTAAGTAAGAAAAGGAAAAAGGAATCAGTATTCAAATTCAAATTTAATTCACTCTGCATTTAATTAAGGCAGTGGTTTAGAAGGTCTGTGGAAAGGTGTCAATTCAAGGAAAGCTTTTATTAAAAACAAGGCATGTTATTACGGATTTACATCATATATCTACTCAAATTTCACTGGCCATAAGAGAGAAGGAAACAGCTTTTCTAATTTAAATATGATACAATTTTCACTGTGTTTAATAAGAACACATTCAGAAGGTCTTAAAAGGGCATCCATTCTAGGCAGACTTCTATTCAACAAAGGCATCTGATTAGGGATTATTACTCACTTATATCGTACATCTACTCACATTTCCCGGGCCATGAGAGCGAAGTGTGCGGCTAGGTCCGCTAGACTGAGAGGCGGGGTGAGGGTGGAGCCGTGGTCCCTCACGCTCGGGTAGATGTACAGCCACAGGTACGAGCAGATACCTGGTAGGCAACATTATGAACTCTTGAAATATGTATCTTATATCTATTAATACATGAATGGGCTTCTAAAAGTTGAATATGTCAAGAATAGGAGGTAACATCCAGTTTTCCAGATTTAGATAGGTGATTAGTAAATATTATGAATAAATCTTGTTAAGTGGCTGATCAAGAACAGACAAACAGACAGACAGATAATGACAAGCAGAGAGAGACAGAATGACAGACTATGACAAACATACAGAAGCAAACAGACAAACAATGACAGACAAACAATGACAAACAGACAATAACAAAACAAGACAGACAATAACAATCAGACAGACAAAATGACAAACAGATATATGATGTCAAACAGACAGACAATGAACAAATAGACAAATAGACCATGACAAACAAACAGACAGATCAACAATGACAATTCTCCCTTAAATGAATCATTAAATGAAATCATAACATAAGTTGGAACTGAGGATAACAAAGTTATAAACCTTCAAGCTTCAAAGTTCCAATGTCCTCTTATCTCATATCTAATACATAGAGGAGACTATATGTAATAACTTTGACACTTGGAAATAAAAGACGAAGTAAGAAGACAAAGATACTTTACCCTGATTATTTTCCTCTCGGATCCTTGAAGACACCTGTAGGTTGGCAACATTCTCTGACTTAATCAGGCTCCTGTGTCATACAAACAAATAGTAATTGGACAATGCTGCAAAATATCCAAATATAGCCTCCGTGTTGTTACTAGAGGGGGTCCTGGGGATATTTGCCCACCCTTTTGGCTTGGTGCAAAGAGCTTATCTGCTTAAATTTTGCAAGAATGACCCACTCAACTGATCATCTAGGAACACTGTTTAGGTTGTCACCAAATCTGAAGAAATTGAGCACAACAGTTCTTGATAAATCTAGTTAATGTCATTATGAGAAATGGGACAACTTAGAGCAAATCCTGCTAAATACATGATGTCTGTTTTTTGAATGTGGCAGGGGACAACATACTTTCCTAATCAGTGATATTAATAACAGAAATAAACAAAATATTGATCAAAGATAATAAGTAATTGTTTACATACCTGTATTTACTAATAATCATTTGGAGGCTGTTAAGTATAAACCTGAACTCCCCATCACGGCCAACTTTGAACACTAAATTCAGGTCCTCCCCTTTGAAAAAGTCAATAAATACCTTTTGCGGATACATATATTCTGTTCAACTTTTTCTTACAAATTTATCTTTTTCAGTAAATCTGGGAATTTCATTACATAAATAAGAGAAAAGCTTTTGCCAAAGTTTTTTTCATGTTCATCATCTTCACACCCATTTCTTTTAGTAGAAGTACCATTAGGACATTCAAAAAAATCCCTTCAGAAAATTTTTCTGAAATTTCATTTACACAGTTTTACACAGAATATAAGACTACTAACCAAGAAGTTTTGCCTCTGAGGAAGTGAGGGACTGGCTTGATTCAAAGACATCCTGGACCCCCTCCATGTAGAGACTGATAAGCTTCCAGAGGGCGTGGCGCCGCTGGGGGTCAAGGTCAGGGTCGCTGAACTCTCTTAAAGAAAAACGGGGCTTGAAGATATTCCATTAATATATTTTAAAAAATGGTGTGATATTTGTCTCTGATGACGTCTCTTTGATAAGCATTTGTTTTCATGATAAAAATTCAAGAATTTCTTTCAAAAAGCTCAGTACATACCGGTATGACTTCATTCAATGAATTAAAGAGAGATCTTGTTTAGTGTCGCTTGCGCAATATTTCAGCCATTACAGCATACCATAGTAATTTATGATAATTACATGAAATATTTTTTTCCTAGTAACAAAATGATTTCAGACAGTTTCATGTTCTCGGCAAACAGCAGCCGAATGGAGCGTCATTTTTAGCAATGTTCCATTCTGTATATTGCTGAGCACCATGCAAGGACACAACATTATCGTTCTTTTGGTATGACGCAGCCAGGATTCAAACCCTTGCCTACAAAGAGAAAAGCTAACACTCTACCAACTGAGCTAACCTGCAAACTACATTGAAGGAAGCAGAGAGTTTCTCTGCAACAAAGCCCATGTCCATGTTCCTCTCCACGTAGATATGACACAAGGCCAGCCCTCCCATCCAGGTGATGGTTCTACGGTTGAGAGACGTGGTGCTGGGGTCCAACATGTTGTAGAAGTCAAACAGCTTCTTGCCCTGTGGGTCAAGAGAAGGAAGGAAGGAAGTGTTTCATTACGCTTTCACAAAATGAACCGAATTTATTTCATTACCGGAGTGAGGGTTAATGCAAATTTGCATGAGTTCTGTTAGGGCATTTAAAGTAAATATCTAGAATTTCCCAAAACTCCCTTGCAATGGACCGCTACAGGGACACGGTTTAGATTACAGTGGTTGAGATTGAAATACAGTATATCTTAAAAAGTAAAAGAAATGTTACTAAATGCAAAGTAATCTTTTCTCGACAATCAAAAGAGTCTTAAACTAACTTACAAAGTTTGGATAGGCTTGCTGAATCCATTTCGAGATAATGATTAAGTGTTCACACTCAAATGGCTACCAACAGTTTTCACTTCCTGATGACATATTCTACACTGGGATGAAATGTTTGACTCTGAAGATAATCGTATGGCATGAACTAATGTTTAATAGAAAAACTTTTTTTTTTAAAAACATGACCATGTCCCTTTACAAGATTTTATGTTTGTTGTTGTACCATATCGTCGAGGTGCGTGATTTGAGTGAGGGTGAGGAAGAGGCAGGAGAAGTTGTACAGTCCGACCTCAGTCAGCTCCTGCATCCGTCGCTGGTGGAACTTGGAGCAGAATCTGGGGACAGATATAAGGAGCAACTCGAAGCAGCTCATTCTAAAATTCTGCCTGCCCGTTTGCAAATTGCTGGTTTGTTTCTGATGGGGCGTATTGGAGACGAGGTAGACGAGATATTGTCTACACATTGCAGGGCCTGTCAAAGTTTCAGGGAGGCTGGTTAATTTTTCAAACCCTGAGTCAATTGCTTATGGGGACTTTAATATATTTGGAACACTGTGAAGTATGTATAATGAACCAAAATATGAAAGAAGGCATTCAGAACCCTCTGACTGAACCAATCATAGTTGTCAAACATATATCAATGATTTGGTTTGAAAGAGCAGGTGTATTGAATTCTCAATTTCAGTGTAATTGATTTGATGAAAATTATTCTCACTGTCCCATTCATCTCAACATAAGTTTTGTCAGTGGCTACATAGAAAACATTGACATTCTCTGACACACATACATATAAATGTGTAATTCAAGCAATCAAAATTGTTTTGAAAGATGCAAGCAAAATAACAAAACTCTATCCATCTACTTTTAGATACATTTTTGGCTGAATTTCATTTTTGAGAAAGTGTTTTTTGTCTTTTAAATAGGGAGAAATTATTTAAAAAAAGGTTTTAACTTAACAGAACAAAATCATGATTCAAGTTTATGATAATCATACCTCCCCTTCATCTGCCGCCATTCCTGTACAGACCCGTTTTTTAAAAGTCTTTTGATTTGTGTTGCGATCAACCTTAGAAACAAGTGGAAACTGTTTTCCTTCTCAGAGCTGAAACAAACAGCAAGAGAATTTGAAATATGATATTGATTGACAATTTTTTTAACCTTAGCATAGGCAAATATTTTTTTTGAGTTTGATATTGTTTAAAATTACGGCAACACTAATAATTATCTATTATTTGTTTAATGGAATATTTTATTGATCAAACTTGTAACTTCTAAAAGCGGTGGTTAAAATAAGGTGGGAAATGTATTAATGTATAACAAAAACTTAGTGAAAGTTTTCAGATGCAAAATACCATTAACTTTTTCCCCTCCCATTGAGGGGTTGGGAGATGGATGTTTTGTGTCACATAAGACTATGTTTTTATTTATTTACCTACACATTATTTTATATATTGTGAAAATAAATTCCAAAATGGCTGTACCTTTCCTGTTCAGAACACCACTTCTTGCACTGCTGTATCAGACTATGGGTAGACTTGCTGGTGAAGGAATAAAATATAATCGATAAATGTGATGTGAAATATTTCAAATGTCTACAAACTCGGCCAAAAAGGGCAAAACACAAGTTAATTTTAGAAGTCAGCTTGCATCAATGATCAATGTGAATTTCTCAGTGTACCAAAAAATAAAATCTCACCTAAACTGTGCAAGGCCTTCTAAGCTTGATGTTGATATTTGAAAAGTACTGTTCTGAAAATGAATTAAAAAGAAAGAGTATGATTCACAAAATATGATTTGGTTTTAGTGTATTCTATTTATAAGGATCATACACATACAGCAACACCATCCATAACTTTCCCATGTTTTTAATGATGCTGTAGAAATTTTCCAGGACAAAGCAAACAAGGTTTGAGTATGTAAACATGAACTTGAAGAAAATACCCACAGGGGTCGAAATTAATCTTTTTGCCATACTAGCAATTTGTACTCAAGCATTTCTGAGAGTACTAGCCAAAACACATTCCAACCAACCAAGTACTTCAACATAATGGTTTCATTTTTTTAATTCAACTAGTTTTTCGGACTACCAGTCAATGCATTTCATTTCTTTTTACCTAGCTGTGGGTCACCAGACAAGTGCCAATTCGAACCCTGCATAGTTAAACAAGATCAAGGAAAGTGAATGGATATTTCAGCAAAAACAATTAAAACTTCATAAATGTCTGCCCATTTTCAAAACCATTTCAAGGCCTGAAATCATAATTTTAATTTGACATGACATTTTAGGTTTCCCATGACCTGTATGAACCCTGTGTACCATAAAATACAAATTACATCACATGATTTTTACTTTCATCTTCCAAATGGCTGATTCTTGTTTTTAGCTTTAAAATTCTGACTTCTTTGAGAGGACTTTAGAAGTTTGAAAAATCCATAGAACTCTTCCTTATACACTATGACATGACCATGTGATATATGACCTCTTAAACACTACTATCCCGAGTCTGATTCACTGCCTGTTGAGGTTGTGTTTTAATTTACTGGTAATGCTACCACCCATAGTACATGGTTGGGTTTTCAAACAAATACAATTACTCAAATCATTACTTTCGCCCTTCTGAACCAAAAAGCATAATAGAAATGGTTGAAAAATTTTGTTTGAAATCCTCAACATGGTTTTGCACAATACTGAATATCATTGACTTTGGAATATTTAATTTTTATCAAATTAAATACTGACCAGTTTCCTGTAGAAGTAGTCCCACAAAACAACAATGAGAGAAGTTTCTGGTTGCCAAAGCTTCGCTAGCGTGACACAGCAATGAAGATAAGATCTGAGTTCCAGTTCTGTCAATGTTGGCTAAAGGGTGAAGATCAGAAAACCTACCATCATTACTCATAACTACCAGTACTCTGTAGTGTCTCAGAATTAAATGCCCATATAAGTTTTGCCTAATATATGGACATCAGCGTTCATTTCCAACTTGATTTAGAAGTTAAATCTTCTGGTATAGAAATGCACTGAGGCTCTTTCACAAAGCAATTTTGCTCAAATACCCCAGAACTCCATCATGCTACATCAGCAAAGGTCCTCCAATACTGACAACTCAGTTAATGCCTTTTTAGCTAAAAATTTCAGATTTTAGATTTATTTTTGATGGGGGTCATTATTTGACTTGACCTGAGGCCAAGCATATATATATATATATCTTGGTATATATGCACAGCCATAGGCTCGATGGATAATAACATTTTTTCACTGCTATATAAAGAGCATGTAATTATTTTTTCAGTCACTGGAATTTCTTAATGCTACAAGTCTGAAACAAAAGATCTTGAACTAGAACGGCCGCTCTCTCAGGTACTGCCAATAATGCTTGTATGTATTAGTCATTACAGTGGCTGAATAAGAAGCGATATGAGGCTGTTTAGGTAACAGATGAGCTTTTAGAAGCAGATAGCCCTATGTAGAAAGACATCCCAACTCTAGTTAGACTCAGATTAACCAAGTGGCCTAATGCATACATAGCTATTAACCTACTTTTGAAATGACATATAAAATTCAAATAAATTGACTATGTCTTGAAATGTTGAGATTTATAAGTAACTCATTTATTATGATATTATGAAAGAAAATCAGGAACTATTACATACCGAAGAAATTTTCTTCTGTAAAATATTTTTAATCACAAAATGATTGCAGTGTGAGGGTTCCTGAAAAATAAAACCTTAATTATTGACATAAATCAGTAACAAATTAATGTAAATTTATTGTTGGACAATGGTTTTTATTACTTAAACATTTCACCCCAAATAAAACAGAAAAAAAAATGTTTTTGAGCCTGATTACTGGCCTGTAGAGTTGACAGTCTTTAAATCATGACGTGGTCCTACAGGACCCAAGCACTTAAAGATTGATTGGCCATTTATAAAAATCATAAAGGAATGGCCCAGGCCCACCCTTAATCTGAAGCTCTGGTACTCATCAAGCAATGGAATTGTGGGGTCATTTAGGCAAGCAAGGTTTAACATTGTCTGTACACAAAGTTGAATTTTGGGTTTTGACATGACATTTGGTGCCAATGAATGATTTAAATTTGCAACGTTTTTCTTCATAGCACAATTCTTATTGACAACCCATATATTCCCCCTCAAAAAGTTTCAAGTTGGTTGTGTAGATCTGTTTACTGACATGGAATATATGAACAGGAATATATTATTCCATAAACAAGATGTGTTTGTGAAACACGAATGCCCCCGGATGCATCCTGCTGGCTGTGTCAAGGTCAAGGTCAAATGTCATGGTGTCATCTGAAAGGTCTCATCACAAGGGATCCATATGTCAAGTATCAAAGACCTAGCTCTGACCAATCAAAAGTTATGACCAAGGTTAAAGTTTTTGTGGACAAACGGACAGACGGACGGACAGACGGACAGGTGAAAAACAATATACCCCCGGAATCTCCGATTCGGGGGCATAAAAATACTGAACGAACACTCTCTTTAATTAAATTAGGGATTCAGTGATATAGACTGTTGTGGTTTGATTTACCAAGGAAGGTGAACCTACCAAAGATCTAAGGTTCCCCTCTTCATCAATCCGGAAGAGATGGGCCACGTGAAGAATAAGCCATAGACTGAACCCAACAGGATTCTGGGGTTTTGATCCCGGCGGGTTGATATACACATCACTATCTGCAGTAGAAATTCAACAAAAACCTTCATTTAATATCCAATTTTATCACAGGTTACTTTTCAATTGAAGATTTGAAATTATGTCATGGATTCAAATGAACTTGATTTTGGGGTTTGGATCCTGGTAGGTTATACAACCAAAAAATCACTATCTGCAAAAAACATTTACCTCGGCCTGCAGAAGGAATTTTGACAAATAATAATAATAATAATATATTTATATAGCGCCTAACTTCCATCCAGTAGGTTGCTCAGTGGCGCTGTTTACAGGGAAAGGAGAAAAGAACTGGCTAAAATCTATGTATCAAATGCAAGCTGGAAGAGGTGGGTTTTTAAAAGTGTCTTAAAATGGGCTTTGTCAGGAACAGTTCTCAGAGAAAGAGGGAGTTCATTCCACAGTTGAGGGGCTGATGCAGAGAAGGACCGATCACCCATTGATGTCTTTGTGATGGGGACGGACAATCGAAGGTGGTCGACAGAACGAAGATGGTATATACAAGTTGATAAGGCTTCTCAGATAGGGACATGTTTCGTCATACACACAGCTATGAGTAAGAAGGAGGATCTTGTAATGAATCCTGAAATTCACAGGCAGCCAGTGGAGGGTCTTCAGACAACCAATTCCTCCAACTTTTTTCTATGGCTATTTTTATCAACCAAAGAAAAGCAGTGTGGCGGAGGAAACATTATTATTTGAAAATATCTGCAATAGTTGTACACAGGGAAAAAAAACTCACCATATTCCTGCAGTAGGACGTCCCCTTGTTCTCCCTCTTCACAGATCTCCTGTATGATGTGGTGAAAGCGAACCCAGAATGACTGTAATAAGGAAATAAATATTTAGGGATTGGTGTTTTCATTATCACATCAATCTGCGGAAACAACATTATTATACTGAGAACTACCGGGCTGATATCATTTAGTCAATGGATGAAACTGGATGTGAAATGAAAACATTTTTATATTCTCTGTTTTCATATTCCTAAAGGGTACTTGCTTTTGACAATAATGATAAACAATTTTTCTTTTGACGGGAAATATCATACAGTTATATTCTGGTGATGAGGTCAATAGCTGTTGGACAAAGGAAAACAGTATATTACTAAAGAATGGTCTGAAGATTACCGTACAAAATTAAAAGGATTATCCATCTTGCGGTGCATGAATCTTGGTTCATTACACTTACCTCTGTATTCATATACAAAAATATGATAAATGAAGATACTGAATTATATCAACCCTAAATATATGGTCACGAAGTTTCTTAAAACCTGATATCAAAAATAATCACACTTTAGGGAACAATTAAAGATGCTCTTCATACTTGCATGCGGTTCAGGCTGAAATTTAGCTATTGAGAAAAGAAATACATCACTTTGTAGAAAAATCATTCGTCAAAATTTTGATATCATATTTAGATTGTTTAATCAACAATAACATACTCATTTCGACGCTCAAAGCACAGTACCCCTTATAAAAAGAGCATAGCATTTAACGAACCCGCTTTCATTGACGTAATCATTACGCGTGTAGGTTTTACACCGTGTCACAACTAGCGTACTTGCGTTGATGGGTATCAACTTTGGCAGCAACGAATACCTTATTTGGAAAAAAAGAAAGGAAAATCTAGTCATGCGCAACAAAGACGGTTTTCAAGCGTATATTTAGAGACCGGAAGTTGTGAGATGGCCAGACTTGATTCGCCTTTATGTTGGCTGCCGTTTCCGTAAGTTTGGTAAATTATCTCATATTTAATGAATTTTGGTCTGCTTTTCCCTAGGTTGATCGCTAAATTTTTCTAAAAATACAACGAATACATTAAAAATACTTTGAAAAATATTGCAAGTATGATACAGCATCTTTAAAACACCTTCAAACAAACTCAGATGATACCTGTAACATCAGTGTGTAAAATAAGACTGGAAACCTAGCCTGTTCTGAAAAGTAATTGGTCAATTCCTTAGGGGAAAATAAAGAAAACTTTTGTTACCAGTTACCAGTCCTGACCAAATAGTAACCAGTATTGGCAGAAAATAGCCAGTTTAAGGACTGGTGGACGGGCTATATTTTACACACTGATTACATACTACCAGTAAAACTGACCTCTTCACCGAGCACCTTGTTCCTGTGAGACGCGAGATGTATCAAAGCTACCCACACTTCCTGTACACAGGTGCAAGTAAAGGGAGACAACTTGGAGTAGTCGTTGCACCCAGTCACCTGTACATAGCAATACAAATTGTTCGTTACTCAAATTGAGGGTTTGTGAAAATAGAGGCACTGGCTTGGTAGCTCATTAGGCGATCCAATTTATTATACAAATGGTCAAAATAGGAGGAGTCATGAGATAAAAAACTTTAAATAATCCTTATCAGGAAAGAAGTTTGTATTTTTTTAGAGAAGAAGATAGATGGCATGGGTCAGATTGTCATTCAATGTATTCAATGTATTCAATGTATTCAATGTATTCAATCTATCGAATCTATTTCAGTTGTATAAGACATTTCCTTCTAGAGAAGTAGGGGTAAATATGTTTTTAGGGTGTGGCCCCTATGGCTCTTATTAGGACTGGTGTCATCAGATTACAAAGTCTTTAAATAACCCCTGAAAATGCATTTCTTCTTCTCCAATAGCAACATGCCAGGAAAACTGAAACCTTGTGTAGACACTCCCTCCCTAGTTGATATTTGATAAACCTGTGACCGCTAAATAAGGATCACCAAATCGTTAAGTCTAGAATCACCATCAGCCTAGCAGTCTGTACACAACTGTAGGCCTCACCTTCCGGAACCTGAGTTGAGCTGCAGCTGTAAGGTCCCACAGGATCAGCTGTAGCAGCTGGTTGAGGTAGCCCAGCTCCAGCATGGAGTTACCCGATACACTTGTACACAGCTGCTGGTGTACGCTGATGTCTGAAACACGCAGAGAATGATCAGGGGCGGATCTATTTGGGTGCCAATAGTACAACTACGGTATGTAGAAGTTCAGGACTCTAAATAACAAATGTGTGTAAATGTTTAATGACTTTATGTTCCCCGCTCTTCATTTTTTTGGTAAAATTATTAATGAATGATAGCTGAGACGTAACATTTACTACATCTTGAACCCTCTTGCACCCCCTCTAGATCTGCCAATGATGCCTCAATACATTAGAGGTGACGGGATATGGCAATACAGTAACAATTGTACGACATCTTTACAATTTACTTTATGAAACAAAGAACCTCTCTGAACCCTGAAACTGATCTATTTATCATATGAAATGAAATAGATTAATCGATACACAATATGAATTTGATAAACTATGATAAAATCATTCCTGCAAGCTACGAGCAACAACATCTGCGTGATTGGAGTATTTTTTGCGCAATACAAGACTACTTATTATTATTATTATTATAAGGATTGAATCAGGATACAAATCTAATTTCGACCTCCTTGAATCATTACAACTGTAAGCTACATAAATCCTTTGCTAAGCTTACATTAAATACTTTATCAATGTTTTCACTTGACACTAATGGGGAGATGTTTGGTCGACTGAAGATAGGTTTGGTAAAACTATATCGGCAATTAATTTGTGTAAATAACTAAATTGGTAGAAATATAATTTTTAAAACATATGCTACTGCCCTTAAACACATAAACTTTTATTAGTGAAAAGAATAATTTGGGAAAGTTTAAGATATAAAATTTCTGGAAAAATGCTACTGCCCCATTCAACCATGGTTGACCTTGCTCACTGTACCTGGGTGTTGTGTGAAGATCATGTTGAGCACGTCCAGGAGACTCCAGTAGACGTCCAGCTGAAGGTGGAACTGCTGATGACCGCTGTCCATCTATGGTCAAGAAACACATATATATCTCCCCTTAAAGCTAAAAACATCATAATGGATAAAAATTCAGTGATGTTCCTGGTGATCAGCTGAAGGGGTCATTTAATAATAATAATAATGGATAGTTTTTTTATAGCGCAGTTCTCCTCTCAGAAGACTCTGTGCGCTTTTTCTTTGCTCTGAGACGTTGAGTTTTCTTCATATTCTGAGCATATGGGACCCTTTGCAATGATAAAAGTATCCTACTTCTCAAGATATTAAGGGGTACCAAGCCAAAAGGGTGGGCAAATATCCCAAAGGAACCCCTCTAGGAACAACACTGATAATTATTTAAGATCAATCATGTACCATAATCAAATGCAGTCTATAGTACCTTGTTTCCAAATATTTGGGCAGTGTTCGGTGTGAAATGGAGAACATCAGTAAGTCGGCCCGTGTAGAGAAGTAAACCATGCAGCTCAGATACCAGGGACGTCAGGAAAACTTCCTTCTTTTGTGGATCTGGCGGGAGATTGCTGAAGACAGGGATGGAAAAATACACTTATGACTAGACAGAGGAAATTATATGGATATGCGGCTTTCGAAGACATTTTGGTAAGGATAAGCTCCCTCCTTATTCTTCATTGCCTAAATTCTTGAATCCACAGACATATAGTCTCATAAAAATCAAACAACCTTTGAGGTATAAAATGTTGAACAAATGTTGACCCTTCCGGGATTCAAACTCAAACCATCATGGGTTTCCTCTCCAAAGCAATAATGTGAAGGAGAAACTATGAAAAATGTGTAACCCAGCATAGTCAATATTTCTTAAATCCCAGGAAGACAAACAAGTTTAAAGACATTTATAAATTGTTATTTACACGAAATAAACCTTTAATGATGGTCTTTGGATTTATTCATTTATTTAGCAAACCTGAAAAAGAAATTTTATCTCACTAATGTTTTTCTTATATATATATATATATAGTTATGAAAGTATCATAATATGGGTCTTTTTATTTCTAGCATGAGATTTTCAATAAGTTATTTCAAGTCTTAAAGAGTGTTACAATTTTCTCAAGTTAGTGACACAATTCAATATGAAAAACACACATAACTTACTTCAGTAAAAACTCCTTGGTATATTCAAAGAACTGTTTCATTTGTCTTCGCATCTCCCCTTGTCCTGAGAAAAAAATACCATTGATATGACATACCGGTAAAACATGACTTTTTCATTGCACAAAAATTCACAAAAGCATCCTACAGATCCCAATAGACGCAAAAGTAAGATGAAAAAAGCAGCACGGTAAAGTTCTATCAGGTTTAAATGAGATTGAAAGACAACAAACCTTCTCCAAGAGGGCCCTCTGCACCTCGCTGTATGCAACTGACGCAGGATCTGAAATATTTTGATTTAAGTGTGACTTTCACAAATATAAAGTCTGATTTAAATTGACAATATTCCAAAAAATAGAATTGTAAAACAAGATTGACTCTACCTGAGTTTGAATTCAATCCAATCAGAGTTTCCTCTTTGCACTATTTGTCTACACTACACTTTGTCAAATGTTTTAACGTAAACTCATCAAGCCTATCGCAAGGACGCTAGCAAAATCAGTACCTAGGGCCAGGTAACTCCAGTGTATCATTCTTTATACATGACAGCTGTTTTGACGTGACATTATGATTTTTGGTCTGCAAATGACTACGGTAGGTATTCTCTGTGTAAAACTGGAGGTAAATATACAGTTAGATGTGCATTCAGAAGTACCTTGTACGTATCAATATTTTGAAACTTGCATTTCACAAAACAAGGCTGATTTTAATCTAAATCACACCCAAATCAAAACAATAAAGCCTTAATGAATACTTAATTTTGTAAGACTGTGACATTTCTGTGAAGATACTCACACATATATGAAGTTAAACCAAAAACTATCCCTATTAAACATATTCAGCCTTGCGCAAAGAGCATCATTACCTTTCCTCTTTGGTAATTTGGGACACACCAAAGGCATTTAAAACTGATTTTGTTGAGGGTAAAATTTTTAATATTTGAAATTCTGTCAAGTGTTAAATGCCTACTTTGCCATAGTGAAGAGTTTATCAATGTCTTCAAGCAGAGCAAGTTGAGACACACACTGGAAGCCAAATACCTCTCTTAAGAGTGTCTGACCTTCACCTTGGTTGCTGTCGAAATGTAGCAGTCTGAAACATAGAATAATTTATGGTTCACAGCGCTTGTTTATACTTCAACCAATTTTGTTTTATTCTTGTTTTCAAAAAAGTGATTCAGTGCTGAATTATTTTATCAAATTCAACAATACAAAATTCTTGTCCTGATTGTATGTAAAAAACATCAAAGACGCCACCTAATTTTCAATATTCAAGCCTGGCATCTAATTCGCAACATGGCCTACAAACCAGAATTATTTTTTGACATGGCAGTATTTCAATGAACAAATTTGAATTTTAGGTTAAAAATAAATTATTTGATTAGTATGATCATCTACATAAGCAAAAAAACATCTGAAAATAGTTTTCATCGAATATCTACCTTTTCAGCGACCCCTTCTTAGTAATGCTGTTGCCATGGAGACAGGATCTACACAGACCAATCACTTCACCCCCACATGTCAGATATGGGACCGGAGCATCATTGGATAATTCCTCATCTGTAAATTTTAAATTGTATATCAAAACAGAATAAAGTGTCAAAAGCTTGAGTCAAAATGTTGTTAGGCAGGGGCAAAGAAGGTTTTCAAATTATATTGTCTGCACGGCTTTCGTCGATCACAGGTTAAAATGAAATTCTAAAACTGGAGTGAGACTCCCAGGATAAAATAAAGATGTTTGATAAAATGTTTGAATATATCATTCTCTTTTTTTCAGGGATATAGATGGTATAAACATTTTTTATTTCACAAAATGAAATAAGGATTGGTGGCCAAGCCACAAGGCTTATTTGAACAACGCTCCTTTACGTAACATGAAAAGCGACGACAACAATGTTGATTATGGCATAATTGAAAGACACATATAAACATGAAATATTATTAAATCATATCTTGCAAGCATACATTCGGTTAATGGCTGTCGACCCATGTGTAGCACGATTTTATTAAGATTAAATTTTGTTTCACAATCCAGTTTTGGATGGTCCATAAACCAACTCTAAATGGTTTTATCTTACATTTGAAATTATCCACACATAAGAATAAATTTACAACTTTTTGCTATTTCCTATTCATAACTTATTTTATCTGAACATACATCAGTCAAACACTATTTGTATTCCTATAGAAATAAAAAAAACAATTGATGATAGGTAATAAATACACTCTGCATCTCATATACAGTAGAACACGGATATAACAAACTCGGATATAGCAAACAATCAGATATAGTGAAAAAAATTTCAAGTCCCGTCCCTATATAATATCATTAAAATTATATGTGTATAGCGAACACCGGATATAGCGAACTAAATTCTTTGGTCCCTTGGAGTTTGTTATCTCCGTGTTATACTGTAATACCTTTTATTCTCTCTTCCGAGAATTGTTTTTGTTTTTGAGTGTAGAAGTTCATGAGAAGAAGAATTTTGAAAAGTTTACGTAATGACATACACTTGATAGATCATAGACATATTTAGATAGCCCATGCAATAAGCCAGTCTGGCCCAGTAGTCCGCATGAGATAATGGTTTAGTTTGAAATGTTAACGGTCACCTAGTGATTTTCTGGGTACTTTTGGAGGTGAGGGTTCCATGAAATCGTCCAGTTGGATGGGGAGGGGGGAGTGAGGTGGAGTCATCGAGTAGCTGTCCTTGTCACCCATCACTGACCTCTGGTCATGTCATGACATGTCTGAAGAGTAATTTCATTTCTTTTGATATTTGTTTATCAATTGCAGTGTAAAAAAGTGAAATAGTAGTGTAGCAGGAAAGAAAATCCAATATTTCCTTGTCCACGCGGGATTCGAACCCGGGACCTCCTGGTTGAGAGTCCTACGCTCTACCTGTTGGGCCAAAGAGATATCCCTCCAGCCGAAGCCAGTAGGAAGTAGTAGACCTCACCCTGTCACAGTAGCATATTGGATGAAGATAACTTTTACATCAACAATTATCATAGTACAAACTCATTACTTTATCAAAACAGAACAGATTGTCATGTATGACAACATGACAACATTCTTAATAAACTACAATTTATGTTATCTTGATAATGAACAATATGACAAGATACATGAGAAAAATGGTCTTTGACTTATAACCATTTTGAAGCTATGTATTATGATTCAAAGCTTGGTCAAGATAGCCATAGTGACATTGTCAAGAGATTCTGTACAATGATTTTTTTCTTTATAACCATTCGAATTTCGAGTAATATATTGAACATGTAATGAGTAAAAATTAAAATTCCAAACAAAGGATTGCCAGAACTGTTAACTTGAGTTTGAGAATCCCTTGTATTTACATGAGGAAAATAACGAGCTAGTTTTCTAAAAATGTTTATAAAAATTATTTATTGTCAATCTTCCAGTGCCTCACTGGGATTATTATTCCAATTATTTATACTAATTAGTTACACCCATTGACGTATGTGTGAAATCAACATTTAATGGAATTTTTGATTCTGACATTGATCAATCCTAACATAAGAAACAAAAACAATATTCAGAAACTTGGATGCTGTTTATGTTTATGCTGCAGATGTGTCAAACTTACAAATATCTAATCATTTCCGTGTTTTCATTTTACACGGAAATGAAATTTCCCGCAAAAAAATCAAAGGGAAACAACTCTCACCTATAACCATGACTTTGCTGACCACTACAAAATTTTATCGTTTCGTTTTTCATACTTTTAGAATTAATTACGTGACGGTCACGTTTATGACACATTGTATAATAACTATTTGAATCATCTTAAGTTCGTAATGCCATCACGAATCTAGTTTTTTCAACATAGAAGAAACCCACGATGCAGTTACGACGTTTTTTGGTTGCTATATGACGTCATAGGAAAGGGATATGACGTCATATAGTTACCGTTACGATAAACGTTACGAAAGTCAGCGGTTCAGCATCCTCAGTGTTTTGACTTTCTTTTGGTTTTGTTTGGATTTCAAGGTAAGCATATACATTATTGATATCGAATACCAGTAAATAGTGTAAACAACCAATAAATGCCTTGTGATATTATTCATATTCTCTTTATCTTTTTCTACTTTTAATATAATACTAATGTTGGTAGGTTGAAATTTGTTGTCGTCGCCTTTTAACTTTTAGCTGTTGATCATTTGACCTCATTTTGAAATAATACTGGGTACAACTCTACATATATGTTCGCCATTTAAGATATTAAGGGATTTAACCCTTGGATTGACTTTGACGGATTTTTCTTTTAGCCCTTATAATATTTGTTGACTATCTTTTTTTAACCCTTGGATCCGTATCGACATTTTCGGGTTAGTCTGGGACCGTTACATGTAAATTGCTCCGTGTCCTTTCCTGCTTTCATGTTCTTATATTTTTTCATTTCTATTTTAGGAAAGATGAAGATTTTCATAATTCTCAGCTTGGCTGTTATCGGTCTTCTTACATTCCAAGATGCAGAAGGTTTGTTTGTGTTATGAAATGTTCCCTTCGTGAAAAAAAGGATGCCCCCCAATTAAAAACAAAATGAAATTGAGAACAGTCCATACAATGAGTTACTGACTTTAAATCAGTCATGTTTGCTAACTTTAATATTAAATATTTGATTGAATTTAAATGTTTCTGAATGTCAATGAATGTTTTGGGGTTTGTTTTTTTTTTCATTTGATAGGTGTGAGATAGACATGAATGAAAATTAACATTGATTGTGAAACATGAATGATAATCAGGTATTAGAAAAAAATCTATCAAAAATGATTCATCTATGATACTAACACTTAGTCTAGTCTATATATCATGATCATTTTAACAAAAGACGTTAATCCTTTCTTCCTTCAGTTATTGATAACTACAGTACTGAAAATACAAATTATTACCCGAGATGCAATTAAAACATATGGCAGTTACTGAGTACTTGAAAATACTATTCCCACCAAGAATCTGTCATTTTAAAATTTTGCAAGTAGGACTCGTCACTCAGCCTGACTCGTGGGGTAAATTTATCACTGCTGCAGTGCGACTCGTGAGATAGTCATAGTAACAACTGTAGTCTGTATCCACATGACATATAATATTCATTCTAAACTTTTATATTCCAGCCTCAACATCCGTCACGGCAAGTGCATCCGCATCGGCATCGGCATCAATCGCCCCGTCATCAACATCAGTTGCCTCATCATCCTCGGTAGCACCGACCACAACCGATACACCGGTGACAACTCAAAGCTCGCACGCTACAAAGGAGACCTCTTCATTCGTTATGTTTTCAGTCGTCGTGGCCTCTGTGTTTGTTTTCCTGATGGTATTCCGTTAATTACTGACTCTAAAGAATATATTTTGACTTTATCAGGAAGTGTTGTGAATACGAGGGAAACAGTATTTGTATATAAGCTAGCGGTAGAAAATGTGAATACGAGTGAAATCTGTACGAGTTGTGAAGCATGAAAACTGATATGTGAAGCATAATGTGGATTATCAGTTTGATTCACGTATGCTATGACTACAGATGGATCAAGACCACAGCAGAACATGTCCAGAGTTGAAATGAAAAAATATCTTAGTGTTGGACTCTTACTGTAGGTGTTATGAAATTACAAGATCGGAGAAAAGTCCAAAACTGTAGTTAACAGTAACTTAACGCCTAATGTATGTCAGTAAAGATAAAATTTAACATCTAATGTTTAGTAATGTATATCACTAAAGATAATCAATCAGCAGAGAATCGTGTCAATTGAATAGAAAATAGGGTATTAAATTTATATGATATATTTCAAAACTCATATCAGTGTTAAATATACGAAAATTAATCATTATAACATTTGTTTGATTATGATATATAAGTATGAGATGTGTTTATGAAGGTACGTAAAAGAGTAAAAGGTTCAAAGCCTATTAATGAAGGTATTTATGCTGTGGTCTGTCAATAAAACTGTTAATAAATATTCCTTGTTTTTTGTGTCGATTTCCTTTTCTTCATTATTCTTAATCATAATTCTAAGTTTCTGACTAATTGGAACATTTTAAGTATTAAATGTAATGTGCTAAATTAGTATTTGAGTTATTTGACGACACATTTTTCTCTTTCGTCATACTAAGGGCTAAAGTACTCACGGAAATAGAAATAACATGTTTTTGGCCGTTTATTTTTTTATTACTCGACTAATGTAAGTAATTCCTACAGATGTTCAAATAAGTAAGTTTTTCCCAACTAGGCCTTATGAAATCATTCCAAAAATATACTTTAAACTGCCTTTGTTCAGGTAAAACTGCCCAAAATTTGCATATTTTCAATACATTTCGAAACCTGCTATAACTTACGTCATTCTCAGCAATGCATGTGACAATAAACCTGCAACGCTCTTTTCACCTGAATTTGCAGTTGCACGTGCGTTGCCACAGCAACTCTGCAATTGACAGCAGAACTCATGAATGAACTCGTAAGAATAGTAGTTTGTAACACGTGTTTATGTCCGTAAACTTTAAGCAAACCACGTTCTTTTTCAATTATCTTTTTGAATTTTTAAATCATATAAGATATGAATAGTAGAAGACATAAGATATAAATTATTGTACATTAAACATTGTATTTTAACGGACGGTACTGAGATTACAAATCATTTACATTTCTAAAGCTTGCATCAGAAATATACCTTTCGACTTTGTAATAATTTCGAGGCGTGAAAATGACACGTTTTTCTCTCCTGTAAATTCATATATTTCGGGGGATTTTACAAAAACTGTCTGAAACAAAAGTTGTGAAAAAGCATTGTGAATGATTATTTAGAATACAAATATCAAGCAGGTTCCAAGTAAAGAAATAATCGCCAAGAAGCATTTTATTTCTATTTCCGTGAGTACTATAATTATCAGATACAGCCTGCCTTCTCATTTCCAACAGTTTGCCTAAAACTGGCAGTTCCATATTTAGGAATACTTTCCAGACAGATAAAATAACAACGTCAAGATAGAAATATGATTTTATTTTTATTACAAAATTATGAAAAATGAAACAATACCATCAATGCACAAATAATCATTTGATTAACATTGACTCGTAAAGAATGCTTTTGTGGAATTGAATATAGGAATATTTATACAATGTCATATATGTAACATCTAAGCATATTGTTGAAATCTCAACAGCAAATTGTAATATCAATATGATATGAAGGGATCATTACCCAAAGGATTGTGCCACATGAGTTTTTGTGAAAAGGGTATAATAAGTAAAGTCAAGTGAGCGGACATTTACAAACCGCAGGATTAACGGTGCTTGGAAAACTAAACGAAATCCCGACTTAAAGTAGGTAATGGCGTGGCAGTGATTGGAGTAACATGTTTGACAATGGAACATTTTCAGGGATTTTACAATTTTCTGAATTTCAAATGAACCATTGTTGTCAGTTAAGTTATCAATGGTAAATTTACTGATACTATGACCACCATCTTTCCCAATATCTGTTGTGGTATCATAATCATACGGACCAAATGAATGTAAGATACTTTCACAGTCTGATTAAAATCGACCGTACTCCGAGGAATAAAATATCAAAAATATTGTCTCTATCGGGGCTCGAACCAGCCAGAACATCCTCTGTATATGAGAGGAAAGCCGGGCTTGTTGAAGTTCAAACCCAACTAAAGACAATATTTTTACACCTTTTTTCCTTGAATCACAGTCGATTTTAATCAGACTGGATACTTTCACTGCTTAAGAATTTAACAAAATTATTTTACAAGGGAACGATCTGACAAATATGATAAGATATGAAAAGGTGAATCAATAGTAATATATAAGTAGAAGTTGTAGTTCCGTATTGGACTTTTTTAAGTTACTGTTCTTTGGGTTCTTGTTTAGGCCCTCGACTTCGCCTCGTGCCAATACTATTACTCCTTTTCCTGGCCAATGAAATATTTCGCTGAGCATTATACAGCGTCAGTGATCTGATGCTTCTACGTTTCCAGTGTAAAGTCAACTTTGAAATCACAGGACGCCATTTTCTTCTCGTGGTTTTTATCGAACTCTTGACTTTCTTCCGGTGTAAACCAGTTCCTCCAGTCTCCTACTTCACCTGGAATGCAAATTGTAAGCTTTAAAGGGGCAGTAGAAAGTTTTTTGAAAATTTTATATCTTAAAATTTTCACTGAAATTGTACTGAAAAATCTCACAACACAAATCAATCATTCATAGGTAGAGGACAAAGTATAAAGATTAAGATAAAATCCATTGGCGGCAATTTTTGTGTGAACACCTTTCATTTTGTGTGAGGAAAGGGAATCGCATGGCTAGACTTTGCATTATATATTTGATTTATTACTGTTTCATTTAGTTCAAATGCATTGTCTTTCAATGTGAACCATTCATTTTCATTTTCCTGACATCACCTTATATTCTCCCTAAAACGTGCTACTGCCCCTTTAACCTGCAAAATATGAACGATTTAACGTTGTTGATATAAACTCTATCACAGAAATACCAGAGTCATATTTCTCTTTGCACATTGCACTCTATTTAACTCTTCCGTTTCAAAATTCATTTTTTTATTTTAGGTAATATAATTCATTACTTAGCCTATACAAGATGAACACACCTTTGATGTTAACTACACAGATCGATTTTACACAGACAAGCCTGAAGTGAATATGCACCATTTTCCATCGTCACTGAATGATTTCAAGAAAAATGAAACGCAAGTGATTTTACACAGACAAGCCTGAAGTGAATATGCACCATTTTCCATCGTCACTGAATGATTTCAAAAAAAATGAAACGCAAGTGATTTTACACAGACAAGCCTGAAGTGAATATGCACCATTTTCCATCGTCACTGAATGATTTCAAGAAAAATGAAACGCAAGTGATTTTACACAGACAAGCCTGAAGTGAATATGCACCATTTTCCATCGTCACTGAATGATTTCAAGAAAAATGAAACGCAAGTGGGTTGCGAAACTTATACAAAATGACCAGAAGTACACTCAAGTAAAACGGTATTACGCCCTTCCTCGTATTATAACCTCAAATCAAAAATAATTTTACTTCTATTCTTCAATATAAAGTAAAGGTTCGAATTTAGTAAAGAAAATAAAAACTCAATGAAAACCAATTATACCTTCGTGAACTCAAAACCAACCAAGGACGCCACCGTACGTTAACCTTCATGTGTTATAAAGAATGCTGAAACGGTCCTAGGCAGACACGCGTCTTTTCTACAAGTCAGAAATCCGGTAAATCATGAACTTTTTTGGACGTTTACTGTCAAAGATGACAGATTTAGGGCGCTAAATTGAATACCCTGGCATAACTTCAATTAAAACAAAAACCTTGGACTTGGTAAACTTATGTAAGCTATTTAGGTGCATATCGTAACATTTTCGAATTCTATTATCCCAAAACAAAGGATTTTTTAACCTGACAAAATAACATTTGCCATCTTTAAAGTTCCTCTTTTTTTATTCGCATTTCACGATACTTTGGTAAAATGTATTATGCACACAAAGGATGTTAAATTTTAATTATACCGATTTGACATTCCATGAATTATTTATATCCTTTTTTTTATAAATTTCTTCTTAAACAATATCCAATGACCTTCCTCCACTTTAACATCGAGGTTTCTTCTTCCCCATTCCTTTCCCATACATCCCCTAATCCCAACCCCATCCTTCATAAAATTATCCCTTTTCAACCATAAAATCTAAAATACATGTGTATAACTGGTGCAAAGAGCAACATAACGCAACTCAATGGTGTTTATTCGCAATGTGTCATCTTGTACCTGTCTATGAACAAATAAACCAGTCTCACCTGTCGCTCAGGTGTATTTGATTAAATCAAAGGTAAAACCCTGTCATATTTCCAGGTGGAAATGGGTGGGTCTGATATAAAGGTTTTTTGTCAAATATTTCTTGAAACGACATTTTTGACAGGAGTGATGGATAAGGCTTGTACACTAAGGACAATGAATTCTTTTAATAAAAAGTGAATTTTTGTGTATTTATAAGATACATTTTAGACAATACCTGATTGATCTAAAATAGGTGTTATGAATTCCAAGGTAATCTTTTGAAATGAAAGATATGATGTATGGGCTAAATTTATCATCATTTGGACTCCAGAATATCGCGCCGGTAATAAACTGCCGTCCAAAAGAAACGTTACCACATTTTGTAATCCGATTCTGATTAAAAACGAAAAAGCATAGAAGTTAAACGTTTTTTTAACTCAATCATTTTACAACCAACTAATCAAAATAACCAACTTTACACTTAATGAATCTAAAGTAAGCATGGGTCAAATTTTTTGGTTTCCAGTGATTCTTTTCGCAATATTTTCTTTTTAAGTTATAGCTTAAGTTAAGTTTTAACTGTGTACTTTAGTACCAGATATGAATAATTCACTTCCAAAACCGCAAAATAAATATCCAAGCGTCAAATGACCTCACATGTCACATTCAATTTGCATGGATGCTTGTCCGTTAATGGAAAGGTGGGAAATTTTAGAGTCTAACGAGTCATTTTGAAAGGTATCTGGTGGTGCAATCGGTGACCAGCCTTGAGAGCTTAACGATCGCATATAAATATTACCATTGCATATAGTATGCCAACGTTCTTATCTCGAATGAAATGTGCCATTATGTCACTGTCAAATGGGCAGTCGATGAGCTCTGATTTCGCCTCTCAAAGCTCATCGATTGCACGAGAACAATAACACCATGCCGGCCCTTGATGTGTACTTTCCATGACGTCACTAAGAGACAACGTTTGGGCTGGTCTACAGATATCGGTCCTCATGCAGGGAAGAGACAACTGATTTTTTGTGCATCAGAAATTCTCACAACCTCTCTTTATGGCCGCACAGAGTTACCAATAGAAATTATATGGGACAATGATGATTCTTGTAAAAAGGGTGTTCTTTGGTCACTTTTGTAAATGCTACGCCATAATTTTCACATGTTCAATAAGTTTATAGCACTTAACACTCATTTACACTTATACAATGAAACTACCATTCTACGATCAATTATCCGTTCATATTGGGAAAGAACTAATTTCATTTGATAACAACATCAAATGTCAAAATTCTCAACCTAAAATCTACGTTACGTCATTCAGCAAAAAAATAATCTAATGGGATTGTTTATCTAGATTATCACCTTTTCTGTAGAGGGACCTTATAAGCCCATCCTCCCTCCATTTATCGTTGAATTCTCTCTTCTGTGTTTTCATATTCTCAAACGTGCACGCCGATGCAATCTCTTGTATTGTCTCTTCGCTTAGATCCCTCTGTAGAAATTGTGCAACTCTTCGAACTTCACGGCATAGATCCTGCAAATAGTAAAATATCCTCATTTTGAAAGTAATAAAAACACGGATGAACTGCCATTAAAGCATGTAAAAACTTGGAAAGTAAGACGTGTCACACACTCCTTTGGATAAATGTTGATCCTGTCTTTATAATATTCTGAATGCATTAATCGCGTAAACTATTTTCAAAACAATGGAGAAAGATGAAAAGCAAATTCTCAAATAAGGACATTTTCTAGGAACGTTTATATATAGTAAACATGTAAATTGTATATGTAACCCATCCTTTGGTCGTTCACGTTCATTGTCGGGATTGGTGATGGTATATTGTATAATTGTACACGCCATTAAATTGAAATATAGTGTCCTCTCTATTGTATCATGTTCATATATCAGACAGACAGACAGACAGACAGATTTTTTTATTATATATGGCCCGGAGACCCATAGTACAATGTAAATGAATTTCACAATAGAAACAGCGCTACCATGTAATAGGACAATCATAACATCAAAATAATATGACAGTAACATCAG
Organism: Steromphala cineraria; assembly: GCA_916613615.1. NCBI lineage: Eukaryota > Metazoa > Mollusca > Gastropoda > Trochida > Trochidae > Steromphala > Steromphala cineraria. The sequence goes on from OU744725.1 coordinate 28,226,069, forward strand.
AGGTTTACAAATGATGTCAATTTGATCGGTAACGATTGGTATGGTATAGGACTAGCGATAGTCTGTACGAAAGCTGGACATTGTTTGTAGTTAAAAGGGAAATAAACTTTTCCGTAGTTGGGTATTTACAGAAATACAAAGGTAAATATTTATATCTTAAACATGTGTATTGAGGACACTCCAGAAGTCTGATATTCATCCTCCGTGAGGTTACAATAGTTACAGATGGAGTTTTCATTGTCTGGATCTTTTGAGAATCGTGCTGCTTTTACCTTAAAATCATGACCATTACATCTGAACAAAGTAACAATTCTACGTAGGTGCAATGGAGATAAAGAGGATAAATACAGTTCAGGCTTAATAAATGTTTTAAATTCAGCATAATAACTAATACTTGTCGACGAACTAACATCATCGAACCATTCCTGTTGATATATGTCTTTACGTCTTTGCTTAAGCAATTTTTTAAAATGAATTTCTGTCGCCAACATCCTGTGCGATCCAAACGTGGCCAAAGCCGCATTGAAACAAGAATTCATACACATTTGAAACTGTACTTTTATCCCCTTTGTAATCTAAAGCCTTTAAAAGTTCGTAACTATTTCGGGATATTCTGTTCATCATGAGTGGCCTTATTAATCTTATCCAGAACGATATTGCTCTACACATGGCATTGATAAATAAAGGGAAACGGCCACATTCAGCCAGAATAATCTTATTTGAGGATTTATATCCACATTTTAAAACAAACTTGCAAAATTTAGTGTGAACTTTTTCTATGTACTTATCAATTTTTAAACCCCAAACTTCAGATCCATACAAAAGTATTGGCTGGATTTCATATATCATAATTATAGTATTAAAGAGTTTATCACATTGATTGTGGCTAACCTTTCACACATCCATCTACTACTCAGATGTTGTTTCTATCGATTATTGATTAGGGTGCCTTTTTTGCATCTCTGAAGGACGAGGACCGTTTGCAATTATGTAGAAGGTATACTATTCCTCACCAAGCTCAAATTATTTACATAGATCTTGTCGATCTTATGTTAAAATATACAACCTCCGGCAATTGAATATCGCTATGTGTGATATATTGTTTTTGTCTCGGCATATTTTAGTGTCAGAAAATGGTTGGCACAACTATTTATCATCCAACGCCGCTCCAAATTAACATAAGTGAAAAATACATTCAATAGACCTCCAACAAACGTTGAATAAATAGATAAACTCAATGCTTTTGAAATTAGATATTTTATGAAATTGTGTTTTTGTGTGTTTTACTTTTGCCTTAACCAACTTTTAAAAATGAAATAGTGTGATTACTCGCAACACTTACCCTTTTCATATCTTCATATTTGACAACCAATATGTTTGGATTCGATCTACTGGCTTCAATCCAATTGGTCACGTGATCATACCAATCTCCATAGTACACTGTAAAACAAAACAAAAAACTGTCAGAGTAATACGATACTGAAATGTGTTATTATTTAAGAGAACAAGTTCTTATGAATAGTCAATTTCTTTATTGTATTTCTCTTTCATTGTTCTTCTCCCTTAACCAGCTTCTTAATGTCCCTTAAAGAAGACATATTCAATTATACAACAAATTCGTTTACTGAATGTTTTTGAAAAAAAAGCGTGTTTAGAAAGTCTTACCATTCATTTTATTGTGACGTTTTAAATATTTTGATGAGAGGTTCCATGCCCGTAGTTGTCAACTAAACATTCAGTCAGAAATTTGTTGTCACATATATCATTTCTCTGATTTTCTACTTTCAAATACAATGGACCGAAACACTTTTGAAACTTTCTTAATCTATCGGCTTTCATCGGCCATCTTGAAATTTTAGCGTTACGAGAAAAACAAATCGCTGAAGAATGCTAAGAAAATAACTAATTGGTTGATAAAAATATGGGCATATTTACAAATACTTCATAATAAAATCAGGTATTACATAATTATTAACAGGAAGGTCCACTTCAATTTCGCTTCCACAAACAAATATACAACGAAAGGACTTGAAAGGAACTTACCGTTCCCCTTCATGTAAAGATCAAGGTACTCGCTAAATGAAGTCCTTCTATAATCGTCCGTCACGGAGGCTAGATGGTTGTAAGCAGACACGACGACATCTTTTGGATTTCTTACGATGTAAATTATCTTTATTCCTTTTTGGAACATGGAATATGGAACATGTTTAAGGTGAAGGTGAGTCACCAAAAGTCTTTGCGAATCTGCATTAAAATATGGCGAGTCCAATGTCTCAAAGTCTACGAGGTAATGTTCCATATATTCCGTGGCCAGTGTTGGTTTTCCACATTTGATCATCTGCGCAACTTCCCATATCCAGTGATTTCCTGAAAGGTCAAGGTCGACGTATAAAGTTGGGGTGAGGATATGAATGGTCAAATGATGCCAAGTCGGAAGCCTCACGTGTCAAATATGTCCTCACGACCTGTGATGTAAGTAATACATGAGGACCCTATCACAACAGAGGAGTGACAGCTCATAAACATATAACTGCATGAGGTCACTAGTGAGGAACCATGCAAGAAACCAAGAACAGTTTTTATCATCCGCTGATAAACCGGATTTGACTCCGTCCTTCGGGGCCATAGGCGAACACCCTTCCAATTGACTTTACTATTGGTTTAAGCTATCCAATCAAATTTCAAATATATGACATACGTAGATGAGCAATTTCTCTTAGGGTTACATACGTCGATATATTTCTCTATCAGATAAATTCAATCTTTATGACTAATCTATTACGCTCCGGGGTTCGATTCGTTCACGTAGTTTACTATAATATATCCACTTCCGGTTCAGAAAATTGCGAGAGCAAAGGTAGCCATTTTAAAACTTGATGATTAAGATATATCACATCATTTGTAATATTTGATTAATGTCGTTCTGAAAATTGATATTAAGATACCGATAAAGAAATGAGAGTGATATAGTATAGTAATATTATTATTTTGAAACTCTATTCATAAAAAAAGTTAATATTTATTAGAAGTTACATTAACGATTACATTTACAAGTTACATTATTAACATTAATCCGTACACATAAAATTATTTTTAGATGTTTCAAAGGTCATTTGATGAATAAAAAACTGAAGTGGTCTAAACTCCGTTTACCAAAATTAATTTTGACGTAATTATGCGATCATTGATTTCTGGTCAACAACTTCTTCACTATTTAATAAGTATTTTATAATTATTTAATAATGTATTCTATATAACAGATAGGAATTACGCTAAAAATTGTATCCTATGTAACAGATAGGAATTACGCTAAAATGTTTATTTCTTGACCGATTTCGTTCAAAGTTGAAATGTATGTTTATCTCAACATATGAAAACGATATATGAGTGCAATAATTTGGAAAAAAAATAGTTATAGGGTCCACTCCGAGATTCGAACCTCTGTGTTTTAATATAAGAAGTTCGATCCTTGGTCGTAGACATCAGCTGTTTTAAAAACTTTGTTTTCGGCGGCATCCCTGGTGTCTGTTTATCGATGTAAGAAGCTGTTATCACGACAAAAAAATCGGGTTTTTTCTAACTTTCGTAATCATGATATCTATACATCCTTATAATTCTAAACCTAATATTCAACTTTTCTATGACCCTCTGAGTCAAGGAACTCGCTACCAAAAAGTCTTGTGAGTCCAAGCTGATTTAAATGAGTCCTTTAATAAGTAAGCACATAGTATTACCAAAAAAATATGCATCCCAGGACTCACAGCTTAAATTTCTTTGAGTCCTTTCTAAATTTTATGAGTATTTGAAGCAGGACTCGCAGGTCAATTCATCCCTGTATGCACTGATTCATGAAATATTTTATTTAGTAATTAATTTCCTTTGTTTTCACGGCATTCCTACAATTTTCAAATATAAAATCTGTTTTATCTCTGTTGAAAGTATGTCTTAATTCTGATGAAATAGACGTTTAGTTTTATCATTCCACGTGGTGAAGGAGAACGTACAATCCTGGGAGGTCATATATTTTCACAGTAAAAACTTGTTATCCGAAAAAGAAGTGTTTTCCTCTTTTAGGCAAATGTCACGGAACAACCTTAACTAGTCAGAAAGAAGAGGAGTGTCATGTTTGTTTATTAGTTTATGCCTCGGGGTAAGACCAAAGAGTGACCTAGCCCCACATACAAACCCATTTGTTTACATTCCAGGACTTCAGGTGCTAATCCTTATATGGCATCAATATATATCATGTCGTGAGTACTACATATATGTACTACACTGTAGAACAATGTACTTTTCTCAATGAACGTCCTTCACCAGGTTTATGAAACAGCTTAACAGAAGAGAATCTATTTATTCCTTTTTATTTTCCCGAATAGTTAATGTCAAATGTATCATCTTCAGAGTGTCCAATATCTCATTCCGATTAACCGCAATTGAAGGTAATTATCAAATGTAAAGCAAAAACTGCTGGCGAACATTTTTGTATGAACACCTTATAACCCTTTTGGTTACGAAAATATATTCGCTTAGCGAAACAAGACATGTTACGTACGTTAAGAACTGCTTCTTTTGGTGTAAACAATGTTTTATATATGTTCGTTTACAAACGCGCTACTTTCCCTTTAAATTTCGCAGTGCGAGGCCTACCATAACGACATTCCACTGCAGAAGTTACCAAAAAAAGGGCAATCAAAACAACGCTGTCACTTTGTGTCCTGAAAAAGTAAAAAGATATTGAATGTGTTTTTGCTGTAAAGATCCGCTCCATGATGGTACGAGTATATAGCATTTAGTTAGTGCACTAGCACCGACATTTCGTTCATTTCGGTAAAAACCTTCAGGTTTCGACCCAGGTGTCGTGGGCTTTAAAGGGGCAGTATCACGTTTTTAGGGGGAATATAAGATGATGTCAGGAAAATGAAAATTAATGGTTCCAGTTGAAAGACAAGGTATTTAAACTAAATGGAACAGTAATTATTCAAATATATAACGTAAAGTTTAGCCATGCGATTCCTTTTTCTTACACAAAATGAATTAAAGGTGTTCACAAAAAAATGGCCGCCATTGGATTTTACGTGAATCTTCATACGTTGTCCTCTGACTATGGATACTCGGCTTGTGTAATGAAATTTTTGACACTATCAAAATAATACATTTAACATTAACTTACAATTATCAGAGAAAAAAAATAATATAAAATTATCAAAAAACGTGCTTCTGCCCCTTTAAAGGCTGAAACTTACTTTGCATTATACTAAAGAAGTTGACGTTATATAAGCTAACTGTCTGTCTGCCATTAATTAATATAATAGTCGTGGAAAAAGTAAAACAATTAATCACGAGTCATCTTCCATCGACGTATACATTAACTAATGTTATGAAAATATATGTATTTATAGTTTATGCAGGTTGGAACGTTGACTGATTTGGGGTTTATTTGGTACTTTAAAAAACATCAGATGAAGGACACGGTTTAAAACGACACCCTGGCGAATTGTAAACTACTTTGCACTTTCATGTGTAAACATTTTTGTACATTAAATATACATTTATGTTCAAAACGTGTCCTCATGTTTATGAAAATAACTCTATCGCACGAATCGTAATAATGACCTTCAAATGTCAGCCTTGTTCTCAAATTTGTCATGATAATTCATTCAAATATATCAAACTTAGGCGTTTATTCTGCAAATGGAACAGACATTGCTTTGTTTATCAGTTGCACCTGTGTCATGATGATATGTGTTTTATTTGCCTTTCGGGTCAATCTTACCAGTTACCTGCTTTAATGTAAATATTTCAAGGATTTCCTGACTTGACTTTGTGAGATGTTTGTATTAACCCCATTGATGCCATGGCCCCTTCATCAGTGCGAGAGTTATTATTTCAGTACGGTCTTTCTTACGCCTGGTTGAATCAGAATGTAGGTAACAAAGAACTGTTTATTAGCATGTTTAAACAAAGATGTAAAGATATTTATTGTCAAGAGTGGTCAGCCTCTGTGAATAGTTCAAAATATTTCAACACATATTCAACATTTAAATTTAGTATTATGCCAGAAATATATTTACGAGTGTTGCCCTCGCTTTATCTGCGAAGAGCACTGACAAAAATTTCGTTGTGGTATAGTTGGCTACAAGATATAACTATATAGAAAATCTAAAAGTGCTTTGTGCTTTGTGCCCTCACTGTAACAACAGAAAGTTAGAAAATGAATACCATGTATTATTGGAATGTCCATTTTATAATGATGTACAAACTTAATATTTACCATGCTATTATTACATTAACCCAAATCAAGACAAATTTATAAGCCTAATGAATACAACATCAGTTAATATTATATTACGCTTAGCTGTGTTTTGTGCTAAAGTATCACCTGTACGTGAGAACAAAGTGTAGACAATGTAAAGGCGCTCCAGAATAATTGTATATGAAAACAAATGTCATTGTACTGTTGGCCTCATGGCCATTTATACAAATAAAATCTGTCTGTCTGTGTCCATGGCCCCTTGTGTCTTCAAGATTCAAACTTGCATATTATATTTGAGTAAGTCGTTAAACAGTCCGCTTATAGATATCGGAGTTTCAACTTTCAACTTAAAAAATTGAATTATTTCTTGTTGTGCTGGGACCTCTTAATGTATTCTAGACTTTAGATAAATAGCTCTAACTGATACAAAAAATGTGGCCTATTCAATGTATATCAATACTATCGATCAAAATTCTTACCAGATTTTGGAAACCCGCAGACCCAAGTGTCGTCCGCTTCACATCGGAAGTTCCTGACGTTCTTGAGATGCGTATTGTATTCTGGGAGCGGTGGATAGAGGATTCCATCTTTCTGCAGGTAGAAAATCGGATGTCCCGTCCTCGTCCTCATGACTATAACGTTTTCACCTGTTCCCATCAGGTGTTTCGGCGAGATCAAACAGACTTGATTACAGGTGTTAACAGACAAGAGAATAAACTCAGTGGCAGAGCACGTCCAAGATATTGATTTGAAAGTCAAAGTAAGGCTCTCGTATGGAAATGTAGCTTTAATGGTTCAATAAGTTATAGATGATGGAACTATGACAATGTCCATCATAAATCATAATTCAACCAGATGTCAGATCAGCCTCGACATAAAAGTTTGATACATATAAGGTAAACACTGCAGGTATTCACAAGTAGTTGAGCACTTTACAACCAAAGATGTAGGTAAAAGATGACACAATTAAAGGTTCAGTTGTACTGCCGATTCAACCACGTTCAAAGAAATAAAAGCTTCTGTTCCAGATCTTAAGGTTCAAACAAATCCGTCCATAAGATTCAGTTACACAAACAACTCTTGCACTTTCGGTGTCGTCACATTTATAGAAATCGGACAGGATGTATTTTGTTTACATAAACAGCAACAAACATCGGAAGTCCAAACCCTATTCTGACGTGTCTCTATGCTTTCTATGTTAACATTCACATAGGTTTATCCCACCGCTAAACTTAGTCTTCACGGGCAGGTTGATGGCTACATTCGTCTTCTTAACATTGGGATGAGACAGGGCTGTTGTTTTATACCCTGTCTTTTCACGCTCTGCTGACAACGTATCTTCGGGCTAAAGCCACACCGTGCAGGCACATTGCACCAGAATGTTACAATCCTCCCTAAATCCTAGCCCAGAAGATAGCTCGAAATCCTTGAGAATTTAGATGTTATCTCGAGATGAGTAAATTTAGGAACAATTTAACAAACACGTATATTTTGAAGATTATGACGTAATGTGAACATGAATTATGAATTGATCTTGATGTGACTAGATCATTGCGGTTTTATTTGTTATTATGAATCCTCTTATAGTAAACTTTACGTCATTTGAACACGTTTTCTAATTTTAAAATGTTATGACATAATGATATGGTTTTTTTCTTCATTCCTGAGATTTGTTTGTCGGTCGTGACAGATAACGTGCTACTAAGATTATATTTAGACGTGACTAAATTGATTCATAACGTGATTTTTTATTTTCAGAAAAAAAGGATGTAGCAATGAACGTAGCATAATTAGGCCGACCTTAATAAGCGCACCTTCAAAGAGCGAAGAGGACCCCTGATGAGATATAGAAATGGTATTTCTATCCCTCAACGCCCCAAACACCAACTCGCCACTCCCTCTTCTGGCCCTTGCAAAAGCAAAATAAAACAAACAGCAAATACTACATGCAGACGACAAAAATAGAGCCATAGGCTCTGTAGCTCATCAGACTTTTGATGGAAATAGTTTTTTTAGGTTTTGACCCCTGTGACCCCATTTGGGGTCATGGGGTAACCAAATCTACAATTTAGAAACTTCATTGGCCAAGGAGTCTACACACAACTTTTCAGCTCTCTAGACCTTTTTGAACTGGAGGAGAAGATGATATTAGGTTTTTAAGGTTGTGACCCCTGTGACTCAACTTGGGGTCACAAAATCTACAATTTAGAATCCCCACTGGCCAAGGAGTCTACACACAACTTTTCAGCTCTCTAGACCTTTTGGGACTGGAGAAGAAGATGAAAATAGGTTTTCAAGTTTTTGACCCCTGTGACCCCATGTTGGATCTACTCACAACTTTTCAGCTCTCTAGACCTTTTGGAACTGGAGAAAAAGATTAAATGGGATTTAAAAGTTTTGACCCCTGTGACCCCATTTGAGGTCATTGGGTCACGAAATCTACGATTTAGAATCCCCATTTGCCAAGGAGTCTGCACATCAAATTTCAGCTCTCTGGAGTCATCCGGTACGCATACGGTCTTTCTTACCGTACATAGGTAACCTTTTGATTTTGAACAGTATCAGTAAAAGCTATTTCAAATAACGTCAAAAATTTCAATCACTCCTTTTCCGGTGATGCTATCAACCCTAAGGGCATACATTCAATTCAATACAAGTAGGTCAATTTTAAGGTATTTTTCAATACACGCGTACGGTATTTTAACAATTTTAGAAGTGTGATTGCGCTTTTACATTACAAGTATTTCAATCACTGATTACCCGGTGATGCGATCAAACCTAAAGGTATACACTCACATCCTGATCATAATCTGGATCCAATCAAAACACTCTATATAGTTGTCACCTACATATCGATGAAGTCATTTACTCTTGTTTCGGAACCATTCGATGACGTTACAAAATACTTATTTTTTAGTTTACTTCGCACACCTGATATCCTCCAAGCTTGCAATTTGTCCTTAAGCGAAAGAATATTTATGATAAAATATATCAGTAAACGGAATTGGAGAGGGTGGGGGTAATAAAAATAACAAGAGGTTGGGGGCAAGGTCATTTTGAAAATGGACAAGAATATAACTGTCTTTCTTTGAATACTTGAAAAAGGACTTAAAAATTCAATATAAAGTTGTTGTTGAAAGAACAAAGTCTAAAATATTGTATACTCCGGGAAGTCAGGATTTGATTTTTCAAATAAGATTGTCTTAATAACTGTTAGTATTTAAGATTTACGTGAAGTCTATTCATTTACTGATTGCTTGGCGGTTACAGCCATTTAATGCAGTCAAGGCTTTTGTTCCTTAATACAATATGAGGATTTAAGTTTTAACTCCGATATTGAATTATGTAGTTAAGAAAACACTAAAACAAATAGCATATTGATGAATATGTTAGCCTATCTCTGAGAGATGTAACTTGATCAGTATTTAAATTTCTATACTTTATTTCTGCATACATCAACAAAGAACGAACTTCTTATAAATCAGATAGAATATGAATATAAAATGAAGGAAATATGCATGGCTATTGTTTTCTAGTTGGCTGTCAATTTGCCTGTACATGTGTAAGTAAATTATATATTATCTCACAATGTTTTAGTTAAGATGCTTTATACGTTGCTTGAAATGTTATGAAAATGTTTTTTTAAATTATCCCTAGGTGAACCTTTTGTATATTTTAGACATACCTTAATTCATATTCTAAAGATTTTCAACTTCTTTCTTCCTTCTCAGATATTTAATTAACGATGGGAGGGTTTCCATTTTGTAAGCTCGGTGCATGGCGGGGTGGTGGAAGGAGAATTATCTTGAATTTTATGGCTTTAAATGTTTAATTTTTTTTTTTATCAAACAAGAGAATTATATATATCAAACAATCTAAATAAGTTCGTTGACTGACAAAAGCCAATATCTCTTATCAATGAGTTATACATGATATGCTAACTTTTTTTTGCATGAAAATAGTTGGTGGGCCAAACCACTACTCAAAGTCATCATTTTCCCATCTGGCATTAATAGTTTAAATTAAATGAAATTTGCAAAATCATTCACTATGATGTGTATATTTTCCCTTTGCATATTTCGGTTTTGCATTCCCTTTTCTCTTTTAAACTTTGTCTAAAACTTATCTTAGCCTACGTCACCCATTATATTTTATAAATTTATTAATGATATATATATTATATCTTGTGTTTCCAAAGAACATTTATTTAATATTGAGTCTACGAGGAAATCTCTTTATCCTAGGCATATCTCCCTATCTAAATATAACCAATTAGAGAAAATTAGAGTAAACGTGTATCTTTTCAATATTCTATTAATTGTCCTTTAAAGTGTCAATGGAAAAAGTTAAATGAAGAACCAAACATGTATCTTCGGAAATCATATAAGAAATGAAGCAGATCTATACGTTAGGGTCATCTAATGTACAACCCCCCCCCCCCCCCCCCCCCCCTTGTAATAAATGACCGGTCCCTATAGGCTATAGGTGCACGAAAACCGTGTCATAAACTTTCTCCTTATAAAATGCAAATATTGAGCCAGAGTTTATGAGTCATTCGCACTCAGTTGGTTTACATATTATAATGCAAAAAGTCTAGATGCATATATTTTCGAAATTAAGCTATGTCAAGGGTAAAATGAAATCAAATCTATCATTTGGGAGCCAGGTTATGTAGAGGCCACACAAATAAGAACATCTCGCTGAATGCCCGCGCCTTTGTGCAGCAGAAGTTTTCCCGCCATTTTACCCAGAGCTCCGGACAGCACAGCAGTGTACGGAGTTTGCATGAATAAATTTTACGCTAGTGTTTGGCATTTAAACACTCTTTTTATTTGTTCAATCAATGTTTTTGTTTTAATATATAAACGAAATGTATGAACTATAGCGATGTCCTGACTTTATTTTCATTTTCCTGTTCAATTTCTATCTAGTGTACAGTAAGGGGAATTAGCTCACATGGTAGAGCGCTCGCTTAGCATGCGAGAGGTACCGGGATCGATACCCGGATTCTCCAAACGGTACTTTTTCTAATTTTTGATCAAACAGCCTTTTATGAAATTATTGGGTAAAAATATCAACGGTTGCAGTTATTACGCAATAGATGCATAATTGATTGATATAGAATAAATGACGCAGAGTGATATAAATTGAAATTAATTCTTAGAGCATCAAAATTCATCAAGTGGTTTTACAGACAAATATTTGCAAAAACATAACGCTATTCACTTATACTGCAGTTGTAATTTTTAAACATTTTGATTGACGAATACTGTGTGATCAAATACATTTGAATTCATGTTAATCTTTAATTCAATCGCGTTTTATGAAGATAAAATCATCTGATTTATACAATGTTGTACTAAATGATTGCCTTATCACCTTTGTACTTTGTTAAAATATAAATCTGACAAAATAAACTGAGTGCGCCCCGTCGAAATAATTATGCTAGTAAGTAATGACGAGTTACCTCCCTTTCGTCGAAGAGCTCGTAACGACATGTTGTGTTCTTCGTGTAGACTTGTAGCATATCGTGCATTTGCGAGTGAGATTCTACGAAACGTAGTGTCCCTTCCTGGAAATTTGAGTTCAAGGCCCTATTCAAATGAGTAAGTTATGTGCATAAGAGTTATGTCGTAAACACAACACAGAGACTTACATCATCGCATTTTCCTAAAACGAAGCGACCATAAAATCCCATATTTTGCGAATGTTTATCTAGCTTCTCGAAGTAGTTCACTTTCAATTTTAGTTCCAATGATACTCTCTATTCAAAATTGATTAATCTTTGGTTCAGAATGAATTTAAAAGTTTTAGATATATGTTCAATTTAGATAGTGAAAAAAGTTTAACGTTGTTATATTTAGGAACACATTATCTGCAATAATAAAACAAATCTTTTACTTTTAAGGGTTGGGGATTCGAACCCACACAGCCAGCATTTTGACAAGCGTTACTTGAGTAAAAAATATATAAGCATTCAAAATACTTATTTATTTTCTATTCGTAAACATCTTATATGTACGTCTTATATTAATATTTTATAAATTGAAATAAAATTTTCATAGTGGATATAATAACTCGGTTTTCAGTATGCACATAAAGAATATTGACACGGTGCTTACAGTACCTACTTGTACATTTTATCATCCAGATGTTCTACGTAACTAACTTTCCTTGTAACGTCTGTGTGCGGTGCAGAGATGACGCAATGTTCGTTTACACAAAATACGATCAGTAAACACTTTGTTCTTTCATCCACCGGCGTACCGGACGATAAACATATGATACGGAAACGAGAAGGTGTTTACAATGTGACAGCCATTTCGCATAGCTTGTAGTTGACCTATCTTTCGTCACGTGCACGTCGTTGGTTCATTGTACATGTTCAATTTGTCATTAAAAATGTTAAGGTTCAATTTAGGCGTACATTCATAATTTCGATGCATCATGCAAATGATGCATGCACATTTCAAACCAGGTTAGATGTCAAAGCGGTTAATGAACTGACAAGTTACGTCATCGAGTGTGTTGCACGTGTTGAACAGATGACCGTGTACATTTCCTGTCCTAGCATGGCCCGTGTACAGATCACGTGATCAAATAGAAGTTTTCATGATAATCAAGGTTGTTGAAGATTCATTTGCTGAAGACAAATTTTGGATCAAAACGAGGAATTTAACACAATGAGGTATTTTGTATTCGTAATTTGTTTTAAATTGCCAAAATGCGTGATTTTTTATATATTCTGTAATTAAGAATAACAGTGATAAAAACATTTAAACAAAACTGGCACTTTTATTTTCAAATTCATTTTTATGTTATTAAAGTGTATTTGATTTGTTTGTGGACGTTAACTATTGAAGCCTAAAACAATGTTCTAGATGCAATGATGTTGCACATGTGGTGCTGTGGCATAAATGATAAGGTTGTGCGAGAACCAACCTTCGTAAATGGAAACATAGATAAGACAAATGCGTGTAAATCATCCTCGTGTCGTCATGCTAAGCACAGTTCCTACAGCCCCTGAAACGAAATATCTTTATAGCCCAGTCTATGTTATTGCGGGAGGTCTAGAGCACCGCAGTTTCTGAAAATAAACAGCTTCAGTGCGTTCCTTTTTTACAGAAGATAGTTGCATTTCATTTCAGAGACTAAAATTTAGTCTACAAGTCTACAAGTTTCCTAAAGTAGAGCTTTACTGTAAAATGTTTAATCATGGTCAGCACGAAGGGTTGTATTTTCTTAATTTTCTTTTCTTAATAGTAACGAGCAGCGGTCTGTTGCACGAACAGTGCTCCCACGGGTTCCAAAACTTGGAAAGAGTACTCAAGGGGTAATACTCGACTCGGAGTACTCAAATTTTTATCTTTACCCAAAATATCTTATGTTTATCTAAGATGTTATGCATAATCTTTGGACATTACCGTCTTGAAGTTGCCATGTTTGTAAGCCAACTCCATAATTCATAGACAAACTGACTTAGATAATATAAATATTTTAAAAATAAGTAACAATGACCTCCCTTTTCCAAAATGGATTCGAGCCTAGCTGAACCCGACTCGGCCTCGAGTACTCGAGTACCCATGCAGTATGATGCACGGAAGCCATATATTGATAAAAATGATGAACAATGTACACTGGTCAAACAGCGCTCTACAAAATAAATTCTTTTAGACGTCTATATAAATCCATAAGATGTATGTTCGCGGATCATTAAATACGCCTTTTTTGTTTCTAGATGGAAATTGTAAGTTTCAAGGTGAGTTGCAAATGAATACTGATAACAGTCATATTAATGCACAATAAATTATGTAAGCGTACAAACAAGCCTTCAGGACTATATAGAGTTGTGATAATGAAACTTTAAACATGCAAGTCGTGCGATGCATGTAAGAATTAGAGAAAGTTATGATAATCAAACTTAAACATAAAAATCATGCGATGCGTTTTAGGACTAGAGAGATTTATGATAATCAAACATAAAACACCATGTCATACAATAATACCAGATAGATTTATGACAATCAAACGAAGTCATACGATGTTTGTAAATACGATAGAGTTATGATAATCAAAAATAAACATACAAATCAAACGATGTTTGTAAGTACAATAGAGTTATGATAATCAAAAAATAAACATACAAATCAAACGATGTTTGTAAGTACAATAGAGTTATGACAATCAAAAAATAAACATACAAATCAAACGATGTTTGTAAGTACAATAGAGTTATGATAATCAAAAAAATACACATACACATCATACGATGTTTGTAAGTACAAGAGAGTTATGATAATCAAAAAATAAACATACAAATCATACGATGTTTGTAAGTACAATAGAGTTATGATAATCAAAAAATAAACATACAAATCATACGATGTCTGTAAGGACAAGAGAGTTATGATAGTCAACAACAAAAATACAAGTCATACGATGCTTTTTAAGGAATAGATATATTTATGAAACACTGGGTTTGATTATCAAACACAAAACATACAAGTTAAACTATGCTTGTTAGGGCTTGATATCGCCCTATCGTTTCATGATATCTCACGACATTTGTCTTTCTTAATATGATGTTGGGTATTATAGACTTACTTCAAAGACGATATATTGGTGACTTCTTTGAGTGGCATTTAGAAGTTGGAAGTCAAATAAGGACGATACAAGACTGAAGAAGCTGTATCGAAACGTCGTGTACTCAGAATAAAGAAGTTGTTATCCATAAAATATTCGTCCTTATTAGATATATTGGTGTATTTCCTTGCAAATAAAGACCTCCTTAATTCTTTTTTATATTATCGCCAAGACACATCGGTTTATCCAGCTCTCTTCAAATTACCGGCATGTATACTAAACACAAGGGTATCTGAAAATTTGGATTTTTTTGTGTGTGGAAATAACACATTTATTTATCGGGTAACTGTTTATTTGCCACCAACAAATAATGGCATTGATGCACATCAAATGTCCTGAATAAAATGACGACACTTGGTTTAGTGTAAGTTTCATTTCCAGTGGAACTAATGCAATGGTCGGGAGAGACTTCCTCAGTCTCAAGGACTTCACCCCTGAGGAGATAAAACAACTTCTTTGGACTGCCAAAGACTTGAAGACGAGAATAAAGGACAACAAAGAGGTGAGGATTATACGGCGCTTCGACATTTTCTATTTCTTTAAATGAATGAAAAGGTGTTTTGATAAATACAACGGATTTCGGTAAAGAAGTTTGAACTATTTTTATTGTTAGGGTGTAGGTGGGAATGATCCATCAATGATAACAAAAATATATTTAATATTTGGAGGAATATAGACTCTTTCTTATATGTCCTTCACATATTGGAATGGACTTGATTTATTAAATATATCAGGAAATATGTTTATTGATGTGTTGATTACCTATCGAGGTAAGACCTATATTTAATGACGACCTCTATTGCAAAATGTATCGATCGATTCGATTGTGTTGAAAATTCTGTTGACATAAAAACTCAGTTGAAAGTTATGCAAAGTCTTTTCCCTTGATAGTAAATATATATGTGTGAGAAAATCCTCTTTGGCAGAGATCTCAGGTTATTTCCTACCTCTAAATTTCATGAGACCTCGGATGAGTGTTTTATCCTTCACTTACGTCAAATGTCTACTTAAAGTTCTCCATACACACAATATTATTTGTCAGTGCTAAGAAATTGACAGAGAAGAACTTACCTACTTTGGAGATTTTACAAGCTGATCTGATTTCGCACTGGGGTCCTCGGACCATTTAGAAGATTCTTTTGAAACCCATAACTATTTTGTAACGGACTTACCATGGCCGAATGGTGAAGAAGTTTAGCATTTTGAAATTTAGAATCAGTAGAATGTGAAGGTTCATCTTTTGGTTTTGGTTTATCAAGACCTGTAGGAGACATGGATATATGGATATTTAATCATATCATGTTTTGTTCAGACATTCACTCCGCTGAAAGGAACCTCCCTGGCCATGTTGTTCCAGAAGAGGAGCACAAGGACCCGGCTTTCCACAGAAACTGGTAGGTTGTCACTACTAGCATTTAGTCTCAGTATAACAGCAGCTTAACCATCAGCCATAATCCTAGGGCTTAATTTTACGATGCTCTACATTATTTTAATCCTCCCACACAAAGCTGCCTGTTTCCGAACTGTCCATTTTACGTATCGGAGCTGTCTACCATAAGCCTTAAAGCACTGCGTGTGGGTTATTGTCTCGTTACAAGATTCATGGGTGGGTAATTGCAGTATAGATGTTCCTAATAAAATTCCCAGGGGTACGAAAGTGTAGTCCATCGGCCACAGATGCTCTTAAAATATTTGATACTTTTGAATAATTTGAAATTACTCACTGATTTGTATACAAAGTAATAAGTTTTCATAGATTAGATTATTGGAGGTCAGAAAGTCTTCCAATACGACTTTCATATTGCCATTGTAACAATATAAGCTGTGAAGAGCAAGTATATTCTCGAGGCAATCTTCATCATGAATTAATGTTCATTTCTTTACTCAAAGGAATGGCGCTACTGGGGGGTCATCCAGTGTTCATGGCGGCCGAGGACATTCACCTAGGGGTCAAGGAGTCCATCAAAGACTCGGCACGTGTGCTGTCCAGACTGGCGGACGTTGTCTTAGCACGTGTGGTCAGCCAGGAGGATATTGACGCGCTGGCCGGGGAGGCGTCCATCCCGGTCATCAACGGACTGTCCGACTTGTACCACCCCCTCCAGACCCTCGCCGACTTCCTTACTTTACAGGTGCCATGTTGTTCCAACACACTCCAAAACTTCTGTAAACGGCTTAAAATTCTCTTCGTTGTCTCTTTCAGAAGCCTTCAAAGGCCACCTGGCGTAAGTTCAAGATTAGTTCCGCTTGAAGCGCTTGTAAAATCTTCAAAGTAAATAAGTTTAGCTTTACTTGCAAGGCATAACTCCGCTAATGTCTGCAATGTGCTAATTTAAGCCTTGCTGCAATGCGCCTGAAAGCTTTGTTTTGATGCAACGCACTATATCGTTGATGAGTTGTAACATTAAATATTGAAGTAGACAATTAACTTCAGGTGCATTTGGTAGCTTGCTCCGAAAGTTGAAGAAATGTATCATGACTTGAATTAGCCAGTAGTTTTTTGACTTACGTGAGAGTTAATTCATGTCTTGCAATCTTAAACTACAGGATATTCAAGGGTTTACTCGTTTTTTTATCTTGGCCAAAATGTATATATTATAATATCATTGACTTTGTCGTGTTACTTTACTTACCATGTTATTCAGGAGCACTTTGGTTACCTACAAGGCCTGAAGATTGCGTGGATCGGAGACGGTAACAACGTGGCTCACTCCCTCATGATCGGCTGTGCCAAACTTGGCATCGACTTCAGCATCGCAACACCCAAGGTATACCCCGGGTTATAGGCTTCCCATTCTAAAATGTACACACAAGCACAATTTTCCAATTTTACCTCTCACTGTGTTTGTATCTAAGTTCTTGTCTCGTAATTGTTACTGCGAGGGTTGTATTTACATTCTAAGAGTTTCAACAAATCATGGGCGGCATTCATAAGCAGAACACATAATCCTTCGAACTTTAGTTGATGAAATATATGTTTGAGAAAATTTAGTATCCCTCAGCTATTTTAGTGGCATATATTGCTTAGGATCGTTGCTCATTGGTTGGAGTGAAAGGTCACAAAGCATGACCTCTTTGGCGAAGTATTTAGATCAGTGGGAGAGAAACGGTCTATTGATTTATGAGATTGATGTTCAACTGGTTGTACTTTGAAAGTTGACATTTATTTTCATTGCTTTCCAGGGGTATGAACCGGACGCAAAAATAACCGAGTATATGGCCAAGATGGCGGCAAAGGTTTGTAGTTACTTTTTTGAAAGCAGGTGTGAAACTTTTACATTTTTACGAGAATGCCTTGGATTGGGAACATTTGTGATTATTAGTGAATCATGTGACGCGAACAGAAGGATTTATTGCTAAGGTTAATTAATTTGACTAATAAACTGTTGGTACATAGTTCAATTTTCGGCTCATAGACGTGTGTGTAAATCGTTAAAAGTTATTTTCAAAGAGTTTTAACTCATACATGAGCAGAAGTGTATTCATTCGCTACAATACACATTACATATGCTGCAATATAAGTTGGAACAAAACGCGGAGCCATATACGCTGATGTAGCAGGATTATCATCATTTTGTAATTAGGGAACCATGTATTTTTCATTATCATTTTATTGATAATTAATGTAACTAAGTAACTCCACCATCCTAGTAGTGAAATCGTTTTTATATATCTCAACGACCATTGGTGCATATGCTAAAACTAAGTTTTAACTAACTGTATTCATCTTATCAAGAACGAGACTGACTTTCGGATGACAGTTAACCCAGAGGAGGCCGTGTACCGCGCTGACGCCATCTTCACTGACGTGTGGATCAGCATGGGTCAGGAGAAGGAGAAGAAGGAGAGACTTGCTCAGTTCTCAGGCTTCAAGATTAACAGGAAGGTCAGCAAGTTTTGGTTTTATTATGTTCCCGCCATAAGTATCATTTACAACCCTCGTTAGATCTCAATATTAACGGCACCCATTTATGTAGTGTCCTGTTCATTATCTATATCAAGACTCTTTCATCTTAAAAGTTTTTAGGTCAACTCCTTTGCTGTATTGACGAGTCAAATTATGATCAGAGAATCAAAGGACTAATGAAATAGGGTGAATCTGAGATTGTTTTGCTCATGGTGATAAAGATAACAGTTGTTAAAGTCTTGAAGAAGTGTGTGGAATGTATGTGTTCAGATGCTGAAGGAGTCGGGAGCCAACTGGGTGTTCATGCACTGTCTGCCGCGGACCCAGGAGGAGGTGACAGACGACATCTTCTACGACTCAGAGAGATCCATCGTCTGGCAGGAAGCGGAGAACCGGAAGTGGACGGTCATGGTGAGGTTCATTTGTCCAGGGATGTTCATCGACATTGTACATCTATGTTCAAAACTATTTGAAATTTTTTGGGCCTTCCGAGACCTAAACGGATGGTTTACCAATTGAACCCAAGTTGATGAAGAAGCCTCTGCAATCTTCAAAATATTTTTGATTTCTAGTTTCCCTTATAACCCTTTACTTTCAATCTATAGAAAAATGTGCTTGCTCGTCGATCCCAGCTGTTTTCTAGACTTTTGTTTGGACAATACAAATCCCTGTGTTCGTAATAAGAGATGACTGACTGAAATGTCTATATTGTTTGCTAACTGTCTGTTAACTTTCTATTTGTTTGTGTTGATAGCATTATATGAGTAAGTAAAGACGCCAATTATGGTAACGCCAACTATGTTGGTAATGAGTTACCTCCCTTCTTCAGATTACATGTCATTTAAACAAGACGTCTCCATATAGGTTCTAAATGACAATATCAATATGGGGCTCTATTTTCACTTTATCTTCAATTGACTGAGATGACAAAAGGAAATGCAGGAGTGTGTTTAGATACGTTTGTCTGTGATTAATCCCTCATGCATTACTTAACCACAATCCATTTGATATCGAACAATTTTGATGTTTTACGAAATCATCATGTGTTACGATGGGTACATTACCATTTCATCAATGCTTGTCAACCCAAGAACGTATTTGTTACTAGTTTCTTAGAGGTTAAAGGATAAAGCATATGCTTGTAGTAATTTGGAGTATACCTTTCTTATTGAATGTTATATTCACTAAATACTTATGTTCATCATTACTTACTCCAAATTTTTATATTTTTAATTGACAGATAAAACTACAATTTTTCTTTCTTACTTTTCTTTAATGTTATTTTCGATAAATATCCATGCTCATTATTGTGTATTCCATGCTCGTAGCCATTAATTTGACAGATAAAATCTAAAACTTCTCTTTATCTTCCAGTCCGTCCTTCTCCATCTACTGAAAGGCTACTCTCCAGTGAACCCCCGTCCCAAGTTTCTACGTGGAGAGTGATCTAGCTCTTGCTTGTGTAAACCATAAGATGTACCGGGGCTTTATTATCTTGAGTTGTACAAAAATTGTTGCTATTTTACAACACATTTGTCAAAGCTATTAAACATGTAACAATCATTCATTGAGTGTCTGATTTTATTTCTTTCAACATATACTCATGTGGTAGATCAATCTAAATAAACTAGATCATCAGGTTTTAATTTTAAGTCATACTGACAGTCTGTTGACCTAAGGTTGGCCGGTAAGGTAGGCAATCCCTCTGAATTCTGACATTAAGCAATGGGCTAATCTAAAAAGATGCCCTATCTTGCTGGAGGCTCAACTGACCAACAGCACTCTTTTCGAAATAGATGCTGTAAAGAGTTTATTTTCATTCGGAAAACGCCGAGCGACCATCTCGTCGAATTATCCGTTTGCTTCGATGTGTTTTAGGTTATGATTATTTATTTTCAAATAGTTGAGCGTAAATTCTTGTTGTCAGTGACAAATACTGATTGCACATCTCACAGAAGCGAAAAATAATCGTGGAGCGTGATTAATGTCTATACTTACGAAAAACTGCATGTAAGGGGAGATAACTCTCAAATTCAAAATGGATTGAACGGATTCATTTATATTCAAAGGATTAAACAAAAAAGTGAATATTTGTTATCATAAAATCAAGACCATTTCATACAACCAAAATATAATCATCTTAATGATATTTTTCTTATCGATATCAAAAACGAGATTTGTTTTATAAGAAAGCATCAGTTGACACACTATTATTGAGAACAGGACATAAGATAACATATTTTCCGTTCACACGTTCTCACGATTAATGTGCTATTTTTGGAAATATTTGTGACGCCGAATTTATTGATAAAGCTTTATTATGAAAAATAGAGCCATTGGCTCTGTAGCTCATCAGGCCTTACATTTGATTTTTCTTTAGGGTGTGGCCAATGCCTTAGTAGGGGCAGCAGGGCCACCAAAGCTAAAATTCATAATCCTCACTAGCGAAGGAGTCTGTACATAAAGTTTCAGCTTTCTAGGCCTTATGGTTTTGGAGAAGAAGATGAAGATAGGTTCTTAGGGCTATAAGGGCCACAGGACCACCAAAGCTACAATTTATAATCCTCACTAGCCAAGGAGTAACTATGTTCACAAAGTTTCAGCTTTCTAAGCCGTTTTGTTCTGGAGAAGAAGTCGAAATTCCACAAAGTTGACGGACGCCGGACACCATGCCATGCCATAAGCCCATCGGGCCTTACAGACCAAATAAGCTAATAAAAATTTATTGATCGATTCGAGGTTAACTTATTTGTCATCGGGACGACCTCTCATACTGATCAATGTTAGATCGACAATATTAACAGATATTGAATTGTCGAGCTAAATTTATTTAGATAGGTGGTTGATCACTGCCCAACTCTTATTTAAGAAATGCACATGCTGTTGAAGCCTATCCCAAGAAGGACACTCAACAATAACTCACAACAACAGTATATCATTTGAAGTTTATGAGGTTCTAAATACCGGTACAGGAAGACTGAATTCATTTAAATGAGGTGTATATCCTCCTGCCGATCAGTGACCCTGCATGGTTTATGTAGAGAAAGATGAGAACATGTTTCTGGATGAGGTTACCAGGTTACCAACCATTCAAACATTGTAAAGAAGACGAATAAAGGAATTATTATTATTTTATTTTTTTATTTTACTCTTTTATTTCTTTTACTCTTTTATTCATGATAATCAACGTTTCGACACAGATTCTTGTGACGCAGTAATCTTGAGGGGTTTTTATGTTCGCCTTTACTTGATAATGACACACGAATCTGCTTTCGATGCATTGATTGACATGAATAAAGAACCTTCCATCCAAATATTCCTCTTCATTATCGTCATTCCAACATGTAAAATGCCTCGCAAAAGAAAAGGAAAATGAACTACTGGTTATGATTAACAGGTCATAGATCAACACGTCTATATAACCACTCCAAGGGTACTTGTGTCAATAGCTTAATCGATGTTCACTGAACAGTTGTTTTGTCTAGCTTTGAAAGGGATTGCAAATTGTCATAATTGACAACATGTATATAAGTAAGCACTAATACCCTCACCAATTGTAACTAATTCTCTTTCGGTACATCCTCGCCTACCTGTTTGTATTGTATTACAACGTAATGTAAATGGTCAGAGGCCAAACTGGTCTGTGCTAATAAAATTATCTGTCTGTCTGTCTATATTACTGTTTACTGTCAAATTGGTAAAGCAGTACTTCCGTACAGCATATATGTAATGTTATAAGATCCATGATAATATGTATATTGAAACTACTCCATTATTTTCTTAAAATAAAAATAATTTTTCAAAATCTTATTAAAAAGTTGCCCCTGAGGGGAAAAAAGTTATATTATTTTTACATAGATTGGTTGCATTTACAATCTTGAACATTCTTATGGGAAGGTTTGTTCTTTTTGTATGCTGTCCATTATATACAACCACTTTACATTTTAACACTAAAGTTTAAACACTGAGAAGAAAATACGATTATTTCGCAACATGTTCAACAAAAATAGGAACTACATTTTATATTTACATTTGCTGTTTACATAACATACGTTTACCCCGAGAACGTGACAATATTGCCTATAACCTGTCAACAGCAGAGATAGGTCGTCGTGTGCATTTCACCACGGGTTCACCATGTCACCGTGTACATGCTGATACCGTAAACTATGTTTTGGTCATCCAAACATGACGCTCCACTTTCATAAGAGACACGATGATTTTGGCCTATCTCACGTGTTCTTATAACTCTCAAAGTCCCATTGTCATATACTTGCATGCGGTTCGTAACGAAATTTAGCTATTTAGAAACGAAATACATCACTCGGTAGAACAATCTTTCGTCGAAAGTTTGAAATCATATTTACATGTTTTAATCAAAAATTAAATACTTAATTCGACGTCCAAAGTACAGTACCCCCTGCAAAAGTGCCGTAGCTATTAACGAACCCGCTTTCGGAGACGTCATCATTTGGTGTTGATAGGGTTCTCATTTACCGCAATTGCGTCCGATGGGTACATAACTTCGGCGACAACGAGTAGGCCTACCTGGTTCGGAGAAAAAGAAAAGAAAAAGGCGTGCTCGACAAGGACGGCTTTCAAGCGTATATTTAGGAAACAAAATTGTAAAATGGCAACGCTTGATTCGTCTTCATGCCGACATGCCGTTTGTTAAATTGTCTCCTATTCAATGAATTTTGGTCCTATTTTTAACAGGTTGGTCGCGAAATTTTTCAAAAAAAATATAAGGAATACAGTGAAAATACTTTTTAAAATATCGAACTTCACTACACTTTGAATAATTTTAATTTAAATTTATTGCCCCTTCCTCGTGTTTCTATTAACCAACTGTCAATCTGTATACGAACCCACCGATATTTCGGGAGTAACGGCGATACTAAATTTCTGTCTACGAAAACACCTAAACCACCCCTGCTAAGTATGTTGAGAACTCGGTTACAGAGTCGGATTTGCAATATTTTATGAGCGCTTCTAGTACACACACAAACTCATCTTTTGTAAATGTCCGGGGGAAATAGCTTGTAATTTGTAAATCATAAATTTCCTTATTCAAAAAAAGATGACTATTCGAAATAAATAATGAACTCAAAATCCAGGGAGCTCGTTGTAAACAAATGCACGTGGTAAAACCGGAAGTGGCAAGTGCCCTCATCCGGGTATTTCAGCAGAGTTGTTTAGGTTACCAACATGGCGTCGACAGAAGACTCTGACATACCTGGCGAGTTGTTTAATTGTGTTTACATCCTTATCATTAACTAAGCGTATTAAACATAAACCGGAGGATCACTGTATGCAATAATGCAACCAATTAGCAATACTTTAGTGTCAATAACAGTTCGAATTCATAGCAAATGCTAGGCGCGAATTTTATTTCAGATGAATGTTGTTGATCAATATGAGAAATTTAAGACTTGTGTTTTGATATTTGATTTCGATGTTAGTGAATGATTGCAATGATGATTATGAAAAATTGAAGTCACCCATCTGTTTATTGTTTTTTCTTTTGCCCTTTATTATGTTATTTGGTATTTAGATTTGATATTGAAGCCAGAATTGACAACCGGTAAATTGAAAGGGCAAGATCATACTTGCAAATGTTTTGTAAACAAAATGTTCTTTTATGTATTTGGGCTTGTAATGTATATTAAGATGAAATTTATTTATCTAATCAGAAGAGTACTGATTTGGTAAAGAAATCTTCCAGTTTCATCGGTAACACTAAATACACACATTTGAGTGAAATGACACTCATGCAATATGGATATATATCATGTCGAAATGACATGCAGATTTGAGTAGGTATTCAGGGTTAAATCTGTCTAAATTTGTTATAAATGAGATGCCCTCGACAAACTATCATATGAGTTGTTATTACTCTTATATGTATATAATATGAATGTATATATTATTTTTCAGAGAGTGGAGCTGTATTTACATTTGGGAAAAGTAACTTCGCTGAAAATGTGCCAAATAAATTTTGGGTCAAAAATGACAAGGTACATGAAGTGGTATGTGGAGATGAACATACTGCCCTCCTTACAGGTGAATAACACAATAAAAACAAATAACCTTATTTCACATACTGCATATGATATTTTTATCAAGTTATGAAACTATCACGCCGCAATAAACTTGATTGATATTGCTACTTTTATAAAGTGTTCAAAATTCTTCTGCTATTATATTTACAGGTATAAAGAGTGAAAGTGTGAAAATTGAAATATTTTTTTCAAAGTTCACATTGTTGACCGTAACCTACATCAGATCTATCTACGGTAGTTGAAATTCATTTGAAGCATAACTTTTGTTGAAAAGACTTTTTCAATAATCTATCTTATAACCAAATTTCAGCTTTGGCATCACTATGTAAAAGCAAAATGTTGAATTGGGACATTTTAAAAGTAATTTTATTACCCTATTAATAATTCAATACCAAGCAACTGAAAAGGATGATTTAACATTTTTTTCATGAAGTATCAATTAGCAATATGAACAATTTGTTCACTTAATTTTTTTTTGAGAGATGAATAATTTTCTTGTCAATGTTTTATAACTTATTTTGACATTATGTTTTTCAGATAGCGGTCGTATTTTTGTTTTTGGTTCCAACAGTATGGGACAACTTGGGCTTGGCAGTATCAAGTCAGCTGTCAAACCAAGCTGTATCAAATGTAAGAAAGTATATCTATCATAACTTGGTATTTCTTGTGGAAACAAATTCCAAGTCAATCAAATATTGATCCTGAACAAAAAATTTCTATGCAGATTGTATTATATTTTTGTTTCTGTGAGCAAATATTGTCTTGTTTCTGCAGTCCAATTTATCAGTGTAAAATTATCAATTTAGCAAATTCATTTTCAAAGAAAGTCTTAATCAAAGTGTTTGCCACATAAGAAAGACCTTTCTATTAGAATCTGAACAAAGATATAAAAATTGTTTACAGAGCCCTAGAAAAAAGTAATTCTGGTTTCTGCCAGTGTCAATTTCCAACCCATGCATCAAGTGTTTTTTCAAGACATTGACAAGGGAGAAGAATAGAACATTATTCCCGTAGAAGAAAGAAACATGACAAAATGTTGTGAATGTAACTCTTGATTACAATTCTATTTACAGCTTTGAAGTCTGAAAAAGTCAAATTAGTCGCATGTGGACGGTATCACTCCATTGTTGCAACAGGTAGTACAAATCTACTCATGCATTCATAAAAAATGTTGTTCTTGAACTTGTAAGTTTATGTCTCCTTGTCAGTTTGTCAGATAATGTTAATTAAGTCAATGGAAGTAACATAAAAAACATAAAATTTCTTAATTGTCTTGATATATCAAATTTCTTCAATTATGATAATTGATCAATGATAAGAAGTAACTAGCAATGTTAGATGTAAATTTTTAATTTTGATTGGTGATTTCACAACTTACTTGTTACAATCTGGGATTGAAAAAAAGCTTGAAAAGTAGTCAGCCATGTGACTTTATAATTTTAATCACAATGTCAAGAAAATCTCTATGATACAAACTTACGAGGACATTACAACAAGCCTTATTCCATACAATGGTACAAACTAACCATTTTGCCAGGTTAAGAATTAGTGCATCCTCTTTATAGCAAACAAAATTATAACTGGGTCTAATTTCACAAAGCCACCTTATGTGCCTCAACCCAAAGCAATACTATTGAGTAAGTATTGGGTCTAAGACAAGCAAGCCTGGATTACTAATTCCATTTTTGGGATAAAAATTCAAATATTTGAATGATTTGTACATGCTGTGACTATTTTTTGTAAATTACCATTGTTCAATGGAAGTTTCCTTGTTTTGGTAACATCAGGACAAAGAACATGACAAAGGCCAAGTTGATCTTCAAGGCATGTAATTGAAATTGTCTTTAAAAATAACATTGTCTCCGCCCACAGAATCAGGCAAACTCTACACATTCGGTGCTAACAACGAGGGACAGTTGGGGGTGGAGGGAATACAGGACTCATACACACCGGTCCATCTTGAGGCTCTAGACGCCACGCAGTACAGCATGCTCCAGGCAGGGACAGAGCACTCCGTCGCTCTCACAGGTCACAAGGCAGTCTCAATCTACTTAGTTCCTCTTTAAGTACAGAGAGACCAGAAACCCAGAAAGGGGTTGCTCATGTATTGACAAAAGAGGTATTGAATGTTGTCACCCTTTGGGAAACAAGATTTCTAATGGGAAAGTCAAACCCCTTGATCCGCCACTGAAACTACTGTTTTGACCACATCATATTCAATTTTCAATATTTTTTATGTTGTTTACATATGCAACCCCTAAGATATTAGAAAATTTGAGTTTTAAAATTTTGAAATTTTGCTTTTAAGAATGCCAATAATTTTGGTTGTAAATATTGAAAATGATTACTGGAACAGATGAGGAATGTGTATCTGATACTTTGAAGGGCTTGTTAACAGTCCATTGAATACAATCTTTCTCCTATATATAATTCATACAAGAAAATAACAGTTCTGTGACTTCCCTCTGCAGAGGATGGTCGAGTGTTTGTGTGGGGAGGGGGAGGAGAGGGGCAGCTTGGGCTGGGTCAGGACTCGGAGGCCCCCACCCCTCGGGAACTGCTGTTTGACGAGAACGTTGTGTGTATTGCTTGTGGCTACTACCATACTGCAGTCGTCACAGGTAGGTACATGGTATTGCATGATAGATGATGATCATAGTAATGATCAGTGTTGTTCCTAGAGGGGGTCCTGGGGACATTTGCCTACCTTTTATGCTTGGTGTCCCTTAAAATTTGGAAAAGTAGGATACTTTTATCCTTGCAAGGGGTCCCATCCACTCAGAAAAGACCAAAATGACCCCCTTAACTGACCACCTAGGAACAACACTGAATGATGATGATGATGACAATGACAACCTCTCAATATTGCAGGTTATGGATGATTTTTGTGGCCATTATCAGACTTATTCTTAATTCAAGTTAGAAAGTTTGTTGGTCATTTAAAAACATACGTGTCTCTCTGTGTGTTTGAAATGTTTAATTAAAATTTATTCTTGCCTTAAATACAGAGACTGGATAGTCTAAATGAGTCTGAATCCATTCTAAGCTTTGGTTTGTGTTATGATTTGTATTGAATGCTGATTATCTTTTCTGTTCAGTTTGCATTAAAGGTTGAACAATGTAAATTAAAGATGACATTTATCATTTCATTAGTATCAATGTCAATTGTCCTCAAATACTGCTTTATTATTGCCAAATGCTTGTGAACAAATGTAAATAGCCTAAAACTGAACTGCTAACGCCTGGAATATATTCATCATCGTGCTAAACACCAATAATGAATAGCCTAGCCCTAACAGTGTGTTTCATGTAAGATCCCCATAAACGTTTCTATTAATATCTTCACATTACTTCATCAGAGAGCGGGAGCCTATACACATTCGGAGAGACGGAGGGAGGTAAACTTGGACTGGACAATAACCCGGCTGAATACTCCACACCACAACATGTGTCTTCCATAGATGAGAAAGTCAAGTGGGTTGCTTGCGGGGGATCACATACTGCAGCCCTCACTGGTAGGCAAAAGTTTTACTTAATATTAATGGCATTTGGTTTGGGTCAGGGGAGGGTACTGAACACAAGATAATGAAATATGTTACTTTAAAAGTCTAAATATTTGTTGACTTTTACTTCTGAATATCTGTGTGTTTACAACTTGACGTAATCCTTAAATTGTACTGG
Organism: Steromphala cineraria; assembly: GCA_916613615.1. Lineage (NCBI taxonomy): Eukaryota > Metazoa > Mollusca > Gastropoda > Trochida > Trochidae > Steromphala > Steromphala cineraria. The sequence goes on from OU744725.1 coordinate 28,254,615, forward strand.
AATTTTAAATAGCTTTTTATTAAAATTTTGTATCATTAAATGTTCAACAGCCTAGAATGCACGACATAATGACATTCTCTATCCTTAGTCAAGCAGTGATTAACATTCCTAGTAGTAAGGTAATCAATATTACCTGTCGGTAAAGATACTTATTACCACAACATTATGAAAGTTTTTCTTTGGGAGTCTTAATTTTTGTTGACTTTTACTTCCAAAGAATCCGAGTGTTGACATAATCCTTTAATTTCACTGAAATCTGTAAGACTTTTATTCAGATATCTTCTCAATTAATGTTCAAGAGCCTAGAATGCAGCACATAATGACATTTTTAATCCTAAGAAATCAGTCATCAACATTCATTATCACAGGGATATGTGTTAGGTAAAGATATATATTTTCATGTGAATTTTACTTAGAATTATCTAGCTGTAGACAAAAGTTTTTACCGGTAATTCTACACATTCATTATTTCATTTTTTTAAATATTTGTATCAAATAATTATTAAGAGCCTCATATAAACAAGAAATTATTTTTGCAGAGACAGGTAAGGTGTACACATTTGGTGGCGGGCCAAACGGCCAGCTAGGACATGGAACGGTGACCTTGCAGACCTCAGTACCTCTCCTCTTGAAGGTTGAGTTTAAAGTAGCCAAAATCTCATGTGGTGAGAACATAACAGCTATGGTCTCAGGTGAGTGCACTGTCAACAAGCAAACTTATGGTTAGAATATGTTTCGTAATTAGAGAATACTAAACAACACCACGTTTCATAACATATTTATAAACGAGTGAATGGGTTGGTATTTAACGATTGAAAGCGAGTTAAAATACTATACCATTCACGTGTTTCATAAAAATGTTATGAAACGGGACAGAGTTTAGTATTTTATTTATTACTGGCTTAATAACATCGTAAAAAATACTAAGAAGTTCGTCTACATGACTGTCACAGCTGGCCCGCTAACATTGTGACATCATTCTTAAGAATTGTTACATCATGTCATTCGGTCAGCGCGCGATGTTATGACACATATGTGTAATAACATGGTAGATTTATTAAACAGCAATATCTTCAACCGGAGAGTAATAGTAATCATTTTCACATGTAGTGTTTCCCCCAGGCTGAAAAAAAGGCAGGGTGAATGCCTTTGAAAAGGGCACAACTTCTCGCAAAAGGGCACTTACATACAATTTGAATTTTCAAATGAAAATGGTGCGGCATAGAACATAAGTATCTGCAAATAATATATATACACTGAAATATACTTGTAAATTTATTTTTGTTTTGTATTTATAAATGAATGTGATGTTTGACCTAATATAAAAGGGCAAAGGATTTCAACATCTGTATTAACGCATAATGCGATCATTAAGCTGTATCCACCATCCAACACTCTGTCAGTAATCCCTTATTGTTCATGTAACTAGATTAACATGTAGTCAGCAGACCGTGTGTCCTGTTGAAACAATGGATTGATCTTACTGTGTCTGGAAAAGGTAAATTGAAATGTTTTAGCTGGCAAAAATGGCATGACATCTTAGAAAAAGGGCAGGGCGGAACAGAAAAAGGACAGGGCGCACTCTGAGAAGGGCAGGGCGATGCGCCCTGCTAAATAAGCCTAGGGGAAACACTAACATGTAAAACCAGGGAATTTGCTTTCCATTTTCAGCGTTATAAGTTATTTCTGAGTTTTAAATGGGCATTGTCCTAATATCAGATTTAAACTAGAAAATGTTAATTGATCATTTTTCATTCAACCTTTGCCTTCACATTTAGCCAAACAGAAATCCATTCAATTCCACATGCTTTCGTATACAAAGTGTAGAACTTAAAATCTCTTATCAAAGAGTCAAACATCCAAACATTTGTACAGGTTTTTAGTGTTAATACTTTGCAATGTCAAAATCTACTTTAAGGTAATGTTTATGTGAATGAAAACAAGAATTTATTGATGTTAAGAGTCATTCTGTTCTGGATTGAATTGAATTGGATACTTTTGAGATTGCTTTAGAATTTTGTGATCTGAAGATACTGATGTTAGTCTTTTCCTAAATGATACTTTGAGATTTCTAGGTTCAGAATTATCACAAATCACATCAAGCCATGTTTTCCATTGATCATGTGATGCTTTACAGAACGAGGCCAGTTGTACACATTCGGAGATGGCCGACACGGGAAGTTAGCACAGGGAGAGGAGAGCTTCTCAAACCAGTTCCGACCTTGCAGAGTGGACAGATTCACCAAGTTCAGTGTGGAGAAGGTAGCTGTTGCTGATATCTTTATCTTTGTTAATGAGTTCCTGGTCAGTGGTCATGTAATGAGTTGTGCTCCCTTTAAATTGACCATCCAGAATCAAATAATCTCTTACCAAGACAAAAGAATTGTTCTTTCAAAGCAGGTTATGAGGGAAACAATAAAGGTTCATACAACCTGTAATATGGTACTCATTCCAAATGCTCATGTGCAAATAACCCTGGCCTTTGACAAGAGGGACCAGCATACTTACCAACTCACCATTCAAGACCCTAGTCAAATATTTAGGGTGACTCTTAAGGATGAATTCCCAGATCTTTGATGTGAAAAGCAAGCATGCTACCATAACATGATCGTGCTCACACAATTCCTGTCCTTGAGAAATTAGTAAAAAGTACTCATATCAGCCATTTTTTACCCTTGTCAAATATTTATTTTATTTGGGAAATATTAGTGAAATGAACGAAAAATGCTATATAAAATTACTAATGTGAAATTAGTGCAAAATACTAGAATGTCCCGTTTCTTCCTGCAGGCAGCATGTGGAGGGTGTCACATGATCGTGACAGCGCACCGACGGACGGAAGGAGGAGAGGAGGAGGTAGCGGAGGAGATAGAGGAGGCGGAGAGAACTCTCAACAGCTCCTTCCGTGGCATCGACCTCAATGGCAGTGTCCCCGCCCGTATCAGGCGCAGACAAACAATGGTTAGAACATTGCACTGTCTATAAGAACTGAACTTTTTTGGATGAGAAATAAGCACTTATTTAACCCATGACTAATGAAAAGGATGTTATGTTAGACAAATGTAATGAATAGTTGTTCCAGGGCTAGTTAGATTTAGGACAATATGTTCTTGTTGATGTATTTGGCCTGCTGGGTCAAATATAGCTAAAATATGCAATGTCCCCTCTTCCGTAATTTTATAACATTTTAGAAGGAGGAGGGGATGGTTGTTTTGGTAAGCATTTATTTTAAAAATATGGTTCTATAAATCAACTTATTAATCTTTTCTATTACAGTCTGAGGCAAGTCCACATAAAGACCTAAATCGAACTCTTCCAACCCTTGGCAACAACCGCAAGTTGCCGACACTGAACGGTCACGCGACGATGCCGTACAACAAGAACCAGCAAAATCTGCTTGGAGACTCCATCATACAGGGCGCAAGTATAGAAACAGGTTGGTTAATATCAGGAGATCCACATCTCCAAACTCTAAAACATCTCCCCAACATTGTTTTCTCAATTCATTTCTTCCATCTTCTTTGCAAAAGATTTGTGATGCTAGTTTTGCAGAATCTTGATTAACTGTAATCAAGGCAGTTGCTCTCTTTACTGAGGTCCTGCAATTTAAGTCTTTTGTTTTGTTCTTCATGAGGTTCAAAACTCGCATGTTTAAAAGTATTTCAACCCATATTTAAAGCAGTGTGTTGTAACTATATTATCTCATTATAATTGCTCAGCAGAATGTGGATAGTATCTTGCTAATAGCTCTTATAATAGTCCTCACTTGTTTTGCCTCCAAAAGACCATTCATATCAAGAAACCAACCGTTACCAGCCTGGCATCCTGGCATCCTTGAGCATTTGTAATTAAGGATTCAGCCATAAGGCTGAATCCTTATTGTTATTGGCGTGTTTATTAAGGATTCTGCCCCAAAGGGCAGAATCCTTATTGTTATTGGCGTGTTTATTATTTTTTTTATTATTATTCCACGTTTTTTGTGGTCAACTTTCAGCCCAAACGGCTGATGCTATCAAAGCCAAATTTCACAGGCTGGTAGACCTTGTTGTGGAATGGCGACAGTTAGCTTTTGGGCCAAATCGATTCGTACATTAAAGGTCCAGTTCGAATCCAAAGTCGAAAATTTAACATTGATTTTTTTTTCAAAATGCACTTAGAGACCTGAAATTGTTTTTAAAAGATGCGCAATCAAAAATGCTGCAAAAAACGAAATCATGGCAAATTCGTAGGTCACGTGGTTTGGCCGCCATCTTGCTTTTAGTGCATTTTCGGCAATTTCCGACACCACCTACCTTTGACAATCTTCTCCTCTGAAGATACTTGCACCAGAGAGCTGAAATTTACACTCAATGTAGCTGAAGCATTGTAGTTCTGAATTTGACTTCTACAAAGTCCTAACTGCAACACTTTTTTTGCTGTGAATTTTCAAAGTTGACCAAAATCTAAAAATCGCAAACTTCAAGGGCAGATAACTCAAAAACCAGACCATAGAATTTTATGATTTTTGCATGAGAGTTAGACATTGGCAAGACCTTTAAGATAAAAGAATAAAATCGCTCGCGAACAGTCATTTCCGGTCAGGGTCAGAGGTCAAACTTTGCATTTTGGAAATTTTGCTTTTACCGTTGCCGACCCCACCCGCCTTTGACAATCTTCTTCTCTGAAGACACTTGCACTAAAGAGCTGAAATTCATACTCAATGTAGCTGAAGCATTGCAGTTCTTAATTTGACTTCTAGAAAGTCCTTACGTTAATACTTTTTCTGCTGTGACCATTCAAAGTTGACCAAAATCTTAAAATCGCAAAATTCAAGGGCAGATAACTCAAAAACCTAGCCAGGGAATTTGATAATTTTTGCATGAGAGTTAGACATTGGCAAGGTCTTTAAGATAAAAGAATAAAATCGCAAATTTTTTTTTCTCGGAAATAATGGCTTGGAAAAAAAAGCACTTTTTTCGATTTTATTTGATAAAAATCCTTCCCAAGGGCAGGGCAACACCGCAAATGGCCAATGAAGTCTGGACTTATAAAAAAAAAAAAAAAAAAAAAAAAAAAAAAATGGATTTTCAAGTATATTTCTTCTTCCTCTGTCCTCTGTCCCCTTCTCTCCCTTTATCCCTGCAGTCTGACTACTTGTCTGTCAGCTCTGAGAATTTCAGGCAGATATCAATTCCAGTTTTCGAGTTATGTGCACTTGAAATGGTAGGTATGGAAAAAATGACCTCAAAACAGCTTTTCCCCCCCCTTAAAAAATAAATCATGCCAAAGTTGCTACAAATGGCCTCAAGCACTCATATATTTGGCTGAATCCTGTAATCGTCGCTTTGCGACTATATTGCAAAATTTCCTTCAAAATCCATTGGAATGGCAATAAGAGCCCAATCAAGTCTATAAATTTGCCAAAAACGTCTAGGACCCTTCCTTAAGTCTAATTTCACCAAGAAATGCAAAATACGTCCTTAAAAAGCCAATATTTTCGAAGATTATTAAGGATTCTGCCCCAAAGGGCAGAATCCTTATTGTTATTGGCGTGTTTATTAAGGATTCAGCCAGAATCCTTATTGTTATTGGCGTGTTTATTATTATTAAGGATTCAGCCATAAGGCTGAATCCTTATTGTTATTGGCGTGTTTATTATTATTTTTTTTATTGTTCCCAGAATTTTGTGGTAAACTTTCAGCCTAAACGGCTGATGCTATTGAAGCCAAATTTCACAGGCTGGTAGACCTTGTTGAGGAATGGCGACAATAAGCTTTTGGGCCAAATCGGTCCATACATTAAAGGTCCAGTTCGAATCCAAAGTCGAAAATTTAACATTGATTTTTTTTTCAAAATGCACTTAGAGACTTGAAATTTTTTTTAAAAGATGCGCAATCAAAAATGCTGCAAAAAACGAAATCATGGCAAATTCGTAGGTCACGTGGTTTGGCCGCCATCTTGCTTTTAGTGCATTTTTGACCATTTCTGACCCCACCCACCTTTGAAAATCTTCTTCTCTGAAGATACTTGCACTAGAGAGCTGAAATTTATACTCAATGTAGCTAAAGCATTGTAGTTCTGAATTTGACTTCTACAAAGTCCTAACATTAATACTTTTCTTGCTGTGAATTTTTAAAGTTGACCAAAATGTAAAAATCGCAAAATTCAAGGGCAGATAACTCAAAAACCAGACCATAGAATTTGATGATTTTTGCATGAGAGTTAGACATTGGCAAGATCTTTAAGATAAAAGAATAAAATCGCTCGCGAACAGTCATTTCCGGTCAGGGTCAGAGGTCAAACTTTGCATTTTGGACATTTGGTGTTTTGGTGGGTATGTTTGAAATATCGTAGCGAATCAACGACGTACGATAACGCTTTGTTCTATACATCATATGAAAGCCAAAAGTCTATAGATTTTTTTTAAATTTGACAGTAAATTTCTTTATTTGTTTTACATTGAGTTACGGCCCTTTGAATATTGTCAATTCTGCTTTCGTTTTGAATGCAAAGGATATAGGTATGTTTAAAAAATCGTTACTCATCAGTGACAGGAGACAAATCATTGTTCTATATATCATTAGAAAGCCAAAAGATCATACCATCTGCGATAAATCTCATCAAAATTAGATTAAACATTAAGATTGAAATTCGGAGCATTTATATGTGGTCAATCCTATTTGCGTTTTGAATGATTCTCATATAAGAATGATTGAAAAATTGTACTTCATTGGCAATAAAACACTAGGAAAACATACTATACATCGATGGCTACGCTTGTTGAAGACAAAAACCTTTTGTGTAGTACTTCATTATAAAATTGTTCACAGTAAATGTCTGATAAGCTTAATTATCTATTCCTTGAGATAAAGCTTGATATTTGCGGCAGATGTCGCATCGCTCACCATTTCTTTACTTTTTCATGCTCATAAAGAAATAATGTATGCAAATAAAGACAAATCTCTCCTCTTAACAATGGTAAAATCAATTTTGAAATGTCTCTAATGGTTCGGCAGATAGGAATGCTGCACGGTGAGTGCCGTCGGTTAATTTTGGGGGGAAAATAGAAAAACTTTACACTGATAGATTTGATACATTTAAATAACAATGAAATTGTGTACATTCAACAATACTTTTTTTAGAAGAAAAAGCTATGTGAAGAAAAGCTCTTCTAATTGTCAATTAAACTCTTTGTTTGGGACTGAGAACAAATCGTGCAAGTGGACTACACACTTTGAAAGCCTTTATGGTCAAGATTTATTTTCAAGACCAAAGGCACGGGTCAGTGCGTAGGTACAAGCAAATGTACCTTCCCTTAATTGAAAAGGGCATAATGACGGCCACTATCAGCTCTTGGGCTCTTGGTCATTAGATAAAGGGAGGCCGTCCTGATTCCTGCCTAAATGCTCGGCAGATTCCACTGGCAAGGGTGTGACGTCCTCGATTAACTCTTTTTTCCAAAATGCCTGTCGTCCTCCTGAACTTTGAAATATGCATTTCCTCCCGGCCGCATGTTCTACACTTTGTGCTTGTAGACATTTCATGCAAACACACTGTCCAGTCATGTACATTCGATTTTGGTCACTAAATCCGTGCATACGGCCACGGGACACCGGAAGACGTCGCTACAACGTTCTCTGAACTCAGAACAGCGCTAGCCTCGCTAGACATCGTATTTTCGACCTAAAACAACACACCAAGGAGCTCGAAATGGTCAAAAGCACGCTCTGACCTCAAACAACACATCAAACAGCTCAAAACGCTGAAAAGCACCCCTCCATACAATGAATTCATTCTCGGATGCGAGATTGTTTGTTTTGCCTTCGTGAATCCAATGTCTTAGTGCTAAAATTCCATTCAAATCACAGCCGACTCGCTGGTCCAGTTGGAAAAGCCTTGGCTTTTGAAACCAAGATGCTCACTTTTAGGGTTCAAGTCCCGCTTGAGCCAACAAACTTTTGCAGATCTAACTTGTTATTTTTTTGCTTAGGTAGAACATATTTTGGTCACATTACAGTTAAATGCCATGAAATATATATTTTTATGCAAATTGATTTTGGATTCGAATTTGAAATTAATGTCTATCAAAGTACATACGCAAACACAGGCCTAAACGTTGAGTATCAAGTGAAATCTGGTCATTTTGATAATGTTTTAGTTACTTTTTAAATCTCAGAAAAATACGTCATGTGAAGGTCAAACACTCTGTGAAGGTCAAACAGGATGTCTTGAAGAGCTAAGTACTGCCGCGGCAGTCCTAGTTCAATATGACATTTACGTTTGCAATTGACAGAGTCTTTTTGGCCTTGGTAATACTGAAATCGTGACTTTTAAAATTCGTCTGAACGAACTATTGACTTCATACATACATGCATTGCATATATTTGTCATACATATCATCACCATACATCGCTGAATCCGTTTGTCGTCGCTTTGCGACTATATTTAAGGATTCAGCCATAAGGCTGAATCCTTATTGTTATTGGCGTGTTTATTTTTAAGGATTCAGCCATAAGGCTGAATCCTTATTGTTATTGGCGTGTTTCTTTTTTTTATTGTTCCACGAATTTTGTGGTCAACTTTCAGCCCAAACGGCTGATGCTATCAAAGCCAAATTTCACAGGCTGGTAGACCTTGTTGTGGAATGGCGACAATAAGCTTTTGGGCCTAATCGGTCAATACATTAATGGTCCAGTTCGAATCCAAAGTCGAAAATTTAACATTGATTTTTTTTTCAAAATGCACTTAGAGACTTAAATTTTTTTTTAAAAGATGCGCAATCAAAAATGCTGCAAAAAACGAAACCATGGCAAATTCGTAGGTCACGTGGTTTGGCCGCAATCTTGCTTTTAGTGCATTTTTGACCATTTCTGACCCCACCCACCTTTGAAAATCTTCTTCTCTGAAGATACTTGCACTAGAGAGCTGAAATTTATACTCAATGTAGCTGAAGCATTGTAGTTCTGAATTTGACTTCTACAAAGTTCTAACTACAATACTTTTCTTGCTGTGATTTTTCAAAGTTGACCAAAATGTAAAAATCGCAAACTTCAAGGGCAGATAACTCAAAACCCAGACCATAGAATTTTATGATTTTTGCATGAGAGTTAGACATTGGCAAGCTCTTTAAGATAAAAGAATAAAATCGCTCGCGAACAGTGATTTCCGGTCAGGGTCAGAGGTCAAACTTTGCATTTTGGACATGTAGTGTTTTGGTGGGTATGTTTGAAATATCGTAGCGAATCAAAGGCGTACGATAACTCTTTGTTCTATACATCATATGAAAGCCAAAAGTCTATAGAGTTTTTTTAAATTTGACAGTAAATTCCTATATTTGTTTTACATTGAGTTACGGCCCTATGAATATTGTCAATTCTGCTTTCGTTTTGAATGCAAACGATATAGGTATGTTTAAAAAACGTCGTTACTCATCAGTGATAGACGGCAAATCATTGTTCCATATATCATTAGAAAGCCAAAAGATCATACAATCTGCGATAAATCTCATCAAAATTAGATTAAACATTAACATTGAAATTCGGAGCATTTAAATGTGGTCAATCCTATTTGCGTTTTGAATGATTCTCATATAAGAATGATTGAAAAATTGTACTTCATTGGCAATAAAACACTAGGAAAACATACTATACATCGATGGTTACGCTTGTTGAAGACAAAAACCTTTTGTGTAGTACTTCATTATAAAATTGTTCACAGTAAATGTCTGATAAGCTTAATTATCTATTCCTTGAGATAAAGCTTGATATTTGCGGCAGATGTCGCATCGCTCACCGTTTCTTTACTTTTCCATGCTCATAAAGAAATAATGTATGCAAATAAAGACAAATCTCTCCTCTTAACAATGGTAAAATCGATTTTGAAATGTCTCTAATGGTTCGGCAGATAGGAATGCTGCACGGTGAGTGCCGTCGGTTAATTTTGGGGAAAAAATAGAAAAACTTTACACTGATAGATCACATTGTCAATTAAACTCTTTGTTTGGGACTGGCAATAAATTGTCTAAGTGCGTCTCATACACTTTGATAGCCTTTGTGGTCAAGATTTAGTTTCAAGACCAAAGGCACGGGTGGGTGCGTAGGTAGGTACAAGCAAGTGTACCTTCCCTTAATTGAAAAGGGCATAATGACGGCCACTATCAGCTCTTGGGCTCTTGGGCTCTTGGTCATTAGATAAAGGGAGGCCGTCCTGATTCCTGCCTAAATGCTCGGCAGATTCCACTCGCAAGGGTGTGACGTCCTCGATTAACTCTCTTTTCCAAAATGCCTGTCGTCCTCCTGAACTTTGAAATATGCATTTCCTCCCGGCCGCATGTTCTACACTTTGTGCTTGTAGACATTTCATGCAAACACGCTGTCCAGTCATGTACATTCGATTTTGGTCACTAAATCCGTGCATACGGCCACGGGACACCGGAAGACGTCGCTACAACGTTCTCTGAACTCAGAACAGCGCTAGCCTCGCTAGACATCGTATTTTCGACCTAAAACAACACACCAAGGAGCTCGAAATGGTCAAAAGCACGCTCTGACCTCAAACAACACATCAAACAGCTCAAAACGCTGAAAAGCACCCCTCCATACAATGAATTCATTCTCGGATGCGAGATTGTTTGTTTTGCCTTCGTGAATCCAAAGTCTTAGTGCTAAAATTCCATTCAAATCACAGCCGACTCGCTGGTCCAGTTGGAAAAGCCTTGGCCTTTGAAACCAAGATGCTAACTTTTAGGGTTCAAGTCCCGCTTGAGCCAACAAACTTTTGCAGATCTAACTTGTTATTTTTTTGCTTAGGTAGAACATATTTTGGTCACATTACAGTTAAATGGCATGAAATATATATTTTTATGCAAATTGATTTTGGATTCGAATTTGAAATTAATGTCTATCAAAGTACATACACAAACACAGGCCTAAACGTTGAGTATCAAGTGAATTCTGGTCATTTTGATAATGTATTAGTTACTTTTTAAATCTCAGAAAAATACGTCATGTGAAGGTCAAACACTCTGTGAAGGTCAAACAGGATGTCTTGAAGAGCTAAGTACTGCCGCGGCAGTCCTAGTTCAATATGACATTTACGTTTGCAATTGACAGTCTTTTTGGCCTTGGTAATACTGAAATCGTGACTTTTAAAATTCGTCTGAACGAACTATTGACTTCATACATACATGCATTGCATATATTTGTCATACATATCATCACCATACATCGCTGAATCCGTTTGTCGTCGCTTTGCGACTATATTTATTATTTTTTTTATTGTTCCCAGAATTTTGTGGTAAACTTTCAGCCCAAACGGCTGATGCTATTGAAGCCAAATTTCACAGGCTGGTAGACCTTGTTGAGGAATGGCGACAATAAGCTTTTGGGCCAAATCGGTCCATACATTAAAGGTCCAGTTCGAATCCAAAGTCGAAAATTTAACATTGATTTTTTTTTCAAAATGCACTTAGAGACTTGAAATTTTTTTTAAAAGATGCGCAATCAAAAATGCTGCAAAAAACGAAATCATGGCAAATTCGTAGGTCACGTGGTTTGGCCGCCATCTTGCTTTTAGTGCATTTTTGACCATTTCTGACCCCACCCACCTTTGAAAATCTTCTTCTCTGAAGATACTTGCACTAGAGAGCTGAAATTTATACTCAATGTAGCTAAAGCATTGTAGTTCTGAATTTGACTTCTACAAAGTCCTAACATTAATACTTTTCTTGCTGTGAATTTTTAAAGTTGACCAAAATGTAAAAATCGCAAAATTCAAGGGCAGATAACTCAAAAACCAGACCATAGAATTTGATGATTTTTGCATGAGAGTTAGACATTGGCAAGATCTTTAAGATAAAAGAATAAAATCGCTCGCGAACAGTCATTTCCGGTCAGGGTCAGAGGTCAAACTTTGCATTTTGGACATTTGGTGTTTTGGTGGGTATGTTTGAAATATCGTAGCGAATCAACGACGTACGATAACGCTTTGTTCTATACATCATATGAAAGCCAAAAGTCTATAGATTTTTTTTAAATTTGACAGTAAATTTCTTTATTTGTTTTACATTGAGTTACGGCCCTTTGAATATTGTCAATTCTGCTTTCGTTTTGAATGCAAAGGATATAGGTATGTTTAAAAAATCGTTACTCATCAGTGACAGGAGACAAATCATTGTTCTATATATCATTAGAAAGCCAAAAGATCATACCATCTGCGATAAATCTCATCAAAATTAGATTAAACATTAAGATTGAAATTCGGAGCATTTATATGTGGTCAATCCTATTTGCGTTTTGAATGATTCTCATATAAGAATGATTGAAAAATTGTACTTCATTGGCAATAAAACACTAGGAAAACATACTATACATCGATGGCTACGCTTGTTGAAGACAAAAACCTTTTGTGTAGTACTTCATTATAAAATTGTTCACAGTAAATGTCTGATAAGCTTAATTATCTATTCCTTGAGATAAAGCTTGATATTTGCGGCAGATGTCGCATCGCTCACCATTTCTTTACTTTTTCATGCTCATAAAGAAATAATGTATGCAAATAAAGACAAATCTCTCCTCTTAACATTGGTAAAATCAATTTTGAAATGTCTCTAATGGTTCGGCAGATAGGAATGCTGCACGGTGAGTGCCGTCGGTTAATTTTGGGGGGAAAATAGAAAAACTTTACACTGATAGATTTGATACATTTAAATAACAATGAAATTGTGTACATTCAACAATACTTTTTTTAGAAGAAAAAGCTATGTGAAGAAAAGCTCTTCTAATTGTCAATTAAACTCTTTGTTTGGGACTGAGAACAAATCGTGCAAGTGGACTACACACTTTGAAAGCCTTTATGGTCAAGATTTATTTTCAAGACCAAAGGCACGGGTCAGTGCGTAGGTACAAGCAAATGTACCTTCCCTTAATTGAAAAGGGCAAAATGACGGCCACTATCAGCTCTTGGGCTCTTGGGCTCTTGGTCATTAGATAAAGGGAGGCCGTCCTGATTCCTGCCTAAATGCTCGGCAGATTCCACTCGCCAGGGTGTGACGTCCTCGATTAACTCTTTTTTCCAAAATGCCTGTCGTCCTCCTGAACTTTGAAATATGCATTTCCTCCCAGCCGCATGTTCTACACTTTGTGCTTGTAGACATTTCATGCAAACACGCTGTCCAGTCATGTACATTCGATTTTGGTCACTAAATCCGTGCATACGGCCACGGGACACCGGAAGACGTCGCTACAAGGTTCTCTGAACTCAGAACAGCGCTAGCCTCGCTAGACATCGTATTTTCGACCTAAAACAACACACCAAGGAGCTCGAAATGGTCAAAAGCACGCTCTGACCTCAAACAACACATCAAACAGCTCAAAACGCTGAAAAGCACCCCTCCATACAATGAATTCATTCTCGGATGCGAGATTGTTTGTTTTGCCTTCGTGAATCCAAAGTCTTAGTGCTAAAATTCCATTCAAGTCCCAGCCGACTCGCTGGTCCAGTGGGAAAAGCCTTGGCCTTTGAAACCAAGATGCTAACTTTTAGGGTTCAAGTCCCGCTTGAGCCAACAAACTTTTGCAGATCTAAGTTGTTATTTTTTTGCTTAGGTAGAACATATTTTGGTCACATTACAGTTAAATGGCATGAAATATATATTTTTATGCAAATTGATTTTGGATTCGAATTTGAAATTAATGTCTATCAAAGTACATACACAAACACAGGCCTAAACGTTGAGTATCAAGTGAAATCTGGTCATTTTGATAATGTATTAGTTACTTTTTAAATCTCAGAAAAATACGTCATGTGAAGGTCAAACACTCTGTGAAGGTCAAACAGGATGTCTTGAAGAGCTAAGTACTGCCGCGGCAGTCCTAGTTCAATATGACATTTACGTTTGCAATTGCCAGAGTCTTTTTGGCCTTGGTAATACTGAAATCGTGACTTTTAAAATTCGTCTGAACGAACTATTGACTTCATACATACATGCATTGCATATATTTGTCATACATATCATCACCATACATCGCTGAATCCGTTTGTCGTCGCTTTGCGACTATATTTTTTTTTTATGTTTTGCAGAAATGAAGAGAAAGAAGACAAAATCAGAATCAGGAAGTGAAAATGAAAAGGTAAGGAGTAAAGGTGTATCTATCATGAGAACAAATTTCATGTTCATCAATGGGTAGGAATTCTGACGATTCTCTTCATTGACTTCATTTACAGAAGATTTTCATTTCTGAATACATTTCTTTTGTTTACCATTATGATAAACTCAATCTGTCCTAAAAAGTTCTTGCTTTACTTTCTTTACGAATTTCATAAGAGTTTGATAAAATCACTTGATAAACAGTTCTTGAATTCTGTCTTTAAATCTGTTCTCAATCTTGTATTCTGTTTTTCTACTTGAAGTTTCATCATAAATTTTTCATTTAGTACTTTACAACATTAAATCCATTTCCTTGTTTCAAATTCCATAAGAGCTATCATCTTTTTGTTGGCATTCTAGAATATAAATAAATCAAGAATAAAGACACTTTACAAGTACAAGTTCTTTATTCTTAATATTCTCTGTTCTTGAATAGATTGATTGTATTTCCATCAAAAGCATCATTATTTTCCATAGTAACTTATAACAAAGTTTCTTTTGTTTTTTTCCAAACAAAAACACATCATTGTCATACTAATATTTAATAACAGAGAAAGACTATTTCACCACGACCGTTACCACGGGGATCATCTAAAGATAAACCACCAATGCCAAAGGTATAATGTCTGTCCGAATGTCCGCGTGTCTGTGCATGTCGAGCCTTGCTGCATGTTGATCTTAGATACTTATATGCTTCACTTAGACGGGTACTTCGTCTCAACATTCATGTCACAGTGTCATCTTGAATAAAGAAAAAGTTTGTCAAGATTGTGTCTGTATCCCTAGATACTTATTTTAAGTCACTTAAGTGTGAAAGCTCAATACAATTAATATGTTTCTTTGGATGTTTTCAAAAGTATGTTAATTTTGGAGAAGGCAGTTCAATGAATCGTTACTATAGTTCCATTAATATGGTAATTTTGGAAGGGCAATTCAAAGAATTTGCTTGTTTATTTTGACTTTTGTTATTGAAAGGATTTTAAATGTGTATAGTTTACCATAATCTTTGAAGTTAGTCTGTTTTTTGATAGAATAAATATCCTATCGTGTTAAACACACTGATTTTCAAAGGGGGGATTATTTATGCCTGCAGAAAACAAACTACCATTTAACCTGGATGTATTTAGAAAATACACTATAGCTTTATCGTATAAGCTATGTACACTCCAAAATATAGTCCAACCGAAGACTGTAGAAATAACGAAGCATGTATGTGGTTGAATTAACAAACTCAGCTTATGTCATAGTAACCCTAAGCTTCCTTTCACAAAGTTACTAAGTTACCTTAGCTTTCAAGGAATGTAGGCTAAGTTTTACCATAGTTTTGGTTTTCTTGTGAAAGGAAGCGATGCTTAAGAGAGAACATGTGGGAATGGATTTATAATAATCTCATATATAAATATGAGGGCATTATCTAACACATGTATCTGCCAGGGTGATGTTAATTGAGTTCCTGAACCCCAATGCCAAAACAGTAAACCAATCATTTGAATCAACAATTTTGTTTTGCTGTATTTAGACATTGCTGTTTAAGACAGATGGTGCTTTCGAATCAAGAGAGTAAAGATTGTAGAATATGTGTATGGTCAATCAAACAAAATGTTCTGCAAATCAAAGGGAAAATGTTATCTTCACACTATTGACTGTTCGATCTCTTTAAATTTTGGCCTCTCTATTCTTGTCAAAAACTTTTTTTGTAAATTTAATGCACTCCAGTTTAAAAAGAAAATTAAACTGGACGAAAAGGCTAAGGAATACTGGATATTTATGTAAAATGTTTTATCAGTGTGTCATTGAAAACTTGAGGAAATATTTTTTATTTTGAAACATCCATGTTGTAACCCTCCCAGGCCTTTTTTGGACAGGATGTCAAGTGCCTCATGAAACCTAATTACAAATTTTATTTGTGTCCAGTTTATCATCATTCAACAGATCAACATTCATTTTAACCCTTTCACCAGCAAAAACCTGAAATAAGAATAAAAAATATACCTGTAGCTGTTTTCTTAAGCTTGAAAAGATTAACCATAAATGAAGAATTGAAAAACTAATCAGAAAATGAAAGCTTGCAATAGCTGTGAAGATAAAGTCTTGCCTTGCATGCATGCTGCTTGTGGTGTGATGGCGCCAGATAGTTAGTGTAGACTACTCACACACAGGATCTGTCTGACCCAGAGGACGAAGGGGAGGGGGGTAGGGGTGACAAGCCCCAACCCCCTGAAGATCATTGGAGCAGCGATGGAGAGAAGGATGAAGTTACTCAGAATGGAGTGAAGGACGGAGAGGAGGCAGATGAAGAAATGAGTGAAGATGAAGAAAGGATAGAGGAAATTAAGGATGAAGTAAGGTGTTGAGTGTGGCAAACTTGCACTTATTCACTTTGCACTTGTTGATTTTTGCTTTGTTTATATTTTGCTTTTTCTTTCAAGAATTAGTTATTGGCATCTTTGGCCAAATGTACAGATTATTTTAGGATTTATTATCACATACTTTTAGTATGATTTAGAGTGTTTTTCTTAATGCTAGTTTTTATAATGTTAGCCAAGATTCAAGTTCTTATATTTCCTTGTCAATTTCAAATAATTTGGATAAAAAGGTTTTTAAGTGTAAAATTCTAACTTTTAGATTTCATTCTGGCAACAAATAATAATAGTAACAGTTATAAACAGAAATAGTTTCGGGATTGTTTTTTTTTCACCCTTGCTTTTTAAAAAAATCTCTTCCCACACTTTGATATGCTACATACACTTTATTTTACAGGTTTTATGTATTAATTCATTATCACTTCTATTTGATGTTCTTTATTGCTTTTCACCCATTAATACCTAATCTTTGCATGTACACAAACAAATAATATGCATGATCATATATAGCTTGTATAGCATTGTAACCATATTGCATGTGATATAAATATATAACGATATTATAAGTATGACTTTGACTTAAATGGATATAATGATTGAGATTTGAATTTATTTCAGAGATAAAACATAAGTTATAGATTTTAAAAGATTACGGATATCAACATTGATTAATTATGTCTATTGCCTTATTATTATCCCCCGCCGTGCGTTTAGCGCGAAGCGGGGGATATAGTATTCAGCTCCGTACGTCCGTCCGTCCGTCCCGCTTCTTGTTAGCGCGATATCTAATGAACCGCTCAACCTAGAATCTTCAAACTTGGTACCAGTCTTCATCTGGGGAATACGCAGACCTGAAAAGCTTTTGGTGACCTTGACCTCATTTTCAAGGTCACAGCGAGACTTTGACCAGTTTTGAAAATGTTGTTAGCGCGATATCTAATGAACTTCTCAAACTAGAATCTTTAAACTTTGTACCAGTCTTCATCTCAGGTATACGCAGAGCTGAAAAGCTTTTGGTGACCTTGACCTCATTTTCAAGGTCACAGCGAGACTTTGACCAGTTTTGAAAATGTTGTTAGCGCGATATCTAATGAACCGCTCAACCTAGAATCTTCAAACTTGGTACCAGTCTTCATCTGAGAAATACGCAGACCTGAAAAGCTTTTGGTGACCTTGACCTCATTTTCAAGGTCACAGCGAGACTTTGACCAGTTTTGAAAATGTTGTTTGCGCGATATCTAATGAACCGCTCAACCTAGAATCTTCAAACTTGGTACCAGTCTTCATCTGAGGAATACGCAGACTTGAAAAGTTTTTGGTGACCTTGACCTCATTTTCAAGGTCACAGCCAGTTGACCAGTTTTGAAAATGTTGTTAGGGCCATATCTCATGAACCCATTAACCTTGAGTCTTCACAGGGGACATTATATTCATCTCTGTACGTCCGTCCGTCCGTCCCGCTTCTTGTTGTTAACATCAATTTGCGGCGGGGGATCTTGTCACCTTTGTGACAAATACTTGTATAATATATCATTAATCTATTACAAGAACTATTTAAAAGAAATGTTCTATTTTATTGGTGGTGAGGAATTGTTCAAGTTTATAACAAGAGAAATTAATTTTCTTGAAAGTTTTAAGAATTAAATGACAGTCATGATATTATATGCATGTTCTTTACAATGTTCTTAAAAACAATATTTTGGAAACATGTTCGTGAACTTTAGTAGGATTCCTTGAAACTGGTAAAGAAAATATTACTCAAATTTATAAATATCTTAAGTTTGTGTGAAAACTTTTCTATTGCCTGGATGACCATGTTATTTACAAGTCAATAACTACCTCAATACTATTGAAAAATAAATATACTAACAGTTTTTAAAAATCAACTTTTGCAAGTATGATATGTTAAATATTTAAAGCCAGATGAATTATCTTTTTAAGGTATCACAATTTCATTAGCATAAGGTGCTAAGTTATAATTAGTTTATTTTTAGACCAATCATGTTTCTATATGTTTCTACATTGAGCTCCAACATATACCCTGATATCTGCCAGGCAAAAACACTTGATGCACAATGAGAAATAGCCGCACCACCTGGTTGAGAGTTAATAACAGTGTGATTCAATTTTACCCAAGTGAGAGCTATTATATTGTCTCAGGCCTGCTACCCCAACTGATGCTGAGCTCCTAAGCAGTGTACTATTAGAGTTCGACAAGGAGCATTACTAGATAACAGTGTATGGATTCAAAATAGTTTGGATGAAAGCAAACAAGCTTTGAGTAACTAGCCATCAGCAATACGAGGCATTTGGCCCGATGGATATCAGGTTATTGTGGAGCTCAATGGACACATGTACACTGATGAAGTAGGATGTCTAAAGTTTTCCCAACAATTTTATAGCAAGGATGAAAATAAGCTCAGTTTCTCAGATGACGAGCCTATATTTGCAGCCACGGTTAGCAGCAGGTCCTGTTCCTACACCGAGGAAGAATAAAGATGAGAAGAAGGAATCCGAGGATGAGGAGGAGGAAGAAGACGAGGAAGAAGAAGTAGAAGAAGAAGTAAAGGAGGAAGTTAAAAAGAAGGAAGACAAGAAGGATAAAAAGAAAGATAAAGGTAAATGAAGTTTGAAGAAAAAGTAAAAGAAGAAAAAGTAGCCTTAGCCAAAATGTGTGTACAATACAGAAGAGGTTTTCCTGTGAAATATTTTAGTTATAACCAAAGGACACATGAACTCACAGTGTCTTCTATCGCGATCTATACAATGCTAAAGTGAAATAGATGCTTTCGCAAGTTGATTGATTTGAGGATTTGTTATTCAGTAGATAACTTATTAGGACCAAGTTCTCAAAATCTTTTTCCCATCTTATCAATGCATCATTATTTCCTGTTGCAAATTAGTTAAAACCAATTCTGAGAAGCAACTTCACTGGTATTGCAACTCTTTAAAAAATGAAAAAGTCAGGATAAGTATGGATTTGCCAAGGATAAGATAGGTTGCCACCATTATCCAATCCAATTAAACTAAAAGTAAATGTGATGATTTGCTTGTAATCAGATAAGAAAAAGAAGAAAGGCTTCTTCAGTAAGCAGAAGAACGTTGACTCGGAGGAAGAAGATGAAGAGAAGGAAGAAGAAGAGGAGGAGGAAGGAAAAGGGAAGAAGAATAAGAAAAAAGGTAAGGATTGGTAGACGATAGATGGTAGACTAGCTGTGATGAAAATTAATCTGAAACTGATGTCACAACTTTACCCACAAGGCAGTCTTCATCTATGGCTTGTCAGTAGTCTGTCATCCAGACCCTAAAGCAAAAATATTTAACTGATGACCAACCAAGTCTAGAAAAGTATAGCAAGTCTAGATTGCTCAGCTGAAGTTAAAGAATCTTTCGGGCTCTATTTTGTTATAATACATGATTTGTTTAAAAATATTGTCAATATTGAAACAAATACTTCTGGGACTAAATGTTAGTCTAGCTTGTCAGTTCTATTGTAGTATTATTTGTGGAAACAAAATTCAAGGGGATATTTGAATTAATACATATTATGCTATTACAACAAGTTTATAGCACAACCAAGTTGTAATATGTTTCAGTAACACTGTTGTTGATTTATATTTGACAACCCTATAAAGAAAGCAAAAAACAACACCCCAAAATAGCAAGCAGAAGTGAAGACCATTCAACAACGCTTCAAGTGTGAAATAGCATAACAAAGCATTATTGATGAATCTAATTATCTGTTAACATAAATCTAATCTAATAATGTTCTATCAGTACATTGTATATAGTTATTTTCAATGAAATGTGAAATTGATGTATTTTCCCAAACTCACAAGATGGCAGACTTGTCAGAAGTCAATAGGACAGTGTCTTTAAATTTCTTGTGCTGTCTCTACAGCTGAACTTTACTAGTCCTTTCAGGAATCCTATAAAGCCTATTATGTCTGTTGTAGATAAGAAAGATAAAGATAAGAAGAAGGATAAGAAGAAAAACAAGAAGAAAGGGAAGAAGGATGAAGATGAAGAGGAGGAGGAAGAGGAAGAAGATGAAGAAGAAGAGGTAAACACAAATGTTTTTATTCCATAAATTCCATCAAATTCATTGGAGTTTGCATAGATAAAAGGTAGAATCAATGTTTATCAATGTAAACAAAGATATTTCATCAATGTTAAATTAACGTAAACAAAGATGTTTCATCAATGTTAAATTAACGTAAACAAAGATGTTTCATCAATGTTAAATTAACGTAAACAAAGATATTTCATCAATGTTAAATTAACGTAAACAAAGATGTTTCATCAATGTTAAATTAACGTTAACAAAGATATTTCATCAATGTTAAATTAACGTAAACAAAGATGTTTCATCAATGTTAAATTAACGTAAACAAAGATGTTTCATCAATGTTAAATTAACGTAAACAAAGATATTTCATCACATAATAATAACAGGCAGCAGCCACCAACAACACATTATCTTGTCATGTAAATTTAATAACATTACTTTTGTGAAGAAAGTGATCTATTGAAGGGAGTTAAAACATTTCAAACATGAGAATTATGTTCCAATGATTCAGTCATGTTGATTTTCCTGAGAGGATCAATTCTCTTCTCCACTCATGTCTTTCAACATAAACTCATAATACAGACAGACAGACAGACAGTATTGCAGGGGTTGAAATTAGTCCTAGTTGTGTACTAACCATTTGGACTAGTGCATTCCTGTAAGCACTAGCCCAAAGATATTCTGACTATTCTGACTATTTTCTTTAAATTCAACTAGTCCTTCGGACTACCAATGATTGCACCTCACTAGCCTAGCATTTTTTTCACTAGCTATGGGCTACCGGGCTAGTGCAAATTTCAAACCCTGGTGTTGTAAATTTATTACACAACACTAACAGGTTTAGGGAAGTTAATGCTTGATTGACGATAATAGGGAAAGTGGCGTAGATTTTCTTCAAAAGGTTCGATCTGCTCTGGTATGGCCTTTTTCAAAAAGCGTATGTTTATGAATGTTCGTTTCATCTGCACTCTTTTCAAGCAACTAACAATGTAACATCTGCCTATAAAAAAGTTTTAAAGTTTCAATTTTACCAAGCTTTATCAGCTCATTGGAGATCCAGCAAGTCCTTAAAGAAATATTTATTAAAATAAATATGATGATAAAGATTGCTACAAAATAATCCAAATCAAGCATATTTTCAAACTAATCCCTCCTTTGAATGTGTCATGATTTAATTGAACAATAGATTTGGTGAAGGCTGATTCCCCCTTTTCAAGCATGTTTAATTTTATATAACCACACTTTTATATTTTTGTTCAGGTGAAAACGGACAAGAAAGACAAGAAGAAAAAGGATAAGAAAGATAAGAAGAAAGATAAGAAGAATAAGAAAGGAAAGAAAGATGAAGACGAAGATGAAGAAGAGAAGGATGAAGAGGATGAACAAGAAGAGAAGAATGAGGACAAAACAGATGTAAAGAAAGATGATAAAGATAAGAAAGAGGAAAAACCAGTAAAAAAGAAAGTAAGTACTGTACATATATCATATACATACACAAAATTAGGATTTTGTTTAACATCTTACAGTCCACAATTCTGTTGAATACATTAACCCTTTACCTGTAGCGATCTTCAGCCTTTGATCAATTAGTGATTTGCAATGCCTTTTATTTGGCTACTTGACTGGTTTACAGAATTCAACAGAGTCATGTCTCAAAGGGAAACGTAACTTATCAAACTTGTTTCATGGTTCATTTATGCTTTATAAAATTTGTTATAATATTGTCATTTCTTCTCCCTTTGCCTATTTACTGTCTTCCATCGTTTCTCCGTTAAATAGATTGGTAAGGATACTTATAAATATAGTAAGGTGCCTGTGAGCCTCACATATTGACCAACGTACAATCAATTCAATAATTATTTGTATAAAAATTGCTACTTGTAATTTTTCGGTATAATACCCCTGCTATGACTTAATCAGGGATATCTAGTGCTCCATGTGTCCTTGCGTCCCTCTGTCATCCATGTGTACGCAATTAACCTATCGCCAGACGAGAGATAACCACGCCCCTTGAAATAAAGGGAGGTAACTCTTGTTATATCCGACAAACAAAGGCACGTTGTCACTGACGCGAGCGTAACGGACAATGGTATTCCGTTTGTAATAACTGCCTAATTATAGAATGCAGAACAAAATAACCAATTGAAAAAGTTTCTGTATGGTTCATTATCCTAATTTCAATAATTTTCAAACACATTTGACGAATATATATTTTGTGTGCAACAGAAAACAAATGCGGAAGTGCCGATTATGTGGTATGACGGACATAAGAAATCACGAAGATTTATAGGAAAAAATGACATATCTGATCATATAAATAAAAAATCTCTTATATGTTTTGATGAACCAATCCATTACGCTTTTGTAAATTCATATAAAGTATATGTACCACACTCCTCCGACCCCCGACCCCGGCGCCCCCTCAAGATAATAAACAAAAACAATAACAAAAAGTGCAGATGCTGCTTAATATTGTTTCCGGGATGCGTACTATATATAATGTCAATTACGACAACAGAAACAACTACGTTTATTCCTTGTTATAATTGATTTTTACGCAATAACATCAACAGTTCATGTTGATTTTTGAAAACCTATATATTGTAAGGAGATTGTCAAAATCCATACTGTCCAAATATATAGTTAATGGTGACAATCATCTATTTACAAATATTTCATATAGACTTAACGGCAAAGTAACTTAAAAACGACGAAGGGGCCTTCCATAATAGTAATATTCATTTTAACAGGAAGACTAAAAATATTTTTTATATTTCATAATTTTCATTAGCCACTTAACGGCCCCGAAACTCAGGGGCCGTTAAGTGGCTAAATTTTCATTGCTGTGGACTAGTGTAGATACTTTATATCCTTTTCTTTTCTCCTTATTTTATAGAAATAAAACTTTAAAGAAATAACCTTATACAATGTTCAGTTTTGAATCCTTTTGTAATCTTATTCAAACAAAACAGTTTTGAATCCTTTTGTAATCTTATTCAAACAAAAATATTTCCTTCAATGATTTTTTTCATCAATTATTTACTTTTATTCATGGATATATGACAAGAATTTAAGGTCAAATGTGTAGTGAATTGAAGTCGTATGTTGAATGTTTGTAAGGAGTAAATGCACTGAAAGAAGAAAACAGTATCCTGCATTGTCAATAGAAGTAAGCAAATTTGAAATCATACTGCACTCATATTATATAACAGTGGATTTTGTCATGAATGCTTCGATCAGCAACATGTCAAAACTTAAAAACAAAGCTAGGTTAATCAGATATTGGGAAAGACAGCTTTGACAATGACCTATTACAGACTTTATATAAATGTTCTGCATATGAAATTGGCCATTGCCCTTATATCAATAGTAAGCTTCAAAATGTAAAGGATCAGTTTTTCATCAATTTTCAATTTCCCAATCCTTGTAAAAATGCCAATTAATCAAAAATTTCAAATGAATTATTGATTTCCCTCCTAGAAAATATGAACACTTTTCAATTAAAAAGATTAGCTTTGTTTATAAAATCTAAATGACATGATCACTCACTTGAATATTGTTTGAAGGCAATATTATTGAAGATTTGTGAAACATACTAAACAATTTTAGCAATATTTGATAATAAGCACAGTAATGGTTTTGTTAAATTATGCATACATAGTAGGCCTATCTGTGGATTTATTGTCCAAAATAGTAATAAGCATATAACTCTGATACTTTTTAATTTGATGATATCTTAAGATTTTGAAATACAATATATATATTGAAACTATTTGCCTATTGTTCCAAACAACATAAATGTATAATAATCAAACTATTGAAAATTATATCATATGTTGATGACAATATTTCTTTTATTCTTAATTTTAACATTGCATTTAGAGTTAATTTTCTATCAAATATAATCTTATGTAAATCCTTGATAAAAAGTGCTAGCACTAGTTTTCAATGTGAGATCTTTTAAGACCTTAATTAATAATTATTCATTCATTTACAATATATATATATTTCCATTTAATACCAATTTTTGAGCGATAATTTTATGTTGTCCGTGCTAATGTTGTAATTACATAGTTCATATGATAATTCACGATGTCTGATAATTATATACACGAAACTATTCAAACGACAAATAACCAAATAAAGTTTTGCTTGAAATATACTCTGTGTTTTGAAAATGCAGTATTTCATGGTTGTTTATGCCTTCAATGAAAATCAAACATGAACTTAGAGAATGCAAAATATGTCTACAAAATGCCCCAAAATGAATTAACAGCAACAGTCATAAATACTTACGATACCCTTTGTTCATATTTTATTCATAAGTATGTTGTAAAGAAATGGAAAATTAATTCTTGGTCCGTCACCGCTTCGAGTTTTCCCGTTTCAACGTCTATTTGCACTATGTGATACAACCTCTTCCGAAGATGACACATGTTAGCATCTTTATCTGGGTTTTACGACGGTACTCAAGAAACCAGTTGCACAAGTCTTGTGTCCAAAAAGCATTTTCTGACATCGGATGCAGAGGAAATCAAACAAGGAAGTAAAACACGATTCTTTGTTTGACGGACAAAATGGCGTCGGCAACGAGGCCAATGGCGCAGTGAATATATGACGCTCTATGATTGGTCGGAAAATATATTTGATTGACAGGTGGCGATAGGTTAATTGTTTCAGAGCATAACTTAAAAACTATTTGACTCAAATTTGGTATGGATGTAAATCATGTTATAAGTGAATAAAAGAGATTGGAAACCTTGCCTGTTAAGGACTGGCAAATATATTGTAACACTGATGTTACCTATGTGGTGCAGATGTGCATTTTAGGAGTTAGAATTACAGGGTATCAAAATATGATTCCTTGCCTCAGATTCAATAAAGTTGACAGAAGATAGGATTAAGGTTTTTCACAAAAGATACACTTAACACAACTTTCACACACACATACACACAAAGGTCACTGGGATAAAACTATGATGACAAGGCATATAAAAGTTTGTATTAATGTCTTAAGTTAGAGCTGATGGAATGATGGATATAATGTTGATGTACTACTTCTCATCAAAAAGTGGATGATACATTATCCATTTTACATAAAATTTATTATGGTTTGACTTACAGAAATACATATGACTCTCTATGGAGGGATTGAGACTTCTTTACAAATTGGCCATTTTCAGGGGTTTTAAAATTTTCTGAATTCCAAATGGGCCATTGCCATTATCGGGTATATTAATAGTAAACTTCAAAATTTGAATGGGTCAATTCTTCATCAAATGTGCAAAATGTCCCGTGGCCCCTTCCTTTCCCAATCCCTATCCAAGTTATATCAATATGCCAAAATATTTTTCATATTTGGAAAGGATGTGGTTCAGATGTGCCTTTCAAGGGTTACAATTCCAGGGTACCAAAATTTTCAGTTTCCGAGCATAACTTGAACAATTTTTGACTCAGAAACTTCAAATTTGGTAAGTATGTTACGTATGTACTCACTTTTGCCTTGTTTATAATAATTTTCTTTGTGTTTCAGTCCAAGTTCTGCACAATATTGTGATACAGTGAGTCCAAGAGTTTGGTTTTGACTACTCAAGGGAGAGAACTCTAAATGGAAACCTCCATTCAAATGTGGAGCATGTGAGGGTTCCTTTACGGAATTCTTCGAGAGACATCTCATCAATAGTGAAGGTTGGATGTATCAAAAAGTGACTCACTAGAATTATCAATCTTCCCTGAAATTATTTGTCTACACCAATGTACAAGCTGTAGGACTATATAACTCTAAGTACCGTACTGTTATTTATTTAACCTGGGACTCAACTTAAGGATTGTGTTGTTTATGGAAGGAATGTTATGCACATTTGGTTTTGCCAGTCATTGTACATTCAATTTCCTGTAGAATTTTCATCATGACATATCTCCAAATGTAGGAAGTTTATCAAAGCAATTGTCCAAGTGGAGGCAAAGTTTACTCCTTCAGTGAGACATACCGAGTTAATATTGTGATAATGTTATCTAAACCAGTTAAAGGTAGAATTATATCTTTATTACAATTCAAACTGTTGTACAATCATTCGGATACCTAAGTCTAAAATGCCCTTTCACCGCAGTTGTGTTTGTATTTTAAAGAATTTCATAATTGAAATATTTTACATATCCAATTTCCATCCATTTAATATCATATTCGCGCATAATTTACACTCCTCCGTCCTAAACTGTTTTGTATGGAAAATTTTATTTTGTTGTCAGAAATATCTTTGTTAAGTCCCTTGATATTGTTTTTGTTTTGATATTCATGCAAATGCACAAATGCTTTATAAAACTATTACCGAGCTTACTCATGATCATTTCTGACATGAAACAATAATCAGATTCATTCAATTATATATATATGTTGTCAATTGTATTGTAAAGAAAATTCATTTTAGGTTAATTTATGTCTATTCATTTTAAACAATTTGACTATTTTACGTTTCCTTGTTTTATACCTTAATATTATTTAAATACTTAATGTTGGAAAAAGGTAATGAGTATTAAGTAAATATGAAATAAGTATAACGATATCAGAAGTATTCAGAACTCTTATCTATCAGTTGTGTTTTACTTTCAAACTTTCAAACAGTTAACATATTTTGTATTATCTAACTGCCATAATTTTTTAAAAATGAAATTTAAAAAAATATATAACAGTAATTTTCAGTCATATTAAAGGGACAGAAGTACAAAGGTCTTTTTGGTGGGGATCAAGTTCATTGAATATTGTAGCTTGTGAATTTTTAGCTCATCAGGACTGAAAGTCCAGATGGGCTTATGGCATGGCCCGTCGTCCTGCGTCCGTCCGTAAACTTTTGACACTTTCGACTTCTCCTCATGAACCATACACATTAGAGAGCTGAAATTTTGTGTACAGGTACCTTAGCATATGGAGATTCTAATTTGTAACTTTGGTGACCCTGTGACCCCAAATAGGGTCACAGGGGTCACAACCTTAAAAACCTATTTTCATCTTCTTCTCCAGTTCCAAAAGGTCTAGAGAGTTAAAAATGATATGTGCAGACTCCTTGGACAATGGGGATTCTAATTTGTAACTTTGGTGACCCCATGACCCCAAATAGGGTCACAGGGGTCACAACCTTAAAAACCAATTCTCATCTTCTTCTCCAGTTCTAAAAGGACTAGAGAGTTAAAAATGATATGTGCAGACTCCTTGGCCAATGGGGATTCTTAATTGTAGATTTCGTGACCCCATGACCCCAAATAGGGTCACAGGGGTCACAACCTTAAAAACTTATTTTCATCATCATCTTTAACTCCAAAAGGTCTATTGAGCTGAAAGACTGCATGTAGACTCCTTGGCCAATTGGGATTTTAAACTGTAGGTTTCGTTACCCCATGACCCCAAATAGGGTCACAGGGGTCACAATCTTAAAAACCTATTTTTCTCCATTAGATGACAGTCTATGGCAAATTTATTTCTCCTTGGATATTTTAGTGTGGACTTCTTTCACTGTCTGATATTGGCGATCTAGAAAGGGTTGAATAATAATAAATAATTTGGGTAAGGAAATTTATTCCGAAATCGTTACATTTGTTTTGTAATTTTTTTATAGGTTTTCTTGCAATAGGTAACATCAGTTTCAATTTTAGCTCATCTGGCCTGTATAAAGCAAACTTGATATGATGCCTGATGAGCTACAGAGCCAATGGCTCTATTTTTTACAATTAATTTCTTCACTAGATACAACATAATTTGCATCTTGTACTGTGAAAGGTTGAGTAAAATAAGTAATTAGTCTTTTAGTATTGTTATCATTATGTAAAAGAATTAAGTTTGATAGATAATATTGTTGGATAAGAAACGACTTTTGATGGTCCCATATTATGTACCTAAATGAGTTGCAACTGTAATTATAAACTTATTACTCAGAATGTTTATGTGGTGAAAATTATTGGTATAGATGTACATTTATGTCCAGAGAATGGTTTTACAGAAAGGAATGCTCACAATGTTGGCCAGGAGACGTGAACTATGAAATGCCTTCTTTGTCTCAACCGTCCCATTTGTACTTACCTGAGATACTGTGATAACCTCAGGGGCGGATCCAGAGGGGGAGAGGAGGGGGTACAGATGTCCCTCCCCCCTTCAGTAATTAAAACCAGTTAAAGGGAAGATTGTATGGGTAACCTCCCTTTTCAAGAGGGAACCCCTATCCCTTTCAAAATTTCTGGATCCACAACTGAACCCATTGTATTTATATGTATATAACTGTAACAATATTGTAAATAGTTGTAGATTTGCATTATATGATATTATCTCGTACACATACATGTCAAGTAGGATTTATATGGGTTGAACAATTTATGGAGTCCTCATATGCAAATATCTGAATGGAATGAACTGCCAAATAATCTAAAAATAGAATCAACAGAGTTTTGCTTATAAAATATGTGTTGATGTAGGTATAATAAAGGAACAAGACACAGAAATTATAAATTGAATAAGTCATTTTAAACAAGTGTCTGAATCATCCATTTTAATGGTTCCTCTTTTTCACTTTTGATAATAATAGGCATAATAGATTTGTTTTGGTTATCAAGATGATTCAGGAACATCTATCTGCCTTTCGTCTCTTCTACAAGTCCAGAATATACACCATATTGTTACAGAACTCATTTGGGAAGTAAAATTATCATAACCATTTTGAAAATTTTCCAAATCAAGTTAATCAAAAGTAAATTATGGATGTTACCATAGGAAAATTTATTATGATCATGCTTTAATTTGATAGAATCATGTTCGAAAGAGAATATGTTAAATAAGTGGCTGCATTATGTTATATGCTCATGTGAAAGCTTGTCGGACTACATGGAAGAGTGTCAGCCAGTCTAAGTAAACCTAGCCTCACTATTATCCGTTACACTGCTATACTGAGTCTAGAAAGGCTTGGTTGAGAGTCGCGTCAGCCCACGTGACCAAATTGACCAATCAGAACTGAGCTTACCAAACCACAATAGTCTGCCTTCGCACGTATAACGTTGGAGGGTCATAGGTCGCAGAAAGGTCGGCTGACGCGACCCTCGACCAGACCTTTCTAGACTCAGTATAGCAGTGTAACGGATAATAGTGAGGCTAGGTTTACTTAGACTGAGTGTCAGCTCACTAGATCTACCGTAATTTCCCTATTAATTCGACCCAAAAATTATCAAAACATTTTCGAAAAATGTCTATGGTTGAACTATTTTTCACTTTTGATCACTCATTCGGCACCATGGTTGAAATGAAATAAGAAGATCATGTGTAATTAAAATGCATAGGTTTTATTGATGAATAACCACATAATAATTGAAATGTCTTCATTATAAAGATATTTTTATTTCTAAAGTCGAGATTATTACACTTTGTAACTTGTTATCCCCCGACGCGCGTTTAGCGCGAAGCGGGGGATATAGTATTCAGCTCCGTACGTCCGTACGTACGTACGTACGTCCGTCCGTCCCGCTTCTTGTTAGCGCGATATCTAATGAACCGCTCAACCTAGAATCTTCAAACTTGGTACCAGTCTTCATCTGGGGAATACGCAGACCTGAAAAGTTTTCAGTGACCTTGACTTTATTTTCAAGGTCACAGCGAGACTTTGACCAGTTTTGAAAATGTTGTTAGCGCGATATCTTATGAACCGCTCAACCTAGAATCTTCAAACTTGGTACCAGTCTTCATCTGGGGAATACGCAGACCTGAAAAGTTTTCAGTGACCTTGACTTCATTTTCAAGGTCACAGCGAGACTTTGACCAGTTTTGAAAATGTTGCTAGCGCGATATCTTATGAACCGCTCAACCTAGAATCTTCAAACTTGGTACCAGTCTTCATCTGGGGAATACGCAGACCTGAAAAGTTTTCAGTGACCTTGACTTCATTTTCAAGGTCACAGCGAGACTTTGACCAGTTTTGAAAATGTTGTTAGCGCGATATCAAATGAACTGCTCAACCTAGAATCTTCAAACTTGGTACCAGTCTTCATCTGGGGAATACGCAGACCTGAAAAGTTTTCGGTGACCTTGACCTCATTTTCAAGGTCACGACGAGACTTTGACCAGTTTTGAAAATGTTGTAAGCGCCATATCTCATGAACCGCTCAACCTAGAATCTTCAAACTTGGTACCAGTCTTCATCTGGGGAATACGCAGACCTGAAAAGTTTTCGGTGACCTTGACTTCATTTTCAAGGTCACAGCGAGACTTTGACCAGTTTTGAAAACGTTGTTAGCGCGATATCAAATGAACTGCTCAACCTAGAATCTTCAAACTTGGTACCAGTCTTCATCTGGGGTATACGCAGACCTGAAAAGTTTTCGGTGACCTTGACCTCATTTTCAAGGTCACGACGAGACTTTGACCAGTTTTGAAAATGTTGTAAGCGCCATATCTCATGAACCGCTCAACCTAGAATCTTCAAACTTGGTACCAGTCTTCATCTGGGGAATACGCAGACCTGAAAAGCTTTCGGTGACCTTGACCTCATTTTCAAGGTCACGACGAGACTCTGACCAGTTTTGAAAATGTTGTAAGCGCCATATCTTATGAACTGCTCAACCTAGAATCTTCAAACTTGGTACCAGTCTTCATCTGGGGAATACGCAGACCTGAAAAGTTTTCGGTGACCTTGACCTCATTTTCAAGGTCACGACGAGACTTTGACCAGTTTTGAAAATGTTGTTAGCGCGATATCAAATGAACTGCTCAACCTAGAATCTTCAAACTTGGTACCAGTCTTCATCTGGGGAATACGCAGACCTGAAAAGTTTTCGGTGACCTTGACCTCATTTTCAAGGTCTTGGCGAGACTTTGACCAGTTTTGAAAACGTTGTTAGCGCCATATCTCATGAACACATTACCCTTGAGTCTTCACGAGGGACATAGTAGTCCGCTCTGTACGTCCGTCCCGCTTCTTGTTGTTAACATCAGTTTGCGGCGGGGGATCTTGTCACCTTTGTGACAAATACTTGTTTTTTTTATATCTAACAATGATTTTAAGCAAGAGATAATTCATAGAAGCATCAACTGTTGGCACTTGGTTGAAATTTAAGAAGGAATTTGAATGTGTGACCTCACTAAAATATGATGTGGTTGAATTATTAGAGATGCTGAACTAATAGAGAATTTACGGTATTATGAATATTTTTGTCTGCCACTGTACTTAATGAAAGATTTCAGGAACCTTTTCCAGTTATAATCAACTCAATCATTTTTATTTTTTCACCTTGTCAACATAAAATGTCAAAGAAAGGTTAAAAGTACATTTAATATCAGGTTGAGAAGAATTACCCCACTAGAACTTTGAAACATATCAATCATGATTTAATCTTGTCATTTGGAAAATTCTTGCACAACTATCCTTAAAACAACGAATGACATTATCACCTATTTTTAGCTCATCAGGACTGAAAGTCCAGATGGGCTTATGGCATGGCCCGTCGTCCGGCGTCCGTCCGTCCGTCGTCCGTCCGTCGTCCGTCCGTCGTCCGTCCGTCGTCCGTCCGTAAACTTTTGACACTTTCGACTTCTCCTCATGAACCATACACATTAGATATCTGAAATTTTGTGTACAGGTACCTTAGCATATGGAGATTCTAATTTGTAACTTTGGTGACCCTGTGACCCCAAATAGGGTCACAGGGGTCACAACTTTAAAAACCTATTTTCATCTTCTTCTCCAGTTCCAAAAGGAGTAGAGAGTTAAAAATGATATGTGCAGACTCCTTGGCCAATGGGGATTCTAATTTGTAACTTTAGTGACCCTGTGACCCCAAATAGGGTCACAGGGGTCACAACCTTAAAAACCTATTTTCATCTTCTTCTCCAGTTCCAAAAGGAGTAGAGAGTTAAAAATTATATATGCAGACTCCTTGGACAATGGAGATTCTAATTTGTAACTTTGGTGACCCTGTGACCCCAAATAGGGTCACAGGGGTCACAACCTTAAAAACCTATTTTCATCTTCTTCTCCAGTTCTAAAAGGACTAGAGAGTTAAAAACAATATGTGCAGACTCCTTGGCCATTGGGGATTCTAAATTGTAGATTTCGTGACCCCATGACCCCAAATAGGGTCACAGGGGTCACAACCTTAAAAACCTATTTTCATCTTCTTCTCCAGTTCTAAAAGGACTAGAGAGTTGAAAGTGATATGTGCAGACTCCTTGGACAATGGGGATTCTAATTTGTAACTTTGGTGACCCTGTGACCCCAAATAGGGTCACAGGGGTCACAACCGTAAAAACATATTTTCATCTTCTTCTCCAGTTCCAAAAGGAGTAGAGAGTTAAAAAGGATATGTGCAGACTCCTTGGACAATGGAGATTCTATTTTGTAACTTTGGTGACCCTGTGACCCCAAATAGGGTCACAACCTTAAAAACATATTTTCATCTTCTTCTCCAGTTCTAAAAGGACTAGAGAGTTAAAAACGATATGTGCAGACTCCTTGGCCATTGGGGATTCTAAATTGTAGATTTCGTGACCCCATGACCCCAAATAGGGTCACAGGGGTCACAACCTTAAAAACCAATTCTCATCTTCTTCTCCAGTTCAAAAAGGTCTAGAGAGTTAATATTGATATGTGCAGACTCCTTGGACAATGGGGATTCTAATTTGTAACTTTGTTGACCCTGTGACCCCAAATAGGGTCACAGGGGTCACAACCTTAAAAAACTATTTTTATCTTCTTCTCAAGTTCCAAAAGGTCTAGAGAGCTGAAATTATATGTGCAGACTCCTTGGCCAATGGGGATTCTAAATTGTAACTTTGGTGACCCTGTGACCCCAAATAGGGTCACAGGGGTCACAACCGTAAAAACATATTTTCATCTTCTTCTCCAGTTCCAAAAGGTCTAGAGAGCTGAAATTATATGTGCAGACTCCTTGGCCAATGGGGATTCTAAATTGTAGATTTCGTGACCCCATGACCCCAAATAGGGTCACAAGGGTCACAATCTTAAAAACCTATTTTTCTCCATTAGATGACAGTCTATGGCAAATTTATTTCTCCTTGGATATTTTAGTTTGGACTTCTTTCACTGTCTGATATTGGCGATCTAGAAAGTGTTGAATAATAATAGGTTTTCTTGCAATAGGTAACATCAGTTTCATTTTTAGCTCATCTTGCCTGTATAAAGCAAACTTGATATGATGCCTGATGAGCTACAGAGCCAATGGCTCTATTTTTTGTTAATTATTGTTTACAACTGAACAGTTGTTTACAAAAATCCTGTAATTTATTTCAATAATAACAATTACACCCAACCGTGTTTTGAGCACTAAATTGCATCTAAACATTCATTAGATCTAATGTATGTAGACCATCATAAACTAAGTTTATTTTATGATTGAAGAATGCTTGCCATTTATGAATATTACAAGATAGTTATGAGCTTAAATGTATCTATTGTATCCAGAAATACATCCAATAGTTTTAGTGAGTAATAACATAACAAGTAATTTGGTTTTTCTTAGAATTTGATTACAAGACCAAAATCAAGATGTGGAACATATTTAAGACTAAATAAATCTATTTATACTTTACTATTGCCAATTCTCACTGCCTCATTATTTTAATGCTGTATTTTTTTCAATTTAGAATATTAAATAGTTATGCGGAAATTACTTAATTTGACATATCATATATCTGTTGAATTTAGATACTTGTATACATATGTATTTATATTGACAAGTGGAAAATAATAAATAATACCAAAACAAAGTGTCTTTTTTATTTACAAATGACGGATGTCCTGCATCAAGAACAAACTTGAAGACAAGGATGATTTTTATAGGATCAACTTCCAAAACCTGGATTTTTATAAACATTTGAGGCACACAGAATGATTTCAGTTATGATGCATCCTCAGTAATCAAGGCTGAATATTCTGGTGCATCATGCCAAATCACCGCTCAGGGGTTACAAAATCTTTCCAAAGTCACTGGCTTTACATTAGCTTTTCAGTCCCAGATCTTTGTCCAATAGTCAATCCTCCTTAGAAGTAATGGTTTTGAAAAACAGGCAAGTCATTAACTTTTCAGTGATTTTTTGATTGAGTAAAAGGTAAAGTTTAGTACATCAGTGACTTTGGACCTACAGATTATTTAACCCCTGCCCTTAACCACTATGGGTATGAAAGATCTGTACTTGAAATTTCTTGCCCTTGATCTGACTAAGACAATGAGATTACAATGTTGATCAGATCTGTGTTTTACAGCAATCTTTAGTCTTGTGTTGAGATAGTGGCTCTCAGAGTTCAAGCTCTAAGCTCAATCCTTTGTGTTTTCGGCATGTACCAGGTGGCAAGGCTCAGTGCAGACATCAAACAGGATTTGTGGAAAACCAAGATACAATAATAACTTTTGCCATCATCTCATGTCAGGACCTTTCTTTTAGTTACTGATTCCTAAAAAGAATCAAAGGACGGTAATTTAAGTACAGATTATCTGATGAAAAGTCCGAGGGGCGATGTAGTGTGGCCGAGGAAGGTGATAAAGATAAATAACAATATAATGCCTAATATCCAGTGAAAGGTTATTCTGATTGGCTATACATTTACACTCAAAGGAATTGTACTAGTAAAGCAGTTATATGCTCAGTTACCCATTTGTACAGCTGGGTAGACTGAAAGCAATGTGGATGAAGTGCCTTGTCCACTTAATTTGATGTCTCCACCTTGAGCAACTTAAAACTTTAGCATGAAAGGCTAGTTTGCAAACCACTACACCACCATGTTGCATAATTTATACACCGGATACATGTAGTGTGAAAACTAAAACAAGGGAGGCACGTGTCCACAGTAAGATTAAAGAGGTTACAAGCTGGTAACTCCATGTTACGATGTATCCACTTGTTAAGGATACTTACATTAGAAAAGAAAGAAAAGAGAAGTGGTGCAGCTATCAAACACATGAGTTATGATAGTTATGTTATTTGAGAGTTTGAGATGAAACCATCTGTATCTGTGAAACAAAATAACTAGAAGAAATTTTCATCAGCAAAAAAGACATTTCAACAATTTATTTACACAATTATCAAACATTTGGTACGACATGTCTATGCATTAAGAAAATTGCACAACGTAACAAAAGTAACCGCTCATCTTAACATTTGATCAAAGGCCTTCGTGGTCAGGGTTACGACTGCCAATGAATTCTCGAACATCAATCTTTTTCCGTCCTTTGACAACAAAATTTTCCTTATTCCTGATTATGCTTTCAGAAAACAGGAACATAAATTGAACCTTATGTATAAAAGATTGATTATAATTGCAGTTTCAAGTTCTTTCAATACATTCTGTATGTTTGTAGTCCAATGGTCTCATTTTAAAACCACACAAGTATTTACAAATTTATCCTAACCATAGGCATACAGTAGAAGTCCGGCAATGAAATACTTCAACGACAGATGTCTAATTTTCATACTAGACTTCGTTATCATAGCATCTGGATTGTGGTCTGACAATTTCCATATCTACCCTTTCATACAAAACATTAACACATATTAAATAAACATCTTCCTTTTACGGATGTTTTTGCAACCATGATTTGCATGAACTTAGTTCTTCTCAAATTCACACATCTTCTCAATTGTTCACAAGTGTTCACATTCCATAGTTTGGCAAATATGACTAGAAACTAAACGATAAATAGCAGTGAAAGAACATGAATCTCTAGTCTGATAGTATACACCCAAACATTGTCTAATGATCACTTTTGTATCCATGGCTTGCATTGAAGCTGAACTTTGTTCTCCCCACATTCACACACACATCAATTGTCCAAAAGTGTTGAATTAACACCTCCTGAGTTTGGCAAAGTATGCCCAGAAACCAAACAATAATTTTGATTTACTCACAAACTTCATCTTATGACTGAACTTTGTTGATCTCACATTCAGAGTTCAGAATGTGCTTGAGTCCCTACAAGCCAGCAGAGCTCGTGGTTTGAAATAGGTACCAGCCCTCCTTAACATGTCACAAATCCTGCCATTTGAAGACCATATCTCTCAAATCACAAAAGTAAGACAGGCTTGCTGACTCCAACAAGCCCCATCACAGCCATTGGCAGACGGGCAAGCACTATTTCAAACACTGTTCACATTCACACAAACAATTCATCAATTGTTCACATGTTCACTTCCTGACAGATCTATCATCTCTTCTTGTCCCCTGACCTTCTATCTTCATCTATAAGGTACTCAAAGAGGTCACGAATAGAACTGAACTCTGTACGACCTTGACTCTCTTTCTTTGGAACCTTTGGCATCGCTGACTGAATCTTCTCTCTAAACTCTTTCATCTGGGGAAAAAAAAATTCGAGTCTGGTAAGTCTGGCGATGCATGTGTATTTCTGTTTTTCTCTGATTTGAAGGCCCCATTGATTGATAAAGCTAACCTAAATGCATGACATTACTTTGATTCAAGGATTTTAAACAATTAAAATGAAAGTTGTTGAGTAATACAGCTGTGTGTATAGTAACATGTTGTTTGCAACGAGTATCCCTCTCATAACACTGAGTGCTTGTGAGCACTTGCGAATATCTGAGGAAATTTCGTGTAAAGGGACAGTCCTATTTTTTTTATGGAAACATAGTTCAAGAATTATTTCCTGTTTATGATTATATATGATTATTATATGATTATTTCAAACTTTAAATTTTAGTGATGGTAACATTATAGTTGTTCCAGATTAAACAATTTGACACAGAAAAGAATGCACCACTGCATCATCTTGAATTTTGTTTCCACAAAAAATACCCCGACAGGCTTATCCTTTTAACTCAAGGTTGTTTATATTGTAAAACAGACATCATCAAAAGGTTCACAATTCACATTACGACTCCTCTAGCCCAACCATTCAGAATTGTTTAGATGTAATGCAGGAGATGTAGTATTGAGCAACAACTGACACTCCACATGACACTACAACTCACACTGTCGACTCCCATGAGTTTCCACACAGAGAAGCAGAGCAGACTGACCCCTGTGACGGAGTAGAGAGTCCCCCAGCCCAGCGCCCTCGCCGCCAACAGTCCCCCGCTCTCCGGAACCTCCCGACTAGCCAGCAGACCCTGCAACATCAGGCACACTTGACTTCTTATTTATTATTTTTGGTTGTTTCCATGGAAACGTAACAAGGAATTTCATTCTGGAGCAAAACTCAAAAACTGTAAAACCTAGCTCAATGATACTCT
This sequence comes from Steromphala cineraria, assembly GCA_916613615.1. NCBI lineage: Eukaryota > Metazoa > Mollusca > Gastropoda > Trochida > Trochidae > Steromphala > Steromphala cineraria. The sequence continues at coordinate 28,292,399 of OU744725.1, forward strand.
GCATGTGGATCAATCATTATGTGTAGATGTGCCTTTTCTGCAGTTCTATTGAAGAAGTTTCTTGTGTCGATTATTATGATTTGTTCAGGTAATTTATAATTAATTTCAACATTCAACATCAGAAATGTGTGTTATAATTCATGGGGAGAAGTCGATGATCCAGTAACAAGAAAGATTGTAAGGAATCAGGACCTGGATTAACTTGCATTAGATTAGAAATCATTTGAAAGGTATCAAGTTACTTACGAGCTTGATCTACAAACTTAATTTAATGCCAGTGATCCAGTTCCAAGACAGTTCATTAGAAAAACAAAAAAATACCCGGGGATTTCTAGTGAAACCAAAATAATTTTCAAAGACTTATTATCTTTCCAAAGGATTAAGTTGATAAGGAGGTTGATCTAGACATTTAAATTATTTTAAGACGACAATCAATACTTCTGGTCAAATTCTTTCCGTCACATGACACAGAGTGAGACATAAATAGTTTTTCCTCTAGAAGATAAAAAGAGATATATATCCATTTGGAAAAAAGATGTTTGGCAGCAATGACATTGTCATGCAAACTTGGACATAATTTTGAAGATTGATGAGACAGTTAACTATTTTTAACATAAACATGCGCCTGCTGTTTTTAAGCAATAATGGCGAGCAAAAAAGTTCTTCCTTCTATAAGAACTTGAAATAGTAATTAAATTCTATTTCAAGAACAAAACTACTTTCTACAAAAACTGGAAATTGTTATTAAATTCTACTGCAACACAAAATGTAATCTCTCTGCACAGTTTTATACTGATATTTATGTTACTATCATAATCAACATATGCATGTGTCAATATGCTATTTTTGCAGCCATGATATTGTATCTTTTAATTTGGATTTTGTATTTGTTCCATATTTAATTATTATCAAAAAAAAAAAAAAAAAAAAAAAAATTAATCAATTAATGGAATCTGTTTGGCAAGTGTTTGAAGACGGGAGTAAATAAAACTCTATCTACAGAAGGAACTAAAGGAGGTCATGGGGAAAGTTCAAACTTGGCTTGGTGTACACAAAATTAAGTAAGATATCTTTGCCATTGCAAAGGGTTCAATCTGCTAAGATTTGCCAAAACGGACCCCCTTAGGCAATCACCCACAGGGAACACTGTAGATATATTTATGTATGTCCACATATAGATAGTCCTATACAGTATAATGTGGGCTTAGTGTCTTGACATGATCATGTCTTCTTTCACACATCACAAATGATCTAACATTAGTCTTGGAGTCGAATTGAATGGAGTCGGGTGCAGCTGTACCTGACTGGGGCTCAAGTACTAGTGTCCTTGCCTTGATATCAGCCCACCTAGCTAATCAAAAGGACTAATTAGCTTCTAATTAGGAATTAGACATACCTTCTGGAACATTGAGGGATCTTTTTTCTTGGCCATGGCTATCGTCATCCCAAAACCTCCCATAATTGATAGTCCAGCAACAGTAGCAAGGAACACGCCACCTGCCAAAATGGAAATAAAATTAATTTCCTATTTTTTCCACAAAAATCTTAACATGCCAAAAATATTTATTTCATTTACTAGAGTTTCTGGTAATCATATTTACGGAAGGATATATGTTGGGGAAAGTGTGTTCATCCGAAATAGTTTTGTTCAGGCAAAAAAAATCCAATCAGAGACGGGCAAATTCTTGTTGGCTTTAAATTGTAAGATTTGACCTTCAATAGGCATGTCTGTACACTGTACGCACATGGACATGAATTGTGAAATTTCTCTCATAGCTCATAATTTCAAATGATATTAATGCAAAACAAGTTGATGACAAATAATTTTCTTTATAGGTTGAAAAGAAATTTTCAGACTCTTCTCGACCTTGAAAACAATGTCAAGGTCCCCAAAACAAATGAAAGAAAATGTCAGGGTCGCAAAACTATTAGACAAATATCTTGTCCATGAAAACAAATTTCAGATTAAGAAAATGTACCCATTCAACAGTTAAATATTCTTCTTCCAAAAAATGACATTACCATACTTTATAATCTTATTTTGCAAGAAGCATAAGAAAGCGCAAGACACAGTTCATTACCAGATACTATACATCATACTTTACACAAAGCATAAAAAACAACATGTAACAAACAATGAAGTAAATTAATAAGGAATAAAACCCGAACTTACAAGTCATTAGGAAGAAGTATGACAGGCAACAAGGAAGAAGGACCAGTTTTAGTGAGTATGTATACCTACCTTGACTAACCCACTAATGAGCCGTCAGACTTATACCGTAATTTCTCTATCAATTCGACCCTCAAAATTTCAAAACATTTTCAGATCACGTCCATGGTCGAATTATTTCTCACAAATGTTTGTTTGTTTGGTAGGATCGTCGAAATATTAGATGGGATTTACATAAATACCTTTCTCCGGCGATTAGATGTTCTCCCATAACTAGAAGCACGTGTTGATTTTCATCCAAAGTATTATTCCTTGTTTGTTCTGTCTCACGAATTAATTTTCCAAATGGTGACTGTTTACGTATGGTGATCATAATTCCAATTGAAATATTGAAAAAAAAAAGAACAGATCCACCTAAAAATACTTCGATAAAATTAGAAGTTTGCAAGAAATTTACTCGATACAAGAAGCCATGTTTTAGCTGTACTCCTTGCACAGAATATAGAACCCGCTTCAAAGCCTTCGGCGATTTCATGTCGGAAAAAATGATGCTTTGAGTTTTGTATAATTTCATTATTGATTTAGGGGCCCATCCTGTATATCGATGGACCATCTTAATGTCTATAAACCGAGTAAATTCAGATGTAGTCTATACGTTTTAAAATAAATGATGACAACACTCAAAATAAATATCAAAAAAAATTCCAGACGTTCTTCTGTCGGCTGTCAAGTCAAGTTAGATTTCAAGCCTAAAAATATTTAAATGTAAACACACGTGTTTTTGACTATATTAGGAGGCATCAAGAAGGCCACTGGTGTCACAGGAAATTGAGAATAAACAAATATAATTTTAAAACAATCAATAATCAACTACCTTCGTTTATCTAATCTTTAATCTGAATGATCATTTGGTAAGAGATCGACAGACATTACTGTGACGCCACGACCTATCTGCATAACACGTTCTGATTGGATAAGACACATGGATTTCCCCATTAGGGCCAATCATATCACCTGTTTCATTGTTATTCTTAGACACGATGGAACCACGCAATGCATCGGACAATTTCTCAATGTGAGAAATGATTTAGATCTATGGTGTGCTAACAGACTGTAACTGCACATTTATCTGGTCACATTGATATTTTGGGCTTTTATGTGACCATACTTTTGTTACATTTGTACATCGAATCAAGAAAGACAATGATTTGAACTATACAAATAGATATTTACTGTAGCTGGACATTTCTTTGTTTTTCCCCCATTTTGTTGAATGTTGACTATTTTTTCATCCTAATATACCTAAATATTTTAATATCGTGATGAATTAATTGTTTTTATTATAAAGATATTTTTGTTTGTACCAGGCTATCATTGAAGGAGATCGTCGGCTTAGCTTCGATATTCCATTTTGGGGCCCGCAGTATACAAGTGTAAACATAAGTGTAAAAATACGACTGATAGCTTGCTTGAAAAATTTCAACGCAAATAATTTGTGAGTGGTAAGGAATACTATTGACACTGACGCTATTAGTATTTTTTTCATGTTATGTTTTTATTCCGAGATGTGAGTGAAGCGCGATCTTCAAGACACAATCAAAACCAGGCACAAGCTTACATCGACAAGAATTATTCAAGTCAGAGCTTTGTACAGTTACATTAATATAAACAGCATATGAAATTTAATCTAAATATCATTAGTATTTCAAGAGAGAAATATAAACTTCATACAAAGGGTGTTATCATTAGAGTCGGACACCAAAGTCAGTCCTGACGAATGCCTGTACAATAACTTTCGCCGCGATGTTCAAGATAAATATTTCACTTCCACAGATGGGAGATATGGAATCAATCAACCAAATGAAATAAAAGATTTTGATTTTATCACTTAAAATAGTTTTGTATAGCATTTAATTATGTCAGTTTCAAAGCTTACGTTTACAAGACAAAATAAATATTATTTGTAGCACAGTTTGGACGAGTCCACCATTATAAGGGCACTGGGTGATATCATGATAGGCAGATAGAATTTATACTTCATGCAAACCTAAAGAAAAATGTTTTTTTTTTGCCGATACAGAATTCCTTATATATTAGATTATCTTTCTCTCATTAAATGTTTTGTAATGTGGGATTATTAGGTCAAGTGTTTAGAAGTTATTCATCATTGCAACCCCTGTAAAATAATGGTTTGGTCATTTGTAAACAAATATGGCGGGAAGTTAAGCAACCACGTGAGTGATTGTCCACAGATGTGACAGATGTTACGATAATTTGTGAAGCATATTTCTTATATATGGTGCTGATTTTAATTGAGATTTGCTATGAAACCCGAGTCACTCATGAAATAAAGTAGATATTAGGTATTGATTGAACAACAAAAGATCGATACGTTTCATGATAATTTTTTTCAGTGAATGTTTTTTCTTGATTTGTAAGTTGTATGGCTGAAATAGTATATATTTACTGATAATTTAACGACTGTGGTCGATTTATTGGAACGTGAATATGACCATTTGGGGCATGGTTGAAATGTTAGGGGTGATTTGAACTTTTTAACCTCAGATTAACGTACGTGGTCGAATTATCAGAGATGTCGAACTAATAGAGAAATTACGGTAAGTAAGCAGCTTACTGCTTCAGAGGCTGTCGTTAAAAAGCCCCACCCAATATCGCCGCACAAGATATGCCAATAATTGATCTACTTTCGAGTCTATGGATAGCATATCATCAAATCTAGTACCTTTCAATGGGGGATATCTACGTTATATCGCGAAATGACTTAGGTGAGTGATATCTTGATTCTTTGATCAAATATTTTTTGTTCAATTGGTCCTGATGTTTACAGGTTTGAGGTCTCTTACTTAGGAAAAATGCCTGTTATACATGTATCCAATAGATAGCTAATTGTGTTTTTGGATATTCTTCGTCAGATTTTCATATGTATTTCATTCCATGAACTTTGTTTGTTTTCTGAAAATAATCCTTGAAGTGAAGAAAATCAAGCGTTTTTGGTTCAATTGGTTCTGATGTTTACTTAGGAAAAATGCCTGTTATACATGTATCCAATAATAGCTAATTGTGTTTTGGGATATCCTTTTATCAGATTTTTCCTAGGTATTGAGTTCCATGCATTTTGTTGATTTTCTGAAAAAATAATTCTTGGAGTGAAGAAAATTGATGTGTCACGGTTATCACTTATGATTTTGGAGCAATTCAAACCAATAAAGAAATAAATAGTGCCATTACTGAATTAACCCTATTTCTTCAAAAACAGAGATATTTTGCAGTATACAAAACGAGCCATACACCAACAAGCCGCCACTTTTTGTTCAAGATTGGACATTTAAAAAGATATTTTATTTTCATTTTTATTTTCGATACTTCTGAACCTTAATAGTCATTATTCTAACAAATGAAACAAATATTAACTAACTCAAGTTCAATGAAACAATTTAAGCACTATTTGGTATAAAATTATAATCTATAAATGTCCTTGGATAAAATTCTTAAAAAAGTCAGAGTGAAAAATTATTTTCCTTGAACCTAGCAGATTCAAAATGAAAATGTACCATAACACATTATCTTAAATCATCTTATCATCATCTGAAAGCATCCCAAATCTTTAATCAAGATCAATAACTTGACAAAAACACATCCTTATCCAAAACATCATATAAACAAAAAAGTTCCAATACAAACCCTCCAATAAAATATTTATCTCATTTTAAAACTTTTAATCAAGTGACTTGCAGTAATGTTGAACTGAACAAGACTTTTGTGCTTGGAGTACACACAAAGGTTGACGTGAATGTTTAACTTTTTGGAACATGTCAAAATCCACACGCTTAAGTTTGCCAAACATTGGGAAGTCACGCTTCATGGGGTCACGAAGGTCGTACCACCTTCAATAATACGTGCAGGTGGTTCACAATCACAGACGGGGATTAAATCTAACCTTAGGTGTTAAACCATTGCAGGTATTCAAAGTTGAAATGAAAGTGCCTCGTTTCAAAAGACAGGTATGACTCAAAAGAAGGCTTAGTTAGAGGAAGAAAAGACGTTATTCATCACTGGAATATAGCTGGTAAATGCTGAGATGACATTGTTTTGAAGTGTGTTAGGAGAAATGATGAAATGCCAAATTAATCAATGCATTTTGGGATTATGTGTTTTCCGGTGAGTATTTGGATTTCTGGTTAATTCGTAACAGCAGTATAAAAATAACAAGGAATTATTTCAGATAAAAGAAAACAGGATTATTATATGCATAAGTATTGCCTACAAACTGCATAATGTCTGGTCAAAAAGGCAACCATTGCAAAGAGTAAAGGTAGATTTCTTGACGATTTAAAGAAATCTTTGCAGTCAAAGAAGGCAGGATACTTTGACACTGGCACATCAACAGTTAAAGCTCTTTGATTAGTCTTATACATTGTACCTGGGTATTAATAGCTGTACATGACATAAGTTGTCCTAACTGGTCAGTAGCAGTGCTTTAACAATAAACAAATATGCCCTTATCAAATCTGACAAGCTTTCTAAACTAGATGGTCAACATTGTTAAAGGAAGAGTACTATCTGGAATTTTTATGTAGAACTAGTGAGCTAGATAAAAGGGATAAATAAATCTATAAATAAATAATCTCATGAATATGAAAATAAATGTTACCAATGCAAGACAATGTTTTTAAATCTAAAGAAGGAAACCTAACATGAAAGTTACACTATCAGTTTAACTGTGCAAATAAATTTCCCTACTTAAAATCACTAGAAAGTGTTTACACAAAAATTGCAGCCAGTGGCTTGATGTTTGAAAAGTTTATCTTCAAGTACAGGTGATTTGGTTGAGATAAACTAATGTTTATTGGGGATAATATATGAGAATTTTTTTTTTAAATGGTACTGCACCTTTAGTCCTGCACTCACTCACTTGCTAACTCAATTAACAAAGATATGATGATGATATACAGGCTTCTCTTCAAATGCCAGGAATAAAAAAAAAATAAAAAAATAAAAATAAAAAAAAATAAAAATAAAAATAAATCAAAATATAATAATAAAAAAAAATGTCTGTTTGCCTTAGTTGATATGTCACATTATAGTTTGTTTTGTATTGGAATAAAATACTGTTCAAATCAAAGAGTTCGAATTAGAGTTACATCTCATGGGTATGATCTCTGGAGTTTTGACTTAAACAAAGATTCCTCTCTAGGCCACTCTAAGGGAGTTAAACTTCACTGTCACTTGGACATAAGAGAAAAAACAACCTACTACCTTGTTTTGGAGTGTACATTTAGCCAAACACCCATTCAGGTGATTTCATAAAGGTTTTTTAATATAAAGCATTGAACCTCATTGACATTTGAAGAGATATGACACACACAACCTAGTCTTTAACTCACGCACTGAGTCTTGATTGTTTGGTCAAACAAATATTCCGGAGACTTTCATAAAGGCTACCCTTCTCTCAATAGAACCTTATTGACACACATATATATAAAGCCTTGGAGTGATTGAACTTTGAACAGATCGATTTTACTGTCCACATACCGGGGTAAGTCATAAGAGACTCAAGTTGGTCAACCACTTAGCCCAGAGACTCAAGATTGCGAAACACATATATTTGGAACTGTTATCAAGGTTATTTGTCACTGGATTAAACATTAATAATTAAAGACTTGGAATGAAAGGACCTAGAATCAGTGAACCGTGAACATAATGTTCTTGATCTTATTGCGAAACACATCTCAAAGGACCAATAACTGCTATTGATAAATAAATTGAACTTTATTGACACATACATAGGGACTTACTGATAAGATCAATAAACACTGATCAAGAACAGTAAGTGATCTTGTTCTTACTACACAGAGATCTACTGCCAGAACCAATGAAGCGTTGAACCATGACCGTTGATCAATCAACTCACTGACCTGGTAGGTACGCCGGTTTGTTATTGCCATAATAAACAGTCTGCCGGCCCGACAAACGCTGTGTCATAGAGGACCGTAATCGAGGTATCATGACCGGATTATCTATGCAAGAAATTACATCTTCTGCTTGCTGTCACAATCAGTTGATCAGATCAATATCAGACTAACCTACCAATTATACCTACATAGGATTTACTTACATTAGTTCCAAGGGCTTTCACTGACAGAGAATGTTTTGAGGATCGTTTCTTTGGATCCAGTGGTAATATTGTTGAACAGTGTTTAACCGTTTCTAATTTGCAGAACTCATTTGCAGTCGAAAATCACATTTTCATTTTTCTGATCAACTCGTTAATTTCATTTCCTGTTGTTGACAACATCCATGCAATTTCAAATTCACGTTTATGGAATCATTTGTTGATGAGACGGGACCAAAAATAGGAAATTACTCAAATTCATTAATTTGTTGCATCTGGGGACAAATGCCATGGCAACAGATTGGTGATTTTGTCAAAATATATAACCATAATCTGGTTATGAAATGGACCAAAGGATTTATTTTCTGATGATTTTCAATGGATGATACGATCAACAACATGCCGCGAATACATGCTGCTTCAGGTGAGTTGCTTTGTTTTCAGGAAATCAATAATTCACAATTTCACAAAATAATGACAATGGGTCTTTATTGATGATCAACTTCTTCAATAACTTTCAAAAATATAAAGATGATAGTCATTTTCAATGTAAAAGGCAACAGTCAGAAGTGTTCATACTCACTGCGATCAATTCTCTGGGATGTGTGCAAATGATTTATCAAATTGAAAAAATAGATTATAATTATTTGCATGTAAATCATGAAAGCATTAAAGACCTACATTACATCAAAAACCTCTACTTTCATTAAACCCTGAGGGAAAGTTTTTAAATCTGACAAATGACACACCTCTTTTTGAAATTTAGGAACTCATTTGCAAATGGATCATACTTGTTTATGACAATCAAACCAAGTTTCCTTGAAAGTTAAATTGAAAATTGAAGATAGTTTGGTGGCTTGACAACAACCGTATTTGACCTAACTAGCAGCGGTACTAAAATTATAAATTCAACGTACCAAAATTCAATTCAACAACCCTTTAAGTGACAATATGTGTCATTTTCTACTCCATTATGTGTAAGTATATTTTGAACGCCTGTTTATTAGGTAGAATGTGGTATGTTTCATACTCTGAAAATATTCAATTATAGATTTTTGTTTTGTATGAAATATCTAAACAACCAAGCCCTTATCATAATTTGAAAATACTCATTTCATACACTCGTTCATTAAAGTCCCTTAATCTTATAAACCACATCTTGCACATAATAGGGTTTGCATCCAACCATATTATGCAAAGTTTTAAGCCATTTTGCCAACTCTTCCCAAACTTTCCTAGAATGAATACAATCACAAAGTAAATGGATAACACTTTCAGGTATCTGGTTACAGAAAGAGCACAAAGGTGAATCAATATACCTTATTTTGTATAAAAAAATCATTTGTTGTCAAGACACCATGAATTGTTTTATACTGAAACCATTTCAAAATTACACTTTGGGTACATCTACTTGCCATCAAGTGTATATTATCCCATTCATATTGTTGGAACACCCTGTTGTATAAATATTCCCATCTCAAATGGCCATTACATTTAACAAAGGTCAATTGGCATAGTGATATGTAAAACTTTTTAAAATTGGTTATCCTTGAAATATTGAATGGCAAAATAGGATCATATGCATATGTTTTTATACACTTGTCAAAAACAATTTTTCTCTTTTTCAAAAATCGAATCGGACTTTTCTTAACACCTTGATATGTATGAAAATTAACACCTATATCATATTTATCATTTAATTGCTCTAAAGTAAATATATTTCCATCATCATTAATAATATCTCCCTTTTTTCCCCCCAAGTTCTAAAATATATTGATTGTTCACCAACAATTATATTACTATTATGCCACAATGACTGGTTAAGAACATCAGCATTTGAGTTCTCATACTGATAGCATATTATCAAATAATCAGACCAGGCTTCTACTACGTCTTTCCAAAATCTATTAGAAATAGTGGGTAGTATTTATTTACTTATTTACTTATATATTTATCATCAGCAGACCAAAGTCTCACAATATTTGGAATACATAGTTTTGCATTTTCCATCCAAATAGAATCATCACAGAGCAATCTTTTCAATGATATGTTTTGATTCATGGTGATTGCTTAAAATATAATAAAATACAATACATCTTTATCATTTTAAAATATGATCGTCTCACGAATTTTCCAAAACATCTGGATAAAGCTAAGGGTGGGTGATTTCTCTGATGACAGTATTCTTTAGCAAAATATCTGTTTATAACAGTTAATGTTTCTGAATATAAAACTTTGTTTAAGTGTGAGTCTGCGAATTAAAACAATAAATAAGCTTCTATCTTATAAGCTATCACATTTGAAAATAATTGTCCTCGACATCATAAGAAAATGGGGAAAGTGCCAGTTTTTGAGTACTATGAAATGACCTAAAATCCATCCAAACTTATGACCAAATATCCATTTAAATAGTATAATGAAACCGTTTCATCTTCATTAAGATTACAAGATTTAGTAAAAGAATGGTGTTATTGCTCTTAGAAAATACTGATGCAAATTTCAAATCAAAATTCTCTTCTTGTTTATTTTTTCTGGTGAAACAAAACAACTGTATTGTTTTAAAGCATTTATTTTTTCATTGCAAATTATCTATTGAATACGTGTTACTATACGTGTTACCGTATTACCGTATTTCCTCTAATAAGCGCCCAGGCGCTTATTTTTTCAGCACCCCTTTACCCCCCGGCGCTTATTAGAGGCCAGGCGCTTATTGGAGGTCCGGCGGTTATTTCTTTCATAGAAAATTGAAGTTTGTGTTAAACAGTATTTTACAATAAATATTTGTAAAAATATTACTAAGTGAAATTAATTCAATGGTTTGAACTCAGTGCTTGTTAGAGACCCGGCGCATATAGGAGGCCCAGCGCTTATGTTTTCAACTACCTATGACCCCCGGGGCTTATTAGAGGCCCAGCACTAATTGGAGACCCAGCGCTTATTAGAGGAAATACGGTATAACTATCAATAAACACATGAACATATTGCAAAATAATAAATTGTTTCTTTACCATGAAATGATAAAATGGAATCAGTGCTAAGCCGCTTAGGTCTCAAGAAACCTGAAAATCCCACATTGTTATTCACTGAACCACGAACTTAGGTGACGTAACAACAGGTACCCGTTTCACGCTTGGATAGCTTTCCGGACAGAAGTAGGTGCATTGCTTTAAAGCTTATTCAGGCTTTTTACATACCAGTTAGGTTGGAGGATATAGATGACTTGGACATTTCAGAATTTGAGTCACCTTTGCTGACATTCTCCCCGTCGATCGAGTGTTTGTTGCATTCAGGAGCCATGCTTGTTGATACAATGTCAAAGGTCATTTAAGGTGAAGGTCATTTGTGTTCATTATATCCATTCCTAATCTACAGCGGTGATTTCTTCGTCAATATTGATTATCATAAGTATGAAAATATATAATATTACATCATATAATTATTTGTTTTCACAAAAATTCTTTAAGAAATAATAGAATACGAAACTAAATGTTCAGGAAATGTCAGCTTAGTACGCATGCGTTATGAGATCATTATGATCAACAAAGATCTTGGTGACAAATGTCTGTGAAAAACGGTCGGAATTGAGCTACAAATTAGGATCACACGTGTGTTTATAGTCGTTAGATACCATTTATGATGGTTTAGGATTACCAGTAAGTCTTTTGTGATGGTCTTTCAGGCCGAAGAACGGGTTATTCTCCCCTGTAGTTTATCAGATTTAGAACCTAATGAAAGATCATCTCGTTTATACTGCTGTTTCGACAGACTCACCCTCGAAACAAACTGACGACGTTACGGATAAAATGGCCAAAAAAGTGAGAAGATGGGAAGTTTTTCCTGGAAAAAATAAATTTCACTGCAACGGAAGAATCATGATGGCCAAACAGACTGGGATATTCTACCTGACCTGTACATTAATAATCGTCACAAGTGGACTCTTCTTTGCTTTTGAGTAAGTACTCTCATTTATCTGACTCATCTACCAATCATTATATTGCATTAACAGATGCTAATGTTTTTATGTTTCAAATGTTTGGTTTCAGAGTTGGGCCCAAGAGTTGTTGTTTTGTGAAATATGTGAATATGTTTATCATTTTATCATATTTTTCCTCTAGCCTCGCATACCACCCTGACTATTCATCCTGTACAAAATACTTAATTTTCAACCTTTTTATTTAGCTGAATTGCCTTAAAGGGACAGTCCTATAAGGGTATTTTCGTGGGAAACGAAATTCTCTTGTGTGCTCATCTTTATCAAGTTGTAAAATAGAAATCAACAAAAATGTTAACCCCAGTAACATATTTCAATTTGGTTGTTATAATCATGTACTAATAGCTATATACTGGCTGGCGAAGAGTTATCGCAGCGTAACAGTTATCGCCATCACCTCGTTAAAAGGCATCGAGAAGTCTTTCACTTTCAATCCTTCTTTTTACTCATCAAAGTGCCTCTCCCACTTTCAAATTATTACCAATACAAAAATAACCTAATTAAATTAATTTAATTTTCCAGATGCCACGAAAGCTTAACTTTAGCAGAAGAATGGGGAGTCACATGACCTATCGATATATTTAGTCAAATATTAAAAAAACGATACATTTATAGAATATTATCCTGGCTATAGTTATAATACAGAAAAAGATCAATTGTATGATGGAAAATAATTTTAGAATGATTTTCCTAGGATTATGTGGTCTAAACTGGCCCGCTTTACGGCATAGAGATTACTTGCCTTCACTCATTGCTACGACTTATACGTGAAGAAAACAACAAACAATAAGAGATACAACACATATATGCCTCATAGAATTAAAGTTAAACCTGAGATAGTCAATAATTAATAAGTTTGCCATAATGTTTCAAGTCTACTCAAAGTCGTTTGGTCATGCTGACCCGCTTGGATGCAGTCCAATCGACAGTCGGTCAGTTTGCCTTTCGGTTAAAGTCTACAAATCAAATGATTGATAAAAATAGATAACTCCTTGTTCAAATGATATATTTCAGTACTGTACCACTGACATTTTGCAAGAATACGGAAGTGAATTTAAATTTTTGTGAACTGGTACCGCATGTAGGTGCTACGAACGTCAGTCTCAGTCTGTTGTTATTCTTATTCTTACTCTTAGCGGTCACAGAGCAATAGAAAACAATTTCTGATCGAAGCATTTATTTCAAAATGTTTATAGGGAATGCTAAAGGAATCTGTCTTTTTATTGACAATTTCTTTTTTTTGTTGATAAGAACTATTCTTATTAATTTGACACCAAAACAACAAAAGTGATAATGTCGTGAGTGGCAATGTCATGTGATAATGTGAGTATTATCTCAAATAATATTTCGATATCAGGACATAGTTGTTATCAGCCATTTGTAATGTTTAAGATAAGGGCATGGGATCTTTTTTTTTAGTGAGAAATGGTGAAAGGTTTATCTATTACTCTTATACCTTTTATACACATGACAACAATATCATTATGGAATGGAAAGAGTTATGCCCAGTAGATTGTGATCTGGTAAAAAGATTGTAATGATGGTACCAGTATTCATAGATCTAGCATTCATGTGTTGTGACATCCCCAGTGTATTTACATATGTTTTGAAGAATAGTCATGCTCTTTGATTGGGTTAACAATTAGAAAACTTCCTGGGCTAGGAAGATCAAAGTTTGATCTATGTCACACATTTTTTAAAAGACAGAAGTCATTTGGAGATTTCATACATTAAAATTTGATTGGTGGAAATAATGACCATGGTATCCCTGTTGAAAATTTTCACCTCTAGTAGGTTTTGAATGAACTGAACAATATGTCGTGACTATTCACCCCTAAGGTACTGTTGCAATAGCGATAGTCTGACTCTGCTGGGTACTATTGCGATAGTTTATCAAAAAAGGAAAGGTAGAGTTTGCTTGTTTTTTTTTGATGATTTCAAACAGGGCCGAAATTGTAGAAGTCGTAATTCTGAATTGGCATCAAGAAGTTATCTGTTGTATCTTCTTGTTGGTACTTTTAATGTGTTCTAGTATCTTCCAAATGTTAAAAAATGTGTTTTTGTGTGAAATTTACTTTTAAGATTGAAATGAACAACTGAATTGACTTAAATATTGATACTATTGATAGTTAGACATGCACTTGATACTATTGACTATCGATAAAGTACTATCGGCACAACAACTATCGCGATAGATTGTAAGTTTTATCTATCGTTACACCCCTAATGGGCATGGGTTTAATTTAAAAGTAAGGAGTGAATAACTTGCAAGTGAAATTTTAGAATTCCAACCAAAAATTTTTAATACTTAAATATTTTTGCCTTGCAAGTAAAATCTGTCATCTTGTTTAACGAAAATATTTCAACGCTGACAAAAAATTTGTTTTTGCTCTGTGGTTAGCAAATGAGCTATAGCATTTTGTCTAATGTGTTCTAGTATCTTCCAAATGTTAAAGCAGTGATCAATCTACAGATATGACCCTTTGAGTCAAGGGACTCGCTACCAAAAAGTCTTGTGAGTCCAAGCTGATTTAAATGAGTCCTTTAATAGGTAAGCACATAGTAACACCAAAATACTATGCATCCCAGGACTCACAGCTTAATTTCTATGAGTCCTTTCTAAATTTTATGAGTATTTGAAGCATGACTCGCAGGTATATATATCACTGTAAAAGGTGTGTTTTTGTGTAAAATTTACGTTTAAAATTGAAATGAATAACTGAATTGACTTAAATATTGATACTATCTATAGTTAGACATGCACTCGATACTATTGACTATTGATAAAGTACTATCGGTACAACAACTATCGCGATCTATTGTTAGTTTGATCTATCGTTACACCCCTAATGGCCATGGTTCTAATTTAAAAGTAAGGAGTGAATCACTTGCAAGTGAAATTTTTGAATTCCAACCAAAAATTGTTAACACTTATAATTTTGCCTTGCAAGTAAAATCTGTCATCTTGTCTAACGAAAATATTTCAACGCTGACAAAAAGTTTGTTTTTGCTCTGTATTTAGCAAATGAGCTATAGCATTTTGTCTTGATGTATATAAAGATATGTTTGTGACTCTGTTGAATCCAGGAAGTATTGATGTTAATGATTTTTAATGTGTTATGGATGTTTTCAGTGCTAAAAATTAAGCAACATTATATCAGAATTATAATAGCTCTAAATATATTCAAATGTTTAGTTTGAGGCTGAATTGATTATCTTGGAACATTTAGAATGTATTTGTTATTATCTTGAATAGATTGAATTGATAAGGATGTCAAATGTGTCACATCGTCACTTTGCTTTTAAAACTTCAGTGACCAGATTTATACATATTCAAAATTCAAATACAATGTACATAACATTAGGAATGGAACTGTGAACAATAGGTTATCTAGTATTTGAATTTATTATGTTTCACTAAAGAAAGTATTTCTCAGTTTAATTTGTTGGCAATTGAACCGAGAATCTCTTGCTCCAAGTCCCAAAACCCTATCACATCAACAACTGTGCCGACACGCAAATTCCGGCCTCAAGTCTCCTTCTGCTTATTTTACAAATCAATCAGTTGTTTAATGTTAAACGATAGGATACGATATTATTCTGTTTACATAAATCAAGCTTAATTGAGAGAAAGATTCCCTTGAGTTGGCTTTCATTGTGACGTCAGTTCTGTCGTCAAAACTATAAACTTTTGTGAAGTCATGTTCAGCAGTATTGAAGATTCCCTGGAGTTGGATGCCATTGTGATGTTGGTAGCGACGTCAGAACTATACACCATTGTGATGTTGGTAGCGACGTCAGAACTATACACCATTGTGATGTTGGTAGCGACGTCAGAACTATACACCATTGTGATGTTGGTAGCGACGTCAGAACTATACACAATTGTGATGTTGGTAGCGACGTCAGAACTATACACCATTGTGATGTTGGTAGCGACGTCAGAACTATACACAATTGTGATGTTGGTAGCGACGTCAGAACTATACACCATTGTGATGTTGGTAGCGACGTCAGAACTATACACCATTGTGATGTTGGTAGCGACGTCAGAAGTATACACAATTGTGATGTTGGTAGCGACGTCAGAACTATACACCATTGTGATGTTGGTAGCGACATCAGAACTATACACCATTGTGATGTTGGTAGCGACGTCAGAACTACCGTAATTTCTCTATTAATTCGACATCTCCAATAATTCAACCATATACTATTATTCTGATGTCACAAATTCTAATCACATCTAAAAATTCAACCAACTGCCAAAAGTTTATGTTCCTGTGATTCAACCACTGCTGAAAATAATGGTTTAATTTGCAAAAGCAAAATTAATAATTGCAATGTGTAACTTTCTCTGCTGCAGTAATCAATTGATAGTATATTCATTATGATAACTATGGCATTTTCATGTGGTCATGTATGGAAACTATGTATTAATTATATATAATATATAATAACTTCCTGATATCTATCTAATATTTCAACCATAGTACCAAATGAGCCACCAAAAGTGAAATTAGTTCAACCATAGACATTTTCTGAAAATCTTTTGAAAATTTTAGGGTCGAATTAATAGAGAAATTACGGTATACACAATTGTGATGTTGGTAGCAACGTCAGAACTATACACCATTGTGATGTTGGTAGCGACGTCAGAACTATACACAATTGTGATGTTGGTAGCGACGTCAGAACTATACACCATTGTGATGTTGGTAGCGACGTCAGAACTATACACCATTGTGATGTTGGTAGCGACGTCAGAACTATACACAATTGTGATGTTGGTAGCGACGTCAGAACTATACACCATTGTGATGTTGGTAGCGACGTCAGAACTATACACCATTGTGATGTTGGTAGCGACGTCAGAACTATACACCATTGTGATGTTGGTAGCGATGTCAGAACTATACACCATTGTGATGTTGGTAGCGATGTCAGAACTATACACAATTGTGACGTGACGTTGGTAGCGATGTCAGAACTATACACCATTGTGATGTTGGTAGCGACGTCAGAACTATACACCATTGTGATGTTGGTAGCGATGTCAGAACTATACACCATTGTGATGTTGGTAGCGATGTCAGAACTATACACAATTGTGACGTGACGTTGGTAGCGATGTCAGAACTATACACCATTGTGATGTTGGTAGCGATGTCAGAACTATACACCATTGTGATGTTGGTAGCGACGTCTGAGTTGTGACACATTGTGATGTACAGCAGTGTTACACAAGTTTGATACTTATATATAAATATATTAATTTTACACTATAGTTTGCTACATATAAAGTGGTAACTACACATACTTACTCTAAATTTCTCATAAAAACTATGAAATTTTGACTTGATGAATTCACCAGGGAACAATGCTGTTACTTTTCAAGTTCATCAAAACTTTAATGTTGACATAAACCATATGAACTCTACTCTATAAGCTAAATCCAGTTTTAGCAACCAATGTATACAGCTATTTTTGTCTATGAGAAGAATGACGTTTTGATAATTTTCAACATTGTAAAGATGGAACAACAAAACTTACATTAGGCTGTCAATATTGGCAACTGAAGTTGTAAAATGAAAGGAAACTGTTGATTGCAGTGCCTTAGAATCAAAGTTTATCAGCCTATAAGAAGAATGAAAATCAATCAATCTAATGTTATTTACAATTTTATAAGCATCAGTGGTCCTAAAAATTATTCTAGCATTATCCTCCCAATTCCAATTTCATGAGACGCTGAGCAGTTTGCGATAATTGGCCGAGTCCCTAATAGCCGACCTCATTTGGAGAGATGCTAGGTCGTCATGTCGGCCATATTGATTTTTGAAGATAGAAATTGATTCAAAGTAGCAAAAGTCTGCTTTTGACGGCACCGTTCTGTGTACAGAGCATGAATCATTGAGAAGCCAAAGGCTGCTTCAAGTCGCACAGGACCAACAAACATGATTCTTTCCGGGTAAACACTGAATTGCATTTTGTTTGTAAGTCGCTGCACAATGGAGGAATCAATCAGGATAAATATTTGAATGCTTGTCTGTGCCTGCTCAGTTTTAGCTACAGTTGTCAGGTGTTGTTCCTAGAGAGGGGCCTTGGGATATTTGGTGTCCCTAAAATAATTGAGAGTTTGGACACTTTCACCATTGCAAAGGGTCTCATATGCTCAGAATATGGAGAAATGACCCCCTCAGCTGAACATCTAGGAACAACAATGGTTATCTGATTCTTGATAGATTAGCTTTATGGGTTTCTCAACTTCTTTTAACAAGAGTAAGTTTTCTGTGCAGTTAAATGTCAAGCAAGTCTGTAAGCACCTGGAAATTCTTATAAATAACACAGATATTTTTGTCCTATTTTGTTATCATTTGACAGGGTTTTACGGGATGCAACTTTCCTGAGTATTTGACGCAGAAAATGTCAGGAGGACCCCCAAAAACTAATCATGTGGGTCCTCTGTGACTCAGTATTATTCTGATACAAATATCTAATCTTTCAATGAAAACACATTTCAGTATGATTTATATGTCAAGATGGTATTAAACCATCAACCAACAACCATCCCATTAAAGGCAATTCTTTCCATTAAGTATGAAACTTCTATAATGTTTTTAAGGACTCCTGAAATAGGAAAAGGACTCTTAAATATATATGCTCTGAGTCCCCAGGACTCTCAGTTTTGATTGACTATGTAAAACCCTGATTTGAACATTTGACTTCAGCTGCTGAGCAAATATGAGTCTGTTACATTAATTGTAAATTTTTGCAACAGTTGTTTGTAGGCAAAAGTGTTTTGATTTATTGGGAAAATTTTATTCAATTTTGACTTCAAAAGTATTCTGTGTAGATAATTGTCAAGCATGTCACATTTCAAGATAAACATGTATACATAGTAACATTCAAATGGAAAACATTCTGATTTTTGGTACTACGATCTTCATATTATCATTTGGACATGTGAATTCAGCTGTCGGCAAATATGAATCTATCGTTCTATTTCCATTGAATATTATCAATTGTCATGTGTACATGGAAATAGGGTATGAATATGCAAGCTAAGCTTGTAAAATTTGAATTCATATCAACTTGTGTTGTTCTGGCACTTATCAATTTCTCTTCTCTCAAAACTTACCTACGATCTGAACAATATTTTATGGAAAACTGAGTGTTCAAAAAGGTATTTAATTTTCTTTCTGTAAGATGAAGTTATTATCAATTTCAAAATTGATAATAAAAGAATATTGTTTCTTGATGATCAATACAATGAAATCAAGTATTGTTGTATCTGCAGCCTTCACAACAACAATTATCATCTGAAATGCTTGTATTACAAGTTGTAAAGATACACAATATGCTAAAGAATTTGGTATCAATATTGATGGCATCAGTGTTCCTCTTAATTAGCACAGTATTTAAGTACCAATGATGAGATGATCCCATGCAATGACCACCGTCCAAAGCGATAGCATAGGTGTAACTCTGAAGTAGCCCACTTATTTCAAGACGACAGCAAGTTGGTCTTTATTCCATGACCATCACCTGTAACTCCATAAGCAAGCTTCTGCTCTGACTAAGAGGCGGCTGGAAGCGAAATGACGCAGAAGCAAGTCAATGATGTCTGTCAGTGGGCTGTATTCACTGGGTTACACGGGGATGAATAATTGATTTGTTCTTGACTTATCGATCTGCACGGGGATCAGGGAATTAACAACATTAGTGTTGTTGTGTGGGAGGCTGAGAGTTACCTCCCTTGTTTTCACCTTTTCTATTTATTATTGGACTTGTTCTTTAACTGTTACATATCATTTTCATAATTTCAATTGGTTTCTAAGTCCACCATTTTGTTTTTTATTTACTGAAATCTTCATTATCTTTCTTATATAGGCACTGTTTAGGCAGTATGTGTCCAACATTTGACAGTTGACAAATGAATATTGGCAATGTCATGTGAGAAGTGCAAGAGTTATCTTTCTTGTGTTGACCTTTATTATTGATTATGGGATTAAGGTTCATCTCAGGTCATGTGTTTCATAGCATTGTAGCTATGTGATAGGATATCAGTGTTGTTTCTGACAAATTAACATCTCATTCATGATAAAATGCTGCGATTGTAAACTATCTTGTCTAATTAAGCCAACCTGGTTTCACAATTCATCATGTGTATTGTAAATACTTCACTAACTGATGGTAACCAATCTGTTGCCATTCAGTCAAACCATAAATTGATTTCCTAATAAAACTTTCAGTTCATACAATATTTACATAAACTATAGTTTGGCAGAGTTACCTCAAACACAACTTTGGTTGTTGTTGGCCTAACTATTTTGAGTATGATAACAATGGCATTAAGAAGAAATCAATGTATCACAACGATCATCTTGGACCAGGCTACAACCACCAAATTGCACCATTTTTATCAACAACCATAGATTCTTTGTATCAAATTGAGAATGGCAGTAAAGAAGAAATCAATGTATCAGAAAGATCATTGAGTGTACTATGCATTGAAAATAGCCAAAATGAGAGATGAGGTCGGCGCGACCTTGTCTATCGGTAATAGCGTGATAATGGAGATTCCACAGAAGGAGGTGATAAGAGAAGTTCCAGAAGATGTAGTTGAGGGAACATGCTTGGACTTTGGTTCATAAAGGTTCAAATTTACATCATATTCTTATAAGCAGACTGAGAGATGTGTTCAAGTCTCTAGATTTAAAAAAATGGCAGAGTTGAGAGTACATGATAAGAGTTTTGTTCATAAAGGTCCAAATCTACTTAAAATTCTCATAAAAGAAAAATTGAGAGATGTGTTATTGACTTTGAAATAGTTGACTCAGAAGTGGTTTTCGTTGTGGTTCATGATTATGATAAAATTATCAACTTGCAATGTTGATCAAAGATGGGAAGGGATGTTTTTAAGTATGAGTAATTCCTATTTGAAAAAACCTATTTGACTATTGTATTTTAATTGATCGTATATAGGATGGATAATACAAGATATTTCAATGGGCATCATTAAATGATCATTTAGATTACACACTAATTTAATTCTGTTTACATATCAATGATATCATATGTGAAAGTTTTAATTAGCTCATCTGGCCTGTAAGGCCCGATGGGCTTATGGCATGGCATGGTGTCCGGCGTTCGTTTGCCGCCCTTAGACTTTGTGGAATTTCGACTTCTTCTCCAGAACCATAAGGCCTAGAAAGCTGAAACTTAGTGTACAGACTCCTTGGCTAGTGAGGATTATGAATTGTAGCTTTGGTGGCCCTGTGGACCCTAATAAGGGCCACAGGGGCCACGCCTGTAAAACATATTTTCATCTTCTTCTCCAGAACCATAAGGCTTAGAAAGCTGAAACTTTGTGTACAGACTCCTTAAATAGTGAGGATTATAAATTGTAGCTTTGGTGGCCCTGTGGACCCTAATAAGGGCCATAGGGGCTAACCCTAAAAACATATTTTCATCTTTTTCGCCAGAATTATTAGGCCTAGAAAGCTGAAACTATGTGTACAGACTCCTTGAATAGTGAGGATTATAAATTGTAGCTTTGGTGACCCAGTGACCCCTAATAAGGGCCACAGATGCCAAGCCTGTAAAACGTATTTTCATCTTCTTCTCCAGAACCATAAGGCTTAGAAAGCTGAAACTTTGTGTACAGACTCCTTAAATAGTGAGGATTATAAATTGTAGCTTTGGTGGCCCTGTGGACCCTAATAAGGGCCATAGGGGCCATACCCTAAAAACATATTTTCATCTTTTTCGCCAGAATTATTAGGCCTAGAAAGCTGAAACTATGTGTACAGACTCCTTGAATAGTGAGGATTATAAATTGTAGCTTTGGTGACCCAGTGACCCCTAATAAGGGCCACAGATGCCAAGCCCTAAAAACCTATTTTCAACTTCTTCTCCAGAACCATAAGGCCTAGAAAGCTGAAACTTAGTGTACAGACTCCTTGAGTAGTGAGGATTAAAAACTGTAGCTTTGGTGGCCCTGTGGACCCTAATAAGGGCCACAGGGGCCACGCCTGTAAAATGTATTTTCATCTTCTTCTCCAGAACCATAAGGCTTAGAAAGCTGAAACTTTGTGTACAGACTCCTTAAATAGTGAGGATTATAAATTGTAGCTTTGGTGGCCCTGTGGACCCTAATAAGGGCCATAGGGGCCATACCCTAAAAACATATTTTCATCTTTTTCGCCAGAATTATTAGGCCTAGAAAGCTGAAACTATGTGTACAGACTCCTTGAATAGTGAGGATTATAAATTGTAGCTTTGGTGACCCAGTGACCCCTAATAAGGGCCACAGATGCCAAGCCCAAAAAACCTGTTTTCATCTTCTTCTCCAGAAGCAAAAGGCCTAGAAAGCTGAAACTTTGTGTGCAAACTCCTTAGTTAGATAAGGAGGATTCAAGATTGTACATTTGGTGACCCTGTGGTCCTAAGTGGGTAATTTGGTGACCCTGTGGTCCAAAGGGGGTAACAAAGAAAAATTGATATGAAGCCTGATGAGCTACAGAGCCACTGACTCTATTTTTGGTCATTATGTTGTTACCATAACATAATTTTGATAGTGGAAAAGGAATATATTGATGAAATAAATGAGATAAACTCATAAAGCTTTTAATGTTTCAGTTTGAAATAATTAACATTGAAATTTCAAATAATGACTGAATCATCTCGTATGGAATGGTTTGTCATACTTAGGGATTAAAAAAACATATCCTGGAGAAATAGCTTTTGTGAATATCATTAGAGTTGTGAATCAGTCTTAAAGTATAATGGATTTTCAAGATGTTCCTTATCCTCATTTGTTGAAGATTTGCCAATACCGGATGTTGAGTCAAAAGATGTAGATTTTACTTGAAATATTATATGGTAAATACTAATACAGTAGCATGGAGATTCAGAAGTACACTGACGGCATGTTGAACAATTATCATTACCGGTAGTGAATTACCGGTATTCAAAGTTAAATTCCATTATTTTCTTGTTTGGTTATATAGTATTGTTGATAATGATATTTGTTGTGATTTTTTTACAGTCGATGATTATGCACTATTGAAATGACTATAGAAATTCTTGAGAATAGAAATGGAAAATTTGTTTTGGATATAATTATATGGAAATAGGATGAGGAGCTGGTTATTATTGGAGTTTGTTCATAAACTTCAAAGTTCATATTCTTCAAAGGGTAATATAAGGGTTATATTGTAACTCAGAAATTGAGCTGTAATTTAATTTAGTCCAACCTGTAGATTTGTTTTATCTAAGTTTAAGCTATATGTTCGGTTTATGTTGATTTAGGTTAAGCTTTAGCCAATAACCATTTCATGATTTTCATTTACGCATATATATTTTTGATGATGGCAATGGTTTGGATAATGTTGATATTTTGTAAGCTATTCATAATATTGACTTTTTGATGAATTTCTATTTGGAAATTGTTAATTTGACACTTATAAGAAAGAGAATCGTTGGTATCTGTATCAGGGTCAATCAGGTTCAAATCAAGAAAAGTTTTGTTATTATGAAAGTAATGGATATTTCTCAGACTGAGGGAGATGGAAATCATGTTGTAAGCTCATTTCTGTGGTTCAAAACTAATTTTAGAAGATGAGCATAGATGTAAGAGTTTGTTGTGACGTCAACAATATTGATCTTAGGGATGAGTGCGTACCATCATCAATAGTATTGATAAGTCATCTCTCTTTGGCTGTAGCTGATCTGTTCTGAAAATAATCAATGGGAACAGTTATCTAATTTTTGTCTTCAAAGTTGCACCAAAAAGATGTAGTTTTGTAAAGAAGAACAGAGATCATCACCCTGATTCAAAGTATGAAAGGGAGAAATATCTTCCCTCAGCCTAATGTAATGAGATTTTCTGAGAAAGCAATGGGATGTCATGGAAAGTAATTGTTTTTATTTTTGCAATGAGACTTTCTCCCCTCAATAGTATTGATAATGGTACAGCAATGGGTAAATATCCCAAAATTCCTGTCCAAAGTGATCCCTGGAAGAACCTAATTAAGCAAAATGTCAATTCTAAATAAGCAAGTTGGTTACGTGCTGATACAGTGTGGGTTTGAATCCAATGTTACAAAGTCAGATACTGTCTGTTCCATTCACTTTTCAAGACTATTCAGTTATCAGTTGTTTGAGAGGCATTTATTCTGGTATATTCATAGAAAAAGTAGAAGAATATGTACTATTGCAGATAGTGAGATCCAAAATTAAACAATGTTACAAAGTTAGTCTGTTCAATTGAGCTAGTAAGATCTGTTATGTTTATCCCTGATGCATGGAGATAACCTGTAGTCTTATATAAACAAACATGTTCTAAATGCAATGCCTACATCTTCACTTCCCATTAGGCTGATGATACACACCTTCGCTAGATGAGTGTACAACCTAACTGACTGGGAACTAGCAGATGATGGGATTTTAAGTAGGAGATGTGGGTGTCAAGAAGTCCATCGAATGGGAAAATTTTCCTGCACCTGAGTTTGTGTAGCCTGCCTGTCATTAACGAGATTATACCTTTGTGATGGTTCCTGTAAACAAGACGCCCATTGAGTGGGACATCTTTCTGTCATCATTTAAGTGACAGCTGAAATGAAACATTGATACGCAACCACTACTTGCAGGTTTCAATACAATGCAAAGCTAAATTGGTAATATAGGCTTTCTCTCTCATGTCAGGCCAGCTGCTGAGATGTAATGTTATTTGATTGTCTCTGTCATATTATATTTATGATACCAATGCTTGAATATAAGTATATATTCCTAGATGAGAACATGGAATATATTGATAAATATCAACACCATAGTACCGTATTTCCTTAATTACACGCCTGCCTTGAATAGACGTCCTTGCATATGGCTTTCAGAAAAAAAATAAACGCCTGCCTTAATTAACCGCAGGGTAAACCCAACTTTTATGTGATTTCTCATGTGAAATATCTCAATTTTCTAAAATTGTCTGAAATAGAAGCCTGCCTCCAATAGACACACACCTATGTCATTAAGGAAATACTGTATTACTCTCAGTGCATCCTCTTACGAAATATTCAACTGACTAATTTCTTCTCTTGCAGCTGCGTATACCTGGCCCTCCATGTGACACCAGCGATCCCCGCTATAGGGGCGGCACTCTTTATCTTTGTGATGGCCACACTATTCAGAACGAGCTTCAGCGACCCCGGAGTTATACCCAGGGCCACGCCCGATGAAGCTGCTGAAGTAGAGAAACAAATGGGTGAGTTCAACTCCCGAGGATGTTTTTAGGTTTGAAAGAGAGATGAATGGTGTGTCTCATGGCTGCAGGTGTTGTAAGATCGAGTGAGTAAGAAAGTGATGTAACAAGGTTTATAAAACTCATGAATTGTATTGGTATATTACTCGCTTTCGCTCGTTAAATAAC
The DNA here is from genome assembly GCA_916613615.1 of Steromphala cineraria. Classification (NCBI taxonomy): domain Eukaryota; kingdom Metazoa; phylum Mollusca; class Gastropoda; order Trochida; family Trochidae; genus Steromphala; species Steromphala cineraria. The sequence continues at coordinate 28,318,122 of OU744725.1, forward strand.
AAACCATTCACATTTTTCATAAAGATATTATTACACGGGACGTTGTTTAGTATTATCTATATCCTGATGACTGATACCCGATGATTGAGTGTAAACCAGTAAAACCACTAACTGAGCTTTTCTGAGTAGGATGATAATGATTCATAATAATCAGGACCATGCTTAGATGTTTTGTGCTTGGACTAAAATTGTTTATTTACCCATATTTATCCTGTTTGACAAAAAGTTTTTTTTGAAAATGTTGCAGTGATTGGTAAAGCCAGGGGCTATGGGCCATTGGCCATTTTGCACATTGGATGAAAAAATAGCTCATTTAGATTTTGAAGTTTACGATACGGATTGGTATAATTGGGAATGGCCTGTTAAAAATTTAGAAAAGTACAAAAATCCTGAAATGACCCATTGTCAAGATGTATTTCCAAATCCCTGATTCTGGAACAAACAAAATAAAAAATCTTAGGGATGAAGGAACAAGATTTCAAAATAGAAGCAGTTTGATGGAAATCAGTTACTGGAAAGACATAGAATTAGCCATCAATTGATTCAACATATGTAGGAAACACTTTTCAGATATCTCGTGTATTTTTTGTGGTACAAAAGTGATAGAGCATGCACAGATTGCGAGTTAAGCAACAGACGCTCTTCAGCTGTCAATCTTGTGATGTATCTGCCGGGGAATTATCTGAAATTGACGTAAACCTCTGACACAATGTCTGCAAGAACAGGAGTTTTATGTGTCTCAAAATGAGCATGGTTACTAATCTTGGATACAGACAAGACCCCACACAGGTCGAAACTTGTAAGAAGTAGACAAGAAATTGACATGAAATTGTCATTCAATTTGATGTGACATTAACATGAAATTGACATAAACTTGATCTGACATTGACAAAAAAATTGGACATAACATCGATTATGACATTGACAAAAACTTGGCATAACTTTGATATGATATATTGACATGAAGTTCACATAAACCTGATATTAGGTAATCAATGACTTGATCAATGTCATTATATGAAACATGCCAAGGTCAAGGCAACAAATAAGATAAGATCATTTTTGGTTTCATGTTAGATGTTGAAAGACTCTAAGCCTTCCATTTTACAAGACTCAACCATGTTGGTTCTGTCAGCTCAAACTCAAAGCAGCCATCTGCAAGGAAAATGCAATATGGCTTTATTTCCTCTTTAACGTGTTTATCATCTCTGAGTCGCGAGCTTGCCCCAGTGATGTGTATTGATAAAGCTAGCAGCTGATTGCTTCCTGTTGCGAGAGGACCCTCTGGGACGACATCATCACGTAACGACATTAGATATTCTCTTCATTGCTCCATGTTGTCCTCCTCTTATGATATAACATGTGGATTATGTTTTGGGGTATTTGTTTGGAGAATACAGTGATCAATCTACAAATATGACCTGCTGAGTTCAGGGACTCACAAGCACGATGTCCTTGCAGGTTATTAATGAGTCCTTGTTAGTGAGGTGTCAGAAATTTAAACTTAAATTCATCACTGAGAATGTTGCATCAGCCATAGGGAACAGTCTTGCATAGTTTATTGTGAATTTCTGAATGATTTCGTCTTCAATCATTAAGGTTTTACACCTTTTGAATTAAGAGGTCATGTCCAAAAGAGTTGGTATCCAATTACAGTTACCTGATAAAGATTGTATATGATCCTCTCCCTAACATGAGTTCAAAGTTTCAAACAAACAACAGAAATGTAAAGATGGAATGTCCTATCTGATCAATAAGGTTCTTTGGAATATCTTTAGATTTTGCGAATTAAAAATTAAATATGTTCATTAATAAAAAAAATTTACTAATTGACTCCATTTAAAAAGTATTTATTTTCAATCGAAGTAAAGCTATGCATTTTATTCTTTAAGCCATTGTATATATACATGTAGAATATATTTTAGAATATTATCAAGACGTCAACATTTATTTGATCCTCTATTGATAAGTATAGTCAAAGTTTCTGTGATTCAAAGCTTTGTAATTCTTGAAGTATCATCAATATTTTTTTCTCAATACCTGCCCCTTGTGTTTTGCAGAGGTTCCCAACGCTGGTTCCCCGGGAACGTACCGACCCCCACCGCGGACCCGTGAGGTGGTGGTCAAGGGTCAAGTGGTCAAACTCAAGTACTGCTTTACATGTAAAATATTCCGCCCGCCGAGGGCCTCCCACTGCAGTTTGTGTGATAACTGTGTTGGTAAGTACAGCCATGCTTATATCTAGTATTTGTCTTTATAAACATGTGCTTATGGCTGTAATACTGCACAAGTGGCACTAAACGATAACTCACTCACTCTTTATGTATAGAGCTTGTGCCTGAACACTAGACCCTTCACCTAACAACCCGCATCAGCCGGTGCAATCCCAGGATCTTTCGATGAAAATAAATTGTGTTTTAAATCAGTCACTAGTGAGGATAATATTGAAATGTGTTATCATTCACTAGTTACTCATAACATAATGATCTGACGTCATTGAACATAATGACAGGTAGTTTTTGTCATTACATTGCTTAGGCGGCGGACTTCCTCCGGAACCAACTTTGGTTAATACAACATAGAATTCTTAAGTTAAATAGAAAAAAATTATTTTTTTGAAAAAATACCATGTTTATCTCATCTTGTTAGGCAGTAAAGTTACATATTATCACTTGTGTCTGTGCTAAATCTCTGGTTATTTTTGCAACCATTTTGGTAAGTGAACCTAGGAATATTTCATTGATCCTCTATAATTCCCCTTCATACCTTAAATGCTCGGTTGTTTTGAAAAGATAGCAAATCTGATAATCGCCTAGTGTTGTTCTCACATCATGGGTAATTTATTGATTATCACAAAACGTCAATTCTGTAGCATAATATTGTAGCAGGTATTGTTCAATGAACAATTGAAATGGACATTGCAGATTTAACACTGCCAATCACTGTCAGGGAAAGTGTCAGTTTCATTTGAGAAGTTCAACATGAAATATATATTGGATATTTGAAGGTTTGCATATTACACAAGACAAATAAATCTATCTTAACTCCTAACATTCAACTTCAAACCTGGTACAATATTGGCTGATACATTGGAATTTTTCCAAAGCAATCTTCTAATTTCTGTCCAGTAACAAGAACCAGCAACTTAGATAATGTCAATCACTGTCAATAAAGTTTGAGTTTCGTTTGAAAAAATTGCAACATTGCATGTTTGACATTTATCAAGTTGCTGTGAATTTGATATATCTTTAGAAACTGGTTCATGTTTGCTGCAAACTCTTTAACTAGAAGTTCGTAAACCATTTTTTACTGATTTATTGGAATTTTTCCAGTTGTCTCTGGATTTAGTTAAACCTACAGATTTCATTTTCCAAAGATGTCAGTTTTGTTTGACAAGTGCTTCATTGAATGATACGTATTATAGTAATTGTGTGGGTCTTGATATCAATAAGTCACATGATAATCAAGTTAGGTATCCTTGAATCGATATCCGCAAAAAATTTCTTTTAAACCTAAATAGATCAAGAGCAAGGACCAAATTATGTAGACATCAAAAATCAAATAATACAAAAAAATCTTCCTAAACAATCTAGTATATGTGTCCTGCCTACCAAAAAAGCAGAATTATTTATGCAAACAATAATCAACAAAACTAACCTTGATGTTCAAGAACATTTTCTTATTCACTTTATGATTCAGTATCACTCTCATTTCAAGCCATTTTTGAAGATATTAAAAACTAGACAAAACAAAAGTGAATGCAGTGTAGTTAAATACCTTCAAGTGGGTACTTATTGCATGGCTTTCTTGCGTGTATAGATAAGGTCTATTACTGTGAAGGCTTGGTCGATAATTGGTGCCATTCAGGCTTCACTGATAAAATACTGACAGTTCTTGTGCAATGAATATGCTAATGTCGTACAAAGATTGGTCGTGTTTTGTACAAATCATTATCCTCCCACATTTTATTTTTGTGCTGTGTAGAATACAATTTATTGATGATTATGTTTTGGAAGTAATGCTTTGTTACCAAGGTGATTTGTTTTGTTAATTTGTGTAAGTGCACTTACGGCATTTATGTGATTGGTATTTAGATAAACAATCTGTTCAAAGAAGTCATTTATTTCTCATCAAGAATGAAACTTAATGTAAATTTTCATTTGTTTCCTTTAAACCTTGCAAATCCTGGAATACTCTGTCTTAGCAATTCCTTGTCTTTTCTGTCAGTTGGTAAAAGTTTTTCTTCAAAATCCAAAATATGGTTATAGAGATTAAGCTTATCCCTGAAGAAAGAGTGTGAGAATTGAAATTGGAAAATAAAACATGTTGCTTGTGTAGAGACTCTTTCTCTATCATATGGAAATTTGCTTATACATGTAATGCAGCATTCAGCAAGGGGAGGGTTAACAGTCATGATCCAATTTGAAATCCTATTTCAAGCACCTGTGAACTAGAAACGATGTGGGCTAGTCTATTAGAGTTACAGATGGTCTGCGCCTACACTGTATTGAACACAGTGGGTGAGTCAGTCAGTGTAGTGTAGATCGTTAATGTTTATCTCACAACATGTTCTTTTACTTCCAGTCAAGTTCAACATATTGACTTCATTACCTTAAAATCTTTGATGTAGGCCAATCTTAAATGAAAGCTTTGTCTGCGTAACTTAGCATTTAAACGATTAACCTGGTATTTGTTTCAACTCCTACGAGTTCACTGCCCATCCCAGAAATGTTTCATCTGCAATTTTCAAATATTTGCTATTTGTTTGGATCAATTCGATAGATTAGTATTTTGAGTGAGTGAGTGAGTGAGTTATTGTTTTACGCTGCTTGGGCAATATTTCAGTCATTATCGGCGTTTATTAATTTGAATGAACAATGTTGTTAGGGAGCTTTGTTGAATGAAACTACCTAAAAGTTATTCCGACATTTTTAGAGTCAAGTTTATGAATGGGTTTGTTGACAAACTCTGAAAATGCTAATTTAAAGACAGGTTTGTGAGTTTACTTAACAAATTTTCTTTTTATGCCCCCAAATCGGAGATTCCGGGGGTATATTTTTTTTCACCTGTCCGTCTGTCCGTTTGTCCACAAAAACTTTAACCTTGGTCATAACTTTTGTTTGGTCAGAGCTAGGTCTTTGATACTTGACATATGGATCCCTTGTGATGAGACCTTTCAGATGACACCATGACATTTGACCTTGTGACCTTGACCTTGACACAGCGAGCAGGATGCATCCGGGGGCATTCATGTTTCACAAACACATCTTGTTTTCACTTGTTAATATCTTTAAAACAGTGACTTTCCTCATTTTCAAACAACTACCTACATAGTGGCAGAACTGCCAGGCTTTGCTTTATGGTTAGTGTGTGTGAAGGACTGACAATTAGTCATCAAAATAGATCTAGTTGAGATTAGCTACCATTGCAAAGGGTTTCAAATGTTTGCTTTTTACAAAAATTACTTCAAATTATCAATGTAATGCATGTAGTAGAGTGTCGCTCATTGATCAATTTCCTCTGTACATACAACCTGAAACTGATTCTATGAACCCCAAAGTAAAATTTATGACAAGATCTTATTCAGTTAAGATAATATTTTTGCTGCACTACTTTACATTGATTAGAGATCTCGCAAGCCTCAGTGCCCAAGCAGCCACTAAACTTTATTTATCGCATACACTGCAACGTCCATGAATGTTTAAGAACGCCAGTTCCTGACATGCCATATATCTATTCATTCGAAGTTTCTGCAGTTGTTCTGTACTTATGCTTGTATTTGTTTATATTGAAAATATATATTGTTAAATTTCTGTGAATCTAAAAGGAAGTAAAGTTATAAAACAAATACAGTATAACATGGATATAGTGAACAATCGGATATAATGAAAACATTTTTAAGTCCCGTCAAAAGCTCTATGCATGGCGGCCAAACGTGTATAGCGAACACCGGAAATAACTAAATTCTTTCGTCCCTTGGAGTTTGTTATATCCGAGTTCTACTGCATTGTATTGAGATTGTTTATGACATAGATTTTAATGCACCTAATTTCAAAATGTTGATTATTTACAAATGAATAATCCACTAATTGCTCAATTTATGTTGCAGAACGATTCGACCACCACTGCCCGTGGGTGGGCAACTGCGTGGGGAAGAGAAACTACCGATACTTTTACCTCTTCATCCTCTCCTTATCCATTCTCTGTATTTATATATTTGCCTGTGTTCTCACTCATCTAATACTACGTAAGTACAATCTTATTTGCCTTGTAAGAAGTTGGCAATGACAGTTGCAGTGTGCACCATTAAATCTTTACGGGGGTTTCATATTCTCTCAAAAGATCACTCAGATCTTATATCTTTTGGACCAAACGGTCAATTACTTGTATGGGTTGTAATAGATTTGGAAAGAATTATCTTTTAATAATAATCTTGCAGAGAAGCCCATGTTCTTTAACTTCGTGATGTTCTTCCCGTTCCATGAGGGCTATAAGACCTGTTGAAGAACTTGTTGCACACTGGAATTGTCATGGTCAATGATAGCATTCGCTTCTATTTTTATGATTTGATAGCTTGACCAAAATGGCAAAACTAGACCATAAGTGGCCCAATATGGAAAATAAGACCAATTTGAAAAATGGACCAATATGGAGACTGATCAATATTGAGAACTGGGCCAATACTGGCAATAGGAAAATAAGACAGATATGGAACTTGGGCCAAGATGAAAACTTAGAAGATTTGAAAACTGGTCAATTTGTATACTGGGACAATATAGACAAATGTGCTACATTTGCCAGTACATTCTAAACACTCATCAAGAGCTCAAGATAACTTTGCAAGTTAGATGACATTGAAAATGCGGTCATTGCAATATTGTTGTTGTGTGGTTCCCAAGGGGGTCTTGGGGAAAATTGCCCACTCTGTTGTTATTGTGTTGGCGTTAAAATCGGCTGCCACCTCTCAGTGATTTCGCCAACGTTTCGTCCCTTTTGGGTTGCTGTCCCTTAAAAGTTTGAGAAGTAGGATCAGAATTAGCAAAAATAATCCCTTTGGCTGATCAGCTAGAAATATGAAACAATATTGACTATTCACATGTGCATTTTATAATGGAATATGTATGTATTCACTAGTACTACATGAGAAATGTTCCCATGTTCATTTGCATCCCTGACAACAGATGTTGGTTATAACTTGCACTGATATTAATATCTCACAAAGGCAGGCCAATACATGTCATGACCATTTGCTAAGGAATTAGCTAAACTATTATTAAACATTTTAGTCTGTAAAATATTTCGTTTGAAGATTATTTAATTTCCTGATTTTCTCTCAAAATCAATGAATATTTACTATCCTAAGTGGCTATTGACCAGTATTTTTAGGAAGCCCCATTTACAAAATGAGTTTTATTTATCCTTTCTCTTGCTTAATCCTTTCCCTCCCATCAGCTACTGCTTGTAAATCTGTCAAAAAGACAAAGAATAGATTTTACAACCTTGTTCTGTGTGATCTATTTTGGGAAGCAACATCTGTCAATTGCGTCATCAATTTCACCCATTTTGATAGGATGAAAGGTGTCAATGTTGCGCTTCTCATTGATTTTCCTGTATGTCCTTCCATTAAATCAAATGTATTTACGAACATTAATCATCATGCTTTAGGAAAATAGAAGTTTGAATGATTTTTCTCAAATCAATACTCAAATGTATTTTATTTTGGAAATTGCTTGAAGTCATTTTCAAATCAGCGTATAAATATATTTCTTTAATGGCCTCTGCATTTATCTTAATTGTTTAAAGATTTTTTTAAAAACTTTCAAGCTTTGTAATTTTTTGTTTTTCAACACAAACAGTCAACTAGATAAAAAAATTATGACATTTGGTGTCTTTAACTGAAAACAAGTTTCTTTAACTAACTAGCATCATCAATCATTACAAAGGAGTTATTGCCATTTAATCACATACAGTTCTTAGTTTAGAACCCTTCATCTGAGGTAGTCTCAGTGATAAAGTACAACCCTTGATAATTATGTTTATAGGAACTTCTTTTGTGCACCAACACATGCCTTGAATAGACAATCCATGTTTTTTATCATGATGATGATTATGAATTTTTTTAATGCCTTACTTCCATACAATAAGGTTGTTTAATAGCGATCGATGTACAGAGAAGAGAGAGTTATTAAGGAATAAATAGAATAACAAGTCAAATGAAAGCTGGGAGAGGTGTGTTTTACTTGCATCAACTCAAATTTTATCTTCTAATTGCTTGAGATTTATTTTGAAAATTTCTACCAATCAACAGGCACAATTTATTTATGCACTCCAAACATAACACACCAACAATCCAACAGGTAAAGGGTTAATCAGGCTCTTGAACATTTAAGCATCTGCTTTCTTAGGGTCAAAAGGGTTAATGATAAACAAATCTGCCTACATTGTGACCATGAGAAGTCAGATGAGCTCAATCCTCCATTTTGCTAGAATACAGATAACAGTTTGCACAACCTGTCTTGTAAAGTATTCTCTGGCATGCCAGCAATATGTTATCTGTTGGAGTTAAATCTCTTCAACAAGATTTATCGTCAAGGAAGGAGGGTTTGATTATATCAAGGCTCAGTATTGCTGATGCTGCATGTTTCTCTAAAAGAGATAATGTAAAATGTCTGTGATAACATGTAATTACATGTTAGAAAATAACTCGCTTGTCTGATGTTGTTGAAGATTTGGAAGGAATGAGAGCACAATGGTGTTCATACTGTTGTCATGAAATTCTTACATTAAATTTAGTTTTTTTTGACAATGTAAAATACACTTTGTTTGAAAGTTTGATAATTTTTTTGAATCAAAGATTTTAGCTAAGAACAATACTTCAAAAGAAATGATTGTTGTTCAAAACTTCAATTATGGAAATGAGTTTTCTTAGAAATGGCAGTTTGGTTATTGAGCAGGTCTTAATTAGTTTGTTGTTTTGATCTAAATGATTACTTGGAGTGACGTAGAATGTTCTAAATTTTTAAGTTTAACCTATGTGATTAACACAATATTAGTCAGGCATTGACAAATATTTCATTCATATGATTGTACCGGTAGACTGCAACCAGAGAATGACTGTTGCCACTAACTGGTATGACGTCATATGATAATTTAATTTGTCAGACCATTGTTTGTTGACATCCCAGCCTTGAACCTGAGCCTTTGAGTGGTGATAACATGTTGTTTTCTAGCAACTTGCTGAATAGTAATTTCACACATTGAATAAGTACCCACAACAAAAGAAAACATAAGTAATTACACTAGGTATAAGGTAATGCATCACATTATTTTGAAAAACATGATTTGAATAAATTATTTGAGGAGATAATGATCAACTTTATACTTTTGTTAATTGGAATGGAATTTTGCAGTGGTTCATTCCAAACGCCCTCTTGATCTTGTTTGGCAGTGTTATCTTGTATAAAGATTTTGTTCTATGTTAAATTTTCTCTATAGTTCTACACTGAATTTCATGGTAGTTCTGGCAGAAGAGTAAAGGGTTCTCATCAATGTATACAAACACAGTGTTGCAGCCTTTCCCCTCCTCAACCAATCATCATCATCAATGCCAGATCAAGATTTCACCAAATTATAGCCCCAATGGTGTCTGAGCATTTCTTTGAAAAATAATATCATCTGCTGTTACTGGAAACCAAACACAGCAAGCCTCTCCACTCCTCAACAAATCACTATCATCAATGCTTCACCAAATAATAGCCACAATGGTGTCTCAGCATTTCTTTAAAAAATAATATCAGCTGCTGTTACTGGAAACCAAAAGCAGCAGGGCTCTCCACTCCTCAACAAATCACTATCATCAATGCCAAATCAAGGTTTCACCATATAATTGCAACAATGGTTATGCAGCCTTTCTTTCAAAAATAATGATATCTGCTCTTCCTGGAAACCCCACGTCCTTTGCCTATCCCCTCCTTAACCAATCACCATCATCAATGCCAAGTCTACCATTTAAGCTTCCACTAAGCATAATGACGGCAGCATCATGAAAAAGAGCAGCCATTGAATCTAGGGGTTGTTATGGCTATGTATCCAATCATCAAGGCAGGGGATATGTTACTGTATCATGCCTGCACTAGATCAATACATGATAACACCTAACTAAACGGTGCTTCTATGAAAGCAGCGTGTAATGATGAACTCGCCAGAAGATTCTTCATATTGATTTGTAAGGGCAGACCTTGGAGACCAAAGCTGACCTACTTTCGTCGTATTGTTTACGTAGTGTGCGAAACTACTAGCAAATGGAATTGGCATTTATATGGGATTGGAGTTCAAAGTTCAGATACAAAATTTGGATGATACAAGTCCATTGCTAGAGGCTGATGTGTTTTTCAGAATGCAAATTTGTAGGTAAAATCAGTGAGATTACAATTGGTAAAATTGACATTTTGATAGATTTGTTCAAAATTCACTGTCAGTGACATTGGTCCTGATTTAAATGGTGAATTCTATTTAAGTAGACGTCAATAAATATGGTGAAGAGAATATTGGTGTTGTCTACATTTACATGTGATCAAATATTGTACAAAGTTACAAAAATGATGGTAGTTAGGCCAATCGTAATTTTGATGGCATTTTATGTAAAATCAATAGAATAAAAACAATAGAAACATAAATTGAGTTTTGCCTAAGTAAATGAAGTGACAGTATGTGTGGCAGGCATGATAACTATATAAGGCATGAAATACTTGAAAGGTAATTATTATACAGAGAATAGCTTTATTGGTATGATTAGAGATACCATGACAATAACTTCCAGACCCAAGCAATTCCTGTGAGGCACCTCATAGAATATCTCAAATGTGGCAGTCGGTATTACAGGCACCATCAATAATACAAAAATTTCTCAATGAATAATTAAGAGCACAGATTGAAACTAATTGGCCGTAGTCTTGAAGCTTGGATAAGATGGTAAAATTTCATATTATATATTTTTCTTAAGAAAGCAAATTGCTAAATATGGGATCTCATGACAATGCTTAGAACCTGCTCTGATTTGAGTTCAAGTATGTATTTTCAAACATTTTATGGAATGGATCAGCTGTCTATAATATGAGCAGCTCCCTGCTCAGTTCACACAGTTGCTATGTATTGATTGTCTCTGAAACAAAACCTGAATACCTGCAAGCTGAATAATGTCGGCTTTGTTGCTTTGCTTGTTGAGAGCTGCGTCTATGTTATTTGTGATATACACAGATTGTTATACCGTAGTCTAAAGAAGATGCTGATGATGTAGGAAATATTGCCCAAGCAGCTCTGAACACCAACTCACTCACAGTATTGAGCAGTTATGTTTGATACATGCTATTGCTGACATCGCTAGATCAGCCACTTAGTCAAAAAAAAAACCCAAAAGGGTTGCGAATGAAAATCCAAATTTTGAGGGACAGTGAAGAATAGTTTTCTAAAGTGACATCTATGCTGGTAGATCTTGTGAATGGATCATTTCACTCAAACACTATATATTTATTCTATATTTAAATAAATATGATTACCCCATACAAAAAGTAGTTGACAAACCAATGGCAAAAAGTCTAATACACTGCACTTCACTATCACATCCACCATCAATGACTTTTACCAATACTTCGAGACTCACTTGATACCATACTGTTCAGTGGTTTGATAATGGTGTTAGTATCTACACCAAAAGGTCCCATTTCTTTGCATTAAAGCAGTTCTAATCTATACACTGGTATTTCTTTGTCCTACAGGTTGATTGATTGCTCTGTCTCCTTATCATGCTGCCCTATATCGGTCTCTGAAAGTAGACATTTGGCGTCGCTTGCATGATACATCCTATTTAATCATTAGAGTCGGACCATTTACTCGCATAATATCTCCTAATTTATCAATAGAATTAGGCCATTTTCTTCATGCTATTTAGCTCTACATAAATATAAACCCTAAAGATGTTGGTATGTTCCAGTTAAATATATTCAAGACTCAGCATTGTTTTCCAATAAGTATCTTTTTTCTTCATTCTCCTGTTTTGGGGAAATTTCATGTAAATTGAATGGATGATTATGACTTTTAATATATCTCTAGTTTATACATATTGAATTAATAATTCAATAATTCAAATTTAAATTATATGTTAAGTTATATACAAACTTAATAGTTATTCATTACTAACATTTTGTTGAAATATACAGAAGTGAAAATTTAAGATGAAAGTCTAAAGTTATGTTAATACTAGATCAATCTATCATCATGTCACAAATCCAAATGTCAGTTTTAAAGGTCACCTTTCATAAATGTACATACATTGAAGAAAGCTATTGCAAATTTTGTAATTAAAACTGAAATTTAAAACTAGCAATCTTGAATTCTTGCAGTGTTTGTTTTAGTTAGTAGACTATTGATTTCATTCAAAGTTTATGAGTTTACTTTCTGGCAATATTTGTATTTGATTTGTCTAAATTGAACATACAAATGAATTTTTATTGTGCATAACTGCAGACATTTTTAACTCATCAAAACCTTAAGTTGTCCACCCCCACTTTCCTGGCTCCATCTGTCTGAAAGTAAATTTTGCAATATTAAATCAATCTTTATTTAAAACTCATGTTTCCATGGTAACTCTGATTTGATGTTGTAATTTCTAACTTTTGGTAAAGTAAGTCAATTTAAGGTATATTCAGAAGTTTGCTATGCATAAAGGAATTTGTAACCCGATGAGGTATCCCCCTACCTGATGAAGAAGTAAGCATACTTTAAAAAAGTCATGATTTGCACAATGAAGACGTTGATACCTAGAAAATCTTACTATTCTTATGAAAGGGATTCCTTTTGTTTTGTAAACAGGAAGACCAATTTTTTTTTTTTTTTTTTTTTTTTTTTACTTTTTTTTTTTATCATTACATACAAAGTCAAAATACATGATATGTCATAGCATTCGTAAAAAAATCATATAGTATACAAAGATCTTCCAGGTGTACAGCTTAATCAATATTGTAGGGATAACAACATCAACTAAAACAACATATGACAAGAGGAAGACCAATTATTAATTCTCAAGAATTAAAAGAAATAAGAAGTCTTTGAGGAGAATCTACCAAAACAAAAATGCCGTAACACCCTGTTTGACACCAAGGGGCCGAAATCCATGTGCGACGCCATTCTTTTGTCTGACATAATGTCAAATGGGCAGTCTGTTGTATGTAGCACATTGATCTAATCAGGGATGTAAGCCTGATACATGAATTATCCATGCTAGAAGATCAATTATGATGTATGTTCATCATGTAGCTCCTCTAACCAGCATACAGATCGATAGAATCAACTTCCCTGTAGTCTGTTCTGTGACTGGTACATCTCATGTGATGGAAACACACTGGGCGGCGCTCAAATAGAGTTTAAAGGGACAGTAGCACATTACTTTTCAATTATATTTTTTCAATTTGTTACATTGTTATTTGTAGATGGTTGAAAAACGTATGTGTACATAGAAACACAGGATGTTTTACATGCTAGAAAAGGTTTACAGCTTTTATTGACATTAAAAAGTTAGGATTAATGAGAAAAGAGTCTTGATTCATTGAACTTTTGTCTCTATTAAATAGATACGGTATTTATCTGTTTTTCTTTAACTTAATTTTTGTCCTTGATCTTGTCATGCTTGATTAACTACAAAACTGTAACTGCAGTTCCCCTTTGAGTGTTACCAAACGTATGTGTAAACGAGACTAGACTGTGTTCCTATCTTTATCCTCGCCTTATGACCCTTACAAATTTATTTTTCTACTCAGTACCGTCAGCCGCCGACTCTCACCGTGGAAAGTGCCATCAGACCAGTTCTTACAAATTTATGTTCCCTCATCTATGTGTTGAGTATTTTTCAATTTAAATGATGAAATTTAGCAACATCTTAAAAGATTTTGAATTTGTGAAATATTCAGATTGAAAGATTTCATATCTAAAACTGCTTGTTCATATGATATGGCCTTAATGTTCTTTTTTTCTCTCGTTATTCATTCTGTCCCTGTTACCATACGTGACATGCCGAGTTGCAGTGACCATTGAGTTATAGATAGAGTACAGTTTAGTAAGAGATGACAGACATGGGACTTGATTCACTTCACAATGTACTAAACGGGACCTTATCAAGCAATATATGTATGTTTGTGTAATTGTCCATAACCTGATGTAAATATGCATAATTGTTATATAACTGGATATTAATTGAATTTCTGAACGAACATTAAAATGTTCTTTTCATTTTGCGTTCAAGTAGATTGACCAGATGCAACATGTCAAATTTCTCTGTTGGATCTATTTCAGTTGATTATCATAAAAAACAACTCCATTTGAACTTGCAACATCTGTATGTTTGTCACGCAACTGATATGATAAAAATGTTTGCATAAAATCTGGTGGAAGTGAAAGAAAGAAAAAAAATGTCGGTTGGAAGTCATTTTTTTATTGGCAAAATCTAAATGTCAAATACTTTGACATGAATCTCACTTGTTTGGAATGTTGAATAATGAATTGAGATTGGACAATGGTATAAGAATAAACACATTGTTAATTGATGAATTATTTGAAGGGTAAATATTCTAGATGTTTGGAGTATCAGGGGCTTTATCATTGAAGATAGGGCATTTCAGTAGATTCCTATGCCATTTTAAAGTTCAGTTATCTTTTACCAAGGTTTTGATCTATTAATGTGTTAAATAGTTTGAAAAAGTTTATATATTCTAAAAGTAGACCAATAGATATCAATCTAGGTATTCTTCAGTGTGGTGTTTCAGTTATCCCTCAGGTTGTTTATATATTCTGTTATAATACCATTGTTATCTATTGACACTTTATTCCAAGAGAACCAAAACTTTGATTACCATTCAGAGATACAGAACAGATAATGAAACCGTTTTTGGCATCTTTTGTCAAGGTTTAGAATATTCCTAATGAGAATATAATGACATTGATATCATTGTGTTCTAAATTTAACCAAAGGATATCAAATTCACCATTCTTTGGAATGATCTTTCACCACTGCTTTAGGATATTCCTTAATCATCATATGATATTCCTGTAATCATATCAGACGCTTGATTCTGATGAGATCAAACACAACATTGACCATGCATAAAATCAGACTGGACGTGATCTATTTAGAGAGGTAAGTCAGTTGATGGGACCGCTCACAAGATCAGACAGACTCTGTGAGAGTTAGATCGGATTCATTAGTTGAACATTGCCGAGTATTGCCGTCATTCAAGCCACACAAATGTCTGCCTGATTCGGGAACGAACGTCATTGGTCCATTTCAGACCACAAACGTCACTCATCCTTTTCAGAGTGACAGTCTCTTGAGCTTAAAACAACAGTCGTCTCTGGTGGGGAGCAAAGTTTTGAACACTGTTTCAGTGTTGATCCCAAAGGAAGTCCTGAAAAATTTTGTCCACCCTTTTGCCTTTGTAGGATATTTGTTCCATTTCCCACAGTTTTTAAAAAATGAACCCCTCAGCTGATTCCCAAGATACATCACTGCCATCATTTGGTTTACATGCCTTTCTGATAGGAGAGTTCTCTGATATTAGATGGACAGAAAATTCATATGTATTGTTTTGGCATCCTATGTTCATCATCAAATCTATTTGGAGACTTGCATACTGCAATTGAAGAAATTGTGTACTTGTTTGGGTATCTACAAAAGGGCCTTATTTCAGTCAACATTTAGTTTTAAATGTACATCTTTGCAAAGATTTATATCATTTTGTTGATTATGCTTATAATAATTCAAACCATAAATTGAAATTCTGAATCTATAACAGTCAGATGACAATAAATCTATCAAGATATGTTATTCTCTGTGGTTGTAAAACATAAAATCTCCGGTACAGTTTTTGATTGCACAAGTGTCTAGTCCAGTGCAGTCCAAGTATTGATTATGGCCAAGACTTATTACCACAATTGATGGACAGAGTGCCTATGTGTACACAGAAGGCCAGCTGGGATTCGCGTCTGCTCGAGCAGACGTGCTCTTCAGGCGTGGGTTGAATGTCTGATACTTCCATATTCTCAGTTGGGACCTGAATCTGATCCATGTTAATGTAACCAATTGGGTTTATTCAGGACTGGCTAATGGTTGTCAGTCTTCATGTGGCGGTACATGAATGCTTCTATCACTTGTAACTGTTGGAGCTCATGGAAATGTGCTGAAGTTATTAGCTTCTTAATTTCAATCTGTTATTAAAAGAAAATTCAATGTCTGATATGATATTGCAAAGAAAACTGTATCACCATTGTTGTTTTGAACATTGGCCAACTACATACAAACTAGAGCAGCTGCATCTTCTCTTGGATTGATTGATACTGATATCTGACCTGTAACTTGGGCTCAGTTTGAGATGGTTTCTTTATTACTGCTGCCTTAGTATGATTGCAGTTTTGTTCCTAGGTGATCAGCTGAGGGGGTCATTTTGGCATATTTTTATCAGATGGACCTCTTTGCAAAATTAAAAGTATCCTACATCTGATAATTTTAGGGACAAGAGTGGGAAAATTTTCCCAGGATTCCCTCTAGAACAACACTGTAATTGAGTCTGATTGTTGCACGTTTTGTTTAGTAACTTTGCCAAGTTGAATCTGATTTTCATCTGGCATCCTGACAGTATCAAGAATACAAAATCCTTCAGAAGAAAATATAGTTCTGTTAATTGGTTTATGAATATTCAAAGAAAGAGCCTATTGAGAGTACAGTCTTCTCATTTCATGCAAACCTTTTTAATCATATGAATTCTGAGTTATGTCACCACAAGCACACAAACCAATCACATACAGCTTTCAAATGTCAAACATCCATGCTACTACACTTTTACACCTTGGAGAATACTGAAATTGCTTCTAACACTAACACTTGTCAAGATATTATCTAAGGCATTGGCAAGCAACAGCATATAACAATATGGAGGACAAAGG
The DNA here is from genome assembly GCA_916613615.1 of Steromphala cineraria. Taxonomy (NCBI): domain Eukaryota; kingdom Metazoa; phylum Mollusca; class Gastropoda; order Trochida; family Trochidae; genus Steromphala; species Steromphala cineraria. Next base: position 28,335,108 of record OU744725.1, read on the forward strand.
ATATTAGAAACAGTTTCTCTTTGATTTGTTGCCTGGGGGATATAAATCCAGCTTCTTGCTCTTTCTATCTGATGTAGCTGTGTCATGTTCTGCCCTTATTCTGAAGGTGTTCCCATTTTCTGAATGATAACTTTCATTTTAGCTTCATGAAACATGCAGTCTCCTTCCCTTTAAATAATTTTTGAATTTCCAGGTCATATCTTTATAATTATTGCCAACGAAATTTGGGGTGTAAGAATAGATCAAACTATCAACTTATCACAATAGTTTCTGTGCCGATAATACTTTACAAGAGTCATTTTTGAAACCATTCATAGAATCTATAGCACGTCTAACATTTGAAAGTATCACATTCCAGTCAATTCAGTTGTTATATTCCATTTTAAAAGTAAAACACAAACTATGATTTCAATGATGCTTTCCGTCAACAAATATAGACCTAATTTTGAAGAGCTTCCTTAGTCCCTAAGGTTGCCCTTATCCCATAGTTATTCCATTGAGTTATGATCACCAAAATCTGAAGGAGCTTTCTACAAATATGTCCTGGACATTATTATAAAGAAAATATCATTTAGAGACTCAGAGTCAGTCTTCTGACCCAGAAGAAGTAATCCCACTAAATGCTTGTGTTGGCATCGATCTCTCAAAGCAGAAATTTTCCCGCTAATTGTTTTCTCATCTTGCATCATCCTGGACTATATTATCGGTTAAAAAAACCAGATTGGATCTGTCAGCTTGCATAGACTGTAAATACTGTATCTTATGCAGATATTGATTGTTCCAGCAGGTATAAACTCAAGTTTATTTTGACTTTGATGCAGGTCCATAATGTATTGATTGTCAAAGAGGCCATTTTTGGGGGAAACTGTTAACCCACGTTCATCAGCAAGAAGTTTGATCGGATCTAGTTATTTTGATTTTGATCAGATCTGTTAACGTCATTTTGATTGTCACAGGCCATTGTTTCTCTATGAAAGAAGATACTCAATGAGATCCTAACAAACATTTGATTATTTCTAACTTAACTTCTATTCCATGGCCTTTCTGGTAATGTGGCTTCCTTTCTATAATTCGGCTAGACCTGAACTTTATTGATCTGGAAGCCAAGGAAAGAAGATTCTGGTCACAGAGAGTAGACTTGACCTTTGACACAAATGCTGCCCAAATCACAAATATTCTAACATTCTGATTTTAGAATTTTTGCCTTTGCTCTTGTTGTCCATGCCAGGCTCATAACAATTGATATGAAACTAAATACATGTGATGCTTTTCCGTGAGTTAGGATCAACATTATTTTCAAGTTTACCTGTATATATTATATTGACCCACAAAGTCCATTCACTGTGTCCATGTTCATCTGGGGCTTCAAGGATTCTTGTATTGTTCGACTGTGGCCTTCACCGGGACCTGTTGTCCAAGCCAGGCTAATAACTATTGATCAGAGAGTGTCAAGTAAATAGGTTCTGCTTCTCATTCCATCTGGCCCTGGGCTACATCAGGGTGGGAGGAATGAATCACAACTAGATGGTTTGCTGAAGACTTTAGTGGAAAACTTGAGGATGGTGATTGGGACTCCTGGTTATGGATTTCTCTGTTGATATGATTCTTTTCTGCTAAGGCTGTAGCTGATAATCAAGATTTGAACCATAAACTTGGTGCCTTAGAGAAGTTTGGCACATAGAGGGTTAACTTTGAATGAAGATTATTTGCACCAGATCCACATATATCCAGATCTTTAGTGTCTAAAATGGTCAAATGAGGAGGACATTAATCTCCCCATTTTTTGGGCAATATTGTATGCAGTATAAAATTCTCTTAAATTTCCCTTTCAAGGCCCAATATGTCAGATGACCCTGATAATTATCATTTTATGTGTTCAAGATGCAAGATTCAAAGTTTTCACTAATCCAATGAATTGTCACATGGCATGTACCTTGACCTTATTTAAGAACACACCGCATATGGCCGAAATTCTGCCTAAGCCATACTAATAACAACTCAATCACTTACTCTTGAAAGACAAGACTTCAATGTTGGCCATTTAGGTTGTTATTTTAATTGTCATGCCAATCCTTCCACTGCATTATTTAAAACTTCATATGAACTCTAACCTTTGACTTTACATTTGTCATTAAGCTTGGAAAGTTTTAACCTTATTATCAGACAGACTGAAGAAAGCGTATAAATGCTCATGTCGTCAGAAGATCGGCAACTGGCTCTTTTGTTAAGTGAGGCCCAAACTAATTCTTTGGTTACATCATCAATTCTCTTAAAAGCTTTTGGAGCTTTATCTTTTCAACAATAAACATTAAAACGTATTACTACTCGGTAATGTAAAAAAAGGAATTTTACTACATTTAACACTTACATCATGACAGAAATATAAAGTAGGCTAATTATAAGAAATAGTGAATTGATTCATATTTTAGAGATAATATGAACATGAGAAAATTACCAAGGAAAGCAATTTTTTTTCTTTATTTGATTGGCCAAGCATAGAAGGAATATTCGTTGAATGGGGAAAGTTAAATGATGGTCACAAGGCAAAAAATTAACATCTTCAAAACCCTTTCAACCATCTAGTTATTCATGTGAAAGGCAATACAAAAAGGGAAAAGACCATTTGAGGAATCCTTCTGGCCTGTTAGGTGACAAGGAGATTGATAAGGAAGGAACAAATTATATCACAGCCTGTCCTGCTTTCCACAACACAATTGATTAAATCCACATGCCGACAAATTGAGAGTTTCCTAAAGCCTTTGCCTGTAACAGCATGGCTGAGCATCTGAAGTAGTTCTTGCTGTTCCCATTAATAGAGTCTTGGAACTTTGACTCATCTCACCATTTACTGCAGGGAATAGGATTGAACCTCTTCTGACACATGCCGGTGATGAATCAAGCCAGTCTCTGTCAGTATAACAGTTCCTGTGAGCTAATTCCCTCGTCAAATTTGTCTTGGTTTTTGTTAAGTGGGGTAACATGCTTGAAAAGACTAAATTTGTCCTTTTCTTTCTTTGATTAGAATGTTGTTATGGAACTAAGAGGAAAACAGTTTAATATGGATAGTCAGCCTACATTTTGCAATGGGTGCGATAGTTCAGTGTAGATACAGTGAAAGATACAGACAATAAAGTAATGGTAATGAAAAGTAATGGTTTCAATTGAAAGACAATGCAATGTAACTAAATAGAGCAGTAATAATTCAAATATATAATGTAAAGTTTAGCCATGCGATTCCTTTTTCTTACACAAAATGAATAAAAGGTGTTCACACAAAATGGCCGCCCATGGATTTTAGGTGAATCTTCATACTTTGTTCTCTGACTATGGATAATTGGTTTGTGTTATGAGATTTTTGACACTATCAAAATAATACATTTAGCATTGACGTACAATTATCAGTGAAAAATTTGAAATATAAAATTATCCAAAAACGTGCTCTTTAGTTGTTTCTGGTTTATTAGGTGTGGAAAAGGGAATAATCAAGAACTTATATTCTTCTGATCCACCAAAAGATTGTGTTGACTGTTCTACTCTTCTGTTTACTACCTTTTAGGCAAAGCACCTTGAGATTGAGTGAGATTATATTTCAACTATCTTCATTTCTGCTGTCCCTGTAACACAGATCATGTTTGAAAACTTTATGTATATATCTTTGTGAAATATACATAGTTATCTGAAACTTGTAGTTTTCAATGTGTACATATCATCTTTTGATCATATTGTAATGTAATACAATATTTCTTTTAAATTAGAATCATCGTAATTTCTTATTCATCTTTGACATTTTGTAAAATGATACCAAAATTTCAATGTAATCTTTTGAATAACATATGAAACAGTTTCAAGTTTATGGATCAAGAGCATATAAAGTAACAATCTAAAATGTCAATACTTCATCTCATTGTTTACTTTGATTTATTTTTCATTGATTGTCACATCAATATCTATTCAAATTGGCATTTTTGCAAAGGTGTTTGAAGTAATAAATTAAAAAGGAAAGATTTAGTTTAGGTCAAAATTGCAACTGCAGCCCTGGGGAAAATAACTGTTGGGGCATAACAATTATCAACGGCACTAGTGCAGTTGATTGGAAATTAAGCATCTTCTGTGCTAAGAAAAATTTAACGATATCAGGTGGTAATCTTCTCAAAAGTTGGTCACGTTATCCTCAAATTGGTCCAGTTTACCTGATTTTGGTATAGTATTGATATTTTGATATTGAAGGATGTAAAATGTTCCATGCATTATTATATTCATGATTGCATCACTTCATCACATTCTCATATGTTAATCATATCATCAACAATGACTAGATATGATATCACTTGTTAAAAGGTAGATTTATATAAACTACTGAATTCAGTTGCTAACCTCTGACAAAAACATGTAGTTTATAAAAAATAATATAAAAACAGAAATTCAGAGTTTTTGAATTGCCTGTGAAATGAAGTTTTATAAATGTTCATTAAGATTAGACAAAAGTATAATTTTGGATTCATAGTTGTCTTGGTTTTGTGCAAACCTTTTAATTACAAAAAACATTCATGTTTGAAATGTTACAATACTGTATATCTCCACAGGAAGTCCATTTGCTTTATCGATGTATGACCTGAGTATCATGATACAGGCCATATATTCTGAGGTATCAATATTGTGACATTCCTCCATATTTGGTTGTTAAGTTTCAATATGTGCAGATAGCGTAACATAAGTTTTACCAACTAAAATGACAATAACATGTTTATTGTTTGTTTTCTGTTTTCAGGTGCCCAGCAGAGCAACTTCCTTGATGCTATGAAGAATTCCCCTGCCAGATATCCTTTTGATATTTACAAGATTAACAATCATTTATAAACATTCAGGGATTTGTAAGACGTCATGGGCAATGGGTTTTTGGTAGACTTCTCAATTTCAAAGGGGCCATTGCTCTGATTTCAATAGATAACTTCAAGATCTAAGATCCAGTTTTTCATCTAATGTTTTCATGACCTATGGCCTATGCCTTTCCCAATCCCTGAACATTTGACAAAAGAGTACAACATTTTAAAATTAGAAAAATAAACAAATTTAAGTGCAAGATTTTTTTAAGGGAGAGCAATATAATTGAAAGGTTAAGATCTAAAACCACTTCTTAAACTCTGATTTCAATTCTAAAAAATGACATGTTCCTTGACAGCTATGTACCATTGTGGAAGCGATAATTTGTTTTTTCTCGGTGTGGTCAATTATTGGTCTTGCTGGATTTCATACGTATCTGACCACTTCAGAACAAACCACAAACGAGGACGTAAGTGGATGAATTAACATGTTGAACTTTGACCTCTCTGCACGGGATTAGGTGTTGTCTGAAAAGTAATAGATTGATCTTGGTTGTTGCCATGACTGTGTTTATTTTGCCTTTTTGTTTGCATGAACATTTTGCAGTAGTTTTTCTCCCATTCTTCAAAAAGGGAGGGAGGTGGATTTTACGCCATATTGCAAGTTAAGTCATCATCCTTGAACAACTGATGATCGATTTGGGCAGGTTTTGAACACAAGTACGGTTAAAAAGTATAACTTTATTAAGATTATTTCATCATCTGATGTGAAAACAAAATTATCTTAGATACAAATTGCTGTTTTTACAGTCTGAAAGTCTTCATGATCTTTTAACCAGGCAATGGGGAAGGTTCACGGAAGAGACAAAGTTAAAACCAACTGTAACAATAAGGCAGTTAGGACAATATTTTCACAAAGAGAACATGTAAATCTAGTCCAGGATTCCATGCTAGGTTTTATTGAAACACAACCATGCAGGCTGATGCAGGCTCTCTCCACAAAATTCAGGTTGCAGCTATATGATGCATTAGACTTTATGGATAAGTTCTCAAATTGCAGATTGTGAAATGTCAATTTTGGAACAAACTACTGCCAAGTTGCTAAACAATTAATTTCAGTTATTGACTTGCATGCACATTATGATGCTAACCATGTTATCTGATTTTCTAGTTTTAATTTGTGAATACAGTACATGTGAACTTATTTTGTTAACATAAATTATTTACAAAGTAATCCTAATTTTATTTTGAACATAGAAATACACAAATGAAAGGCAAATATAGAATTAATAGCATTTATAACTCAATCAAATCATTGTATTTTGATTGATATTTATTTCAAATTGAGAATAAATATACTTATTGGAAAGATGATTTCATGCCAAAATTCCATACGACTTCTTATCCTGTTCATCAAGTTTTTGTTCTTTTAGGATACGTTTTGATTTTAATTAACTCATGTCAATAATCATAATAATTTTCACATGTTCTGTATAAAAGTGACTGAGCCTTGTGTTAAGGAGTCAATTTGTGAGATTTTACTTTTCTGTGAAATGCATATTTGTGTGACTTGCTAATGTTTATACATGTGTGTCTACGATTTATTTCCTTGACTGGTTTCACTGTGATAGAGGCCGTCATTTGCTTCTTCTCTGTATTTTCTGTTGTTGGCTTGGCCGGCTTTCACTCGTATCTCGTCTCTACAGAGCTCACAACAAATGAAGATGTAAGTGCTTTCTGTATATTATGTGATTTTCTGTTTTATTTTTTGTTGCTTTTTATTATAGCTTTTTGGGCCTTACTCTGAATGTTGTAGAAATCTGAAGTAAGCAATAGATTATCCCTTTGACCAGAAGGAAACCTGAAAGCACACTTCAGTACATGTGTTTTTTTCATGATGCATCAGTTGATTCGTTAGAAAGTGTCCTTGTTTTCATTGACTGTGCACACTAGACCTGTCAATGCAATCAGATACAATGAAAAACAAAGTTGAATGCAGAATTCCCTTCTGATGTCAGGAAACAGGATTTAAAGTTAAAGTATCCATCATGCATTGGATTTCATTTTCATGCAGAAATCCACGACCCGCTATTGACACTAGACTGTTTGGTATCACTGCTTCAAAAAATATACAAATAACCATTCTTTCTTCCATTTCCTTTGGTCAAATAGAATTTTAGGTATTGTGTGCAGAAAAAACGCAACACAATGCATCTCCTGATGTGTCACATGAAAAAATAAATGTTTGTGCTCAGCCTATGATTTTGAGTCTAATTTCTGACTTGTATTGGTAAAACGACTTGTGAAATGAAACGCTTTTAGAAAGAACCCTGTGACATTGAATATGAGGACTGTCATTTCAAAATCGCCTTTCGCTTGGTAGCAAGAACATTGGTAAAAACTTTCCCTGCACTACGTAACTTCCATAGTTCTAATCACTAGTAACTTAAAGCTTTGCAGTAACTCTCTGGCTCTTCTGTTAGGGCTGAAGTGGTACACTTGAACTTTAGTTCAATTGTGTAGCAATAATATACAATTATTGACTTCAGTTGAGGGAAATCCAATGGTTTATTGACCTCGGAACAATTATGTTCACCGAGGCGACAGCCATTGGATTCACCGATAACTGAAGTCAACAACTGTTTTATTATATGATTTATGAAAGTTTCAGTTATTTTGAAAACAATTCAATTATTTTAAGTTTTTTGGAAGCAACTCTTTACGGTGCTCCTCGTAGTGGCGATCTATTTTATTATTGGATTGTTATGTTGATCTTGCGTGACGTTTCCCGCGGTCAATATGAGGTTTGATCATTGTGGATGACCACCTTCCTCGACCAATCTGAAAACAAATCACTCGTCCATCATATGATAAGAGTGTGCCAAGTGCCAAGGAGAAATGTAGTTTTGCGAACTAGAAAGCCCTATGTTAATGTTACATGTTAAGACATGCCGAATTGCTTTGTGAAACAGAAGAACAATTTTATTCCAAATTATTCATTGGCAATTGAAAGTTCGGAAATCTGATATATAGAAGTATGATGTGCTGGCGACTAAGCTATCCGGCTCAGGAAATCTGATACTAATTGGTTAGGGAAGGACCAGCCATGGAACAAATTTTTGGCGCTGCTTTCAATTATATCCATTTGTCATTTGAATATTTCATCCAATTTTACAAAATATTGAACTTAAGCCCTACAATATATCTATTGAAATACTTTAGTCCTATAAAAACATTTAGAAGTAGTTTTCTAAGAAAACAATCACTGTGTAGCAACATATAAACTGTGAAAACCAAGAATGAATTTGATTACCTTATTCAAGAAAACATTTTGGATACATATACTTTAAATTCTTAGTAATAAACTTAAATAAAGATCTGCCTCGAATACAGGTAGACACTGTCAACCAGAGCTTAATGAAAAAATTAAATGCAGGGTAAATTATATTGCTGCTCCTTTCCCTTGCAACTTTCTGCTGAAAACAAAATAGAAACCTAACTGGAATAAAAATCCACCTCAAATAGACAGTAGACGGATAGTGTGGACAGTTGGAAACAATTAGAAGCTTGGCGACTTATTAATCAAATATGTCCAATTTCTCATTTGCATATTTCATCATAATTCACAAATATTCGTACAGATCTCTGCAATATCTCTATCCTAGTTCATGTCCGGTGCTCGCAGGTTTCACTGCAATGCATAGCCACAAAATTGTTGCAGTTTCTCTCCCTGCAATTATACCAGCAGCCTTGATATAAGTGAAATACTCTAGTGGTGTAAACCCAAAATCATCCCACCTCATACAAGAGAAGAAAAAACATATTTAGCAGCAGGTCATATTCGTATATTTATATCTGCAAGATATTCTTGGCTAACGTAAATTTCGAACATTCAGCAAACTCAGCACATCCCGGCCTGCCCTTCATCAGTTTATAATAAGAAACTCAAGAGAGAGCCACTTGACATGGCACAGAGCAGACTCCCCATTGTGTTGCTTTATTATAGGGTCTTCTTGCATCTTAGATTAGAGCTTTAGTTAACCTTGTCAGAGTTTTCTTGGCCATGTGTTCCTCAACCTCCCAGAGATCTTAACAGTATGTTTTATTATTAGCTGTCTGCCTGTTTCATTCACAATTCAATGTTAGGGGGCAGGAGTATGCTTTAACGATTTGTTTTATATATTGTCAGATTATGCCAAATTTTCAGAGGGCTAAACATTTTAATGCTTAAAACTGTTATCCTTGTTTAGGAGGAATGATCAAGTATCAAGGGAAAACTGCAAATTGACATTTGAGTGTGAACATCTTTTTGGATTCGCAAAGCTCAACTGAACATGTAATGTTTTTGATAAAAGGACAATTGTCTTGCAATTTGGTAACACTAATTTTTAAGCAGGCACACGAAAAATTAATTGGTTCAAGCATTTGTCTCTCTATTCAACAACCTGCTTCCACACAACTTAATACTAGGCTTTTGTTAAAACTTTGCTATAAGTCACGATGTGGCAATAAGTTTGACCATGACAATGTACCTTAGACGATGTTGCTTTAATTAGCGAGTGATGAAGACTAGTGCAAGTTATTGCATGCAGGGAAAGTTGTGATGATTGACTCCGGCTCTTAAATAGTCTACACCTTAATTCTCCAAAGACGTCTATTCCTATTTACTGATTCCCCTCCCCCCTGAGAAGTAATGACAAAATACCTGTTGTGTTTTTATTATTCAATCCTTGCCAAGTTAGTCTCTGATACAGAGCCTTCAACAGTGTGAGTGAAGTGTTGTATGTTATGCTATAATGTCAACTTGATATGCATGTCTTGTCTTTATTTATATATATTCTATGTATCATTTCTCAGTACACTCACAAATTAATCCGTTTCATTTTTGCCAAGTAACTTTAATGTTAGGGAATCATAATCTTCAAAAACTAACAATATCTCATAGCCAAAAGTTTTCTTTTTGTGAACTTCTGAATTATATACCAGGATATGAAAATAGTATTTACCTGATGCTGATGCAAATGTTGTTATGAATAAATGTCAAATTGTTAAGGGAATAATTACTAGACTATGATAACAAAGAAAAGGGCCAACGTGATTTACATTTTGGCTTACCCAAACGAATAAAAAAATGAATTTAGTCCATGATATGTATTGATTTTGATCATACAAAACTGAGCATGTCAGCCCTTATTTTTCAGATTAAAGGGTCTTTTACAGCCAAAAGGGGCCAAGAAAATTTCAACCCATACAGCAAAGGCTCAATATTCAAGAACTGTATGACAGTTCTGTGTGGACCAACACCGCCGAGGTAGGAGCGGAGAGATTAGCTTGATCAATATCAGCCATTGTTCTTATCTGATAAGGGAGTTGGGCTTACGTAAGCTCTTTCTCTGCCATCTTTGTTTGTCATGTCAAAATGGTGGGTTAAAAAATGTCCATTCATTCTCATGCTTTCTAGTTAATTCAATTAAGGAGGTTGGATACCTTTGTTACTGCACATCCGCAACAGTCAGATTGTGCTATTTTAAAGTTTGTTCTGTTTTGTTTATTTTTCACTGAAAGTGTGAGACAAAAAAATAAAAAAATAAAATAATGATTTAGTTAAATCAAAAACAATAACTATGTTATTATACCCCCGCTACGACGTAGTCGGGGGTATATAGCGCTCCGCGTGTCCGTCCGTGCGTCCGTCCGTGCGTCCGTGCGTCCGTCCGAAATCGTTTCCGGAGCATTACTCAAAAACTATACCACTTAGAAACTTAAAATTTGGTATGGAAGTAGCCTATATGGTGCTGTGGTGCCTTTTAGGGGTTTCAGCTCAATGGTCCCAATAATTTTTGAAATTTTGACCAAAAACGGTCCGATTTTTGGACTTTGTCTCGTTTCCGGAGCATAACTGAAAAACTATACCACTTAGAAACTTCAAATTTGGTATGGAGGTAGCCTATATGGTGCTGTTGTGCCTTTTAGGGGTTTCAGCTCAATGGTCAAAATAATTTTTGAAATTTTGACCAAAAACGGTCCGATTTTTGGACTTTGTCTCGTTTCCGGAGCATAACTGAAAAACTATACCACTTAGAAACTTCAAATTTGGTATGGAACTAGCCTATATGGTGCTGTGGTGCCTTTTAGGGGTTTCAGCTCAATGGTCCAAATAATTTTTGAAATTTTGACCAAAAATGGTCCAATTTTTGGACTTTGTCTCGTTTCCGGAGCATTACTGAAAAACTATACCACTTAGAAACTTCAAATTTGGTATGGAAGTAGCCTATATGGGGCTGTTGTGCCTTTTAGGGGTTTCAACTCAATGGTCCAAATAATTTTTGAAATCTTGACCAAAAACGGTCAAACTTTTTACTTTGTCTTGTTTCCAGAGCATATATAAATACCAAATGACTAGCACACCATAAATCTCACCTTACGGACAAAGATTTTTCAAACATTGTGTCTATATTTCTTAAGAAAAATGACCCAGTTAACCGGACGATTTGCTATCCGGACGATTTTCACCTGTAACCAAAACAAGGTTCGACTGTATAGTGCTGTTGTGCCTTTTAGGGGTAATTCCAGGGTTCCCAGAATTTTATTCAAAAACTACATAGCCGGGGATGTTTTGAAGTGAAATAGTTTTTAGGGTTGCAAGATCATTGTGTTCTAAGTCATAATCATAAATTTTCAAAATAATGTTACGTGAAGGCGGTCAAACTACAGGCGGGGGTATGTGAGCCGCGCTCACTTTTGCCTTGTATTTGTGAACAGAAGTATTTTAATAACAATTATATTCAAAAGTTATCTTGAAAAGGAGTTTTTAAATTATTGTATTTTCATCATTGGGTGCCCTAACTGATGGGCCCTTTTTCGAACAAAAACTGTGGTGACATGGTATTTTTATGACACAATTTGATTCAAGACATATTTTTCAACAAAATAAGACCAAATTTAGCTATTTCTTAATACCTTGATATTTTGTATCCAACCTCCTTAAATAGGTAGAAATAAAACATTTTTATATTTGGGATCACAATATTGGGATCCCCTAACTGCAATAGTACAAATTCTTATACTCCTCGGGTCAAGTCCCATGCAGGATTCAAACACAAACACAATGGCAATGACCTGTACAAGCAGTTACCGATAACAAATGAGTTGATTTTACCGTGACAAAAATTGAATCTTATGAAATATGCCTATGCAACAACATAATTGTTAAACAGTGTTTTTCTTTCCCTTAATGATATATATGCCCCTGCTTCATTACTCTTACTTTGCTTGAGAACGACACAAGAATCTGTGTCAAAACGACGCATACAATGAACAAAGAAGTTGTCATCCATATATATCTCTCTGCATTCTTGTCATTCCAACTTCTAAAATGCCTCTCAAAGAAGTTATTCTTTCCCTGTTGAATGAACTATTGTCAAAGCAAGTCCTGAGTGTGTAACTACCCTTTGTGTTTCAGTTTGCTGGACCGGCGAGGGTATGTGGTGCCGGACAGTTCCCAGGTGCACACGGCAGAGGCTGGGCAGCTGCCGGTCAAGGAGAGCAATGCGGTCAATGTACGGCACGAGTACTACGGCTCCACTACTAACACTCAACAAAAGGTAGCGGTGCGGCCGGTCTCTTACAACACTGCACTTCTCTTGCTACATGTCCCTGGGGAACATGTTACCAAATGTCAAACATATCTGGGCTTTGGAAAATTGTATTCAAGTAAAACTTGTCAAAATAATCTGAAATCAAAAATGTAATAATTGAGAACATTTTTGAGCTTTCAAAATTGTTTCAAGTCAAATGTTCTTTGTAAAAACTTTAACCACTCAATTTATGATAAATCAGTAAACTCCAATAATTGCTTCATTTCTCTGCAAAGTGTCCGATAAAGTTGAGGCATGGGTGGGTTTAGAGGGAGTGAACCCCCAATTTGGAATATTTTATAAACTCACCTAACCAACCTCAAGGGTGACCCCCTTTTCAATAGATGCGCTCCTCCCCAACTTTGCAGTACTGCAAATCTAAGAAATATGTTCTTATCCATGACCATTATAGAAGCATATGTATGGAGTGTTGTGTAGCAAGAGAATGTTGATGTTGATCAGACTGTATGCTGCCCCTCCTGCTGTGTGTCACGGATGTCTGTCTGTGTGTCTCTTTGGTCTCTAACCCTCTCCATCCCCAAATATTAATTCTCAGTGGCGGATCCAGACCCGGGGTTCAAATCCCCCTTTTCGGAATTTATTTTTTAATTACTAGCATAAAGGGTCAACTTCAATGATCAACCTCCTTCTTTCAAAATTCCTGGATCCATGACTGATTCCTTACATTATGATAACCATTTCTTATATATCATAGCTAACCACGGCAATGGCTATTTAACCCTATTTCTGTTTTCATCCTAGTGGAACGAAATGACACGAAAAAGGCTTTGAAAAATAAATAATGCTTCACGCTTCACATAACCACACGATACTCAAAGACTAATTGTGTCATCAGCATTTTGATCACTTTAATGCAATGTCACTAACACCTGGATTGATAACAGTTTGTGCATTAAATCACAAGACAATTTGCTTTCACATCAATCACCGTTTGACTTGTATACTTAAAGTAACTGGTGTCAGAATTTCAACTGGTGTCAATCAATTTCTTTATATGTTTCTACATAATGTCACACTTCAAAGTGCTCATTTTCAAATTTAATGGATAATGTTTGAACTCATCTTTTGTAGCTTTAGCTAAACCTTTGTTTTGTTCATTCCAAATTTTGGTGAGTATTTGATGCAAAACTGTGGAAAAAAATAAATTTCATCAGTCGTTTTATACCAATGCACATTGTTACTGTGGGACTAACTCAAAAAGATCAACTATTTTCACCATAAATCACCAGAAAAGAAAAGGCAGAAGAACTTTTAAAGAGAAACACCAAAATACACGTCACATGCCATGACAGAATGGAAAATGTTGTTGCAGACAAATAGCATGGGTACAAACACGGCGGTGGACACAGTGGTCGTCCCTGAGGCCGTGGTCAGCACTGGACCGGTCACCAAGCATGACATGATCAGCTACCAGGGCCCTGACGGAACCATCAACAATAAACTGCCTCCTATAAATGGTTAGTAGATGAAGCAATTTATTATTATTATCAAATTATTAATTTAAACAATTCAAAATTCCCATTACCGCCAATGGTTGAAATATTTCCCAAATGGTAATTGACACCAACATAATCATTTACTCAAAATTTCAAAATATAAAACTTTCTGACAAGCCTTTTAAAGTCTCTTGACAAATTCCTTCATAACCTTTTAAATACTGTTAGGGCTCAAGTGCAAACCAACACTTATGGCTGAAATGTTGCCAAGTTGCCAAACGTCAACACGCTCCCTCTTAGTAAGTGCTGGAAACACCTGTAAAATCTCTATGGGATGTAAGTAGTTTAGATGCCTCTCCGTAAAGTTCGAAACATGTCCTTAAAGAGACACAGAGTATGTTGATAGGATCACATATGTCAAATTTTGAAATCGATGTTATTACATCGGGAACCACTAACTGTTACTGAAAATAACAAGTTAAAGGTCAATCAGTACATTAGAGAGAAAATACGGCCATCCAAAGTCGGGATTTTGATTGAAAACCGGACAATGTGGCCCGAGTGACGAGCGCAAATTCGCCAAACGTAATTTCAGAAGCAGACAGGAAGATATATTCGATTCGATAGTGTTTATTAGGTATTGTAACTAATAGGTTGATTAATTGGATACATAATTTCGAATATTAAACTTATTTGAGAAGTTTTCTTGATTTTTCCATAAAATCAAGCATTTTAGAGATATTATGCATAAATGGATATATTTGCAAGTCCAGTGATGAGATATGGACTTCAATCAGCATATTAGACATTTTGTAGCTAATCAAAACCAAATAACATTTTAAGAAAGATACTCTGTGTCACTTTAATCTCACAGTCTCTGAAACTGAATGGCTGTCAACATTTCATAACGAAGGCTATTAAAAGCTACATGATTTAGTTCAGAGCAAAACACACTTTATCTCAAAACACAGGATTGTAGAAGATCTCTCTTTAGTATGTGACTTGGTTGATTTTCATCCACCTACCGTAATAGGATGTTTATTAAGAATTAATCTAGTTTAACAATGAATTGAAAATCCTTGTCCAGGGCCAATATTTAAGAGCATCATTGTGCTGTGGTTGTTGATGTCTTGGACCATTGTTTGGTGACATCACTCAAAAACTGCCCTAAATTGAGCAGCTTTATTAAAAGTTGCAACACGTACTGATCTTTGCTAAAACAATGATAGAAACTGGTTAAGTGTTAATCATTTGCACAGTTAGTTGCACTGTCTCATCTTGCCACTCCATAATGTCATATGAGGATTTGAGGTTAGGGGTGTAGTAACAATTGTAACCATTTAACTGGAAAGTCTGATTTCGCTCCTGATTATGATAAAGTTGAAACATTTTATATATTGCCTAATGGATATGCTTTGCATAGCAACAACCAAAAGCTTTTGAAACCCAGCTGTTGTGACTGCCTATGGAACAGTTAGTCAACTTTTGTGGTAATGTTGTTTGGGTGTTATTAACCTGTTACCGACACTATGGAAGTGTTTATATGATAGCTATTGTTTACCTGTTGATTACTGTATACTTATAGGTATGGGGCCGCCAACATGTGCAGGTAATTGTTTTTATAAAATATCATGACTGTTGTCGTTTTATTTTGCTTGCAGCATTTATCAAAACCTTATACGTTCATGATTTTATTTTTGGTATTTTAATATTTGAGTTCAAGATCCTTTACGTGATTTATATTTTCCATATGTGCTTCTTTCTCCTAGTTTGCTTATACATACGTTTTGTTGAACCCTATATTTTCTAGTAAGTTTATTTTTGTTTTTTTTATATACTTCAGTTTATTCTTTCATCATCATTCATTCAGAGCATGATCTTTTTTGAGAATTTTGTTTTTATACAATTCATTGAGATTTGTCTTACAAGCATGTTTCAGTAAAATATCCATCATTGTGAAGCCACAAGAAATAACTAAACAAAAGATTCCTAATCATTCTATTTTAGATTATATATTGACTTCCGTAGATCATCAGTAAAAGAATGCTCACTTATCTCTTCACCCATGATTGCATATAGAGAGAAATGATGGGAAATGACGTCACAACTGGTGATTATCAGTAACATAGCTAGACTTTGGCTTCACATGATTGGTATAATTTTTTGTTATTAGCTCATCTGGCCTGTAAGGCCCGATGGGCTTATGGCATGGCATGGTGTCCGGCGTCCGTCCGTCCGTCCGTCCGTCCATCCGTCCATCCGTCCGTAAACTTTGTGGAATTTCGACTTCTTCTCCAGAACCATAAGGCCTAGAAATCTAAAACTTTGTGTACAGACTCCTTGACTAGTGAGGATTAAAAATTGTAGCTTTGGTGGCCCTGTGACCCCTAATAAGGGCCACAGGGGCCACGCCCTTAAAACCTATTTTCATCTTCTTCTCCAGAACTATGAGGCCTAGAAACCTAAAACTTTGTGTACAGACTCCTTGACTAGTGAGGATTAAAAATTGTAGCTTTGGTGGCCCTGTGACCCCTAATAAGGGCCACAGGGGCCATGCCCTAAAAACCTATTTTCATCTTCTTCTCCAGAACCATGAGGCCTAGAAAGCTGAAACTTTGTGTACAGACTCCTTGACTAGTGAGGATTAAAAATTGTAGCTTTGGTGGCCCTGTGACCCCTAATAAGGGCCACAGGGGCCACGCCCTTAAAACCTATTTTCATCTTCTTCTCATGAACTATGAGGCCTAGAAACCTAAAACTTTGTGTACAGACTCCTTGACTAGTGAGGATTAAAAATTGTAGCTTTGGTGGCCCTGTGACCCCTAATAAGGGCCACAGGGGCCATGCCCTAAAAACCTATTTTCATCTTCTTCTCCAGAACCATGAGGCCTAGAAAGCTGAAACTTTGTGTACAGACCCCTTGACTAGTGAGGATTATAAATTGTAGCTTTGGTGGCCCTGTGACCCTTAATAAGGGCCACAGGGGCCACGTCCTTAAAACCTTTTTCATCTTCTTCTCCAGAACCATGAGGCCTAGAAAGCTGAAACTTTGTGTACAGACTCCTTGACTAGTGAGGATTATAAATTGTAGCTTTGGTGGCCCTGTGACCCCTAATAAGGGCCACAGGGGCCACGCCCTAAAAACCTATTTTGATCTTCTTCCCTAGAACCATGAGGCCTAGAAAGCTGAAACTTTGTGTACAGACTCCTTGACTAGTGAGGATTATAAATTGTAGCTTTGGTGGCCCTGTGACCCTTAATAAGGGCCACAGGGGCCACGCCCTAAAAACCTATTTTCATCTTCTTCTCCAGAACCATGAGGCCTAGAAACCTAAAACTTTGTGTACAGACTCCTTGACTAGTGAGGATTAAAAATTGTAGCTTTGGTGGCCCTGTGACCCCTAATAAGGACTACAGGGGCCACGCCCTAAAAACCTATTTTCATCTTCTTCTCCAGAACCATGAGGCCTAGAAAGCTGAAACTTTGTGTACAGACTCCTTGACTAGTGAGGATTAAAAATTGTAGCTTTGGTGGCCCTGTGACCCCTAATAAGGGCCACAGGGGCCACGCCCTTAAAACCTATTTTCATCTTCTTCTCCAGAACTATGAGGCCTAGAAAGCTGAAACTTTGTGTACAGACCCCTTGACTAGTGAGGATTATAAATTGTAGCTTTGGTGGCCCTGTGACCCCTAATAAGGACTACAAGGGCCACGCCCTAAAAACCTATTTTCATCTTCTTCTCCAGAACCATGAGGCCTAGAAATCTAAAACTTTGTGTACAGACTCCTTGACTGATGAGGATTATGAATTGTAGCTTTGGTGGTCCTGTGACCCCTAATATCTATAAAGCATAATTGATAATGAAGCCTGATGAGCTACAGAGCCAATGGCTCTATTTTTATCCATTATTTTCTAACTGAGTATGTTGGTTATTTAGGCTTTTGTTTTGTAACAAGGTGATATTTTTTAGCAAGCTTTGTGCATTTAGCATTTATATGTTGTATGAGATAAGCTGGTAGCTCTAGTTAAATCTCAAATTATATGTTGTGGACAGTTATGGGTTATGTTTCAAAGCTTCTGTTTCTTGCTTCAGTCACAAATTATTTTATGCTTTTGATGGAATTGCTAAAACAATTTATATTTTACCGTTTGATAATCTACATCATATGGATAAACCACTATGGTTATCTTACCAACTTTCTCATAAGAAAATTTAATATATGTCTGTATGCTGTTAATTCATTTGAGATATTAAGTATTCATTTTAAATTTATGTAAAATACAGCATCTTTGACTGTCAAAAAAAGTAAGAGTAATAAAAGTAATTTTTTCTTATTCGAGCAAATAATATTTGAAAAGAAGTGAAATTTTTTTTATCTGTAATGCATAATTTTAAATCTCATATAACTTCATTTGAGTGAATCTTCACCATCACAACCAATAAGCCAGTTTCATTCCTCTCCTTGCTATTTCCTCACGCTTTCATAGGACGAAAGAACCACATATGGGATATGACGTTAAACCAACTGAACTTCTCTGGTGAGTTTCAACTCAAGGTCAAAGGTCAAAGCCGTTGACGCCTTGTTGATGGAATTATTGGATAAATGCACATTCAGTTACAAATTTATTTTGTAGTTGTGGTTTTGGTTCCTTTCATATTTTGATAATTTTTTGTTTTGAGTTTAATTCGATATGAGATTGGTTGTCTTTAAGACCTGAAAAGGGAAAGTTTGATTATGTTTTGAGTTGACCTCTTGCAATCATATTTGGATTATTTTTTCATTTGACCTCAGGCAGTAACATTTAGAATGCTAAGATTTCAACCTATCAAAATAAAATGATTATGGTACGAGCATACCTCTATCAAAAACATTTCCGATTGTAGGATTTTGACCTCTCCAAAAACAATGTTGGATAGTATGTTTCTGACATCTAGCAATAGGATGTGGGATGATAAGATTTTTACCTCTCTAATGATATTTTAATGGTAAGATTATGATCACCTATAACATAGAATTAAGAATATGAGAATTTGACCACCTCAAGTTGGTTTTGTATGGTAAGGTTTTTGCTTTTGACATATTATTTTAATTAAACAAGATTTGTCATCTCAGGATTAAATTTGGGATTGTTTGCTTTCATGATGCTATTATGATGACTTCCAATTAAATTCATAATTTATTTAGCCTCTCGTGATGATTATTCTGTCCCTTATTTTAACCCGTTGAAATCATGTTTGACCTCTCAGTGACAGTGTTAATTCGCTCTGTTTATGAAATATTATTTGAATAATTCATGGTCATAATTGGACTGGTTTGAATTAAATAAAGATATTGTCCTTGTTTCACTCGTCCAACAATATTTAGCTATCTTGTCTTTTTACAAAAGGTTTACAGTTTTTTGCCATGAACTGTGATACTGATTTGAAAGTGAGGTATGAAAGATCTTAGAAGATATAGTGTTAAGTTTTTAAAGTAAATTTATAAATCATCATTGGATTTTGATTAAAAAGTGATTTTCTTTCTTTCTGCACATTCATGGATGTTGATTTAGTTTGTCTTATTTTTCTGCCGAAGTAATTTTGCTATTTACCTAAATTATTCCCACGAGAGAGTGAACTATGATTCTTTGAATTAGGATTATTGCAAACAAACAGTGCTTCTATGAGACCATTTTTTATTGTAGCATTTATGATCTGTTTGATATTAATCATATCAATTTATTTTAAAGCATACATTTCATGTTTTTATGAGCAAAAAAATAATTCAAGACATCAAGTTACAGTCAATTGTCTTTGTTACAATTGTTTCAATTCCCTTTACAAAATGACCATTTGAATATATAAACCTTGGAATATTCATGCAGTCAGGAAAAAAAGATATTTCGACTGACAAAAAGATAATTATCATCAAAATTTGTTTGTATCACCCATTACTGAGAATTTCTATATTTATCAATTCTGGTAAGTTATTCATTTCAACCCAAATAATTAAAATCCATATGAAACCTATATATTTCAACCAAAACTTTGAAAATCCATTTGAGATAGGTATATTTCAATCGAAACAATGACATTCCAAGTAAAATTTACTTGTTTGCAAAGCATTGATAATTAATTCTGGTAAGATATTCATTTCAACCTAGATGTTGACAATTCATATGAGTCCTATGTATTTCAACCAAAACATTGACCATCCATTTCAGATAGATATATTTCAATAAAAAAACATTGCCATGCCATATGAGATATATAATTAGCCATGCAAATTGTTATTCCTGAAGCCTGGCAGGGCATGAATGATGGTGAGTCCCCTTCTCTCTCAGTTGCCCCCGAAAAGGGGCTTCTCCCCACGGGGCCCCAGCTCCCCTAGGAGGGGACACACAGACAGGCAGACTGGACGCCTGACCGGTGAGTGACCGTCACTCCACTGTCCACCACTCACGGCAATCTGATTAAATTGACCAAGGTCCAGGGATTTAAAGTTTCAAAATATTGATGCTAGCGGGATACAAACTTGTTACATCATGGAGTTTCGCCTCCACACTGTCTGAAAACAGCCCAGTAGATTGCATGTTCTGATGAAAAGCTGCTCGCAAAAGCCGTCAGTGTCAGTGGCTAGGGGCAGGCAACTCCTGTGTATTTTCCATCATCATGATTGCCCAACTCCTGATTTTAAATGGGACCAAGTGACTGGTCCTCTTATGACTTAGGTGTGTCTGCACTGAACAGGTAACAGAGCATGCAAGTAACTGGGCTGGGCAGCATTAATATTTTGAAACTTGTACTCCCCAAAACACTGTCGATGTTAATCAGACTGCCACTCACGGTCGCCAGTGCTTCTGTGTGTGTCTGCTGCTCTGATTATGTTGTCAGTCATTCCATCCATTAGTCCGTCTGCTTTTGACGTCTGCTTGCTTCTGTCTTGCAGCTTTCACTCATACACTTGATAGGATTATTACAGCATAATGCACCTGAAATAACAGTTGAATAACATTTCTTTGATGAAGGGTAAAATTGTTTGAACTTATGTTTTGTTGTAGAGTTTGCTCTTTTGGTTACCTTTCCTTATAAATTGAAATGGTTTTTTTTCCAATCAGGAGAGATCACACAGTGATAGAGGAAGTATATGTATAAATTTCAAATGCAGGTTAAATTGTATTAAATACCTGTTTTGTAGAATTTATTTCATAAAAAATGTCACTAGAAATAAGGTTATCAACAGTTGAAATATTTAAAATATTTGAGGTTTTTTACCAAATATGAGATTGCACATGCTCAGAGTCACTTAAGCTCACTGTGACTTTCTCAGGTACTGGCTGATTAAAGTCTCGTAGTGTGTCGACATCTCTGTACCTGGATTTTATAGTCCAATCAAAAGTCTCCTCACAAAACTTGTGGAGTTAAACTTACATGGCAACCTCCATGTTGTAGTCATTGAATTTTTAGTTTGACTCTCAGTTCCAGTAGATGTGCCACTTTGAATGCAATGGTAATGTTGATCAGATGGATAGGGGAGGTTACTTAAATTGGTCGTGAGAGCTTTTGGGACTTTAGGACTTCAATACTATTGATTCTTATGTTTAAGAAAGGATGAAACCTACCGGTATACAAGAAGGTAGAAGTTATCGACTTTGTGGTAACACATTCCCTGAAGTTAAGAGAGAATTAAGAAACCTTGTACTATCCAATCAGTTACAATATATTTCTAGCCTTTACAAAACGACTCGTGGATAGACATGTATATTGTTTCCTCTTAAAAGGTATTGGAAAAAATCTCAAGAATTGTACCCCTTGCAAAACTGCTTGTTGCAAAAGTTAATGTTGACTGGCAGAACTAAGTAGCTACAGAGGAGGTATTTCAAATCAATGCTTTGCCGATTTTTTGACATAAGCCACCCAGAATATTTGGATCGAATGTAACAGATTTACGGATGTAACGGATGTGAATGATGAACATTAAATAGTAATGTTGTTCTCTTCAAGATTGGTCTCAAGGGGTAAGTATTCTAGAGACAGACCCAAATGGTTACGTTCTGCTCAGTTTAAGATACGCATCATCATCTCTGCATATTTGAATATTCATTTCTAGTTTTTGTGTTAATGAAAACAGCCTTAAAAATCTAGTTCTAAAGACTCTCTACCCTTCAAATTCTGTTCTGTTGTGACCTAACTGCTGTGCATATTTGAAAATTTTATTGCAATATTCATCCATCATTTTGTGTTGCTAAAGAAACACATTCTTAATCTCTGCATATTTAATTACTCATTTCTAGTTTCTGTGTAAATATGAATTGATGATTTCCTCCGTGTCTAGTTATCAGTTCTTTCAGTTCTGTCATAGCTTCTGTTCATATTTAATATTTATTCTTCATCTCTGAGTTATTTACAATTTATGATTGTTTTAAAAATCTAGTAATGGCCTGTTCCATTCCCAATTCTTTAAAAAAATAAAAAATATGGGCATGTTCATGATGTTGAGATTTTTATGATGATATATATTTATGTGATTTTATTATTCGGAAATGATTGTTTCATTGTAACACTAGTCAAAGACTCCCTGGAATATTCTTCTTTAGTTCTGTTCTTCATTGTCTATCATCTGCATATTCAAGATTTTAATTACTTGTTAGAAATTTCTTGGTGAAATGTTTTTCTCAATTATTCAATTTTGTATTGATTACTTCACACTTGAGCTCTTAAGATATACTTTCAATTGCTTTTATGAGATCTAAGTAATCCTGAAATATTTCAGTGTCATGGATATTATAAGTGAAGAAAAAACTTGTTAATACAATTTATTCTTACTCAAATATATGATAATATTTCAAAAAGCCCTCTTATCTTCCAGAGAGATTCTGCTTTTATTTCAGTTGATGGTTATTTTACAAAGAACTTGATTGATTATTATTAAAACTCTGAGCGATTACTAATTGCTTCTGATTCTGATGCATTCATACTAACAGTTCCATGATTTCTGATGATGCAATTGTGTATCGCTTACATTTTGTGTGTATCACATCTTGGTTCAGATCAAAAATGTTTGATTATAGATTTTAGTCAGTCAGTCATTCATTGATCAGGATACTCCATACCAGTATGTTGCCTTTATGTCTTGAAAGTAAGAAAGGTCTTATTTTCTAAATTTAGTTTCAGAGGTTGGGGGGCTTTAAACCCCCACCTTTCAAATTGGTCATAAATGCCTCTGAACCCCCCTTTCCCTTTTTGAAATTCTTGGATCTGCCTATAATAATCAACACAAGTACAAGTTATAGAGTTCAATTTGTTTCTTTTTGTCCATTTTCAAAGGCAAGTTCACAATCATATTTTAATTAAATCAATTAAAAGATTCACATTGTTTTATTGTTTGATAAATCTTGAATACAAATCAATGTTTTGAATTGCTGTTTTGTATTGGTCAAATATTTTTGCACCTTTTCATAAACCTGCACTTTATTTCTGTTTTTTTTTAGCGAAGTTTGATATAAGCTCTGCATGATATTCATACCATATAATGCTTTCATGAAATATAATGGTCAGTATCTTTTTTCATTTAATGTCTAATTTGAAAGGCTCTCATGTCTAAATGTTCATTTTTCAGTTGCGCGGTGTAACTTGATGGTGTTCAGATTTGAGAAATACAATCTTGAGTCCCAAATAATACAACCAGTAGTCATTTTGAATACGAACACTTTCATGTGTAAATTAGAATAAGTAAAGCCTGTCTGTGATTTCGTGGTGATCCCATATGCAAAATTTGATCAAAAGTACAGTTTCATTGCTTAGGTACTGAGTTTATAATATATTTATGTTTGATATTCAGTATACCAATAACTTTATGATAATCACAGAATAGAATTCAAATGATGTGACATCTACTAAATATGTGTAAATTATTTGATATTGTGTCATTAAGCTCAATCCTAAATTAAATCCTTTAAAGGGAATTGCCTTCTCAAAAGACTATTTATGGATTATGGAGTATGAAGAACCTGAATTAAAATTTTCTGCAATTTATCTGCAATTGATTTTTGTTTATCATTTATTAATTATCACTGAAACATACCTCAAATTAATCATTTCCTTAGTTTGGACAACAGTTGTCCCTCTTCAGTCCCCTCCAATTCAAAATATAAAATTTCAGAGGGTAAAATATTGAAATATGTATACGTACTCAACCAAATTAGAATTAGAGATTGGTGTCACCCAATATAACAAAAGTCATCTTATTTTAACATAAATAGGGGATGTAAATTTTAGTTAGGGAAGTAGATTGCATTGGGTATTTTCACCCAACTAGGTATGGTTCTTTTTTGATATTCTGTTTTTGTAAAAGTATCGGTATTTCCTTATGAAAAATATTAGTTTACCATCTATAAGATCCCTTATGAGAATACATGCATAAGTGCTACATCTTTGCTTGATATTTTCTGTGCTGATATTGTTTATTTATGATTGCAGGAAAGTATGGCGTAGCTCCGGTCCCGGGTATGAGTATGCAGCCATCGTATACGACGGACGATATCAAGGTTGTCGGATCTCACGGTGATCGGAACGTCATGTCGAGGGGATGTAGCACCGACTTCTGATTTGATCTACATTGCCTATCTACAATCTATCATGTTGTTTATATATCAATATATCTTGTAATATGTTTCATCAGAATTGTGTCAATTTCGTTGGTGATCCGTTATTGACACTGTTTATTTCAATTAATATAAATTATATGAAGTGTGGTTAATATGTCATCCATATCTTGTATGTTAATCGCATTTGACATTATCATTTTTCATCAAAAATCTGTTGCTGTTATTCTTTTAGAAACTTAATGATTAAAATTTATTCGTATTGGAATTGAAATTTTTAAAAATGGTTTATAAAGTGTTATCGAATCTAGTCACAAATTTCAATATGTGATAAAGGCATCTGAAAATTAAAGGATTTTAATGAACTTCAAATTTATATATATATCAAATGTTACCATTTCCAAAACAGGTACACAATTTTCAATCTCACTGTATTCTCCTAACCTTCATTAATGCTTACCTATTTGTTTGAAATCATTGAACTTAAAGCTAACATTTTCTCAACACTTTTGTCCCAATTTGATTCCAGAAATCATGAATTTGGTTTAAAACACCAAAGAATGTTGTCAAATAGTTGCAATATGTTGGTGTTTATATATATATAAGTTGTGTAAATATGTCAATAAATTCATATATTTGCTGGTTCAAAATATTGCTTCAAAAATCGTAAGTGTACTGTTTGCATATCGGTAAGTGTATTGTGTGTTTTAAACAGAATGTAGATATTGATAGATAATGACATTTTGCTGAAGTTGCTTAGTATTTCAGAAGGCATATCTTTCACAAGACATTATATAACACTTAGACTTTATGTTATTAACTTTGACAGTGTATGACATGATTTTGTAGTGATGAAGTTTATGATCCATGAATATGCTTGTAAAATCTTTTAAATCTATTTCAAATATCATAATCAATTGACTTTACATGTTATAACTACAAAGTTTAAATTACGTCATGTTTTTGCTATATGAAATTGGGAATGAAAATTCCTGTTTTGGACCAAAATATATTCATCTCTTTTGAAAATTGTTGAACATTGATTAAACAGTGTTTTCATCTAAAACTTAATCACTCATTTTCTATTTATGAACAAAAGTTTTTAGCAATATGACATTTAGCATGTGCCATTCTTAAAGATTCTAAGTGGGAAACCTTAATCAGTTGTTGATTATAACACTAACACTAACTTGCAGTCATTTTCGATATAGATTTATTTTTCAGCTTTGCTATTTTGTCATTTAAGATATTTTAGGATATTGTGGAAACATTCCATTTGTATTTAACAATTTACATACACTCATGGAATGTTTAAGGTGTCTACATTTACAGCATGTATCATAGTAGTTACACATGGTTAGGCTCAAAGTCATTTGATACCAGTGTCTATATTCACTACAAAATGGTCTGACATACAGTTGTTGGCAAAAGTAAGTATACCTATTTTGGTTGGTGTATAAGAACCACGTGTATCATAGCTTGCTATACAGAAATTCTTGGGGTTGAACATACTATTGCATCGATGATGATTTCATCTTTGAACTAGTTACAACATTCAGTATACCAATTAGTGGGTTGGTGATTATGAACTTCATATATCTCAGCTTTATATATATACAGCTAGGAACAAAAGTTTGAGCGCCTGTCTAGTTGTGCACAATACTGCTTGTATGACATGGATATCACAAAGGCTATGAAATTAGCTAAAGGAACTATTGGTAGCTAGCAATATGTCAGTGTTTTAGATACTGTTCACAGTGTTAATGTAAGATAATTGTAATATGCAATGAATAGGGAGTTGTAGGAGGGTCTCCAACAGGCTCAACTACAACAAAGCTTCTTTAAGTATACTTAACGGTATTTATGATTTCCGTTGTATAATATGCTTTCATTGATAAAAGATTACAAGTTGGTACAGAAATGAATGAATATCAAATTATCATTCTCATCAAATTGGGAACAAAAAACACAACTTTCATGACATATGAACATGCATGACAATTCAGAATATACATATTATGTATATAATAAATGTTTTCTCAATGTGCTCCTTTTCTTTATTTAAGCAGTATATCTACTGCAATCTTCTGGTCCAATTATATAATCATCAAGCTTCTCAGCACATCAAAACATTTCTGATCGCCTTTACACTTGGTATCAATATATTGGTTGTAGACATTCAAAGTCAGAGCATGGTTTTTTTTGCGCAACTCTTTGTATAGGTTTTAGTGTTGAGAAACTAGATATTTATTTTTTTGGACACTTGTTTTAAAATTTGATGAATATGTTCCTCTTGTCTCCGATGAGACAATGCCTTATCTTAACCCCTTCTCAACTTGCCTTTGTGCAGAAATATTATCTCTGAATTTTATTTTATTTTTGTTCAGTCTTTGTTGCTATAAGGAGCAAATTCTTCAAGAATTTATCGACTTGGGAAAAGTTTAAATTTGACTTGCAGGATCAAAGAGACAAAAACAGTTGTCATATTGATACATTCTTCTTGATTTTGGGTGCAAAATAAAAAAAATTATATTAAAGGGGGTCTAGCTCGTGAAACCTTATTGACCATTGTTAAAGAGAACGTCCAGACGGGTAAGAGGGTCACATGAAACAAACTTGCTACTGGCTTTCTGCTGTAAGCGGTTCGTAACCAAACGATTTGGTCCCTACCGAGCATTTTCGACTCTTTCTGGGCCCTGCTAATAAAACTCTGGAAGTTAAAATTTAAGGGTTGGTGCTGAAAGTTTGAGGGAAATAATAAATGGATGTTGATATGTTTTTAACTTTTTTTTTCTATATTTGGAAGGTGCTCATTCTTAATTGAAAATATTTCTGCATAAAGGCTTTAAGGGAGGTATTTAACATTTTAAGACTTAAAAAAATTACTAGATATTGTGTCATGTCAGTCTGTGTTGCCAGCTATTTATCTATCGCAGCTGTAGAAAATACTGCTCTATATATCATTGTAATAGCTGTTTCATCTCAGTGTTATACCTGTGCCATTGACATTGATTTCCCATTGTGTGAAAGTGTTTATTGTTTATCCATGTCCAGTCTGTAATAGGTAGAAAAACCATAGAAAGAGCAACAGATTGTGATGCTAAGGGAGATAACTCTGAGGTTATTCAAGGGAGGTAATTTTGTTATTTTTTTTCTCCTAAAAGAAACTAATATTGAATGTTATTAATATGCAGATATAACAATCAACTGTTAAAGATAAAAAGTTACGACATTAAATTGGTAATCTCATGTAACTGAGAGTTTTGACATTAGATATTGGCTATCAACTTTCAAAAATTTAAAAATTGAGTTCATGCGGTAAGGCATCATCAAGTATCTTTAGTGTCTCGATAGAAAACCTTCTTAAAGAATGGGCAGATCACTTTTCATGATAAGGGGATTATTTGAATGACATTTAAATTTTCTCACAAATTTTTAGTATCATTTATTTATAACCATTACTGGATAAATGATGCATTTACAAATTATTTTTTTAATTATACCTATTTTCATCTCTTTTGACTTTAAATTCTAACAAATATATGTTTGTGAACAATTTGCCTATATCAGCACTTCCAAAGACGTGCTCATGTGATTGTTTTTTTCCTAAGGTATTATGTATCCCTGTTTTTGTCCTTGTTTCGTGGTAATTTTTAAAACAAGGTTGACATGCATAATTAATGATTGTTTTGCCTACTTCTAAATTGTAAGCTACAAAGTAAAGAGCATTTCTGGGTTATAGTTGAGTCACAAACGACAAACCATTATACAATTTGTTTTAAAATATTTCTTGATTAATTTTATTATGTTAAACTGATGTTTGATGTGTGATTTGAATATTTTACAAATGATTTTAAATGTACCTTTCATAATATGATTTTGATCTCATTTGAAATTGTTGAATGATAATTCCCAATCTATGCGCCATCTGCGAGTAGCAGATGGGGGAAACAGTTTTCAATTTGAATGTAACTGTAAAGTAATAAATCACTGGATTCAATTGAAATTAGTTAATGTGACAGAAGGATTTAAGTGATACAATCTCTGTGAACCAATCAATGTTTTTTATTCAAATCTTCAGGGTCTTTTTAATCAAGGTTAACCTTATTTTCCAACTTTAACATTACACATTACACTAAGGCTACTTTGGCAACTTTTGATCACCTTAGTGCTTTATGAGAGCAGAGTCTAGGCTTCTAATGGAAGAAATTCTCACATTGGTAAAACAACAACTATTTGAAGGCATAAGGTTATCAAGATCTTATTGAATACTTGTATATTGATGGTTGGATCATGATCGATGCCCAACAATTCACAGAAGCATGTTTTGGACCAACTTCCAAACAGGACATAACTAGCACCGTTTCAAGCCCTGCTGCTTTGTGCTCAAATGTCGTTGTAGACAAATTTAGATACAAAGTTAATAACAATAAACTTTGCCTATTACTTCAAAAGGGTCTTTGTTAAATATGATATTGGTTATTCCTATTTATAACAAAACCACTTTACTTCCTCACTTCTGTCATTTGGCATTAAGTAAGATTATTTCTAAGTGTATGAAGTGGATTACATTGTTTGTGAACACAGAGGTACGGCTTTACCAGGTCCTGTCTGTCTATAGTTCAGCCTCACTGTCTGACTCTGTGAATGTGCCCTCCCCAGGGTTGACTGTCTGTGTTGTGTGAAAGAAACACATACCTGTATTTTCTACAGCTTTTGTGAATAAAAAAAATTTGATTTTGATTCGAACTTTGATTGTGATTATTTTGGAATATTGATGGCAGTGAAAGTGACAGGATTTCGATTCAACCTTGTTTTTACAGCAGAGATTGAATCACAAGAACACGAAGCTTTCGGCCATTGGCAAGAGTTTTGTTATAGACATGTTAATTAATCACATTTGGACTCCACTAACATTAAGAGACTCTTTGTGATAGGGCTTGGTTACTGAGAACTATACTCACACACAAAAGAAGCAAAAGAAACACAAGTTTTGCGTTAACATGGGGAAAAACTTAGAACTTTAGATTTATATGAGGTTTTTGTCCATACTGATGACTGACTATGAATGACATCAATAACTTTTGGACAGATTTAATGAGGTTTGAATAAAATCTGAATGAAAAAAAACATTAATGAAAACGCACCATGAAAGTGACAATGTGAACCTGATGCACACATTTCTCATAGATTTGCTCATGCACGCAATGTTACTAGCGTTCAAGGGTTTAAAGCCGTTCAAGGGTTTAAAGCCGTGCCAAAGAAGTTTACCCCTGCACTAACAATTCAACATTGCTAGGTTTATCTGAATGGAAATCTGGAAGCTGAAGTCTGTTCAAGATATTGTGCATCAACAAGTTACTGCTCGTTCCCATGCTGCTTGAGCTACCATTGCCTTCATCCAACGACACAATATCTGCACTTTACCCTAGCCTGCTCTCAGTCCTGACCCGAACCCCATCGAACACCACTTATGGGATGATCTGCAAAGGCGGTTGCATAATGTGAGATCAATTGCAAGTACTGCTGATGACCTTGCACAACTGCTCCCAATGTACAGGGGATGCGTGGTAGTGATTAATGCTTATCGAAGTCACACTAGGTATTGGCTGTCATATTGGTAAGTGCACAGAATCTCTTAAACTGTATACCTTAAGACAAAACTGACCCGGATGGTAAACATTTTATATACTATTGGTTATAAACATAATTTGAACATGATACCTGACTTGTGTTTCCTTTGGTGTGAGTATAAATGCAGAACATCTTCATGGGGAGTGATCAATCTACAAATATGGCCTGCTGAGTCAAGGCACTCGGAAGCACAATGTCTTGAGAGTCCATGCAGATATAAAATTAGTCCTTTAACGGGGTGGGTGCGCCCTTTTATCTTAAACGTACGTAACATTAACTATTAAGTTTTATTGCATTAACAAAATATTTACCATTGGAGAATTTGCTTGTTTTCTAAATCAAGGTTCCCTGCCCTACACTTCAGTTGAAGACTTTAATAATGTATGAGAATCTGACTGTCCATATGTATTTAATATTGAACTCTACTGGAAGGGATGTTTATGGGAAGTTTATGTGTAAACGAAAGATAACGAATTCGTCTTTCCCATTCCATAAGTAATGTTCATTGAAAGGTAAGCATGAAGGCACAAAACACATAAGGAAACGTACATTTGCAATTTGAACAAAATAATATCTTTTCATCTGTGTAAGAATGACTGGGAATGAGATTTCAAAGAATACAACTTTGAATAGAGTAAGTAGAGTAATGATAGCAGGAAGCAATTTCTCAGCATACACTTACACACAGGGGTAGGAATCTCGGATGGGACCCACAATGAAAAATACAATTCTAAAAGCTCTGTTTTTGCACTGCTATGACGTTTAGCTCATCAGGCCTAGAAAGGCCCGTTGGGCTTATGGCATGCCATTGTGTTCGGAGTCGTTAAACTTTATGCATTCTCAGCTTCTTCACCAGAACCAAAAGGTTTAGAAAACTGAAATCGTGTGTACACACTCCTTGACACGTGAGGATTATGATTGGTAGCTTTGGTGGCCCTGTCGTCCCTAGGTGCCCCAGGGGCCCGTGCACGCCGTTGTTCATTTTCTTCTCCAGAGGCAAACGGCTTAGAAAACTTAAATCTTGTGTACAGATTCCTTGAATAGTGCGGATTATAATTTATAGGTTAAGTGACCATGTGATCCCTATATATATGAATAAAATAGGAATAAACAGTCTTTGGGTAAGAATTTCAAATCATTGTCTGATGAAATGCACAAAGAAGTAAAGATATGCTGGAGGTTGACTAAAAGATGCCAAGATAATTTCCCAAATGCGAAAGTCAGAAGGATATTAATGAAGCATGAAGATGAAGATGATGAAGATGTTGGGGAACTGACAAGCCCCACACCTCACGCTCTCCTGTTTACTGTGAAAGACGATAACAGAAGAGACAGCTGGCTTATACTCATTGTTAAAAAAGCATTACAAACAAGTTTTCGTATTGTTGCAAAAGAATTTTCTTCAAGATCAAGGCCAAACAAGAGGTACAGCTAAGGTGTCAAAACCAATAAGAAATAATGTCATAGATTATTTTCATATATACGACATAGTAATAAATCAGGTTTACGTTAGGTAAAGTAAACTTCTTCACTGCAAAATATTGAATATTGGCTCCATATTCTATAAACACAACACATTGACATATTTATATCAATACCACAGGAAATTGAGAATAATTAGATATACTGAATTATGTCATTTGCGTTCCTATCAAAGCAAAACAGTATGTGATTAAGATAACGGATCACACATTCTCAACGATTGGGCATAATTTACAAAAATGACGTCGTCCCGTTAAATAGTTTGTATTCTCGTAAATACAATGTAACTACTTAGCTTAGAGATGTATAAAAAGAAGTATTTTTAGCCCAAAAAATGATCTTTTCACATGCAAATACTTTCAGAGCACCGCTTACATGCGCACTTTCACTTACAAGAATACATGTGCAATAATATTTACAATAAGTAAAATGGAAACGTAAATCAAACCATCAATTAAAAGGCGGTGTCCATTTACATGATCTCAAGAAGTGATGTCTTTTATTTATTGAAGGTAGAGTAGCTCAATCGACCCATTTGTGGTTTTCCTGAAGAATTTACCTTTCAGTTAATCTTTACTTTCCGGGCAGTCGTTATAATCGCTTCACCTCAAAGCTGTAATGGTAACAGGGGAAACAGGGTATAGCTAACTTTATAAAAATGAAAGAAAATAAAATAGAGCCATTAGCTCTGTAGCTCATCAGGCTGTATATTTGATTTTGCTTTAGGGTGTGGCCAATGTGTCCCCCCCCCCCCCTTAGTAGGGGCTACAGGGTCATAAAAACTACACTTATTAATCTTCACTAGTCAAGGAGTCTGTACACTATGTTTCAGCTTTCTAGGCCTTATTGTTCTGGAGAAGAAGATGAAAATAGGTTTAAGGGCTTGGCCTCTGTGGCCCTTATTAGGGGCCACAGGGCCACCAAAGCTACAATTTCTAATCCTCACTAGTCAAGGAGTCTGTACACCAAGTTTAAGCTTCTTGGCCTTATGGTTCTGGAGATGAAGATGAAAATAGGTTTTAAGGGCTTGGCCCCTGTGGCCCTTATTAGCGGTCACAGGGCCACCGAAGCTACAATTTATAATCCTCACTAGTCAAGGAGTCTGTACACAAAGTTTCAGCTTTCTAGGCCTTATTGTTCTGGAGAAGCAGATGAAAATAGGTTTTAAGGGTGTGGCCCCTATGGCCCTTATTAGGGGTCACAGGGCCACCAAAGCTACAATTTATAATCCTCACTAGTCAAGGAGTCTGTATACCAAGTTTCAGCTTTCTAGGCCTTATGGTTCTGGAGAAAAAGATGAAAATAGGTTTTAAGGTTGTGGCCCCTGTGGCCCTTATTAGGGATCAAAGGACCACCAAAGCTACAATTTATAATCTTCACGTGTCAAGGAGTCTGTACACCAAGTTTCAGCTTTCTAGGCCTTATGGTTCTGGAGAAGGAGATGAAAGTAGGTTTTAAGGGTGTGGTCTCTCTGGCCCTTAATAAGGGTCAAAGGGCCACCAAAGCTACAATTTATAATCCCCACTAGTCAAGGAGTCTGTACACCAAGTTTCAGCTTTCTAGGCCTTGTGCTTCTGGAGAAGAAGATGAAAATAGGTTTTTAGGGTGTGGCCCCTGTGACCCTTATTAGGGGTCACAGGGCCACCAAAGCTACAATTATTAATCCTCACTAGTCAAGGAGTCTGTACACAAAGTTTCAGCTTTCTAGGCCTTATGGTTCTGGAGAAGAAGTCGAAATTCCACAAAGTTTACGGACGGACGGATGGACGGACGGACGCCGGACACCATGCCATGCCATAAGCCCATCGGGCCTTACAGGCCAGATGAGCTCAAAATTGAATTCAATAGGAAAATTCAAATTCAGGGTAACATTTTAGTCGTTATAGATTTAACAATTCGACAAAGAATACAATGCATCACTGTGTCCTCTTGAATTTCTTTCCACAAAAAGTACCACGATGGGACTGTGCAATGTCCCATTTCGACCCGTACGTTTGTTGATATTGGATTCCATATACAATGTTTAATTAAAATAAAACCCTGTTTTAAAAACGTTTTATCAAAATTAATATACTTTTGTAACATTGGTTACACTTAATCTCAAGTGTTAAAATAGCCTTCATAAGCTCAAAGGCCTCGAAAAACTATTAAGATGTCTCTTTTTAAAATATTGGTCTCTATTGCATTTAGAGGCAAGTATAATTTGACATAAGCGTTATTTTATAATGTGTGTTTAAGATAAATGTTAAGCCAAAACCAATTTCAACTACCCCATTGCCATACACTGTCCCCTAGTAGATGAATTCGTAGACCAGACCGGTCCGTAGGTTGTCTACGCAAATTACGGTGGATTCGTAGACATAAAAATTAAAACATTTTAAAACAATTTTGTATTATACCAAGTACTGAACGAAACATTTGAATATTAGTTTGAAAAAGTAAAGCACAAGAAATACTTTGAATGTGTTTTGACATATTTTTGTATATGAATGTTCAATAAATCTAATTTGATGGATATTTTGAACATGTAAATAAAATAAGCAAGTTAAATCATATTATATTAACTCTTACGTGTGAAACAAAGCTACAACTACAACAAGCGAAATATCCTGTTTGGGATTATAAATATTTTTGTCATTTTCACATAAATCTAATCAAATTATATATTTTATCATGAATATTTTTTTAACTTTTAAATGTCTAAAACAGAAAGATTGATAAATAAATAAAGATACATTTATATTTGAAAACATTATTTTTAATGAATTGTAACAAGGAATAGTTTGGCGAATTTGCTAGTACGAGATTGTTTTGTGTACGAACTCAATAAATCCCGCACAACACCGTTATGACAATCGGATAGAGTAACCTCCCTTTCATCACAGAACAGCAAACGTGCCTTTGTTGAAATATTATAATATTACTAACTTAAGTTATGGACACTGAATTGATTAGAGGTGTTTTAGCGATGGCATATGATCATGTGATAATTTGAAAACTTGTTCATTCTATTTACAAAGGTAATATTTAAGAAACATGATATTTAATCCATATTGTCCGGTTTTCGATCAATATAAGAGTGTAAAAAATAGAGTAAATATTCATAAAATGATGTTTTTGGTACTATAAAAAAAATTATATTTATTATTTTTGAATTACGTAATTAATTGCAAGCTAAATCATTTCATAATTATGCCCTCAATTAATAATATAAATCATTTTTAGATTTTATAAGTTAAGTTTAACTTAAATTCAGAATTACGAGTACGATCGGGGAACATTATTTAGTATAGGGATTGGGAAAGACATCTTTGCACATTAATTGGAGAACAAAATGTCACAAATTAAAAAAATAATTTGGCACACATTTTCTATGGGTTTCAGAGATCCTTGAAATGGCACAATGTCAAAGATGTCTTTTACAATCCCTGAAAATGTCCTAACACTTCAGTAAGCTTGTAAGAAGATGAGCGGACAGCCACCGAATCAGGAGGATCAGGCCGTGAAGGAGCAGCGGCAGAAGACTCACTACACGCTCAACACCGAGCTCCAGAACATGGCTCGAGAACTGCCCATGTAAGCGTTGTTATTTGTTTTATTACCCATAGGGTTGAAAATAAGTGGTGACATATTTTCAGTATGAGCACATGTGCACGTATCACTTTAGCCACGATTGTTGTAGCGCGATTTTCTGTATATTTACGTTTGTGACTACATAAAACCATTGTCTGTAAAAACAAATGTAGCCATCTGTTTTCGTTTTCGTCTTCGTCGGTCATTTTCTTGATTTTTGAGGGAATATAATTGAATAGAATTGGAAATGAAGGCTTTGTAAAAATGTATAAAATGACATTTACGAAACTCGTGCAAATTTGTGTATAATCCTCGCTCTCGTTTGGTTTATAAAAAAATTCAGACTCATTTCATTAAAGTCATATGACACACTTCATCAGGTAAGAATCTTTATATATTTCACTTCATATACAGGGGTTGACATAAGTCTTGTCACAGTACTAGCCATTCGGACTAAAAAACTAATAACCTTAACACAATTCCAGCTTATCCAAAACATTTAAATGATCTTGCTATGTCACCAGCCCTTTGGACTACCAGTTGAAATATTTCACCTTCCCAACTAGATTTTTACTATTACCAGACAAGTGATAAATTCTAACCCTGATATATAAAAGTACAAAATATTGAACTATTGAGTCATTAGCCTTTGTTTGAACACTTTTGACCATAGTTAATTATTTAGTAGTGTTGGCTTTTGGTCGGCCATATTGATATTTTGCATGACATTAAAAAAGACTGCTGCGGTTGTATACCTGAAACTGTAGATGAACTACGGACCTGTATCACAGTCATAAATCTACAAATTTTTACCTGTTGATTCCAGGGAAACACTGTCACTAAGTTTCGTGAGTCCTAGTGGATATACTATACCTCAGTTTTACTAAATTGCCATTCTGAAAAACTATCATTGACAGTGATCAATCTTGAAATATGACCTGCAGAGTTCAGGGAATTGCTAGCAGAATGTCTTGTGAGTGCTTGCAGCCTTCAATGACTCCTAATTACGATAAAGCAATAGCACCATAAAAAAACTTCAAACCAGGACTCACAGCTTATTATGAGTGCTTTCAAAATTGTTGAAGTATTTGCAGCAGGACTAGGAGGTAAATCTATCACTGCAATGATATGACTGTGACTGCAGGAAGTTCCAGCAGAGGATGCCCTATGACCTGTTGTCTGGTCTGGCCAACGCTCTGCTGGACGGGACGGTGTTTGAGATCGTGAGGAGTCTGGAGGAGGTCCAACACCTGGAGGAGAAGTCGCTCTTCAACCAGCGGTCTAAACTCATCAGCGAACACAAGGGTAATAGAATGAGTTCATTACAGGGTTCATATGGTCGGGAAAATTAAAATAAGGATTCAAGGCCTTGAAAGGTTTTGAAAATTGGCATACATTTATGAAGCCATGGAAAAGTAAATAGGGGACTGCTCAGATTATGAATATCTGCTAGTGTGTGTTATTGCCCTTAATAATTCTTGTATGATGTTCTTGTACTTCCATTGAAGTAATGAATGTGACAATCAGTGTATATGTAGATTTGTTTGTCCGACAGCTCAGCGGCACGAGATGCAGAAGAAGCACAAGGAGATGCTGCAGGAGTGTCACGGCAAGCCCCACAACCTGCCCCTGGTGCAGACTCAGACACAGCGAGAGTGGGAGGTGCGTGTCCTCTCTATTTGTCTGCTAGCAGGCATGTTTTCTGTACTAACTGGATAGCTGTTTCTATTTGTTTATCTCTTATGTTAACAGTCTATGTTTTAGATGACAAAGGATCTAGTCTTCCTCTCTGATGTGAATGGTTAATGTTACAGACGATGACGAAGCGGTGCGAGGAGGAGCAGAAGAAGAAGGAGATGAAGATCATCCTTGACCTTGACCAGAAGGTCATGGATCAGCAGGTCATGTTGGAGAAGGCGGGAGTGCCGGGGTTCTTCGTCACCAACAACCGGCAGGAGATCAGACTGCAGATGTACCTGCTGGAGTTCATTATGAGACTCAGTCGCATGAACTTTACTCCTTGTTGAAATTGTCGATGAAACTTGGTGAGATTTGACTTCAGATTCATCTCAATGAATTTTAGAATATGTGAGAAAAGATGGGAGTTTGAGATCAGACACCAGATACGCCTGCTGGAGTTTATCGTGAGTCACGTGAACTTTACTCCCAGTCATGATGAAAGATGCAAATTTGACGTTTCGTGACTTACCAGTGAGATCAGACTTCAATGTATCTCATTGAGTTTATTATGAGGCTCAGACATTCATAATCAACTGGAGATTGGGGAATTAAATTTGAGGTTGTGTGGCTGAAGAGGATGGTTGGTGAGATAGGACTTCATATTTATCTCAATGAATTGGCGAATATGTGACAAAAGATGGGAGTTGAGGTCAGACTCCAGATGTCCTTGCTGCAGCTTATTATGAGTAACATGAACATTACTCCCAGTAGAGATTTTGCAAGATGAAATCTGAGATTACATGACTAATCAGTGAGATCTGATTTCAATGTATCTCATTTTGTTTGTTATGAGGCTCAGGCATTCAAACCCAACTGGAGGTTTTGGAATTAAGGATGAGGTTGTGGCTTTGGTTGAACAGGCTGTGAGGGACCAACAAACTCTACAGGATCTTGATAGAAGGAGGAAACTCTTCTCTGCCATTTATTTACAGCCTGCTGAGTCTGAGAACTTATGATATGATGTATAATGCTCACACATTATTGTTGGGTAAAGGTGCCCAAATCCTGCCACAATTTTCGTTTTGTGTTGGGGATGAAGGCTGATTAAATGCCAAGACATGCACGGGATAAGGCCTTTGATGTTATCTTAGAGTTTGTCATAAAGCTCAAACTTATAGATTCTGTAATTTTTTGTCATATTTGTGTGTAAGGGATGATGGAAGGCAAACCTGATATTATACGCAAACATAAAAATTTAAACAGATACATTAACAACAGTTCTTCTTTGAAACTCATACAAATGAAATGGACCAGCCTGATTAAAATCAGCCTAGTTCTGTGGAAAAAAAGTTTTTAAATATCAATTCTATCGACAGTGAACTTGATATTTCGATTGGTATCCTCTCCTCTGAGTCAGACTCATAGGTAGCATTTTCTGACATTAACTCAGCTAACCAATCACAAGCTGCCGGCAAAGGTCATCGGTATCAGGTAGGGGCAAGTAACTCCAGTTGACAATGCTTTGAACATGATCATGGCTAGCGGTCCTACAATGTGATTGGTCCAGCAACGACTGGGTTTTAGCTGCAAAAACTGGTAAAAAACATGCGAGGTACGGGAGTGTGGTCAGACATAGTGTAGAGGATTTCTGTAGAGTTAATGTTTTGAACTAGGCCGATTTAAATCAGACTGAAAATGTACTCCCTGTTTGGGGGGCAGTGTAGTACATATATTACGTTTTGTTCTCAGTCACTTTTTCTCTTTCAAGTGGCACCTGTCACTAGTTGAGAGATAAATAAATTCACACAAAACAACAAAATATTCCGTTTCTGTGGTCAGAAATGTTGTGATTAAAATCCAAAATTGACTTGAGCGGTTTCTTGAAACATCTTACCATTGCAACATAGTTACCTAGCAACGGCTATTAAGTCACTGTACACGGACCCTTTTTCGTGATATTTTCACAGAGTTGAAAAACTGATATCAAACTCGGTGGCAAGAAAACTTTTCTTCAACTGAGTATACTCAGTCTCTCACTGCTAAGTATATACTCTTCACCAAACACATAGCAACAAGTGATAACAGAAATATAATTGTGATTTTATGAATTTATTCTGCAAAAGCAAATATAAGCAAGAAAGATTGCATCTTGCACAACATTTGAGATAATCCAATTTGTGCCCATTGTTGAATTAGAGTGTAATTTTAGATGTATATAGAGTGCTTTAACAGTTGTGCATTTCATTCAATTAAAACACTTACCGGTAAGCCACTACAAAGTATAACCGGGTATCTCCGTTCAGGCTTTTTGGGGTTAAGATAAGATAAGATAAGATTAGATAAAGCTTTATTATCCCGAGGGAATTAGTTTTACACGGTTGAACAAGTCATATAGAACACGCATACACAAACACAAACAACAAAGACAAATAAACTCATAAACATGTAAATGGTCACTAAAACAGCTGGCAGAAGCGAACAAATAAAACCATAAATATGTATTAAAATACTTCATTTAAAACACTGATGCTTGCTGGTATGAAAGTTTGCTTTGAATATTGGCATGCGCAGTCGACGGCCAGAAATTCAGGAAATAGGACATGAGTACTGTCATTTAAAATTTTTCGTGCTTTCTTTTCAATTTGCTGCTTATAAATAGTGCCAATGTCTTGCATTTTAAGTCCAATAACTTTACTTGCTATGTTAACAATATTGGAAAGTTTACATCGATTTCGAACAGACAGGCCCCCATACCAGCAATGAACATTGAAGACTAAGATACTTTGAATAAAAGATTTGTAAAATAGAGAAAGTATGGTTGTGTCAATCTTAAAATAGCGTAAACGACGTAACAATTAAAGCCGCTGTAACCCTTTCTTGTATATGTTTTTAATATTGCTGTTCCAAGTGACTTTTGAATCAATAACTCTGCCAAGATATTTATATTCTTCAACTTTCTCAATATTTTCGTTATCAATAGTAATCAGCAGCAGTTTACTTTTATTTTTCCGGAAATCAATGACCATGTCATTTGTTTTCTTTACATTTAATTTACTAACTTGCAAAGGTGTTTGAAAATATTTTTATTTTTATTTTCCATTAAAGGGGCAGTAGCACGTTTTTTGATAATTTTATATTTTAAATTTTTTAGTGATTGTAAGTTAATTGTAAGTTAATGTTAAATGTATTATTTTGACAGTGTCAAAAATGTCATTACACAAGTCAATCATCCATAGTCGGAGGACAAAGTATGAAGATTCACATAAAATACATAGGCCGCCATTTTTGTGTGAACACCTTTAATTCATTTTGTGTAAGAAAAAGAAATTGCATGGCTAAACTTTATGTTAAATATTTGAATTATTACTGCTCCATTTAGTTTAAATACATTGTCTTTCAATTGGAACCATTCATTTTCATTTTCGTGACATCACCTTATATTCCCCCTAAAAACGTGCTACTGCCCCTTTAAGGAATAGGTAAGAATGTTGACAAAATCAGGTTTTAAAAAACCCCATATAAAATTACCTGATTGACATAATTCACCACAGTCAAGTTAAAAAGTGATGAGAATTTGTTTTCATGGTCTGAAACATATGTAGGCAAAATCATTCCCAGATATGAATAAAATATAAATAACATAATATATTGCACACTATGGATTATTTTTGTGAAAATGTGTAAATTGTGTCATAAGGTAGAGAAGAGTAAAATTTAAAAAGTTCATGCTCATAAAATACATCTACATTTTGTAAACAAAACAAAACAATTTGAGATGTGAGTGTCAATCAAGCAGAGTGACAAATGTTCAACTTCGGAAGTTTATAATTTGTGGACATTTTGCTTAAAAACCTTGTGATAAAACAAAGACTTGAACATTTGTAAACAACAGTGTACACATAATAAAAAAAATAATAAAATGAGATTTGTCCCTCAGAGAGAACCTGTACTAGTTCTACATATATAGCCTATATATTGTGATATCACAAAGACATGACATGTCAAGCAATCTAGAACCAATATTCACTGAAATTATATTTCGCACAACTATTGTCAACACTTGAACACTATTGATTCAGAGCTCTAGGACATTGCGTGTCTGTCATGGGGCTCCATAAAGTTGATCTGTGGGCCGACTGGAACTATTCCAAAGGGATTCACCGACTTGTGGCTTTTCTGGAACAAAACAAACACAAACAGTATAAAAAAGGATGGCTGGAATTAATGATTGGTGTTAACATTTCTCATCCCACTTGACGATATGAGGTGTATAAAATATTGTTCTTGGTGATATGCAACTTTACAAAGGGATATCCAACCTGCTGCCATCTTGATTTTTCCAATTTCAACCGGGATGGAATTCATTGAGGAGAGCATCATTCATGAAAATAACTTTCTTGTTAAATGTCACTTGTCCTTGTCCTACCAATGCACTGACACAGCACAATAGTGCTCAAAAGGTAGACAGCAAATCTATGACAGATGAAATATTTTTTATGAAATAATTTTTATCAAATATTTGAAACAATCTGCGTTGCATAGATATAGTCATATTGTCTCTGCAATTTTTTTTTTCATCAAGGACAATATCAAACAAAAGCAATATCCTTGATGCAAACTTAGTTGTGAGAAGAAGGCTCTTTTCTATATTTATCTGCCAACAGAATAGTTAATAGAGAAATTATTTCCACTAGAAAGTGTGCCATGTAAATTTGCCTGGGAAGCCAATGCAAAAATTCCTATCACAAAAGTCACAAAAATATAATTTGTCCTCACATAATAGTGTTTGGTGATGTGCTCAAAATCAACAGTATCAGTGACCCCCGGCATCTGGTAGATATCACGTAGGAAGCCCCAGAGAGCTGGGTAGTTGATGATGAGACGACGGTTACACTTGAAGTGGGTGTGGTACACGTGGTCAAAGCGCACCAGGGTAGTGAACAGACGGATATCGGCCTCCGTCAGACGACTTCCTGTTAGGTAACGTTTGGTCAACAGGATTTCTTCTGCCTGCAAGA
Source organism: Steromphala cineraria (assembly GCA_916613615.1). Classification (NCBI taxonomy): domain Eukaryota; kingdom Metazoa; phylum Mollusca; class Gastropoda; order Trochida; family Trochidae; genus Steromphala; species Steromphala cineraria. Next base: position 28,376,995 of record OU744725.1, read on the forward strand.
AAACAGTGGAGTTTTTGTCAAAGATTACCATAAACATAGTATTGGAAACAAATTTACTTGAGTGGGCACTTATCAAAATTATTGGAATGACGACAGAAAAATAAAGACTACTCAAGTGAAACTATATTTAGGTTGTCTTTGATAACTGTTATAGGCGTTCAAAACATACTGAAAAATTCCTTCTAGAAAATAAATTTTTTTGCCCCTTAGTGTATGTTGAACTTCATAATTTTAATACCGCTTTTACATGGGCGGTTATTAGACCTAATTACAAAACCTTTAGGGGAGCGCTTATTTGAGCAGGGCGCTTATTAGGTCGAATATGGTATTTCATCATTTACAAATAGAAATCATATATCACAAGATATTGATTTTTTGAAATTTTGTTCCAAAAGGTATTCAAATATAATATTGCTTTGAAAAATCGCCTACTTTGAATATCACAGCAGAATAAAACTTAAAATAATTTACTGCCAGGCCAATCAATATTCAAGGATTTACATTATGTGGCTACTCATGAGAGTCCCATATGGATCATCGAAGGATTTCTTTCGACTTTGGTGATTATATCTATCGCACTTATGGTCTAGAACTTAACTGGAGTTTATTGATAATATATTTAACGATTAACTTTTAAACTTTGATATAATTTGGACTTTGGATAAAGAATTTATGGAAAAAAAATTCTTCACAATAATGAAACACTTTTGAATTTCTTTGACTTCTGTTTTTTCATATACATCATGAGAATCTAAACTTGTTGAATGCCGGCCAAGACAAGGCATCTTTTGTCATAAGTCCCCCTAAGGCACCCTAAGCCAAGAGTAATAACATTGAGTTTGTCACACGGTAAGTCAAAAGGCCAGCTTTTTGCAAATGAGACTATATTAAATAATCAAGGACTTATTTTGGTAATGCTGCATCGTTATGGTAACTCGTTACCTTATCCAGGCCATCAAACAAGCCTTTAGCCGCCTCGTCATAGGCTTCCTGGGATTGTGCGAAGCCGCATCGGTACACGCCATTATTGATCTGCCTGCAAGAGAGTTGACTGACCGAATGATCTATTTTCTTACGTAACTCACTGAGTTGAAGGCAATGGGCTACTTGGTGTAAGATTTAAAGGTTGAATTTATTATGGTGTGCACACATTGTAAATCAAGAATCAGAAGATGACACATCAAACAAGTCAATAATATATCAGAAATTACGTACCCGTAAAACTGCAAAAATACAAAAATAAAGAAGTTGAAAAAAGCCTCTAAAGGGAGATATGCAAATGTTAATGATCCAAAATACTGCCAAATGATGAAAATCTGCTACAGAAAACAAATGCTAAATTCAGCTTCTATTGAAAATGCTAAAAACAAAAATCATAAAAAGTTGAAAATTCCAAAACGGCAAAAGGCACATCTACACATGATAATTAATGCACAGGTCAAGTTTCATTGAGCTATGTCTTACAGGTCGAAAGTATGGACAGACCAGAGGGTTGATGGATAGACAGACAGACAGACAGACAGACTGGGTGATGGATATACCCAAATGTATTAAATACCAATGGTATAAAAAACATTTAGTGTCTTTTAAGTCAAGTGTTTTCATGCAGTTTTTTTTTATGTCATTACAGATTACATTAGTCTATATCATTGTCATTCTTTGTTATAACAAGCCCTCATTAGTTGATAAGTTACAACCTTCAAAGGGTCTCTGAAAGGACTATAAGGTTCAGCTGGAGTACGCTAGAGAGCAGGCACAGCAAGATAGGAAATGCTGCATGATTTTTATTGTGTAACACATGCCTTGCCTTTCATCATGAAGATGTTTATTAGTCATAACTACGAATAATTGTTTATTGTCAGTTTTGTGCTTTAAAAAATTCCAAAAAATCTTGATTTACCTCATAGGCCATAAAATGGCTGTTATATTTATGCAACTTGTTACCGGTACCTAAAACTATCTTGGGTGTTCAACTTTGAAAAACAAATTCCAGTATGTAAAGGGATAAAGATCTTTAAAAAAAACCATTGTAAATCCTTTTTGGAAACAGAAAAAATACTTCATACCAGCATCACAAATATTTATTTAAAAACTTTAAATATTTAAAAAATAGTAGGAATATTCTTACATGTAAAAAAATATAATTATCCTTATAATGAGCTATCTGAAAACATTCACCAGGCAATGTGAAACCAACGTGACTAACGTTGCTATTTTAGTAGCCTATGACCCAACTGTGAGATACACATCTATTTCCACTCAGATGTTCTACATCCCGTTACCTTATGGAACTAAAATCACCTACTTAGCCCTGTCCCATCCTCTACAGTTATTGGAGGAATCTACTTGATCTAAGGGAAGGTAGATTACTTTCAAATAATTAATAGCACCATACATTGAAAAAAGAATTATGAATTCCCCAAACTTAACACATTTTTCACTTCAATTACTGATAAAATCTTCATTGTACCACTTAAAACTCAAAACAATTAAATATATTCAGAAACATCTAACTTCTCACCCCTAATAGTAAATGGACTCATGCCACAACCCCTTGTATAAACAATGGATGCAGCCTAAAGTGGCCAGTCTGTGAACCTGAGGCAATGGCCTCAAAACAGGATGAGTCCATATCATGTAATGAGGGCAGTCTGGGTTACAGTAGGACTTGTGTACTGTAAGGGAATGCTTGCACTTATAAAGTGTGCTTGACCCAGGTCATGTGGCTCCCCTGCACTAAAGCCTGACCTAGTTGCACTGAAATGGTCACTTCAGCTGGACCAGTCTATTCTGGCCGGACAAACAAGTTGGACTGACCCAGCAATGATCCATATTGTTGACTTTGAGTGTGACATTGATGTGTTATGAAATCAACTACAGTGCGACCTTTAAAGTTATTTAACAGTGCGGACAAACTGACTTCTATAACATACAATTAATGTCATGCTGTTTTTGTTATGTAAATTTGTTGTTGATCATGTTAACAAATTTTTTTTTTTAGATTTTATAAAATGATTGTAGTTGAACTGAGTTTGTGATGAACTGTTAAAATGAAAATAAGTTTTTCCAATATGGTTTAATGTCATAAAAAGAAATTTACCCTGGGTTTTTTTCAAGGCTTTATTTTAAATATTTATTTCAATTAAAAAAAAAATTCAACATGAAATCATTGTATAAACTTGACTTCAATTATCATGTTACATTATCTATCTGAAATTAATTATGGGTTTGTACATTATCAAAGAAATGATAGTTTAAAGTCTGGATCATATTGAGCTGGAAATGTGGAAAATGAAGATTTTAGCAATTTACAAAATAAATCTAGTTTGATAATTTTGCTTAATTTTCTAGGTTATTTTGGTGCCAGTTTTAGTGTTTTAAATATTTTCCTTGTCATAAAAAGCTTTCTCAACACTATTTTATTGGAATTGTGATATCATTTATATACAAAAAATAATCCTTGAATTTGAACTCTATGAAGAGATCTAAAACTATCTTAAAAATTAAAGTAACACACTGTGATCTAATTTAGGTATTTTAATTACAAATGGCATGAACAGTTGTTTTATCAAGCCTGGATTTCAAATGTTTGTTAATGGCAGAGGCTTTGATGTAAGTCTACATTGGTGATATGATATTATATTCAGATTCTTTTTAAAGAGTATGTAAGCAGACAACACAACTTGATGGAAGAATTCTGTTAATTAAGACCTCTTATCTCGACTTGCACAGCAATGTGGGCTTACCATTGGTCATACCGGACTAATCATCACATGTAGTTGTGCCTTTTGGGGTTTTCAACTTTATGGAAATTATTTTCTTGTGGTTCCCATGGAAACGCAACTTAGAAATGTGTTTCCGGAGCAGAACTCAAAAACAGTTTGGCCTAGCTTAATGAAACATGGTATATTGACTAATCATCGCATGTAGTTGTGCCTTTCGGGGTTTTCAACTTTCTGGAAATTTTCTATTTCTGCGGTTTCCATGGAAACGCAACTTAGAAATGTGTTTCCAAAGCAGAACTTGAAAACAATTGGGCCTAGCTTAATGAAACTTGGTATGTTGACTGATCATCGCATGTAGTTGTGCCTTTTGGGGTTTTCAACTTTTTTTATTTTTTTATTTTTCCAGTTTCCATGAAACGCAACTCAGAATGGCGTTTCCAGAGCAGAATTTGAAAACCATCAGGGCTAATGTAATGAAACTGTTTACAAATGTGCCTTTTGGTGTTTTCAAATTTTAGGGAGTTTAAACTCAATGACATTCTTCATTCCAACATTACCAATACTTTCTAAACTGTGTCTCGTGAAGGAATGAAGAAGTTTTAATCAAACAGCATATTCAATCGTACAGGATGGTTGTTTTCTTCTCTCTGCACATCGAGGAACTTGATGATGGCATAACATAAGCATTTATTTATTAAAAAGGCCTTGCTATGGTTTTTCATAGTCTTATGTTGGTTATTAAAAGTCAAACAAATCTAGCTGCATGTATGAATACAACATTATTCACACAATGTGTTTTTCTTCTTTAGCAAATAAATTTATCTGAAAAAAGACAAATGAAACAATGGTTTCTTTAAATTGACAATTTCATAAACTGAATTTTAGTAAAGCTTGCATACTATTATTATTATTCCAATACAGAGACATGGGTGAGTCCATTTCCAAGAAATTGTGTTCCCTGGAAAGGTCCATTATAGTCAAGCCCTTGTCCAACATTCATGTCAGACAATCCCTCTGGCAAATATTACATCCTTAATGTCACCCCGACCTCACCTCTTTCGCTCACTTCACCGACAAACCTTATTAAATTCTTCCTGTTCTATAAATTGGACTCCTAACCTGTCACCCCTTTATCTTAAATGGTCTAACCCGGGCTGTGTTCCTTTTTTTCAAATGGGTATGTTCCTTCCTTCAACCCCCTTTTTGAGATTGAACTCTTCCAACATGACCATCCTACATAATTTCTTGCCAAGAAAAAGTAACTCATTTATAGATAGAAATGTTTTTGAGGAATATAGACACAGAAACTGTTTTCTGTTTTGAATATGCATGGTTTCAGATTTAAAATTCTTTGTTTAATTTGAAAGATAATTATTTTTTTTAAATTTGAAAAATCTCCACAGCCATCTTTAGATCTGAATAAAAAAGTTGAAATTTATCTGTTGATGTTTTGAATATAGAGAATACTAAACGACGTCCCGTTTCATAACATATTTATGTAACGAGTGAATGGGTTGGTATTTAACGAGCGAAAGCGAGTTAAATACCTATACCATTCACGAGTTTCATAAAAATGTTATGAAACGGGACCGAGTTTAGTATTTTATTTATTTCTTGCTTAATAACATCGTAAAAATACAGGGAAAGTCGCAAACATGACTGTCACGGCCGGCCCGCTGACATTATGACGTCATACTTAACAATTGTGACGTCATCATAACGTCACGTCATTCGGTCAGCGCGCGATGTTATGACACATAGTGTAATAACATGGTGGATTTATTAAACAGCAATATCTTCAAAGGGAGAGTAATAAAATAATTTTCCCACATCTATCAAGGGGTTATTGATTTGTAAAATTGACATCTTATAAAACATAAACAGTTCACATATAATAATCACAACACCAAACCAATTTGCTAATAATAAAAAACACTTTCCGGTTACACTTAAAGGGGCAGTAGCACATTTTATCTTAAATACTTACTTCCACCAATTCAGAAATCCATTGAAAACCTGACTTCAGTAAAATAAATGTACATATATTAGAAATAATTTTAAATAATCTGTTTTAACGGCAAAATCATGGGGAAACAAATTTTACATGCTTTAATCTTATACTTTATAACAAGAATACTTACGGGTAAACCCATGCATTGATTGAATCAATATCAGCTCGAAGATTTTCAGGATAAAGATCAAGTTGTTTTTGCTCTGGTGTTGCACAAAATTCATTGAACTCTGAATTTAACATTCGAAGGATTTCGCTGGATTCATTGTTGACGACGGTGTTTTGTTTCTTATCCCACAAAACAGGAACTGTTACTTTACCAGTGTATTCTGGAGAAAAACAACACTGACTTAAAGCAATTATTTTACAGGGAAAACCATTTTCAAAATATTGAGCTATCAAGAATCGTACATGTTCTGTCAGAGAGCTTCCCCTTCACAAGGTCTGAGTACAGCCTTTCTTCTAGCATGTTGCTGTAACCAGTTTAGAGCCAAAAAACTTGTCATCAGTGATCCGATGACATTGTCGTATTTAAGTGTTTGTGGTGTTCATGTATAGCAAATGGTACACTGGAGTTACCTTCCCCTAGCTAATGATTACAGAAAGCTTTTGCCGGAGTCCTTGCTTTTGATTAGAGGAGCTCATGACAGATCATTCAACAAATTGTGGGTGTAGTCAGACAGACTGAGCAGATTTATTTTGAACCTTGAGAGAGTTGATAAATTACAATTATTTTCTTGAAGCATGATCAATTTTAATCAGACTGAATTAGAAGTAAGAATACACAACATTTAAACAAAAGCAAAGATTAGCACCGTTCTCTGAAATGCCAAATGACAACAAATGATCATTCTTTGACGTTAAAAAGTCAATTTTTACGAGCATTCCTATTTCTCCTAAAAATGCCCCCTTCCCTTAATCCTTACTTAAAAAGGGTCAAATACAAATCTCACAACCCTTCTTATCCCCCTACCTCCATTTTTAATAGGTGAAATTCCTGGCAATCACCAAGTTGTATATCAACTTTCAAGCGATACTGGTAGTAATATTTTTGCCAAAATATGTGAAATATATAACATAAAGATCATTTAACAATTGTCATTTATTCAAATTTGCGGGTTTTTTTTGCATTCAACATTAGTTTGGTGTTATATGTTGTATCTGGGTGACATATTGTATCTGCTTAAGAAGAGGTTGTGATTTTATGGTGCTTCAGTGACATCTGTATTTGTGCTGATTAACATTTTACTGAAGTCCTAAAATTTCCAAAATCTGATACACTAAAGTTATTCTCTTGAATAAAGGAAATTTAGTACAATCATTGGTGTCCCAATGGTGAACATTCAATCCTAACCACATCATTAACTAATGATTATATAGATGCAGATAAAAAATGTTTCAGGTATAAAACAATTACAGAAATGGATGAGAATAAAGTTTTTTGTTCAGGGGGTAATATGGCAATGTTTTTAATTAAGGGAGATTTCAAGTACCATTTTTTTCCTCCAAATTTGACGAAATCATGTGAGGAATTCAAAGTCAACTTACTACGTTAAATATTTTCGCCAAAACAAGTTTTAACTTTTCACCAACCTGGATCAGCCTTCACATAGACTTCTCTGAGAAACTTGCTGCCAGTAACAGTGTCTGCTTCACATTTTGGCTTCTGTAAGTTAAACAGAGACCTGTAAACATAATATATTTTTGAAAAATGAATTTGACCTACAAAATCAGGCCATGTTTCCAAAACAATTATCATTTGAAACAAAAGATGTAAAATGACAATTATTACCTTTTCATATTTGTAATACGACTCATGTTCATCATTTCTAATACTTTGAGCATAACAATCTTCATCATTACCTCATCTGTGAACTTCCAACCTCTCTCATCAAGTATCCAATCAACAACAGTGTAGTTGATGATTTTCTCCAACCCTTTCAGTTTGCGGACCATCAATGCTCTATGGGCCCATGGACAGGCCAGTGATACGTACAGGTGATAGCGGTTAGCCTCTGCCTTAAAACCACTTGACCCATCAGCTGAAACATGGAATTTTATAACCTTATCAGTATGAATATTCTTAATTTATACTAAGATTAGCGATGAAATACTGGGTTTTATTGATGAAACAGGCAACAGTGACAACATATCATATTTTCACTGTGGAGTAAATATATATTGTAAAAATGATTTGAAAAATTAAAAAAGAAATCACAAAAAAATATTAATATTTTTTCTTTGATCAGTGATGATATATGATATCGTCATTGGTCAGATGCCGGAACTACTTTCAGCTATGTGAACAAATGGGGGTACCTTTCCTACTTTAAAGTCATCTTAATTGCATATTTCTTCTCAGATTTGCCTCTCATGCTTGAAGAAGCTTATTCTAATCCCTCCTAACAAGTAGTGTCGCCCGAGTTTCTGTTATTTCATCAACTGTTTATTTACATGCTTTGATCATTCAAGGTTACATAAAAAGACAATCAGGGGTCTGTTGGACAATCATAACTTTGAGGAAGCATGATGATCATCATCTTCCTAAGCAGAGCCTAAAAGGCCAGTTTCCAAACTGTCATTTTATGCCTTGCTGCAGAGACTTTATTTTTCTGTGCTGCTATAGTGCCCCTACAGACTAGAGAGCAAGCACAGAAAACTCAAGGCTATGCAGCAAGGCATAAAACTGACAGTTTGGAAACTGGCCTTTTAGGCTCTGCGTAGGAAGCATGATGATCATTAGCACAATGTAATGCGAACATGTCAATATCAAAAGTAGCTAATGTTTAGCTATACAGCCAGTAGGAAACTGGGGCTAGATGATCATGAACATTTGCCTTGGGTGATGATTAGTTTGAAAGACCAGTATTTGACCTGTATTTAATTTTTGTTACATATGATATCTTTGCATTCAATTTTAACAATTTTTATTGTCTATCTCCGTAAACATTGAAAGATGTTATCATTAGACCAATTTAGATATGATATGATAAAAGCATAATATAATCAAAAGCTGACATTAAATAAGACCATGTGTATTTGATATTCTGACTGGGTTCATAAATCAACACCAGTTTCCATGGTTACAAATAATTGTTAGGAATTATTATTCTGGGCATAAGTTGATTAATATTCAGATATATTTGATTTAGCAGAATGATATTGTTATGGTGAAGGGGTAACATAATTGAATAGAAATAAATAAAACTATCTAAAATTATCGCAATTACATTATGTAAATTTGTTAGTTGTTAAAGTTGATATTACAAATTTATAACACCTAGATCATTTTTCTATTTAAATTTGATTATTTACCTTATTTACTTATATCTATCATTATTAAAAGTGTTTTTCCAAATAAATATAAATTCTAAAACTACAAGTTCGGGAGTAGATCAAAGTAATTTTAAAATGATAGATATTATAAACTATAAAGGGTAATGGAAACGTTTAATTCGGATGATGTTTTTTTTAGAAAACAGCCAAGTCACGATGTTTAAAGCTTTCTATTTTTATAGCAGCCCAGTGAGTATGCTAATGAATGTCCAGCCTAGTTTTGGCCATGCATCACAAAACACGACCTTTGTGACCGTTTGTCACCTTTCGCGAACAAAATGACCTACTAATAAGGCGATATCCTAACAAATATAATTTAGAAATGTAAACACAATGCGTGCATATTTAAAAAGTGTGTCAATTTTTACCCGTCACAAAATTCCGGAAAACCGAATCCTTTCTTATAAACTCCCCCTTTTTAGAAATGGAGGTTGTCCAAGTTGTGCCAATTTTTTCGGAACTTGCCATGACTTCTCTCTCCAGTGGCTATCAGCTGAGTGAAAGAGAGTAAACAAAATCGGAAAGACACGAAATTTTCCGATCCTTTCCGAGTGACAATGAATGAAGCGCTTCTATAATCTCTATCTGCTCGATATCATTTGATGATAAAGAGCTCTTGCTAACTTTTGAGTATATTTCAATATCGCATAGGTGTGAAATATGTGATTTGATAAGATAAGATAAGATAAGATAATGTCTTTATTGTCCCAAGGGAAATTTATTTTACATCATATATACTGTACAGTTCTCCAGTTACAAACAAAGCAAACTAAATGTACATGATAATATTATTATGCATAAGATTTGTCTAAATAAACATGAACACATCCGATTTAGTCACACTCACATTCACTTGACTAAAACAGAAATATGAGATTAATCAATAAACTGCTCATTGTAGGAACGAACACTGTTTGGAATAAAAGAGTAGCGAAACCTGTTTGTTCTCCCAGTCGGCATGCGCAGGCTGCGTCCTGAAGGTAGCCAAGAATATTCCGAAAAAAAGAATATGTGATTGGTCACTTAAAATTTTATTTGTTTTCTTGGAAATTTGCTGCTCATAAAAATCGCCGATACTTTCAATTGGAAGTCCAATAATTTTTGAAGCTGTTTTAACAATTTTTGAGAGTTTGTTTTTATTCTGAACAGACAGATTTCCGTACCAGCTCAAGAAATTAAAGGTCAAGATACTTTGAATAAATGTTCTGTAAAATAACCTCAATATAGTTTGATCTATTTTAAAATGTCTCAATCTCCACAAAAAATGCAAGCGTTGCTGTCCTTTCTTATAAATTTTGTCAGTATTTTCGTTCCAAGAAAGTTTTGAATCCAAGACAGTACCCAAATATTTGTATTCTGTTACTCTTTCTATTTCACCATCATCTATAGTCACAGCATTTAATGTAGACTTCTTTTTCCTAAAATCTATGACCATTTCTTTGGTTTTCTGCACATTCAAAAACAAAAAGTTTGATTTACACCAATCTACAAATTTTGAAATTTCAGTTCTGTAACACAGTTCAGATTCTCTAATCAGGCCAACCAATGCTGCATCATCGGCAAATTTGATTGTCATACATGTTTTTGCATTGGATACGCAATCATTGGTATACAATATAAACAAAATCGGTGAAATAACGCAACTTTGTGGAGCGCCAGTGGATGTATTTACAGTTGAAGACTGCACTTGGTTAACCCTAACAAATTGTTGTCTATTAACTAGAAATGAGTTGATCCATCTAATGATATTAGAATTTACATTCATTTTACAAAGTTTGTCAGTAAGTAGATGAGGCTGAATAGTATTGAAAGCAGATGAAAAATCAACAAACATAATTCTTACATATGTACCATAGCTTTCTAAATGCTGATAGATATTTGTAGTAGCCTATAAATATAATTCTTCACATAAATATTTTAACAAGCACTGCTTCGTTTCTAGTGAAGTAGGAAATCAATTTGTGGCACCGACAAAATGCAAAGATAACAAATGGATAACTTTGAGAAATATTCACCTAAAGTTGAAATGAACAAAAGAATACATCTACAAGCTTAGATTCGTACATGAAGTTCGTGGTTTTATGACGTCATAGAAAAAACAATGTGAATGACGTCATAATTGTAAACGTCATACTTACACTTGGCCGTTGGACAACCCCATCCTTTGACCAGTCTGAGTGACAGCAGAAGGTAATCAATCACTTGTAGTACTTTTTTACGTTTCATTCTAAAACATTGCAACACATTTTACTATTCAGAATCTGGCTTTAAAAGATATGGCTTTAATAGTTAAATGTTTTTGTGAAATGTGTGGAAAAAATAATCTATTGTAAAATTGAATCAAGTCGCAAATTGACAAAATATTAATGAATTATTGTTTTTGCCGTTATGAATTTCAAGATATGAAATCATAATTATTTTATAAGGTTTGCAACCATGACAGCAGTTGTACCGATTCCCCCTGTAACAACCCAACCTGCGGTGAGTTTGGATATTTTTATAACGTTACTGTCTTTTCATTTATTTGTCGTTTTTGTCATTCATAGACATTTCTGTGGTGTAAACCTACAAACCTTTTAGATATGAGGAAAAAAACTCTGTCAGCGAGAAAGCTTAGGTTTTGATTGGCAATGTTAAATAATTATCAAAGTTTGATTTCTTTTGGCAAAGATTGTTGAAGTATTCAAACAACTACGTATCTAATGCCATATTCCTGTAGGTTGGCCAAGGCAGGCTAAATTCTATCAATATTACACTGTTTTGTGTTTTACAGTAGGATCAATATTAACGTTTTCACATTCGGTATGTGAGAGGCAAACTATTTGATGATGAATAATGTGGTCAGTTGATGATTACAAGTCTTCTAATAATGTTGCCAGTCATCAGTAATTTGTCGCTCTTTTGTGCTCCTGGCCAACATTTTATTCTTTCAAATCTTTAAAAAAAAAACACAAATCACTTCAAAATTGCAAACAGATGACCCGGCAACAAAGCTTACACTTAGTTAGGTCGAGAGGCTCTACCTGCAACCCCACTTGATAGCATGACTGCATGCTGCTCGCTGTGCGAGGATACAGCATTCTGGCCACAGAAGTTTCGGTCTAACACTCAGTATACCAAGTTCTGTGTTTAGTTTAACCTCTGAGTATACCTTACCCGGCACGACTGTTATAATCTTATATAAAAGCATACAGGTTTAATTTTAGAAATACTAGTAAATGGATAAGTAATGAGGAAATATTTTCTAGCAATTTGAAATACAAACAGCGACAAGAGTCTGGTAAAAAAAATTCCGTTGCCATAAGAATAAGTTGAAAAGTTGAGAAGAAGTCACATAAAGGATATTATGCGAGTTTACATGTCATACTGTTTACGAGTACCGAACTATATAAGAAACAAAGATCTTTCATATTAACAAAATTAGGCAAGCAAATCAATTCTGAAAAATTAAGTATAGTGATTAATTTAGGCACGTATTCCGTGTACGACCGTAGACTGAATCTCAGAAATAAATGTATTGTAATAAATTCTTTATTTCAATTACTCATCATTGTCATATTCATGAACTTGTATTTCAGATAAAAAGTACGTTAGAGAATCGCCTCCTTACATTAAATGTAACGTCGATTTTGGTATATTTCCGAATAAACTTATGGAAATGTATGATGCTATAATGAAGTGTAGTTATAATATTATAAAATGAAGGTCCAAAACGAAAAACAAATCAAGAATACCGCAGGGTAATGTTCAGATAATTCCGCAAAAAAAAAGAGAGAGATATCCTTTCAAGAAACCGAGTTACTTATAACGAACACTATACCATATTATTTAAGCTAATATCAACGGACATCAATATTTCATGGCAATTAATTAAAATATTCACTGTAGGACGCTAGAAAACAAGCACAAAAAAACACTTTCACGAACCTTCCTCTTCTTGTTAAAACAACATGTTTTCAAAGGCGTGTTATTCAAAAACGTTAACAGATATTTTAAATTCAATATTACTTTACTTCAGCTGAATGGAAAGAACATGAAGTAACGCTGTAACAGTAGTTTATCACCCGTGGCTTCGTCTAAATTGTTAAGTTTCATATGGTATCGTTTCTTTTGCCCTTGAGTGCAAAAATAGAAATGATTTGTTTATTCTTCAACTGTATCTTATTTCAGGTTGCTGGTCAAGCAGACCAAAGCAAAGGCCGGCCATGGACTACCGGCATTTGTGGGTGCACTGAAGACGTCAAGTCTTGTAAGAAACCTTTACCAGCATCTCTCAACTGAACTTACTAAGTATATAGCGTTTGCAGGGCATAACCAAAGCCAAACCCAACAAGCGACATAAACAATATATATATTGTGTATTTTTTTTCGTTACCGTAGACAAACAAACCGTTCATTTATTCAATGCCCTAGTGCAAAATATCACAATACTGTTATGGTTATGTCGTCTTTAAAAATTGTTGTTATCCGTCACATATAGTTTTAATGTTTTTGCAATATTATATTTAAGAAAAGCATTCCCTCCACAATGGTTACTCGAAACATCACTAGATATAACTTGAATAGTTTTTATAAGAAAGAATACTAATAATGGTGTTATCCTACATCCCGAAATTACCAGCGTCCTCACTCACTCAAGTGCTTATAACGTCTTCTCAATAAGTAAGCTAACATCTCCTGTTTCAACGCGGAAGATACGAGTTGCCTTTGTGGAAGCCTGAGTTTTGAATTGAGCATAAAAACCAAACTCAAGAAAGTCTATAACCATAGGACCAAATTGATATTTGCCAAAGTGAGATAAGTAGGTGGAATTTAAGGGCTACGTTAAGGGCCAACAAATAACCTAAATGTGCCCGATATATTTGCAAAACTCCTTAGCACAAATTGCCTACCAAACGGAAGCGCTCGTAAAACCACCAAATTATGTACGCTAACACCCTCTTACATCCCCTGTGCAGGTTGCTGTGTACTGTGTTTTGGAACCTGCTACACCTGTAAGATCGCCAGCAACTTGGGAGAGAACTGCTGTATCCCCATGTGTGTACCTGGAGCCTTGATAACCATGCGTACCAAACTCAGGACCATGCATAACATCGAGGTAAGTCAACTAATTACTTACATAAAATCACTCAACAGAGGTATTCTAGTAATTATACCTTTAAAGTGGAGCACTTTCTCGCTTTGAAAATGTTGAATCATGATTGCAATCTAAATTTATTGTCAAGTCAGCAATTTTTTAAATCATTGTGTTGCCGTTGATAAGACTTTGAGTTCATTTTGCTGTGCGATGCGCACATGTTTCTAACAAGCCAGAAGTAAGTTTGAGATGTTATACCATATTTAAAAAGAAAAGGGGATTTATTATAAAACTGAGGAATAAGACCAACTTGCTACAGAGGTTTCCTGAGAGAGATGAGGTAAACCCTTGTTGGAGTAATATTTTAGTATAAGAGAATAATGTTTTACTTACCGTCTTTCTTCTTATAAGTCTCGACTATAAGGGTCACAAATATGGTCCAATACTCTATTTGTATGAATGCCAAAGAATGAACAACTTGCTCATAATTAAATCACTACATGATCATTACACGGGTAATCTTATCAAGATTTTACGTGCGCTTATTTAAAAATTATGAATATTTTTATTCTATCGAAATGTTCAAGACATTAAATAATTATCACATAATAACATATGCTATACTTATATCTAGCAAATCAGTTCGAACAAAATTTATTTCATGATGCATGTGGTGAATGTGGTTTGATTATTGTTGACAGGGAGATATCTGCACCGACTGCATCATGGTACAATTCCTTGGCCCGTGCGTCGCCTGTCAGCTCAAGAGAGAGATGTCGGCCGTTGGCATGTGGAAAGAATAGAAGGAGGAAAGGGTCTGGGGGCGAGGGTGGGTGGGGGGGTTGTCAGGGGTCAAGGGGGATTAAGATCTTATGAAGGGGGGGGGGGGGGGGGGGGTGTAAAGGTTTGGGAGAGGGGCTTATTCTATTTAAGGATCGTTTAAACATTTAATCTTACATGTACATATTAGCGTCTTGTGTAATGGATTTTTGTTTTCTGTGTCAATTATGTATGTGAATTGCGAAATGTGATCAAGTGGTTTGTAAAATGTTCTAAATTTAACATTTGTTAGTTTGAATCTTTGTCTTCAGATAATGTTTATCAGATGACGGTTTTATTGCCTTTGATTGAGAGTTTCATTAAGGAAGGGTACGTTGCCGCAACGGAATTAAATTAACCAGTTTTCAATTGGATCGCACAAAGAAGAACCGGTTAATTTAAAATCCATTGCCCAACGCTACACTTGGGCTATGGTTAGATAAGGGTTTGTGTTGGAGATTTCTATGTTTAGGGCATCGGGTTTATGTTGAACATAAGAGTTTAGTTAGAGGATATATGATAGTTTTGGGAGTAAGTTAGGTGACAATAATACCTTTTGGGTTAAGATGAATCAGATTTTTTCCTTTTTGAGTATAGAAATTGGGTACCTGGTTTTGGGGGCTGACTGATTTTTCGATAATTGATAGGAGGAATTTAGACAATAAATGGAATATCAAAATCATCCGAAGCTAATATTTGATTATTCTCAGAGATTTCATTCAATAATCTCCTTTTTGGTAATATATATTTGTAGACATACTAAAGCGTATTCTCTTACTTTGGAATAAACTTTTTTGGAAGTGTAACATTTTTGTTAGTGTTTCATTGGTATTCAATTTCAGTAAAAAAGGAAACTTCGGTTTTAAAGTTTCACTTGAGAAATTTTATCTACGCCTGTGAATATGACTTAATACCCTACCCAGAAATAAAAATATTTAGATTTTTCTGAAAATAAGCATGTTTGTTCAACTGAGTGTGCTGAATTAAAAAAATCAAATAAAACAAGGGGGTCACCGTGCTCGTTTTTGAGATAAATCAATAAAAATTATGTGTGAAAAAAGCAAGAAATTTTTTTTTATTTGAGCACAATTTATGTGTGAGCGTGAAATATAAATAAAAATCGATGCTTAAAGTCAAATATGAAACAGTTGTCCATGTTAAGCACAAAAATGTTGATAAAAAAAGGCATTTTAAGGAGAGATGGGACGAACAAATAAAATATTTTAGAATTTGTTCATATTTTTAAAATAGCAAGTGTAAAATATATTTTATTTAAAAATGTGATAAAATTTTGGGGTCACCGAACGATATTTTTAGTTATCGACATTAATGATATTTCAGCAAAATACGCTGTTCCGTAACTTCCGTACCACTTTTGAGTGCTCTAATAAAGCCCGCGCTTTCTATGAATAAAGTGACTATGATATCAAACTCATTTCAAATACGTAAAGGAATGTCAAGGGAACATAATATTATATTTGAAAAAATAGCGACAATGTTAGCGAAAAATAATAAATTAGGCACTTTTTAAAGAAAACGGCATTTTTATTAGTGTTTTTCGCATATTCAACAGGATTTTTAAGTGATGCACCTATTTTAGATATTGCTAATAATTAAGGATTGTTTTACATGTTTTGTGCCTCTATCGATGTATAACAGCAACAAATTGTATAAAATCGCGTAGCGTAGCGTAGCGATTTTATACAAAATTTGTTGCTGTTATACATCGATAGAGGCACAAAACATGTAAAACAATCCTTATAATTACAAAATCAACATTTTAACAAAGTTTTTCCTAACTATTTTCAAAAAATCTGTCATCAATGTCGTGAAATTGTGGTTTGTTACACGAAACAATACAAAGTTGAATCAAAATTGAGAACTCCATAAACTAAAACGACCGAAGATTTAATTTCGTTTTCGTAACCATTGACACCCATGCAATCACAATTCGTTTTAACCGTAATCCGCATTTTCGGAATAACCCTAATTAGCATATCACACGACGTTCAAAATGTCCGCCGTTTGCCGAGCGAACAAGCTTGAGGACTCGTAGTTATTTAAAAGCAGTCTTTCCGGTGAATGTATGGATTGTGTTAGGGAGAAGAATGTATTTACTTGTTACAAACGCAGGTGGGAAGTGATAAGATATGTTATATCTGTCTTTGCAACAGAACGTAACTCGCAACTGTCAAAACCGAACTATTGCGTCAAGTGATTGTGACGTCACAAGGAATGAATGCACATGGTATGGTTGCAAATTTTTCTGCATTTATCGAGAAATGGCAGCAGGTTTTTGAGCGCTCTCGTCCAATCAGAATCCCGGAAATAAGTGTAACAAATCCATTTTGTAATTATCAACCTATGATGTGCTCATTTCAATAACAAAACAAATGCAGTAATAATAATAGGGGGTCACCGAATGTTTTTCGACGCTGCGCCACTCGTGAAAATACTGGCTCTACCCCGTCAGTCGATGAGAGATAAGTGATATCACACTCAAAACAAAAGATATCCTGTTTATTTTATGCCTCTGTGGTCAAACATGTGGTAGTTTATGTCCGAAAGGTCTTGACTCGAGAGTTTTCTGGCGACGTCATACCATTGTTGATCGTAACTTGGCGACGGCGATGACGTCGCGTTGATTGTAGAAGTGACGTCAAACCATTGTTCACATGACGTCATCCTCTTTGTGATATTTTCACTGACTTGAAAAAGTGATATCACACTCAGTGGCGAGAACACATTTCTAGAACTGAGAAATAGAGGATATCTTTTGTTTTGAGTGTGAAACTCAGTCTCTCACCGCTTGTCATATAATAAATTGCTAATAACTACCTATGATGTGCTCATTTGAATAACAAAACAAATGCAATAATAATAATAGGGGGTCACCGAATGTTTTTCGACGCTAAAACGTCATTTTTAAAGTACATACAAAAACGTCAAAACCTGACGTCACGGCCTACCCTTTTATCATTAATAACAGCACTACCTTACTATTACAGCGGAACGAAAAGACAACTATCAGTTGATTATATGAGGCGATTTAAATTTACAACAAATATAAGGCATACATGTTTTTTCAATAACAAACAACATAATAAATTGACCACGAATATAGGTGTCGATGACATGCGTAATATTTAAGGTGACACAGAGTATCTTTCTTAAAATTTTATTTGGTTTTGATAAGCTACAAAATATGCTGATTGAAATTCATATCTCATCACTGGACTTGCAAATATATCCATTTATGCATAATAACTCTAAAATGCTTGATTTTATGGAAAAATCAAGAAAACATCTCAAATACGTTTAATATTCGAAATTATGCATCCAATTAATCTACCTATTAGTTACAATACCTAATAAACACTATCGAATCGAATATATCTTCCTGTCAGTTTATGACAAGGTTTCAAAATTACGTTTGGCGCCACTCGAGCCACATTGTCCGGTTTTCGATCAAAATCCCGACTTTGAATGGCCGTATTTTCGCTCTAATGTACTGATTGGCTTTTAACTTGTTGTTTTCAGTAACAGTTAGTGGTTCCCGATGTAATAACATCGATTTCAAAATTCGACATAATATGTGATCCTATCAACATACTCTGTGTCTCTTTAAGAGATTTGGCTCAGTGTACGTATAAGCCATTATTTCAGTAAAAGTAGTGAGTATACTTTTGGATAAATTGACAACAATACAATGTTGTCGCAAATTTTTACCGTAAGTGAGTACGATTTCTGAGTCCCATCTCTCCTTTTCTGATTTATTCGTCACAAAAAATTTTTTTTTTCACCCCAAAAATGAACCGATTTTCTTAAAAACAATCACAAGTATTGGGTATTTAAGGATCGGTTCCGACTTCATTCCACTTGTTTCACTTCTTATTGACAGTGGCACGAAGGAGAATTTCAAATGCATTGAGATGGCAGATCATTGGGCTTCATCGGGCAGAACTTTCTTACAAGGAATTTGCCTGAAGAACTCACTTCCACTACACCGTCATAAGCCGTCTGGTCAGGAAGCATGCACAAACAAACGATGTGAGGGACCTTCCACGATCAGGAAGACCAAAAGGTACCACGCTGCAGGAGGATAGAGCTCTGTTACGACATGTTAGGCGCCTACCGCTTGCACAAACAAATGGTCTGAGGGACCTTCCACGATCAGGAAGACCAACAGCTACCACCCAGGATAGAGCTCTGTTACTAAAATGTTAGACGCCTGCCGTTTGCTTCAAGCACCCATCTGAAACGGGTATGGCTACCTCATCGCCGCTTGAGCGACCAAATTCTGAGAAATCGCCTCAAACCTGCCAGATTAAGGGCCAGAAGGGTCATCAGGCGTCCAATGCTCACACATCAACACAGACGCTAGCGTAGGTTATTGTGTGTGGACAGGCAGAGGTGGAACCTGAGATCATGGAGGAGAGTACACTGGAGCGACGAATGTCGTGTCCTCCTGCATGCTGTTGATGGCCGAGCCCGCGTATGGAGGAGCAGAAATACACGTCTTGTCCACTGTTTGCAATAAAAAGATATATACATGCCAGTTGGCCATCAGGGCCTGCAGGTTTCAAAATCTGCAGGCCCTAGATGATACCTGCAGGCCCCTACTTTTGAAAAAAATTGAAACAAGAAAATAAAACAAACAAATCACTGCTTGCATTCTGATTTTAGAATACTTGTATTGAATACTGTACTGTTTTTCAAGACTCTTGTCACCAGGAACACTTTGCCAAGGGTACCATATCGCGGGGGATTCGTGATGATTTTGGGAGGCTTCTCCTACGACTGGAGACTCGATTTGGTGACTATACAGGGTTCACTCACAGGCGTTCGCTACACTCAGGAGGTTCTGGATCCTGTAATTATTGATCATTTCGATGACCACAGACTTGCCACAAGACCATTGTTTGTGGACGACAATACCAGACCCAATCGTTCACTTGCTGTAAACCAACATCTAGAAATAATGGTGTAACGCGAATTTCATGGCCAGCAATGTCACCTGATTTGAACCTAATCGAGCATGTTTGGGACATTTTGGGTCGTCGGATACAAAGAAGGAATCCGCCTGTATAATACCTGAGGGAACTGGAGGCCGCTCTTCATGATGACTGGCAGCGGATACTGATGGAACAATTAAATAATTAGGGGTATGCCAAGAAGAGTGGCTGCAGTTATTCGCGCAAGTGGTGGTGGTGTTTGGTGATTCTTGAAACACTGATTCACTTTATTTAAGCTGCTTTGATCGGGTGTCACACACCAAGAGCTTGTAGTGACAATACATCCATGTGTTTTGGATGAAATTGCACGTCCATTTCCCTCTTTAT
Source organism: Steromphala cineraria (assembly GCA_916613615.1). Lineage (NCBI taxonomy): Eukaryota > Metazoa > Mollusca > Gastropoda > Trochida > Trochidae > Steromphala > Steromphala cineraria. The sequence goes on from OU744725.1 coordinate 28,397,305, forward strand.
CTTCATGCACGTTGAGTGCCAACACGATTACAAAACTTCTCTTGCAATTGATCAAATGATCGGTCTCCTAATAAAAATCATTCTCTCCCCACAGAGGCAACTCAGTTATACTGAATTAGCCTCTGTTCTATTACGCCTAGATCCTGGGTTCCGGCAGATTGCCCTAGCGGCAAAAAGTTGTGAAAATATTATGTCTTTATGTTTATTTTTCATTAACAGTGTGAGAGGGAAACAATTTGAAAATCAGATATGGATAGGGTTTTTCGTTAGAAAGAAACTGTTTTCTAATTGTGTAAATCATTATTTGTTTTATGATCGATTTCATTTTACTGATCAACCAAATAATAACTAATGAGAAGGTAAAATACGATGGTTTGTAATAGTAAGAATTACCTCCCCTGGATGTTAAATTTCAACGAAAGCTTTGACGAACCCCACGGAGATGGCCGAGGTTTTGCGAATGGTCACTTTTGAAACGGCGTCGCTGATTGCACAACTAACTTCGATTGCCTCCAATCAGATTTCTACCTTTCTATCCCGTGTATTAGCCGTAATAGTACAGAGGCTAATTCAGGTATGACTGAGTTGCCTCTGTGGGGAGAGAATGAATAAAAATTGGTTTTGCTTATCTTCTTTTTCTCAGTCTCATAGCATACTTCAACGAAGTACACCCCTCTGTGAAAAATCAGGGGGTGCTTAACTTTTTTTGGTGTGTATATCATTAAAAAATCTAGAGAATATAATAAATAATGATTACCCAAAGTACTAATATGCTTTGCAATTGACTACGTGACATGTGTCACCCTTTGTAAATATAGTGTTGTAATTACCCAACATCAAAAACTTGAAAATTGGCACATTGAGTATATCATAATGAAACTGTGAAAGAAACATAATTAAAACTCAAATTAAATAAACATTCATGATATACAATTGACATTATGTTGATGTTGTGTAATTGCAACATTATGGCACATAAATTCTGCTATAAATCAGGGGGTAGCAGCTAGACATTTCAATTATCCACAGCCATCGCGATTGAATCAACATTCATAACGATGATCAAGGTAAGGATATTTAAAATTTTAGTCGTCAGCCCTAGGTTCGAATCGACCCAAGGGGCAAATTTTTGAAAGAAGAAATACGGTTTCAACACCGGGTTTGCTTGAAAGGGTTTGAAAGTATGAAAGTTTTGCTCCATAACAAAACAAAATCTACCTGATTGATATTACCCACGAGGGCAGTCATACCGAGGTTCATAATTTTCATATGTTGCCCTAGGGCAAAATATCACCTTTTCATTGTGACGTCACGTTATAAACAATGCTTTGACCTCACCGTTCACCTATGACGTCACAATCTAAACGGGCCGGCGACGGCTAGTCCGCCTATGCTGGGAAGTAGTTTTATTATATGCTAAGCGGTGAGAGACTGAGTTTTCTCAGTTCTAGAAAAGTGTTCTCGCCACTGAGTGTGATATCACTTTTTCAAGTCAGTGAAAATATCACAGAGGGGATGACGTCATGTGTACAATGGTTTGACGTCACTTCTACAATCAACGCGACGTCATCGCCGTCGCTAAGTTACGCCCAACAATGGCATGACGTCGCCAGAAAACTCTCGAGTCAAAGCCCTTTTGACATAAATTACCAAATTTTCGACCACGGAGGAATATAATAAACAGAATATCTTTTGTTTTGAGTGTGTGATATCACTTATCTCTCATCGAGTGACGGGGTAGAGCCAGTATTTTCACGAGTGGCGCAGCCACGAGTGAAAATATAGGCTTTACCCCGTCACGAGGGGTATATTGATTTCAGATTGTGATTTCCACGGTCCTATTGGCCCTCTCTATTTACCCCGTCTCGTGTCTAAATATCAGTATATCCCGCACTCTCGCTCGGGAAATACTAATATTTTGCCACTCGTGTCGTAAACATAGTATGTCATGGACACTCATATAATATCCTCTATTTATTTCAACTGGTCCTGTTCATAGCTCGAGTTCGAGTTCAGAGTAGTTCAGCAACATCGGGCGCGGCTCGCTGGATGGGTGGATGACTCCAAGGCTGAATAAACTGAGAGTTTAATTCCCTGCCCTACACAGAAACATGAGTTGAAAGAGCTGTTGCGACACCCTGGTGACTTTATTTAAGATGAACCCCTTTTCACCCAGCGGTGCAAATGGGTACCTGGTTAAAGTTGTTTTGGAGGTGACCCTTGAACAACAATATGTCAGTCCGGGTTAAACCAGGGTAAACGGAGCATAGATCTTAGAGCGCTTTGAGTCCAATTAGTGGAGAGTTGGCGCTATATAAAAGCTACCCATAATTATTCATTATGCATTTTTAGGCGCTCTTGTCATAAACGGCGTTGCAATTTTCCCATGAAAGTTAGATGCTTAATGCTAAATTATGTAACTACCATGAACTGTTATGAGATGTTAAAAAACCCAAAAACATTTGACATGTTAAACTTTTGACATTTTATATGCATTAAAAGTGGAAATTGAACTCTGATGGTGAGTTTGTGGTAGTAAAAAGAAATGTTTAATTTAAGATAAAGAAGACAGTTCGAATAACTGCATGATTATTTGGTATCAGTGTATGCCATAATGGTCTGATTACACTCGTGTTATTGGTACAAAATTTCCTCGGTCAAGGCCTGTAAGAAAACTTTATACAATTATAGACTGGTGATGAGGTCAATACCTGTTTTTATAGACCCGAGAAAAAAAATATTGACCGAGGACGAAGTCCGAAGTCGATATTGTTTTCCTTGTGTCTTTAAAAACAGGTATTTACCGTACTCACCAGTCCTTTATTGTTTTATTATGTCTCGGTTAAAAAAAAACAGAGAGAAACGAAAACTACAGCAATGAGCGGCATTTCGGCTCGATTGTTGGCGAGGACGGGCCAATGACATCATGTTAACAATAGCAAAAATTACCGGAAAATTTAGTTCACATAATATACACTTTTACCGCATATTTATATATAGGATAAACCATGATAACGAGAACTTGCAAGAGAACCATAAGCTGAGGATCAATACAAGAATCCGAAGGGTTAGAGGGTTTTCTGACTCTAGGGGTTTAAGTTTTTCGGTGATTAGGAGTTGTTTATCTTAACTTACATATCATTTGCAAGTACAAAGCGATATTCAAATCAAGGTTTTAAATTGACAATGACCAAGTCACGTGGTTTATTTCGCATTGCTATTCTTAATATTTATCAGAAGAAAAAAGTTTTTACCTTTGAATATCCATGGTGAATGCTTTTATGCAGTTAAAAGTGCAACCAATGATTCGAAACTTTTCGGGGATTTCTAGGTCTCTTGTTTTCTTGTAATAACCTCCCGGTGAAAAGGAAATAAATCAAATGATGAATGTTTAAACAAATTTGACAACAAATATCCTTGATATTGTTTTTTTCTCTTCTGATCAGTCTATCAATATGATTACAAATACTACAGTACTTACACATGGTTGCGGGCGGTGTATTAATTTTTTATTACGTTATCTACGTCGTAAGTTAAAACATTCGACCTCGGTTATGCTTGGAATTTCAAAACCATTAGAAAAGTTCGCCCTCGGTCTTACTTTCCGCTCAGCTTTCTTTCCTCGGGTTTTGAAATCCCAAGCATAATTTTAAAAGGAAGACCTGATAGCTAGTTAAAAGTTTAAAGAAAGCCCTTACATGAGACTTAAAATAATAAGTGATCAGATCCACAAACCAATTTCTATCACACAACTAGTATCATCGAAAATTATACAAAGTTAGAATTATCATAGAAGAGATTACTAGATTCGAACCTGAAACCATTCGCTCCATAAGCCAAACGCATTACCGCCAGTCCACTGAGGACTAACTGAACGAGACTGTTTGAACTCTTTTATGTATAGTCAGAATTTCTCTGCCTCGACATAACGCCAAGAAGGTAGACATACTCGTCTTAACGCCGGATTTTGGAATCAAAAATTATCGAATGGAAAATTTTACATTTGACGGTTTATCAATTGGAGGAAAAATTAATCTTCGGTTTTCAGCTCTCGTCTCCTAAATGTATGGATAATCCCCCCCTTCAGGCATTTCTGACAGTTATAAATCTCATAGCAATGTTTCCTCCTTTATACATCTATCTGTCATCTTACTGCAAGACTCTACATTGTGCGTATAAACTTTCAAACTCGACTTGTTTAATGAAATTACGACATGCTGCTGCAAAACCTTATATTGATTTCAGATTGTGATTTCCACGGTCCTATTGGCCCTCGCTTGCAGTGACGTCATATCCGGTGGAACTGTAGAGAACCAGGAGATGTGTGGTTCTAGTTACTGTCTCATCAACGCCACTTGCTGTAAATGGCAATCTGGATCCGGATGTTGTCAGCATCAGAATGTAAGATTAAAACGACTTATTCCTGTGTAATATCCTTGAAACTTACTTAAATGCCGTGTTTGATCTCTCGCTACATCGGTCACTAATTGTTTCATGTTTGGCATTCTCTCCCCACAAAGGTATCTCAAGGTATCAACCTCTGTCGTAATAAGATAATTATAAGTGTGCGGGCTAGAAAGGGAGAAGCCTGATTTTATGTAAAGGAAGTTAGTTGTGCAATCAGCGATGAATCATGATGTTTCAACAGTAATCATTGCATTTTATAAGCCTCAGCAATATCCGCGTATGTTTCGGGAAACTTGAAGTATTCCTACGCTTTGCACTTGGCACTAATCCTCACTAACGTCAAGCAATCCTTGGAAGTCCCAGAAACCAGAGAACTACTGTTATTAGAACAGAGGTTGTATCAGGAGTTAATGACTTACATTCCGCTACCTCTGTTGGGAGAAAATCATATACCGATTTCTAAAACTGATTGGTTCAAAACAGAAGTCCGAGCTTAAAATTTGGTAATTCCAGCCAATTTCATCAACGCAAGACCAAAGACTAAAATAGAGGATATGTTTTGTTTTCAGCGTGAATTCACTTATCTTTCATTGAGTGACGGGATGAAGCCGGTATTTTCAGCGAAATCACACTCAGTGGCCACCTTTCTAACCACTTGGCATATTATAAATAAATTCTCGCTGGACCAAAATCCATTGTAATTTGATGGGATACTTGAATCAACGACGGATTATTGCCAATATTGGGCGCAAATATTTTTCTGATGAAACCCCCAAAGGAAGATATATTGTAGAGTGACCAAATGTAAGTCCATGAGGACCGGGGATCGTTTCCTTATGACGCAGTACTCGGTTCAGAAACGCATCAAGGTTTGAGTGATATGCAAGTTCAGATCTTCGACATTGACATTGTTTAATTATAGGCAAAAACTGTGTGAAGTTGGAAGGTGAATAATCCGTGTGTACGATGTTGCAGGCGGTGTGTTGCTCTGATGGTTCCAGCTGCTGTCCCTCCGGATCCACTTGTAACGCCGAGACCGGAAATTGCGACACTCAAGATGGCGGATTAGCAACGTCCTGGAGGTCTTTCGTCCGAGGCAGGAAACAAGAGAAGTTTGTAAGTCTCTTGGCTCTCATTTTTAGACCTAAGCATGATAATGAGATACAGTACAGATACAGCTTGGTGTTTAAGGACAAGAATATATTAGATTCTTCACATGAAAAATGGTCAACTGCATGACTGCTAAGTTATAAGATTTTTGTTTTACCCGAGAGAGAACGAGTGTCAACACACAATTGCACGAGATTCTTAAGGATGTAATGATTTCTTTATTATGGTTTCTTTCTAATTTGAATTGAGTGAAAATATCCAGAAATGGACCGCTCCTCCTGTGACGACATACCTTGGACGTCACGAACAATTTTTATATGACGCCACAGACGACGAAATACGGTAACACTCGCTGAAATCATAGCGAAACAAACAATCGTTGCCAAGGGGGGTTGTACGATTATTCAGTGGCAGTCTACGAAGGTGCAGTCTGAAAATCAATTGACTGCATTTGGTGCGGGTACTTAAAAAATGAAGTCATACCCTGCTCAGCATATAGGTGTAAGATATATTTCTTTCGGTCTATGTATTTAAAATGTATAGCAGTCCTAACCATCATGCATTTGCAACGAAGCATGTTTTGCCTTGAAATATTATAGAATTTATTACATACGAGCACAGCATCAACATCAAATCGTCTTACGAACTTCCTGATTACGATGTGATCATGATCAGTATGTGAAGTGCAATCATATTTAGTTTCAGGTGCATCAGAGAACAGACTACGTCATGTGTGACAGCCTTTACTACTGCCCGAGCGAAACAACCTGCTGTAGGCTGAGCAACAATCTATGGGGTTGTTGTCCATTGCCCTCTGTAAGGATCTAGTATTAAGAAACCATCGCTCATATATCGCGTTATTCTGATCCGAGCACTGCTCAATGGGGCTCAGGTCAGGTGGCCTCTAGACTCTTAACCAATCAGCATCGAGGCTGGTACGATATCAGCATAATTTGAACTTTTGGTAGACCTCTGATTGTTTGAATCTATGGAAGGGGAAATGTCATATAAAAAGCCCTGTCCCGACTCTTATGGACGTTAGAATTCTTAAATCAACCAATCATTCTTAGTTTCCATAACATAAAACATAACAAGCATTCCAGGCTCTATCACTTAAATATTTTGTTATCATTTGTTTTAATTTGAATATACGGACACATTGAAAAAGGAAAAAAGCAATAATATACCTATAAACCTTGATTTTTATTATTACCTCGCACATGATGACTAAACGTCATAAAACAACCACTATTTTTTGTTTGTACAATACCCTTCCCATAATACAAGTTGATTTCTTATAAGTTAATTCTTTTGAAGATTTCTCAGCTAAGAATTGTGCTAAGTTGAGATAAATTCTCAGCTAAGAATTCTAAAGGAAACTTAAGTTTAAAAACTAAGAAAATTCTTAGAAGTTTGGTGAATCCGGTCCATGGTGATGTTTAATTTTCATTGAAAACAATTTTATTTCAAATATTGAGCATTTAGGGTGGAAGTTCTAAATTTTAAATTTATATCGACATTTTATGAATTTGACAAACGCAACAAAGCCACATCATATAATAAATAATTCATATGTTCTCTCTATTTTCTTTAACACAAAATTAACCAAAACTTCTGTTTTGCCAGGCGGTGTGTTGCGCCGACCGTGTCAACTGCTGCCCCAATGGATTCACCTGTCACTCCAGTGGATGTACGTCACGTGACGGAGCGAAGGTCTCATGGATGAGAAAAACACGCGCCTTTTTCAGGCTGTGAGGATGAAGAAGAGAAAAAGTATAAGCAGAAATTGTAAAATAAATTGCCATTGTCTTCTCATATACAATAGCAAAAACAAATCTTTACAGTTTTAGATCTATCAAAATTTCAAAATGTGATTCATTTCCGGTTCTTATATAGTGGAAACGTCAGTTTGTCTAATCGCGACTTTTCTTCACGAGTTCTTTATACAGACCAGTGACTGTACATCAGAGTAGTGAAGATAAAGATCCATATTCAAACTGTAGTGAATTGCAATATTTTTAAAAGTATTTTTATTGTATTCGCTGTATTTTTATGTATACATGAAGGCGAAGCAAGTGTGGCCATCTCACAATTGCGTTTCCTTTTTCTCCGAAACAGGCACTCGTTGCCACCTAAGTTGATAACCATCGATCGCAAATTGGGTAACTGAGACACGGTGTAAAACCTACACACATAATGATGATGTCAACGAAAGCGGTTTCGTTAAATGCTATGGCAGAGCGTATGTACTTTGGCCGTCGAATTAAGTATTTTATTGTTGATTTAAACATGTAATATGATATCGAACTTTCAACGAAAGATTTTTACCGAGTGATTTATTATTTTTTCTCAAAAGCTAAATTTCATCACGAACCGCATGCAAGTGTGACGACGGGGCTTTAATTCCCAATAAGATAACCGTTACATTCAAAGTGCAAGGTCGCACATCAAAGGCGACCTTGAAGAAATGGAAGCAGTCTAAGTAAACCTATCCTCAATATTATCCGTTTCACTTCTATACTGATATGGTTTGGATGCACCATAACATTACGGAGTAAAACACATGCATCGCCAGGTCGGAATTCTCAGAACTTTTATTTTGGAATATCGTCGTCACTGTTCGCCAGTTAGCCTTGCATGTCGAAATAAAATCGGTATGTAGAGTGTTTATTAAGCTGATAGAATAGAGTATCTCACTCTCAATCATATAGAACCATGGTCAGAAAGTGAAAGGTCTTTATGTTAATGGATTTATGGTACAAATTCGAATTCTCAATTTCAGAGCAGTTCCATCCTTCATGTATTATGTAGGTTAACTAGCTTCATACAATATACACTGCAAACCAAAAACGAAAATCAAGAAGATACATGAAACAGTTTAATAAACAAATAAGGAAACACAACAGTAACAAAGAGTGGGCTTTTTGGATGTCAGCCATCTGTTTTAATCAACACAACACGTGAGATTGTAGCACGTTTTTTTAAAAATATTCTATTTTAAAATTGTCACTGATAAACGTACGTTAATGCTTAATGTATTATTTTGATAGTGTCAAAAATCTAACTACACAATCCAATCATCCGCAGTCAGACAACACATTATAAAGATTCACATAAAGTCTATTGGCGGCCATTTTGCGTGAACACCTTAAATTCATTTTGTGTAAGAAAAGGGACTCGAATAGCTGAACTTTACATTACATACTAGTATTTGATTTATTGCTGCTTCATTTAGTTTAAATACATAGAGGATATCTTTTGTTTTGAGTGTGATATCACTTATCTCTCATCGAGTGACGGGGTAGAGCCAGTATTTTCACGAGTGGCGCAGCCACGAGTGAAAATATAGGCTTTACCCCGTCACGAGATGAGAGATAAGTGATATCACACTCAAAACGAAAGATATTCTGTTTATTATATGCCTCTGTGGTCGAAAATGTGTTAATTTATGTCCAAAAGACTTTGACTCGAGAGCTTTCGGGCGACGTCATACCATTGTTGATCGTAACTTAGCGACGGCGATGACGTCGCGTTGATTGTAGAAGTGACGTCAAACCATTGTACACATGACGTCATCCCCTCTGTGATATTTTCACTGACTTGAAAAAGTGATATCACACTCAGTGGCGAGAACACTTTTCTAGAACTGAGAAAACTCAGTCTCTCACCGCTTAGCATAAAATACACTGTCTTTCAAGTGGAACATTTATTTTATATTTCCTGACATCACCTTATATTCTCCCTATATAACGTTCCCCTTAAATATTGTTTTATTGGTTGTAGTCTTGCAATCGATTGTGAGTGTTTTGTGGAACGACACCCTAGTTCTTTTTCCATAAAGACCCAGCACGTTCTTGTCCGTTTTCAATCCGATTCTCATTCTCAAGTAAAAGGACTAATGATAATCAGGTTGATGCGAATTCCTAGTTCAAAGATTTCTTGTTTTTTAAATTTTTTATTTCATGCTTTTACGAAACATCGCAATGTTGCCCTGATGTCATCAAAGTTATGGGAAACCAATAGTGATCGTTAGTAAACATCATATTTTTGTATAAAACAGTCGTGAAATTAAAATGATCAGGTTTCTCCCTTGCCAAACTAGTTCATTTCAACCTGGGTCTCATTTGATCCCAAACATTATGTAGTGCCATTTGGGCAACATCGTACAAGGTTATCACACCGTAGGAATGTGTACGCCTGTAATTTGTTACACAACGGAAGTGAACGAGTTACTCTGCGAGAGATAAGTTTGTTTCTGTGCATTCGGTGTAGGATGTTGCTCAATAATTTGGTTTTCGGGTACTTTTGAGAAAAAAAATTTCGGGCTGTAAAATGGTAGGCACTGGTGAAAGTATAGACGAAAATAAATGCCATTATGTGCCCTAGGGCGGCTGCTACATCACACCATAGGAAGCAAATTTCGCATCTGGAACTTACATGTGTGCGATATAATCTTACTTTCAAAACATACATACATCCATTAATCGACAAATCTGTCAAATATAAAGACATATCATTGTCAAATAACAAAATAAGAACCCCGGAACTAGACGTGGTGTCAAATCCGAGTGAACGAATGCAAGCCGGGGGTGGTGAAGGAATTCCAGTCACTTGGTGTTGCAGCAAGTGAACGACTTCCACAACCGTCAATATGAATGATATTTAGCAATTTGTGTTTATTGATGCTTTCATAAAGGCTTTCATATTGACAGATGTAACGTTTAACCGCTATCATTACTTACATCAGTAAGCTAGGATCGGTTTTGCAGGGCTGATGAAAGTGTAAACATTATACAATCATAAGCCAAAAGTGAGTCATAATTTGCGAAATTGCATGCTCATTACTTTTTACTATTATGAATTGTGAAAAAGCCATTATTTCATCAGTTTACTGTTCATCTTTCGACATATAACATACAGCTTTTAATGCGACTGTCCCATTGGCCGCCATGTTGAATCTGATAAGTTTGCTGCTTTCACAGGAAATGCTTGATTGTGATCTATGTCAAGTTCAGAAAAAATAACCAAAACGATCATAAGAAAACCATCTACGGGCCAGGACAGCCATAAACTTACGATAGTGGAACCCTGTTTAGATATCAGTCTTCCCTATAAGAAGCATTGTCAAGATACCTCATCAGGAAGGATACTGCCTATTTAAAGTTTCCTTTAAAAAGACGTTCATTCATGAAACAAGTGAAATCATATTCTTTATTTCAAGTTTCACTAAATAAAACTTAGTAACCTTTTTATGTACATCAGTTTTGCTTTTATTGGAGAAAATTGATAATCTCAGCATGACGTCTTATATTTATATTTTGAATAAAGAACATTAGACTTAAAGGGGCAGTAGCACGTTTTTTGAAAATTTCATATTTTCAATTTTTCGCTGATAATTGTACGTTATTGCTAAAGGTTTTATTTTGATAGTGTCAAAAATCTCATTACACAAACAAATCATTCATAGCCAGTGAACAAATTATAAAGATTCACATAAAGTCCATTGGCGGCCATTTTTGTGTGAACACCTTTTATTCATTTTGTGTAAGAAAAATGTCGAAAATAAGTTCGGTATAAAGATAAAACTGATAAAACAAGCTTATAAGTCCCTATTAAATTCATCCATTGTCCGTTCGTTTGTTCGAGTTAAATGGAACAGTTTTTCTCAGAAACTATTTAGATAGGTAAACCAAATTTGGTATTTCACCTTCAGGGTAGCAATACATTGATGGAATTTTGAAATGATAAACGTACAATAATTTTTTCCGAAGTTATTTATGAAGTCTGAAGTGAGAAAGGATCTTAGCCTCATTTCGCCTGTGGTAATCACGGACACTTTCGTCACCAAGGTTGAATCCCTGTAGTTTAAACTTTACAATGAGGCACGATAATGATGTAATTGTCCATAAAGGTTCCTTTGAGGTCACAGAAAAGGAAATCTAGTTGTGCGTGACAAAGACGGCTTTCAAGCGTATGCTTAGGAAACGCAAATTATGAGATTGATTCGCCTTCACGTCGGCTGCCGTTTCGGTCATTTTGATAAATTGTCTCCTTTCTAATGAATTTTGATCCGATTTCCCCTAGGTTGGTCGCAAAATATGACAAAAATACAACGTAAACAGTAAAAATACTTCTCAAAATATTGAACTTCACTACACTTTGAATGTAGGATTTTAATGCAAAAGAGTTTTTTGAAACTAAAACCGCTTTGTGTAATGTTACTTTGAAGTTAATATGCTGCTCAAAAGAATATAGGAACACACTACTACTATTACTAGTAGTTATCATTTACAATAAATAATGTTTGCAGCTCAAAAGGAAACTATTTATGAGAAGTTTTGTTCACACCAACAGACTAACAAGAAATTGGATTATCAATTGAAATTGAAATATGAAAAAAAAATGATACATTTTGTTACTATGGAAATTTTCTTCACATTTTTTAGGAAAATATCTTGAACAAGGTATTCACTACCAGGGATATGACTACCAAAACAATAAAATCACTCACGTCAAGGCTGCATCACTTTTAACGCGAACCATTTATCAAATTTGATTTTCATTTTTGAGCCCAATGTGCTTTTCACGTTGAAGCTCATGACAAACTGCATCGTTCTCATAATTTGATGCAAAATGTCAGTAAATTATTGTTTGTTTCATGAAAAACATAATTACTAGCCATGCGCCCTTCCATTAAACAATAAGCTTAATACACACACTTACTCGTTTTATAAATAGCATGATTGGTTATTCGTGTCCTTAAAGGGGCAGTAGCACGTTTTTAGGGGGAATATAAGGTGATGTCAGGAAAATGAAAATTAATGGTTCCAAGTGAAAGACAATGTCCTTAAACTAAATGAAGCAATAATAATTCAGATACATAACGTAAAGTTTAGCCATGCCATTCCTTTTCTTACAAAAAATGAATTAAAGGTGTTCACACAAAAATGGCTGCCAATGGATTTTATGTGAATCTTTATAATTTGTTCTCTGTTTATGGATGATTGGTTTGTGTAATGAGATTTTTGACACTTTCAAAGTATTACATCAAGCATTAACTTACAATTATCAGTGAAAATTTGAAAATATAAAATTGTCAAAAAACGTGCTACTGCCCCTTTAAAGATGCTGTTTCATACTTGCATGCGGTTCAGGCTGAAATTTAGCTATTGAGAAAAGAAATACATCACTTTGTAGAAAAATCTTTCGTCGAAATTTTGATATCATATTTAGATTGTTTAATCAATAATAACATACGTATTTCGACGCCCAAAGCACAGTACCCCTTGTAGAAAGGGCATAGCATTTAACGAACCCGCTTTCGGTGACGTAATCATTACGCGTGTAGGATTTACATCGTGTCACAACTAGCGTATGTGCGTTCGATGGGTATCAACTTTGGCAGTAACGAATACCTTATTCGGAGGAAAAGAAAAGAAAATCTAGTCGTGCGCGACAAAGACGGTTTTCAAGCGTATATTTAGAGACCGGAAGTTGTGAGATGGCCACACTTGATTCGCCTTTATGTTGGCTGCCATTTCGGTAATTTTGGTAAATTATCTCATATTTAATGAATTTTGGTCCGATTTTCCTTAGGTTGGTCGCTAAATTTTTCTAAAATGCAACGGATACATTAAAAATACGTTTAAAATATTGCAAGTATGATACAGCATCTTTCATGCTGTTCGGAAACAGATTCTTGTTTTGAAAAATGTACTTCAGACACAATGACGTCTCTGCCTCTGAATGACGCCGCAGACGCTATTGTATAATTACTAGCAATAATCACGTGCATACGGCTCCATTTGGAAGAGTTTCCTGAAACATTCAGGACAGATAATAGCATTTCATGATGTTCTAATAAAGAACTATTCTAAAAGTTGACCCTGTAACTCGTTCACTCAAGAAAATATAATTCGTTCAACACTTTGCCAACGTCTCTTTAGGAACGCGTTCACCAAGATTTCCTAACCAGCTGTCTTTGAATGTAAATATCTCAGCGACTATAATTATAAGTTGGATTTTGACACAATTTTGGACTAGTGATCAATATGTATCAGTGTTTTAGGAAATATGATTGAAAAATACTTATTTATTCATTTAAAGCGATTTACCGATCGTTTTTATATGCAAATATCTTATTGCAGCATGAAACCTTACTTAAATGTGTCTCTTATATACAAATGCTGACCTGCCTTTCATTTCTAAAACCAACATTGTGTTAACTAAAGTCTAGAATTTTACAGCCAGAAATATTTTTTCTCATAAATACCTGAAAACCGATTTATCGACCAAAAAACTAAACCGAATGCGCAAAAACACACGTATCTATCGCAGAGTAATTTGTTCACTTCCCGTTGCAGCATGAAACCTCACTTAAATGTGCCTGTTATAAACAAATGCTGACCAGCCCTTTCATTTCTAAACCAACATATTGTGTTAACTAAAGGTCTAGAATTTTACAGCCAGAAATATTTTTTCTCATCAATACCTGAAAACCGATTTATCGACCAAAAAACTAAACCGAATGCGCAAAAACACACGTATCTATCGCAGAGTAATTTGTTCACTTCCCGTTGCAGCATGAAACCTCACTTAAATGTGCCTGTTATAAACAAATGCTGACCAGCCCTTTCATTTCTAAACCAACATATTGTGTTAACTAAAGGTCTAGAATTTTACAGCCAGAAATATTTTTTCTCATCAATACCTGAAAACCGATTTATCGACCAAAAAACTAAACCGAATGCGCAAAAACACACGTATCTATCGCAGAGTAATTTGTTCACTTCCCGTTGTGTAACAAATTTCAGGCGTACACGTTCCTACGATGTGGTTATAGTATATCGCATATCGATCAGGACAATACTGGTTTTCCAACAACAAGGCGCATACCCCTTCCCTTTGGTCAGAATACAAGTCGAACTAGCAAATAATCGCCTTATCTGGAAAGCATCAGTCAAGATAACATTGAGAACGCTCAACTCCACAAGTTACCATGGAATCAAATCTCTGTACAATAAATGTAATAATATTGTTACAGGTACGAATAACTATAAGCAAAATGTCTGCCCTTATGTAAGATATGGTGTAACCAATTGTAATCTACCTATGTCAAGGGTACTATAAGTCACCTATTTTACCACAGGGGACGGGTGATTGCGGCGAGTCTCATCAACTCACAACAAGAACAGTGACAGCGAAAGAGCGATGCTGTAAAACATAACGACGCTATAGTCCGTTTCATATAGTGCAAAAGTTCGTGGGAAATTTTGTATCTCGAAGAATAATGTTTTGATGATGATATATGACTATATATATATCTGTTGGTGGAAATAATCTGTTAGATGTTGAAGTAGAAAATTCATGTTCATTATTTTTAGTTATAATCTTTTTATATTTTCATACGAATTAATTTTTAAAATATTTTCTTTTATACCTGTTTCCGTTGTTTTGTTATACGTGTATACATTAATACGCCATGAACATTTATAAAAAAAATATCTTGGAAATTTGTCAATGCATGAGAGCGTAGTTTTAATGACAATTTGAGAGTATGTAAACTGATTTAAATTAACACGGTCAAAGTGTATTTCTCTGTCGAACACCCCATTTAATTTTTTTATTTGTATTTTTTCGAGGGCATTTTAAGACTTGATGAGAGTAAATTTAACTCATTTGAATCCAAAAGTTGCATCTTTGTAACGGAATAAGATAAAAAACTTTTTTCATAAAAAATCTTGAAATACCAGTATTATATATTTTGACAAAAAAACAACAAAATAAAACATGCAAACGATTACATGTACGTTTTATTAAAAGAAATTGGCACATAATGTTCCTAACTTTTTTCACACAAATTTAAAAAACATAAACGTCTTAAAATAAATGTAAAGCTATGCTTTTCAAAAATAGATAAGTAAAAGAAGTTTTGTGTTAACTAAATTTTATTCATCGTCTAAAAACATTACTAACGATGGAAGATAAACAACATTCATTCGCACAACATCAAACTTCAAATATGATGTTGAAATCATAGCTCGAATAATCAATACATACAATATCTTTCACAGTTCCTTAAAAAGGTTTAAAAGGCAAAAGCAATATCGCTTAGATTTTCCCCGTCTTTAAAATAATCTGTCTAACGTGAAACGCACTATAACAACGAAGTAGGAAAATATGTCGAGATAATAAATCCGATCATTGTTAAAATGAGGGATTAGCAGTCAATGATGACAAAAATATCAAACCAAAGACAAAATCGCCTCTAAGAAAGTGGTCAAACCCAGAAACTGACTATAGCTCCGAACACGATAAGAGCCTTGCACGCTGCCTTCGGGACCAGTGCTTATGCTACAATCGGACCAAGCGGTAGGGATTTCACTCGCGGGCCTGTAGAGATAGCCATTACATTGTCAGACAAAACATCGGTAGAGTTAGACATCACATCAGTTGAATAAGACGTACCAACATTTGAGTTTAGACAAAACATCATGTCCCAATTTAAGGATAAGAAACAAAACGACGCTGATCTCCGCCAAGAAGTTCTTGAAGATGACGAAACGAGGGATCTCGGCATTTGTATTTCTGTTACTGTGGCAGTTTCGGCTGCAATTAGTGGAATTTTAGGTAAGAAGATTAAATATGCTAATTATCTTTGGACGTTGAAGTTTTTCATTTATCTTCGGACGTTAGTATTTGACAAGTTTTTTGGAGGGCATATGTACTGCTTTTTCTGTGTCAGTATCGGCTGCACTAAGTGGATTTTATGTTAAGAAGACTAAATTTGATGATTGTGTTTGAAGTTTTTAATTCAACTTCTGACATTGACCTTTATAAAGTTTTTTGTTTTTGGGATTTTTCAACCATTTCTTTTCAGGCGTAATGCATTTTCTTCGCTTATGTTCTGAGACATTGCACTATTTTCTCTCAGTTTGTGCATATAGTATTAATGATATGAAATATTTCTTTTAGTTTCTTTTATTCAAACTTTGTAGTAAATGGAAAGTTGTCAAACCATAAAAATTCGCTTTTTGATAACGATGGTTGGTTTCATTGTGGAACTTGAACATCGTACAACCAACAATTATTTTGTCAAAGATTTGATGTGTTATATGAAGAACCTTCTACAAACTTCTAGGCTTGGGTATAAAATATGCAAAGAAAACTCACAACCTGACAACTCCTGCCAAGTTGTCATTCTAACTTTATTGTACGAACAATGTACCTCGTGTCATTCCGAATGCCCTCTTCCTCTCGGAGACACTCTGCTATTAATATCATTTATGTCCCCAAAGGTCTATTTCTGTAACTTTATGTCACACTTGAAACTATTTTAAGAAAAAGAAAACGCCCAAAAGTCAAAATTCATTCTAATGCATCGCTCTACTAGGATATCACTATCTATGCATTTTCAACGCAACGGCATTGCACATAACGTAACGTCAACGTAACGTTATATTTCATATCGATATTCTGTTTAACAGGCAAAAAGTTGCTTCATGGTTTATTCGGAGATTGATTTCATCTCTAAACGATACTTTTGGGGACACATTTTGTTTATTTCGTCATTGAACCCTTTTCAAATACGTTGCTTGACCTTTTTACACCCACTTTTACATTTACAAGATTATTGTTTTGTATCAAAAGTCATAAATCTTAAATAGCCATATTTTTTCTGATACAATATTTCCATTTGTGTGGGTTTATATGGGATATTCGCATACGTCCATGTACTAAGGAGATTCAGAACTGGCACGTCCTTTTACCAAATGCTAATACCTATGACACATATCTAGCACGTTCGTAAAGAACTGTTGTGACGGAATATTTTTAATTTACACAATGAACATATCATCGTTTGCAAAAACCAGATTGAAAACCCGTTAACACACTGGACAAGTCTAAAAAAAAATTAACATGTTAACGGGCTTTTCAAGAGACAAGTTTAAAGACGTTTCCTCAATTTTCATTTTTACAAGATGTCACGTATTACAATCCTAACGAAATGGCCCTGTTTAGCAACTTCTCAAGAAAGCCACTATTGAATTATCGTTTTGGTTATGTCTATTACGTAGATAACTTTACCAAAGTGATGTCTTCAATAATATATGACATCGAAAATTGATTAAAGTTACAATACCAGGGATTTATTTGTGATATTTTGACAATTTCGAGTAATATGTTGATTATCCCTAAAAAATTAATTGTGTAAATATATTTGAATATTCTTCTTCTTAACATAGGCAAAAACACTGTATTGGAGATAAATTTACTTCGTTACCTGAAAAGTCAGTTTTGATAGATACGGTATAGGATAGTAAATGCAATTCATTGAGCTTGGAGTGAGGATACCATGTAAAACATTTAGATCTCCAATTTACAAATGCTCCTACTCATTAGAGGATGTAAGGCCGTTGATATTTGGATTATGCTGTGTATCCATAGAGTGATATCGTGTTAAAAGTCTATGAATACTCAAATATCATGTTGATATGCTCGATAAGGTCCAGACTTATTATGCAGAATGTAGGATCGTGTATATTCATGAGTTCACCTGTCTTAGCTCAAATATCATTTTGATATGCTCGATAAGGTCTAGACTTATTATGCAGAATGTAGGATCGTGTATATTCACGAGTTCACCTGTCTTTTTGTTTCAGCTCAGTTATTTGTCTTCACTTCTACAGCAGTTTACGTGTAGTACACAAAGGAATGCTTGTAAAATGCCGTTGAATATTTCAAATGTGTGGTTAATTTAATATCATAACAAACTCCTACAGTAATTGCCCTTTTTATGATACGGCCTTTTATAATGATGCATATGTCAATGTTTTAGTTATTCATCATAAGAGTGATCGTGAGTATAGTTATTTTATGAGGTTAAAACAAATGTCCAGTATTGGTTTGACATTAGCATAGGTTTAACAATTTAATAATACAAATCTCAAGTCCAGTTGTGTATCAATATAAATTTTCATGAAAGTAAACCTAAAATCTGATATTCACGTTATAAGAAACCTTCCGAGATTGGTTTTGTTTTAAAAAGTTGAAATGGAATGCTAACAAGCAAAACCACGTATTGGTCGCAACCTAAAGAATATTTGTTTTGGATATAAAAGAAAAACGATTTTTCAAATTATGTAATCTTTTTTACGGAATAAATTATTAAATTGATAAACTAACCCATATTCTATTTAAAAAGATGCAAAGTTTTACACTGTGTATACATGTGACTTTCGACTGCACATTAACCCAAGAATAGGCAGTGACGAAAGGAACATTTATCGTTTCTTTGATACCTTTGTATCATTAGTAATTGAAAAATTTTCAAGCTTAGTGCTCGTGTTAGCAAATAAATGAATGTTGTGGTAACATATTGTTCAGATAACGAATCACGTAATATAAGAAGTAAAACTCAACGTAAAGTAAAAACTGGATTTGGTAGAAACTCGTTCTAATGAGTAAATGCTTATGGCATTTCTTTAACGGGATAATATTATGCTCGTATAATATACGAAATGATGGTTTTAGCCAATTCTCAAATAGGTACAGGACAAACGAGAACAATGGAAGCTATGATTACGTAGTGTAAGGTAACAAGTGACGTCGTGTGAAGATAAAAGTAAACGGTAGTTGAATGTAAAAGTGTGAAGTGCAACTTCAATGATTCCATCAAAACAAGATGATTAAACTCTCCGTCAAATAACAGTTATCACATTTCTCTACTCAGCGCAAGTACTCGTCAGATTGAACAATAATCACGTCCACACAGGTAACCATTATGACGTAATGTTGCACACAGGTATGATCAATACATCCACTTGGGTAACCTGTTGGTGCAGTCACCTGTGTTGGGCAAGTGGTCAGTTAATTAACACACAGGTGAGATGCTACCTTGTTCACATGATCTCACTTGGACAGGTAAACGGTTGTTTGTTGCGCAACCCATCAAAGGGGTTTACGTCATGTAGTTATGACATTCTTGAGTGGAGTTCATAAGTGTTACACGAATGATACCCTTATTAAGGATTCAGCCATAAAGGCTGAATCCTTATTGTTATTGGCGTGTTTTTTATTATTATTATTCCACAAAAGTTTGACCAAAGATACAGCCAAAACGACTGAAGCAAATACAACCAAACTTTACAGTCTGATAGCCCTAACCCTGGAATCGGGAATAGAAGCTTTTGGGCCAATTCAACCAATACATTAAAGGTCCAGTTCGAATCCAAAATCGAAATTTTAACATTGAATTTTTTTTCAAAAGATGCGCAATAAAAAATAATAAAAAAAAGTAAATCATGACAAATTTGTAAGTCACGTGGTTTGGCCGCCATCTTGATTTTA
The DNA here is from genome assembly GCA_916613615.1 of Steromphala cineraria. NCBI lineage: Eukaryota > Metazoa > Mollusca > Gastropoda > Trochida > Trochidae > Steromphala > Steromphala cineraria. Next base: position 28,417,171 of record OU744725.1, read on the forward strand.
AGCCCATTTTTGAAAAGTCCGACCCCATGCTCACTTGGTGATTCACCACTCGGCTACTAATGATACTAGAAAGCTGAAATTTACACATGAAGTAGCCAAGACATTGGCCTTTAATAGGTTTGTTATAGAATTAAAAAATTCGAAATACTTTTGTCGCAGCAACCTTTCAAAATTTCCCAATTTCTAAAAAATTGAATTTTCAAGGGCAGATAACTCAAAAACCTGACCGACGAATTTCATGATTTTTGCATGAGAGAAAAACATGACCAAGGTCTTTAAGATGAAAAAATAAAATCGCTCGCGAACAGTCATTTCCGGTCGCCATTACACATTTTCGCAACATGGGGTTAGCTCCGTCCGAAAAACTGTAAATGATCCTTTCTAATACTGCTGTACCTTAACCTGTAATGATATTTTCATGAAACTTTCAGGAATGATAGGTGACATTATCATCTGTGCAACCATTATGTAAGATTTGCGGCTGAATCCTGTTGTCGTCGCTTTGCGACTATATTTGTTCTTGAGGTTTAAGCTTCTAAATGTCTGGTGTATGGGGTTTTGTGTGACTATTTCTAAACCTCGTATATGGAATGAAAATTGAGGCCATATCATGTGAATCAATTTTATATTCAAGGTTATTTGACCATCGGGTCACGTTTCTCACAATAAACGTTATGGTTTAAATAAGCTGTTTCGTTGATAACATTGGTGCAACATGAAACAAAACTCAGAAAGAACGCGAAGAGTATATTATTTTCTCTTTAGGATAATGTAAGAAGTTTTAGCAAAAGCAGTTCAACAAGCTTCTTGTAAATGTAAGTCTATCCAAAAATTCCTCCAGATATAGATACATGTATGTTTATTATTAGAAAATACTTTTCATCATTTGTCGTGTTTTAAAATTTCATGTTTCACTATCAGAGCGTTGGCGTTTGGAGACACTGTTACTGTGGCTAATCTCTACACATTGCAAAGCATATCTTGACCCAGTCGTAAGAATATATATATGACGAATCTGACACTGACATTAAGTAGATACATATATTATGAAGTAGATGCATTCAACAGGTATAAATAAATCTGGATGGCTGTTAAACAGAATTTCTGCCGAACGTAAACTTAGTTTTCAATCATTTGTTTTATGAATGCCAAACAACAGGGTCTCTAATATCTTGTTAAAATTAATTCCTTTTAATACAATCAAACCAGAAAGGCATATGGCTGAGACTTTTTCGTGATTTATGATACGAATTGTAATACGAGTTTCATGTTTAGAAAATATTGAAATGCTTATAAAACATGCATGGGGTTCCTCTTGCTTTAAACAATAGATATTTTTAAGAATCGAACATTAGAATCATTATTTGATTATCATGAATACAGTAGAAGAACATGCTTTCGAAAGTCTTTTCAATTGGAGTCAAAATACGTCAATATTTTTCTTATTTGACTTGTTAACTATATCATTTAAACATGTTACATTAAATGGGTGTCGGAATTATCTAAATACATCTTCTGTCTCTGTCTAAGTAGAATAAGAGTCTGAAAAAAATGTTAACATTCTGTCACTTTCAAATAAACTGTTATTAATGTAATCGTTGGTAAAGGTTGAGTTGCCATTTAAGGATGTTGTTAAACTTAGATATGTACATATGGTTATATATAAAAGTCTCTTGGGCATGAGGCTAAAACACAATACTATTTCAATTTTATTTCCCTTATCGTATCCTTATAAAGTACAAAACTAAATATATAAACCAATTCCTGAACCTTAACAGAAAGATTGCCAATGATATTTGGTCTGAAGGTCATGTGGAACCGACCGGTTCATAGGCACGTGATGCCCAAAGGGCAATAACTCTGGGCTCAGACCACTTGTGTACCGCTAGATGGTTTTTGCCCTCTGTGAAGTGACTGGTTTAGTGTTTGTTGAGTTTTTATGACCGACAGCTTGTCCCGATCTACATTTACAATCCTTTATTCTATGGCTACAAGAAAGAGCCTGTTTAAAAACGCCATATGACCTAAACGCCCCTGGCTTATTTCACAATGAGTTAAAGGCCGTCAAACAATGTCATTTTCCTCTCCACGTTGATAAATGTTGAAAGTACTAAAAATGAAAATATGCAGATACATAAACATATTTCCATGTTTCATATTCTTTAGTACTTAAGGTATATGGACTGCAAGGCCCTTGCTCATTAGGGTATTTGGTAGTGGGAACATGTACCAAACTCTTTATATTGTTGTGGCAACGACCCATCATTTATTTAGAAGATAAATAGTTGCGTTTGTAAAATTTCCGGGATTCATTGTTATTCAACACCCGCAAATTTAGTTTAAAACCGACGGCGTTAGCCGGAGGTTTTAAACGCTTAAATTTGCGGGTGTTGAATAACAATGAATCCCGGAAATTTTACAAACGCAACTATTTATCGATATTGTAACATGACCGTTAGTTATAAGCATTTTAAGAGCGAACTCTTTTTTTGCGTAGGGAACTCGGAGTTGAAAGGATCTAACGACTGGTCCATTATTGTTATAGGTGTTCGCAGCTATAAAGAAAAAGGAATTCCCAGTGTTATAGACATTAAAATAGTGTTCTAATATTGCAAACCAGTTGCACTCATAACGATGAGATCTTATAGTTTTCACTGTGGAATTTATAAGAGAGAAAACAGTTATATAATTCATAAACCAACAGGAACAAACCCGACTGAACAAATATCTTAAACTCGCCCAGACCATTGTGACGGTGACGCGATCATTGTGACGTCATAACCGTTGGCCTTTGTGACGTCGTGCCATGGGAACGGCATTCGAAAGAAACCGGCCGCATGGCACAAGGCGGCAAATTAGGAGAAACTTAGCCAATTAAGAAAGTTTGGTTACATAAAACTAAAGCAAATAGAAAAGGATTTTTGGCATCTACGGGAATGCGCAAGTTAGAAAATGACAGCAACAACAGTAAAATGATAATCGGTCACGAATATTGGGAGAATCAGAACATTTTAATGTTGAGGCGGACCAAATAATGTATCCTTTCGCGGTGATTCGCCTTAGCCAATTTGCGGGTGTTCATTGCCATTTAACACTGGGAAATCCTTCAAATCAACCAATCAGAAACGAGTATTTACCGAAGTCATGTTACAATACACATTTTACTTACTTGTAATACAGAACTGAACGCTTCTTTTACCTGTATTCTTCACTACTATATAAAAAACAAGGAAAATATCAATTTCATTGTTAAAATCTAATTATTTGAAAATCTAATCTCGAAAAAAAGTGTCTACTTTAGATTGAATATGCGAATCTTTTAGTCTTATAATACTATAAATTGACATTTTATAAATGTACATTTCTCAGTAGTGAAATCGTTCATAATCAACAAATAAAAATAAATGCTTGAGTGAAATTCTAGAAGATGTAGACAATAAAGTACAAAGAGGTATAAAGTTGGATATACATGAAACTTTGTACTCTGAATATGAATAACGTTTCAAATTCGTTTCCACATAGATAATCCAGCCGTACTCTGAATATTGATTAAAGTCTAGAACATCTACAAAATATTGACGACATTACATAACGTACAACCCTAAACCGAATACCAAATATAGGGCGATAGTATCCATCTCCGCATTATGCAATGTTAACTTTCTGAAAGCCAAGGGCGATTGGTACTGCTGAGGCAAAGACGTCGAAACAATTGGTTGATACATGTATTACATCTAGCGCCCTTGTCATCACCTTTAGCCAGGTGCTGATAACAATTGTGATTGACATTGATGTAATATTACATGTAATCTAGGTAAAAGTACACTTGTATATCGTAAGGTGATGACGGAGAAGAAAAACTGGATTTTATACCCTAAGGCGATGTAGATATAGGGTAGGTATTGTATAGTATATAGATATATATAGGGGCCTATTTTCACTAAGGTAATTGTAAGACACTATGATAACCTTAACATAACAATAACTAATTCTTCATAATTGCATAGAGTTACAAAGACACAGTTTTCAAAACGGTGCCCCTTTTCTACTATGTCTTATATGCAATTATTCCATTATTATTTCTCAAAACGCATTTCCAAGACAAGAACGCAATATTGAATGTATGCATCTGTAATTACCCAAGATGTGATATTGGACTGTATATCTCGTTATTCCCCTGTACGGCATTTTGTTAAAAATATATTTCATAATGTCTTCTCGATGTGTTCTCTTAAAGGGGCAGTAGCACGTTTTTTGATAAATTTTTATTTCAAATTTGTCACTGATAATTGTAAGTTAATGTTAAATGTATTATTTTTACAGTGTCAGAAATTTCATTACACGAGTCAATCATCAATAATCAGAGGACAAAGTATAAAGATTCACATATAATCCATTGGCGGCCATTTTTGTGTGAACACCTTTAATTCATTTTGTGTAAGAAAAAGGAATCGCATGGCTTAACTTTATGTTTTATATTTGAATTATTACTGCTCCATTTAGTTTAAATACATTGTCTTTCAATTGGAAACATTGATTTTCATTTTCCTGACATCACCTTATATTCCATCTAAAAACGTGCTACTGCCCCTTTAAGGATATGATGAAGTTTGATGAATGAAACAATCCTACGAGAATTCTGCAATCAGTTCAGTGTTTTAGGAGAGAGTAAGCGACCGTACCTTCAAAGGTAACATTAGTAGAGGCCAATTATGAATAAACGGTGCCGTATTTCAAATGGTGTGTTGTGATTTGTACATTCACTTTGGTTTAATTCTATCATTCAATGTCTCAAGTTATCTAATAAAACATATACAAGCAACAAGCAACAAGTAAGCAGTGTAAGCAACAATTCAGATGAATTGACAATACGAACTTATCATTGTGATTGAAATTTTAGAAAAGATAAACGGTTTTATAAATTGGTCAATATTTTTCAATTCAAGAAGATATTGTTCAAATTCTTTTCAATTCAAAATGTTACTTAAACCCCAGCATATCATTAAGTGAAATTACTAGGTATAAAAAATTGTTTAAAAAGCAGTTGTTCAAAAGGATAACACATTTATAAAAAAATAACTGCGACAGAATGACATTTGTGAGAACTTCAGACGCAAGTTTAACATTTAACGACTATGAAATACTCAATATTGAAACATAAGTAGACAAAATATTGCCATTATTTTTTTCAAAAGTGATATTAATATTTTATCTTTAATAATAACAGAATTATTTAAAGAAAGTAATGGCAAAATCGTTTACAAAGATAAAGTAACGAGTGAAATCAGATTTAAACGGACCATAACGTTCTATGAAATGTCAAATGATACTCCTTTAAAGAATGCTACCTTTAAAACAATCTTTCCAATAATAAAAACGTATGCATAAAACGAAATTATTTCGTTCGTGAATTGAAACTTTTCAAATTACAATAACATAATTAGGAAATGTCACAATATGATTATGCTTTTCTGTTCAAATCAGCTCCCTTTAAAAAGAACTCGCCAATAATAGAAATGAATGCATATTACGAAATAATTTCATTCTTGCCTTAACATATTTCAAAGTATGTATATTCTTATATAGGGGACCCAAGTAGTGACACTTCATGTTATGGTCTTATAAATCTCTCATTTACGACTTAACGTTCGTCACTTGACATAATCAGCCGGTCAACCAAGGTCAAATAGGACACGGCTAAGCTCCACACAACGACGAAGTACGTGACGGTGTATTGCCTCAGGGAACAGCAATGTTGGGAGCTAACCGTTACCCTCGGCTGTGAAAAGTTCCACCCGAAACCTTATTCAACATGTGGGGGTTATGGTTCCATTATATGGAAATTCGATATATTAGAAGTTAATTGTGTAATGTTTGACCTATTTGTTAGAAAACAAAAATGCTGATATCCAAATGTAAATGCTTTGTAATTTACCAGTTTGATCGCATGTTCTTTGTAGGCGTTCAGTACGGTTATTTTCCATGTGTAACATTTCCATACGCTCGAAATACATATCTGAACATTATCTTTTAAAAAGTATTATAAGTGAAATTAGTTCTTTAAAACATACACAAACTCATAATTTTTTTATTTACTTTTGATAAAAGCCAAGCAGTACTTATAGGAAGGTGAGGAAAAAACATTTTATTAACAGATTATCGTTACAGATAGTAGAACCTATCTAGTGCAGGACTGGAACAATGTTCTGAAGAGAACAGTCTAAATGAATTGAGATCAACAGGTTCTAAATTAGGTCATACTGTTGACCTGAAATTAAACCTGTTGATATAAATTTATTTAGATTGCAGTAACAAAGCAAACAATAAAGATTTTCAATTCAACACTGTATCAAAATGCAACCAAAGTAAAAGGGCCAGTAGCGTTACAAACGTTTTTAGAAAAAGAAAATATTAGAATAAAATTAATATATATATATTAACATATAATTTAAAATATAAATTGAACCAAATTCTTTAAGAGTATTATTTTAGGTTCAATACGCATCACACATGATCGGATACACTTTCTGAGGTTACCGACCAAGGGTCAATTGCCAATCTAAATAAATTTAGATCAACAGATTTTTTATTTTGTCATACTGTTATGACCAAATATAAAACCTGTTGATCTAAATTTATTTAGATTGGCCAATTGCAAAACTGACTTGTACTTCTTGGGTAAAGGACTAAAGTGGTAAAATATATTTAAAAATTATATCTACATGAAAAAGTAAGTAACTTACTACTGTTATATGCTATTGACAATTGCGACGAGCACATGTTGGCTTATCAATTTGACTTTCATCATTCAGATAAAAATAGGACAATTTCCTGCGGTTCGATTTGTCAAAGTTGTGATTTTTTTTCCAATATCATTCAAATGTTTATCCGAAGATAAAAAAAGGTTTTACTTCAGGTCAAACTCAGGTTTATCTTATGAGCCTTTTTCACACTCTTACATAGTGTGTAATCAATTTCATAATCAATTTCACAATATGAAGTGTTTAAATTGTTTTGACTTAATATTGCAGGTGTATGTGCTGTGATAGCTCTACGCGCCCTGGCCAGATACCGTCCAGACATTGGAGGCTACTGGATGTCCACTCTACCGGTCAGTTTCATCTGTCTTCAGTTGTTGCCAACAATATTCTACGTGACACACATTTTGGGTGATATATACTGTCTTAATAATAATAATAATAGACTATTTATATTGCGCATATATCCATGTCAAATGCCATGCTCAAAGCGCACAAGAAAAGTTCAGAGTCACTATATACAACAAGCAGTCAGTGGAAGATAACAAAACTTTATTAGCCCCTCATTGTATTGTGGTGTAAGCAAAAATGTCATACAATCATGGCACTGATTGGAAAATAGACAGAGTTCGCCATCGACTCCTGTTTCAGTTATGTATTTGTGTTTTTTTTGTTCACAATGCTTTTATGTTATTGCGATCCTGAGTATACTTTAAAATAACCTATTTGATAAGAAATAAGTCAGGAAATACTATATTTAAATTCTAATTATTGAAGTAAAAGATGTATAATTATTCTGTAAGGAAGCAAGTAATCTTAATGACAGACATTCCCTTTAACGTCAGAAGACGAGGTGTTAAAATGCATGTCAAATTTGAAGTCCATGAAATTATTTCATTTCCGACAGTTTATACATAACAATGTCGTATATTACCTTGCCGGTAATAGACTTTGTAAGACAGGTACCCATTTGGTTTGAAGGACAATGCTAAAATATACCGATCCATCATTCAAACTATTTGAATAAGGAAGTACTAGTTACTTCATTCTTTGATGAACATTCTTGAAGATAGGGTAATGAAAGGCAATGAACAAGAACATAAAGGTTGCACAACTTCTTTGTACCGTATTTATTCCCTTGAATAAAGAAGTTGTACATCCAATGAATTCCCTTCAATATCCACTATTCGATTATTGTACGTAAAGATTTTGAAAAGAACTACAGAAGGCTCTAGCCATGACGGTGAAAACGATCCACTCAAGTTTTCCTAATTTCATATTAAATAAACAATAAAAAGTATGGTTACTTCGAATACAAAGCCAACATTTCCATAGAACAAGCACCGACCTCTGTATGTCAGCGTATCTGAATAAGCATATTTCATGTTACCTGTTGATTGCAGGTAAACGCCTCAGGCTTGATGGTTATGGATGGCCTGGAGTTACACCTGGTTTACCTTTACCTGAAGCGTTAGATTTACCTGTGTAGGAGGGGGCATGACCCTTCGTGTCGTATGCTGGTCACATGAAGTCGTTTATAACATTGTTACCACACCCTGGCTTCTATTATTCATATCAGTGCCACAGGGTTGCCATAAGATCTCCTTTATTTTCGTTGCAGTGCATAAAATTTTATAGGACAGATTTTTTACATGTTGGTATTGTGAACTTAGTAACAACCTGACACAATTTGATAAAGATCTAATTTCGAGTTTATCCCTTATACGTAGCAATGAGTTGGATTATATATTTTTGGTTTGCTGAACCTTTCGTGTATATATGCTGGTCACATGAACTCATTTACAACCATGTTGGCCTAACCTAGCAAAATGTATTTTTCTTCTGGTTTTGTCCACGTCGGTTAGGGAGAAACGCAACATGACTTTTTGTCACAGGAAGAATTTTAGCCTAGAAAAAACATGAAAACGTAATTATGTATTAACATGTTACTCGCGCCTGTTCATGTAGGCGTTTGAATTTGTTTCAGACATTTAGAATGGTTTTCATTTTAATGAATTTGATTTGGCTAAAAAAGGCATGCTTTTAAAACAAAACTATAAAATTCGTTCAATTTGTTCAAATTTGTTCCGTCCCTGCGACCTTATTTTGACCTTCGACAACATTGTTTATCATTTCCATGTGATAAATTTAAACAAAATATCGTTTGAAATCCTTGGTATACTACGTAGGTTTCTTTTACGATCTCCTCAGGCAAGCTGTCCTGTAAATTGACCAAAAGTAGGTCAAAGCCTCTTGTGGGATATAATATGGTCATAAAACACTTGACAGCATATATAAAGCTTTATATATTTCTTTTTATTTCCATTTTTTTTTCATTTACAGGCATACGGTTGTTAACAGTAATTACGTGATATATAGAGAATAAATTGTGTATGATATCAGACGATTACATATAACGCTTGCTGCTTGGGTAACTTATAGTTTTTAAATAACATTTATATCCTTTTTATAGGAAGTCCCTTTACATTTGGCAAATCAACTGGTCAACGACGCCAAAGTATTATTCATTTCTGAATTCACTTATAAGGAATACATGATAATAGAAGCTATTTAGATAGTTTTTTGTGTTTGTTTGTCATTCATTACCACATTTTCTTCAAGTACACAGGTACATTCTTGCATGACATGCAGATACGTATAATTGGTCTCCATGCAGAAAATCTCTTTGGTGTTCCACTGTTTCGCTTTTCTTTTTATATTTCAAGGAATTAGTTGGATATTTCATATGATTTTAATTACCATGCAATGCAACCATTCCTTAAAACTGTTTACAGGTCATGAAAGTGCTAAAACATAAACGTTTTTCAGATAATAAATTTTGATACAACATAATTTGTTAGCGTTTAGATGTTGTTGTTCGTTTCTCTGTTGTGGTTATAAGTTTGACAAGAATCAATGGTTTGAAATTGTCATGCAACACACTGAAACCTTGCTATAAAAGGAAACACTTTTCACTAACGTAACCTTAATCCAAATATAACAACACATGTGACGGATTATATAGAACAATATCATCAGCTAGGCTTTCTAAATCCTTTAAATATTGTTTAAAGACAGTAATTTATACTTCGGTATAAACTATAAAGGCGAAGTATGTAGGAATGTTGCAATGGCGTTTCAGATATTTCTGGTTAACACCCCCTTTAATGTTGGCTCCTAAATCCAACATAAGATTGTTTATGACCTTACGCGCCATGCAACACATGTGTTCTGAAATATTACTGTTTTCTTGTGTTTCTTTTCCTAGCATAACGTTTGTTATGTTTACATTGCATGTCGTTTTTTTTATCATCAAAGGCCAACTAAAACATTAAGAAAGCACCTAAAATGTCATTTGAAATAAGAAAACTAGTTTAACATCGAATGAGTTATCATTCAAGTTTATTTTTACACCTGCCGCTTTGTGTATACAATGATAGAAACCACTAAGGGAACACCTGAAATAATTCAGGTTCCATACCAAATGAATATGACATATCATACTTCAATACTTATTGTTAAACTATTGATATTAATTAAAAAGATAATTTTATAAATGAAATATATATTATGGTTGGCTTTCATGGAAACGTATTCATTGTACTCGAATTATTGTTGAATGTTGAATGTTGAATTAATTATTATGTCATTTCAGTTTGTCTTCCCTGGAATCACTGGAGTAGTTGCAGGATTTAAGCGTGAAAGAGGACCGGTAGGTATATATGCATGTTGTTTGTTGAAAAACACAAGACTGACAATATTTTCATTATATGGAAACAATTTTATCAATATGTATAACGAATGTAAAATCAGTTGTAAATAATTTCACAATTCTGAAAGGAACTTCTTTAAAAATCACCTTACCTATGGCATTTATTCCAAGTTTGAGTAAACAGGATGAAAGGATCATCATTACTATAATTATCATAAGCATCGTCATCCCTGATAGTACAAGACTCACACGAGGCCCTAACACTTTAGTCGTTCTGCAAGACACCTAATTTGGTTCTGCAAGACACCTTATTTGGTTCTGCAATACACCTAATTTGGTTCTGCAAGACACCAAATTTGGTTCTGTAATACACCAAATTTGGTTCTGCAATACACCTAATTTGGTTCTGTAATACACCAAATTTGGTTCTGCAATACACCTAATTTGGTTCTGCAACACACCTAATTTGGTTCTGTTATACACCTAATTTGGTTCTGCATTACACCTAATTTGGTTCTGCGATACACCTAATTTGGTTCTGCAAGACACCAAATTTGGTTCTGCAATACACCTAATTTGGTTCTGCAAGACACCAAATTTGGTTCTGCAATACACCTAATTTGGTTCTGCAATACACCTAATTTGGTTCTGTAATACACCAAATTTGGTTCTGCAATACACCTAATTTGGTTCTGCAACACACCTAATTTGGTTCTGTTATACACCTAATTTGGTTCTGCAAGACACCAAATTTGGTTCTGCAAGACACCAAATTTGGTTCTGCAATACACCTAATTTGGTTCTGCAATACACCTAATTTGGTTCTGTAATACACCAAATTTGGTTCTGCAATACACCTAATTTGGTTCTGCAAGACACCTTATTTGGTTCTGCAATACACCTAATTTGGTTCTGCAAGACACCAAATTTGGTTCTGCAATACACCTAATTTGGTTCTGCAATACACCTAATTTGGTTCTGCAATACACCTAATTTGGTTCTGCAACACACCTAATTTGGTTCTGTTATACACCTAATTTGGTTCTGCATTACACCTAATTTGGTTCTGCGATACACCAAATTTCGTTGTGCAATACACCAAATTTGGTTTGTCTGCGATTATTAATCACAACCAGGAGATTTTGGTTATGAAACATGTTAAGGCGAAGAAGGATGAAAAGCTGACAAAATAATATGCAAATATTCAGTGATTGAAACTAGCGAGTTTTGCCTCGCAAAGAAAGTGTCCTGTTAATTATACCACCAATTTTACGAGGTTGTCATCGTGGTTGACGTCATTTTTATGAATTTTGTGTTCCAGCTGTATTCCCATGCAGCTGTTATGATATCTGGTTTACTAGCTGGAGGCAGCTGTTTTGGGTACTCCGTTGATCCTGTATACTTTGGGCACACGAACTGCACGTGAGTAGATATGCATTGAGGGTTAACAAACACAAGCTCATACTTCTTGTTTTTGATTCGATATATAATCCACAAGGCCAATACATTCTCAACCCTGCAGATTACTGAATATATTCTCATTTTAGGTAATTGCCCCTAAAGAAAAGACACGAAATCTAATTTCCAATCCTCATTTATGCTAGTTTATGCTCTCAATGATAAGTGCACGGAAAACGTATCCTTTCCATGTGTCAAAATCTTCATATTCTTTGGAAATGTCTTCATTTCTTGCAGTGATGTTTACGGCGTCGGGAATTGCGAAAAGGATGTGTTCTTGTACCTGTACCTTATCTGTGGAGGCTGCGCTATTGGATTCGGGCTTTTTGGCCTTCTCTTCGCCTTCTGCGCATGCTCAAGTGCCGGTGTAAGTATTCTCTTAAATTATGAATAAATACACATGCAGATAACTGAAACTGCATTGACTTAAGAAAGTGTCATATTTCAATCAGTTATGAAGTGAACATGTAGTTGATGAATTTTTCACTCATTGCCAATGAAGAAAACTTTATTAAGTAGAAAGATAAACAAGTCTTGTAACCTGAGCAAAAACAATCAGGGATATGTAAAATTTCGAAATCATGTTTATGTTGGATTTCTTCATTGACCACCATTTACAATATGAATAATAAATAGTATAATATTCCTAACTTATTTTGTACAACTTACACTGTCTTGTTATAAGCAATGAGTGCGCAGAGAATAAAAACTAGTTGTCTACCAATCTAAATAAATTTAGATCAACAGGTTTTATATTTGGTCATTTGTTGTCTACGTGATACCATTTCATGAGTGAATAAGTATTTTAAAAACAGTTATGTTTCAAGTATCATACCAATATTGCTGGCAGTTCCTTACAAAAGAAGAGCAATTCTTGTATTTTATCGAGTCAAATCACTTGACTGATGTTAGTTAAATGGTCCGGGCATTGTTTGAAAGCTGCTGTTGAAATTCATGTAAACTTTTACCAAAATCGTCTCTGGAATTTCAGAAACGCGTTGCTATCAGACACGAGGAAGAAGAGAGACAACAGTACTTGGAAGTAGAAAAACATCGCCAGGAACAACTCCACCAGAAACGATTCGCCCAGTCGTCCATCATCACTGCCTCAGAGAAAGCCCCTATCGGAAATGACGTCATCACACCAGCACCCAATGGGATGTCTGTATCCACAGTTTCCGGGGATATGAACAAACCGGCTTCGAACCTTGTGGACACAACTCGCCTCTGAAATCTATGAATGTTGATATCATTTTCCTAAAGGGAGAGAGTAGGGGGGGTTCTTCTTCTGAAGAAATGTAAAAAGTTTAATACCTGAATGTTTTATTTCAAAGAGGGCAAAAATGATGCATTCGATTCGTTTGCCAACAAAATAATGTGAACTTTTTTATATTATGGCAAATATGCTTCAGATTTGAGATTTTTATTGATAAGTATAAGCTAAAAGATCGATCCAGAATTGAGTGTGGATAAATACATCTATATTTTTGATACCTAGATCACATCATCTGATGTAGTATTTTGACAAATCATAACATCTCAACATTAAAACGTATCATTTGCTTAGATAAATATCAACTAATTTACAAAAATATAGCACTTTGTAAATAGCATCTGCAAAAGTAACTATATTTAATGACATTAAATTGTCAAATTGTACATGTTTGAATTGTCATGCTTTCAGGATCATTAGATAAGCATCTTTAAATATTTTTTTACAATGACGTTTATCAGTTGTTGATTTCACTCTGTTTCATCAGTGTATATCTCTCCGCATTAGGTTCAATACATACCTGATATCCATCGCACCAAAATCCCTCAGCGAAACGAGACGTTTTACCTGATGGATTTCAGGGTATGTGTTTGAGCACTATGCAGAGACATATATACGCTGATTAAGCATGGTGGCTTGAATTTGACATGGGCGCACTGAGGAACATATCTCCAACCCCCGTTATGACTAGCTCATACCAGACCTAATCGCTTGCTCATTCAAGCTTTGCTTCATTGTGCCACAATTTTGATGTATTGCCTTCATCTGAGATATGAAGATTTCAAGTCTAGGCACAGTGGGCTGAAGAACTGTCATTGATAAGTTGAGGAGCAAGGGGGCTGTGATTGAGACATTTATTCTAGAAAAAGTAGCTATTCTAACATTCGTTTGTCTTAAGAACTATGTATACTTTGTAATTGTCTTGCACTATATTATCATCATTTCACCTTGTTTCTTCTCCCATAATCAGATATTACACCCGACGAGCGATTGGTTGCAGACTATGAAATAATGTGATATTAAAGAAATGACTGCGATAGTGTAATGACGTTATATTATCATATTTTAAACAAGTCTATATAAAGATGACATTACAATGTAACATGTTTCTCTAATGCTTTACGCAAAACAGCTTATATATGAAAGAACGTGTGATAAGGTTTCGCGCAAAACAATGAAAACGAGAGATAAGAAAATGCCCCGATCATTTCCACTTTTGAAGTAGGAAGTTTGTGAAAGTAATGTCCAAATGGATTGCGTACCGGAGATTACCAGTAATTCTGGTGAAAACCAAAGAAAGAACGATATGTTTAAGAAATGCAACGAACGTACCTCGGATAGTTCGTTTATTCAATTTGAAATGACATTCGACATTTGGTCACAAATAAATAGGGGATAGCATACATCCTTGCTGGTCACTATTAAGATTTTCCATAATATCTCTCTGGAAAACATTGAGATGGACTGTCATCTGGAAACTGTCGTCAGTTTTTGTAGATATTAATAATGCAAATAAGTGGCAATCACAAGCACGATAACAATTATATTGGAGTTTTCAAATTCTCAAATTCTCAATTGTGATCTTGTTATGATGTACATAAGAGATTACGCCTTTTTGCACCCTGTAACATATCTGTTAGAGAGTATATGTAGATTAGACAGTTACATATGAGAGTGTACACGGGACAGTTTATATAGAAGCGTGAAAGAGAAGAGTGTTATGTATATCATTGTTATATCTACGATTTCTGTTTGAAGTCATTGATTTGGTAAATAAATAATAAATACACCGGAGTTTTTGTTTTTTCCCCCCTTATTCCCCAAAACTTGAACTTGCGGTCGGTGCCTTGTAAAAAAAAAAATAATTGAGATGACCCCCAGATTGACAGCCTTCGTAGATACATATTAATATTAACAGTTAATATTATGTATCTACGATGGCTGTCAAATCTGGGGGTCATCTCCAATTATTTTTTTTTTTTTTTTTAAAGGGATGATTGCTCAATGACCCCGGGGCCTGTGTTGTACCTCTTGGATCAAAGTCTGAACAAATGGAAGCTTAAACTATAACGAAACGATTATTTGTTAGGTGGAACATTCTACATGTACTATTTATGGATATATTATTTAATGTTTCATATAATTTTATATATTTAAAAACAACAAATTTGTCTTTGAAACGACAAAGTCTACATGAAAACACTTGCCCAAAAACATACTTCAAACATAAACAATGAGCCCGTACACATTTAAGAAAATAATTTATATATTCATTAGTTTTAAATCTTTAAGTACTTTTCACCAAATATGACAGTACGATATTTCCTAAATAGACCACGTCTTGACAAGCAGTAGTTCTGATCAGACACTGCAAGAAATCGATGTGTGAGATGCATTATGAATCGATATGGAATGTGAGGTACTCTCCTCTATCTTGCCGACACTCTGTTCGTAGGCCACAAGAACTCGTGATCTAAAAGCCTTTTCTAGCATGAACACTAAAGAGGATATGATTTTCCATGATGGCTGAATGTTTGGTTATGAAACTAGTACCTAATTGTCCTTATTCTATGGGATCGTGTTAGTAATTTATCGTATTCTATAGTACACTATGAAAAGAAGCACGTCGTAGAATAACTTTGTTAAGAATAGGTGCCTTACCAATACGTAAAAATACAGGAAGAAGAGAAGGAATACCTAGATTTTTAAGATTTTGTAAACTGTGTAAAAATGATGTAATTGAAGACGAAATACACTTTTTATTCAAATGTCCTTGTTTCAGTGAATTAAGAAAGAAATATATCCCAAATGTACCTGAAAATAATCATATATGTTACCTTCAAAATGTTTTAAAACATCAAAACTTAGAAACTATTTCATCATACTCATGTTTTAATAGAGATGCACTCGCTCTACGCTCAATGTTTTTATCATCAAATTAACTTACAATGTACTTTCAATGTTCTCTCTTATATAATTGTCTTGTTTTGTATATATATTTTGTACGTGGGCCTAAGGCCTTTTACCGAAATAAAAGAATTGAATATGAAAAGATACGGGTTGATAGAGCAACCTTGGTTAATGCCACGTAAAAGTTTGCCTAATTCGGAAATGATATCTTAATGAACAAAAGAACGTTTAAACTTTGTTTATATATTTAATTACATTTAATGTTCTAGGTGAAAAATATTATAGAACGGAATTGTGTTTATATTGAGTGAACAAATATTATAAGGGTGAGGGTGATTTTTTAAAACAGAAATGATGCACGTATACAAATAAGTTTTGTATACATGACAAAAGCTTATTCCATGATCAATGAACTAAAATTTGTCCGTATAGACTAATGCCCGCTTTGAAATTTTCACATTTATGTCAAACGATAAAATAGCATTATAAGGACTTTGATCAATAACATCGAAACATGATATATGTCTTTATTGATGACAATTTCTGCACATTCAATCTAATTTTACTTTTTATTAATATAAGTCCCCTTAAAGGGAAAGTCCTATCGTTATATTTGTGGAAACATCGTTATATTTGTGGAAACACAAATCAAGAGTACTTCTGTATATATACATATATATATATGATTTGTGCAAGATTATTTCACACTATTCAAATTTGTTAGTGAGTGTAACAACTCAATTGTTCTAGATTAAACTATCTGACAAAGAATGGAATGCATCACTGCGTCTTCTTGAATTTCGTTTCCATAGGTTGTTACGTTATAGGTATCCACCATTGAACTGAAGATGAAATTAAAACACTTTAAATTTCATATTTTAAAATATTTACTGATAATTCATTTTGTGTAAGAAAAAGGAATCGCATGGCTGAACCTTTCATTATATATTTGATTTATTACTGCTTCATACATTGTCTTTCAATCGGAACCATTTATTTTCATTTTCCTGACATCACTTTATATTGCCTATTAAACGAGCTACTGCCCTTTAAAAAGTATAAATGTCGAAAATAAGTTCGGTATAAAGATAAAACTGACAAGACAAGCTTATAAGTCCCTACTAAACTCATCCATTGTCCGTTCGTTTGTTCGAGTTAAATGGAACAGTTTTTCTCAGAAACTATTTAGATAGGAAAACCAAATTTGGTATTTCATCTTCAGGGTAGCAATACATCGATGGAATTTTTAAATGATAAACGTGCAATACTTTTTTTCCGAAGTTATTGATGAAGTCTGAAGTCACTCCCTATATTCCCCTAAAACGTACTACTGCCCCCTTAAAGCCAGACACAATTATTTTGTTGATTGACGTACTTTTGGGAGCATGTTGACGAAAGATGAGAAGAAATAGTACTGGAAGCGAAGTACCTGGAGTGAAGATGGAACATTTTCCGAAACGCTTCAGGGATGCACAATAGGTACAGAAATATGTACAAATAAAAAAATCTTTATATTCATTTTTCTTAGGAGCAACCTCTACACCCCAAATTCGTCACGAGAGGAGAATGGTAAATCAACTAATTAATAAATCGCTTTACATAATAAACTATACCAACATCATATAGAAACAGACAAGGAGAAATACAGTCTCCCTGGTTAGGACCATAACACTCACTGGTTAAACCGACCAAGCATATATCTTCTATCTCACCTGAGACGAGGAATACAGCTGAATCTAGGAGACAGACACTGACACCGCCTGTCTCACGGGGATAGTAACCTTTTGTTTTCTTGACAGGAACGTTGAAGATGATGGATATGATGACCGAAAACGGAGTTTTACTCATATGCTTGTAGCGCTCAGATTTGATGACTTTTGGTTACACTGAAGAGAACCTTTTAGCTCATCTGGCCTGTAAGGCCCGATGGGCTTATGGCATGGCCTGGTGTCCGGCGTCCGTCCGTCCGTAAACTTTGTGGAATTTCGACTTCCTCTCCAGAACGATAAGGCCTAGAAAGCTGAAACTTGGTGTTTAGACTCGTTGGCTAGTGAAGATTATAAATTGTAGTTTTTGTGGCACTGTGGCCCCTAGTAAGGACCACAGGGGCCACGCCCTAAAAATTTATTTTCATTTTCTTCTCCAGAACATAAGGCCTAGAAAGCTGTAACTATGTGTTAAGACTCCTTGACTAGTGAGGATTAATAATTGTAGATTTTGTAACCCTTTGGCCAGTAGTAAGGGGGGAACCACATTGGCCACACCCTAAAGCAAAATCAAATAAAAAGCCTGATGAGCTCAAAGCCAATCTTCAGATTATTACACCTTTTCTGAAAATGCATTTCGACAAAAAACTTTTAAATAACAAATAACAGTTTGGCCTAACATAACGAAACTTGGTTTAATGACCAATCATTACATGAACTTGTGCCTTATGGGATTTCAACTTGCAGGAAATTTTTACTTTTCCAGTTTCCATGGAAATGCAACTGAAAATAGCACTTCCGGAGCAGAATTTGAAAACCATTAGGGCTAGCTCAATGAAACTATTTACAAATGTTTCTTTTTGTGTTTTCAAATTGCAGGTAGTTTAAACTCAATGACATTCTTCATTCCAACATAAGCATTAATTTCTAAACAGTGTCTCACCAATGAATGAAGATGTTCAAACAGCATTTAATAAAAAAGAATGTTTGTTTTTCTCTCTCTCTCTCACATTAACATGAGGACATTGATGATGGCATAATATAAGGATTTAAGGAATTAAAAAGACCTAGATGTGGTTCAACATGATCTTATGATGGTTATTAAAAGTCAAAGAAAATAAGCTGTATGTATGCATACAACCTTATTCACACAATCAGTATATCAAACAACGTTTGCGGGACACCGCAAAAACAGAGCAGCCCCGAAACTTGGGGTTTCGCCTTACCCTGTTCCGCCTTTTACAGGCCTCACCAAATTGGGCATTTTCTCGTGACCTTGACCTTTGACACTCAAGGTCACACAATCAATGAACACATTTCATTGAGTATAACATTATTGTAATGAAATAAAGTGTTAAAACTTAATTTAATTCACTTTCTCCATATATGTTGACCTTGCCATGACCTTGTCCTTCGACAGTTCGCATCTAAAACTTTTTGAAAATGTTGTACTTCTCAAGAGATAAAATACTCAAAATCTAAACTTCATAGCACAAAAACTATTCAAGTTATCGTGTTTACAAGGAATTGCAATAACTCGTGACCTTGACCTTTGAACTTGAAAGTGAACATGTCATAATGATTCCCTGGAAGTGTTCACATTTAGACATGTTCATGAGTTCTGAAAAGCTAAATGGGATAAAGTTATACCCAAATTTAGTGCATATTGTAATAACTCGTATCTCATGACCTTGACCTTTGACCTTCAAGGTCACACAATCATTGAACACTTTTTATTGAGTATAACAATCATGTATTGATTAAAAGTGTTCATAGTTAAAATTAAGTATTTTGCTATACCATGCTATAGTCATGACCTTGCTGTGACCTTGACCTTCGAGGGATTGTAGCCAAAACCTTTTCAAAATTTTTTACTTTTCCAAGGATGATATATACCAAGTTAGAGCTTCATAGCACAGAAACTTTTCAACATATCACGTTTACAAGGAATTATGAAATTTAGAGTGATTACAGAACTCGTGACCTTGACCTTTGACCTTGAAAGTGAATGTGTCAAAATCGTTCCCCCGAGGTACGAGTAGTAAGTTATGCATAAGAGTTCCGGAAAGTTATAGCTTGTAATATGAGTGCGGAAGCGGCGGTGGAAACTTCGCAAAAACTGATAGCAGCCCCGTCCTTAGACAGGGCTGCTAAACATATGCTAAAACTGATCATTCAACTTTAGTTGGGCCGGGGGAAGAAGCCATCTCTCTTGTGTAACTCTTGCTTTCTTTAGTGCATGTAGACATAAATATTTGGTGGAGCTTCGTTTTAGAGAAGCTTAGCTTTTATAAAGCTTTCAAGATTTAACTTCGATTGAATGAATGATAATAATTGTTATTTCACTTCTAAACACATCCGAACTATTTGGTGTTTAGTAACAACACATTAAGAGTTCAATTATCCACTTTATTATATCCGGAAATGATTTTTTATTTCAAATCAACATTTTATGTAACAAATTAACAGAAGTTATTACCGGTATACAAAAAGTAAGTTGATATATCTAAAATATATCAAAAGTTAAAAGACTTTTTGCAGCAATACATGGTCTTCATGATAATGTTACTTTGCCAAAAGTACAGTTACTTCTCAAATGAAATAAAAAACAATAATATTCCACAAACATTTAAAACAAAACAACTTTGATCAACATTCTTATGCAGTTCTGTAACTTGACATTAGATTATACAATACTTCATTCATCATTGACACAGAACGTATTCTTGATTCATGTACATCATGAGTCAGGTAAAAAATTATGTAAAACAATGATTTGCAATCATTCAAATTTCTAAACAAGCTGTTATTTCTTTCAAACAAAAACTATTTGTATTAAAATAACAAGAGACAAGATCTTTGAGATCATACTCTAATTCAACAAATGTGGCAAAATGAAGAAAATATATCATAGTGTCCATAAGTATAGCGTGGAAAGAAGCAAACTGTCTTGAAGCAATTGACAATCCGACGAACTCAATATCCTAAGAAACTTTGTAAAAGGTATGCTACCCAACCCAATATTCAATATAGTAGAACAAATCTTTTACCTATTTCTCATCTACATAGACCAGTTCTTACTAACAATCCACTGTCACAGACCAATCACACAGATTATCAAAATCGAGTGAGTTATTGTTTAACGCCGCTTGGGCAATATTATCAAAATCGAGAAATCATTTGTACATCCAACTAAATCTTAAATATACCAGCTGTTGACATGTTACCTTCAGGGCTTTTTCTGATCCTCTTCACTATATCAACCAAAGGATATTTGTGAGGAAACTTGTATTCAAACTTCCAGCTTTAAAGTTCAGATCTGCAATATCTTGTTGATGCAAGGAATGTAAGCATGTTTTTCACTTGAATATTTTGAAAATAAATCCTTATTTCATAGGTTTTTACAATGAACATGATAAAAAATGTTGAGAAATATATACATATTCATAATCTGCTTTTGAAAAATCTATGTTATGTAGTTTGTTTCTTCAGTTTCTTGGTTATCAAATCCTGTGGAGATTCTGGAATTTCAGCTTGTTGTCAGCCCTCAGGTAATACAATAACAGGTCAGTCCTGATGAAAGGTATGAATCTCTATATAAAATGTTACAATCATTATACCTTATTTATTTAAATCAAAGCAATTTTTTGAGTTCATTTTAAACTTCATTGTTTCTCTCAATCCAAACTCATGAAAACCGTATGAAAAAAAAAAAAGACATGATCTTTTGTAATCAAATTACAAGTAAATGCAAGCTAATTTGAGTAAACATATACTCAATATACAGCTATCAAATGAATGTGGTTTACAAATAGAGACATCGTTATTCAGTATTTGACCATATGTGAGTCAAACTGACTTGAGTAAGGTTATTTTTCCTAAATTAAAATTAAAATGTTATCTTTAGTCAAATACATTTTAACTTTTCACCTGTGTATTGATCATTAAAGTAAAGACACTTGACTTTGCAAAATATATAAGACTTTATACAATACAAAGACAGCCTTGTCGAATCTGATCATTTTGTTGCGTATATTATTATGAAATAATTACAAAATGGTTTTGTTACACTAATTTCCGCGATTCTGATTGGATGAGAGCGCTCCAAAACCTGCTGCCATTTCTCGATGAATGCAGAAAACTTTGCAACCATACCATGTGCATTCATTCCTTGTGACGTCACAATCACCTGACGCAATAGTCCGGTTTTGACAGTTGCGAGTTACGTTCTGTTGAAAAGACAGATATAACATATCTTATCACTTCCCACCTGCGTTTGCAACAAGAAAATACATTCTTCTCCCTAACACAATCTATAAATTCACCGGAAAGGCTTCATTTTAATAACTACATGTCCTCAAGCTTCTTCGCTCCGAGCGTCTCGCAAACGGCGGACATTTTGAACGTCGTTTTATATGCTTATTAGGATTATTACGAAAATGCGGATTCCGGATAAGACGAATTGTGATTGCATGGGTGTGAATGGTTGCGAAAACAAAATTAAATCTTCGGCCGTTTTAGTTTATGGAGTTCTCAATTTTAATTCAACTTTGTATTGTTTCGTGTAACAAACCACAATTTCACGATATTGATGACAGATTTTTTGAAAATAATTAGAAAAAACTTTGTTAAAATGTGGATTTTGTAATTATAAGGATTGTTTTACATGTTTTGTGCGTCTATCGATGTATAACAGCAACAAATTTTGTATAAAATGGCTAAGCTACGCTACGCGATTTTATACAATTTGTTGCTGTGATACATCGATAGAGGCACAAAACATGTAAAACAATCCTTAAATAATGTTTTTTTCATGGATATTAATATATATATTTCCAAATGATCAAATGATTAAAAACAATATTTTTTACGACAGCAAACATGTGACCATACAAAGTCATTTACTGTGTGTAAAAGCTCTTTAACAAAGTTATTTACTAATACCATTGACAGTTTATGAAATCAAATTTTCAAGACGAGGTCTAAAATAACCTTCAAGTATCAATAATATGTAAGCTGTGTACAAAACAACTGGTATTATCTAAACTGATAAAACATATCTTATACTATCAGGAATTTTCCCTATGATTATATGGTTTAATTGCACTTTTCTGACCAGTCAGTTTTCAGTATATTTCAGTACCCTGTATCTTCGTGTCTGATTTGACCATTCCTTTCCTCTAAGAAAATATGAAATTGACTTCAGTACCAGGAAATGATTGTGAAATGATTCTTCTTCTGAAAATGTTACTATTCTTGAATCATCATATTTGATAGACACATCTTTTCTTTTCTACTAAATAGTTCTTTAAGACATCATTCAATGTTGATCAATGATAGATTTTATGGAAATGTGTTTAATTATTGACAATTCTCATAAAAGAGAGGCCGGTTTTCCAGGATGAAATCCTTGAGTGTTTCCGCTACGAGCTCCAAACGTTGGAAATTTGTGGTCGAGGGGGACACCTGGAATGATAAAAGAATATATAAATGAAGACTTAATGCATTGTCTGATTAAAATCAGCGGCATTCAAAGAAATAAAATGACAAACAGAATGATATTTTGAAAATATTTTGGTTTTCATTGGCTATCACTAATATCTCATCGAGCGATGGTGTAAAGCCATAATCATGAGAAAGTTACAGGCTTTCCCCCGTCAATAGATAGGAGAAGTGATAACACAATGAAAACCAAAATATTCTGCTTATTATATGTTCTTTGACCAAAAATTTACTTCAAAAGCTGCTTGAGCGGTTCTTATGACGTCAAACCATTGGACATCACTTAGTAATGGCAATGCCTTTACGCTGATTGTAGTGACATTAAACCATTGAACATGAGAAACTTTACCCTCTGTGATATTTACACAGAATTAAATTATATGAAATCAAACTCAGTTGCAAGAACTCTTTTCTAGAACTGAGAAAACTTAATCTCTAATTGCTCAGCCTACGATAGATAGACACCCACCTGCAAGGTACTCAAGACTAGGGACGGTGATGTCGCTATAGCGACTGATGACAGCGCCCCAGAATGTGTTCATCTCTTTCTTCCCATCATCCTCCCCGTCAACAGGGTGGTAGAGGAACGGTCCCCACACGTCAGACACCAGGTACTCAATCTCTTCATGGGTCACCAGTGAACTGTGCTGTAGAGAGAATAGTCACAGTTAACAAAGAGTTACCTCCCCTCCCTGTCAACAGGCCTAGGGTGGTAGAGGAACGGTCCCCACACGTCAGACACCAGATATTCAATCTCTTCATGGGCCAGTTTGTCATTTTGGTCAAGGTTCCTAACTCAGAAAAAGGTTCAAATATTACCTCAATCCCTCTCTTGGCCTTTTTGGCTGCTGGTTCGTCCTGCTGCGCCTCGACTGTGCCGTCTTCACACACGTATCCCTCCGCATCCATCTCCTCGAGAAGTAGTACCGTGTCCCACTCCGCATACATCTTGGACGGGTAACAGTCGGCACAGATGTTGTCTCCGAAATATACAACCTGTCAATAACAAATTTATATGTGTCACAAACGAAATGATGAAAAATAGAAAAAAAATATTTAACAAATAAGCAAAATGTGTTTTGAAGTCTGAAATTGATTACTGGCTTACAACTCAAAAGTAATATTGTAAAATTTTAGAAAGGCTAAATTATGTGAAATAAAAAAGGGATTTTTAAAAACTTTTTCAATTGTTTAAACTGATAACTATATATGTCTTAAGTACATTAATCTCAATTCAACTGTCAATATTTCCATGAAGAAAGACAACCAAAAACTATCCTCAATGAAAAACTTCCTACCTTTGGGTTTTCTTTCCCAGTGTGTTTGGAGATAAAACCCATGAGTTCTTTATGGTTGCCACGGAAATACAAACCGCCTTTCTCTAGCTTAAGGGCTGGTTCCTTCACAGAATGGTTTTCTAGGACAACAATATTATCATTAGCTCTAGATGAAAGCTTTTAAAAAAAGACAAACCTTGTATTGAATTGTCCAAAACAGGCACTGAAAAACACAGTCTTCCAGTATGTGAAAACTTTTTTCACAATTTCAACACTTATGGCCTTTCATTCATTTTCCCTTAGCTTAGCTTTGAAACAGACACGCAGATATGTCAAAGAAAATTCTTTTTTAAAGGGGCAGTAGCATGTTTTTTGATAATTTTATATTCTAAATTTTTCACTGATAATTGTAAGTTAATGCTTAAAGTATTATTTTGACAGTGTCAAAAATCTCATTACACAAGCCAATCATCCAGAGTCAGAGGACAAAGTATGAAGATTCACATAAAATCCATTGGCGGCCATTTTTTGTGAACACCTTTAATTCATTTTCTGTAAGAAAAAGGAATCGCATTGCTAAACTTGCGTTATATATTTGAATTATTACTGCTCCATTTAGTTTAGATACAATGTCTTTCAATTGGAACCACTAATTTTAATGTTCCTGACATCACCCTATAAACCCCCTAAAAATGTGCTACCGCCCCTTTAAAGCCTTATTTGAGGGAGCTAAACATAAGACAATATGGCTAATGACTATTTCCTTTACTAATTCTAAAGTACTAAAGTTGACAAAATCTCTAAATTATTCGTACTCACCTATTCTAAGAAATGCATGTTTATCAGTAAAGAAGAGCGGTTTCCTGGCGTAGAATATAGAGATGTCAAAATAGCTCTCCCAGTCAGCTCTGTAATTAAAGTCGTCGTTAATTATTGTTAAAATTAAATTTGGTAAAAGATTTAAGTGCCAAAGTTTCAGGAAAGATCAATAGGATAGAGTAATGTAAATGTTTGAACATTTACCGGTAGCTAGGTTATACAGGTTTTAGGTCCTGCTCAGGATAGATAGAAGGATGGACAGGGCCACGACTATTTCACAAATTATATATTGCAAAATGAATGCAATACACTTTGTGTATGGCAGTTTATCTCAAAATGGAAATGAGGAGTCATTAAAAGGTCAATTTCCCTAATTCCAGGCCTGTTCTACCCAATAACGAGAGAACTATGGATGACAACTTATTTGTTCATTGTATGCGATCTTTCAAGAACAACACAAGAATCTGTGTCGAAAAGTCGCATACAATGAACAAAGAAGTTGTCATCGATAAAGTCCTCTGCATTATTGTCATTCCAACTTCTAAAATGCCTCTTAAAGAAGCTGTTCTACCCATTTAGTGAACAGCATCAGATCATTCAGCTTTGCGTACCCAGGATGTACCTATACTGGCTGGAACGTACCGAGGATGGTGTTGAGGAGGCAGGAGAAGAAGTGGGAGAAGCATATCACAAAACAGTAATGAGAAGCTGGGACGTACCGAGGATGGTGTTGAGGAGGCAGGAGAAGAAGTGGGAGAAGCATATCACAAAACAGTAATGAGAAGCTGGGACGTACCGAGGATGGTGTTGAGGAGGCGGGAGAAGAAGTGGGAGAAGCATATCACAAAACAGTAATGAGAAGCTGGGACGTACCGAGGATGGTGTTGAGGAGGCGGGAGAAGAAGTGGGAGAAGCATATCACAAAACAGTAATGAGAAGCTGGGACTTACCGAGGATGGTGTTGAGGAGGCGGGAGAAGAAGTGGGAGAAGCATATCACAAAACGGTAATGAGAAGCTGGGACGTACCGAGGATGGTGTTGAGGAGGCGGGAGAAGAAGTGGGAGAAGCATATCACAAAACGGTAATGAGAAGCTGGGACGTACCGAGGATGGTGTTGAGGAGGCGGGAGAAGAAGTGGGAGAAGCATATCACAAAACAGTAATGAGAAGCTGGAACGTACCGAGGATGGTGTTGAGGAGGCGGGAGAAGAAGTGGGAGAAGCAAATCACAAAACAGTAATGAGAAGCTGGGACGTACCGAGGATGGTGTTGAGGAGGCGGGAGAAGAAGTGGGAGAAGCATATCACAAAACAGTAATGAGAAGCTGGAACGTACCGAGGATGGTGTTGAGGAGGCGGGAGAAGAAGTGGGAGAAGCAAATCACAAAACAGTAATGAGAAGCTGGGACTTACCGAGGATGGTGTTGAGGAGGCGGGAGAAGAAGTGGGAGAAGCATATCACAAAACAGTAATGAGAAGCTGGAACGTACCGAGGATGGTGTTGAGGAGGCGGGAGAAGAAGTGGGAGAAGCAAATCACAAAACAGTAATGAGAAGCTGGGACGTACCGAGGATGGTGTTGAGGAGGCGGGAGAAGAAGTGGGAGAAGCATATCACAAAACGGTAATGAGAAGCTGGAACGTACCGAGGATGGTGTTGAGGAGGCGGGAGAAGAAGTGGGAGAAGCATATCACAAAACAGTAATGAGAAGCTGGAACGTACCGAGGATGGTGTTGAGGAGGCTATGTTGTACAGTTTTAAATTCTTCTCAAGAGATACAGACAGGGCATATGCCACACTACCGGTAGTATTACATATTGTTGGGCTAAACATGCTAAATAGTAATATATTGCATATGAATTTGCAATACACCTTTCTGTATTGCAGTATATCACAAAATTGCAATGAGGAGCCCTGGTAAACCGAGGAGGTGCACATATTGGCTGTGACGTACCCGAGGATGGTGTTGAGGAGGCAGGAGGAGAAATCGGAGAAGGAGCTGGTGAGGAGGAACACACACTTGCCGTCTGCTCGCAGAGATCGCAGCCACTTTTTGATATCCTCACTGCACTTCTCTACGTAACTCTCTGCACTTGCCTTGATTGGAGGGAAGAATCCACCCTGATCCACTTTAAAGCAGGAACATTGGACTTTCAGAGCATGAAATTACTGTTAATCTGTTTTGGAAATTATTTGATACATATGCTGACTTATCGACATACTAAGTTTCATTGAGCTAGGTCTAACAGTTTTTGAGTTCTGCTCCAGAAACCGAATTCTAAATTAAGTTTCCATGAAAACTGCCACAAAAAAAATCTGAAGAATTGAAAATACCAAAAGGCACATCAACACATGCCGACTAATCCACATATTAAGTTTCATTGAACAAGCTCTAGTTTTTGAGTTCTGCTTCGTCAATCAAATTCTAAGTTATGTTTCCATGGAAACCACACAAAAAAAATCAGAAAAAGTTAGAAATAGCAAAAGGCACATGTACATGTATATGCAGCAAAATCACACCCTAAGGTTCATTGAGCAAGGTGTTACAGTTTTCGAGTTCTGCTCTGGAAACGAAATGATTATGAACAGACGGATGGACTATATCCCATGGTGTTACATATCGGAGGGATAAAAACTAGAGAATATGCTAGAATGAGAATAGTCACAGTATGGAGTATGGAAACCCCCTTGGTTTAAAACATTGAAAGAAACATCATTTTTAAATGCTACTCACATGCAAAGTTCTGGTACGTGTATGCATGTATCATGGCATCTAGAACATGCTGCCATATCTTGCTGTAGTTGATCTTCTCTGTGATCTCTCCAGACGATCTCTGTATCAACATGGTTCAGTATTATCATTAAGATGGCCTAGATATTTCATTTAAACATTTATCATTGGTTTTGCTCAGATGTTAGGTAAAACATTTTACTATGCATTCGATTTATGAATATGCATATAAAAAGTATCCGAAATGTTGGAGCAAATGGCAAAGGTAAAGTTGCAGTCTAAAGGCAGAAGGGAAAAAAGTGTCAATGAAAATTTTGTTTAAACATGCAAGGTATACAAAACACGGAATTAGGTACATAAATGGTTCTAAAATATCCATAATTTTTCTTCTTTTTCAATTGTTGTTAAAATTTTGCAACATTGTTTATTTGGAGGGATTCTTAATAGAATTGTCCTCCAAAATTAGACAAAATCATCAGAGGGGATTAATTAACTTATGATAAAGAAAATTATTACCTTCTTGTCTTCAATGTCAATGATTCTTGCCATGGCAACCAGCCCAGGAGTATCAAAGTAGTTCTCAAAAAATCGGAATGTTGCTACAAAAAAGACATATTCAAATCACATATTGAGAGCTTTATCTTAAAAGGGGAGCATTTTATGAATGCTTCCATTTTTAGATAATACAGGGATTAATTAAATAGAGAAAAAATATTCAACTTACAATATAATTGTCAATTTTAACATGATTCTAGTATTCGTTACGTTCCAAAAAAAGGCGGCCCCCACTCTTTATTCTTTTGGGCTCATACTTTAACTTTGAAAGTACAGGACAAAACTATACTTAATTGCATGATGGTAGAAGTCAACTATATATTGATAAATTGTAATAAATAAAACAAAATTCTGAGTGACCAATATCTGGAAGGTCAATGACTATATCAAGCTATACCACAGTCTGATTAAATTTTTTGTCTCTTTTGGGGTTCAAACCAGCCAGGATATCCTTTCTGTCTCGGTCAGAATGCATCCATCTCTGTCGCATGTTTCTGACGTAAGCTCATTTAACCAATCGCAAAAGGGCAGCAAAAGCTTACGATATCATGTTAGGGGCAGGTAACTCCAGTGTACCATTTGTTACACAAAATCGCTGCTAAACGCTATGTAAAAGCAAGCATGTGATTGGATAGCTTACAACTGGGTTTGTTTGCGCTAAACTGATGATAGCAACATACGACAGAGGTTGGTGCATTCAGACTGAGACGGAAAGGACATCCCGGATGGTTCGAACCCCGATAGAGACAACATTGTTGCAATTGTATTCCTCGTGGACCTGCAGGTTCTACTCACTGTTTGAATTTTTGACGGTTTTCTTGACAGTCTCAGTGTGCTCCCAGACCATTTCCTTCCCGTATGCCTCTTGAATCTCAGATTCTTTCAGTTGCCGGGTACCATGGGTGGCCCTTGACAGAGAATGTGACACTATTATTTTAATGATTCAATACTATGTAACAGCTTCTTACTTCACAATAATTTTGTGAAAGAAAAATGGAGGGAAAGGGTACCGGTAATCATTCTTTAAGTTGTACAACTGCTAACAAAACTTAAATCCTAAAACACTGTTCGCATCCTTCCTTATTCTCAACCTTTGTCCCATACTCTTTTCATTGTTTTTAATTTTAATGTACAATTTTGTATCTGTTTGTTAAACATTAAAAAGATCACACAATTATTAAATTTTATTCATTGAATGATGAACAATTTGGAGTTTAAATTTTAAATGTTATCCTATTCTTGTTGATTAGGTAGCTAGGAAAAAAACCACAGTTCACATTTTAAAAAAAAGTTCATCAGTTACACTAACTTTGCAGTCTTCATAATGCTTCGATTCCCGTAAAACATCTGAGAATTTGGTTAATTCTTATTTGTAGCCCATAGTGAAGATTATTGGATAATCAACCAGCTGTGCTAGTGATTTGACAAATGATGACAATTCACATAAATTCATGCGCATGAAAGAAAGAATTGTATAATTATTACCTCAATATTTTCCCATCATCTGCTATTTTAAGGATGTGTCCCTTTTCAATATCTAGGAACAAACCTTTGTATCTGAAAAGGAAGATAGATTTCTATTGAATTTAGAAAGATTACATGATAAAGATTATTGGCTGCAATTAATTGAGTTACCTGTACTTGAATTTAAGCATACAAAATTAATTCAGTATGATTGAAATTAAAATTGTTGCAAGCAATATAAAGTTTCACAACTTTCTCTGTAACAGGATACTAACTTGATCCATCAGTGTGTTTCCTCCCTCCTATGAGAACAGTCTACATGTAAAGGATAAACACTGTTCAGGAGGGCTTTCCGCCCATGCCAGAGACATCGCCCAAGGAGAAGGGCTTAACCCAAGGTAAAGGTAATTCTCTTTATTATAATCCGAAAAATCCATTCATTCTTAAATTGCTAGCCCTCTTTAAACACGAAAAACACCAACATCATGACAGCAACAAATCACAATTAATAATTCAAATTGTTGGATGATGATATTTTATTTAAACTTTAAAGATGTTTTTCAGTGGTATGACTGATGGGCAAAGCCTCCAGTAGATCGTAGATCTAGAATTTAGTTAGTCTCCATCGAAAACATTTGCTTATTGATTTTTGAAGTGTAAGTTATTTAAGACGCTATCATTCATGTAAAAATTAACATCTCAACATAAAAATCATCTTCCGAACGCATCGGGCGAGATATGCATTTACAAGAAATTCATATTCACCCTTGCGACAACTCGACGGGAAAGTTGTGACTCTATCAGCGCCCCCTGTAGGACAAACAGAGTAACGTCCCTTGCGTCAGTCCATCTCGAACTCGAAGCGAAATTTAATTTCTAATTAATCCATTAGTTACGTTGTGACAACAGTCATAAAAACGATGCGTGAATATAGGTAACCAAAATACTGCATAGAATAAGGCTGTATCTCTCAGTTTCTATTCGCTTCGTTTCATTACAGTGTGCTCAATTCAAACATATCCTCGCTTTTGATTGGCCTACACCATAGCTCAATAATCAGGCTACTTCCTGTCACAGCTTTCCCTTCGAGTTGTCGCAAGGGAGAATATGAATTTCTTGTAAATGCATATCTCGCCCGATGCGTGCGGAAGATGCATAAAAATATGGATCTATATAGAATAATAGACTGGGAGGGCTTTGCAAACACAGGGAGGGCCTTCAAAACAGTTGATAAGGCCTTCACAGCAGCCTATTTCCTAGACTTTCAAAGACCTCTATCCAAAGCAGGGATATTCCACAGGATAAAAACTGCCTTGAAAGGGTGTTTAACACATCCTTTAGGTATATAAAGCTGCATGTGGGGAGAGAACGATGACTATAGGTGATGTCTGCAGAAAATGGTGAGAGAACATGCTCATATACAGGTTGTTGTCAGACCATCTGGCGAGGAATCACCGAAGGCTTATCAATATTTGAAGCATTTCCTCCTTGGAACCCTTTGCTTATGTTCATAAAACTTTATTTGATTGGGCTTTTAAAGTCCAAAATTCATAATTTTCATAATAATTAGTAACCTTCCTTATACTCACATAAATTCCTTGTACTTGAGGAGATCAGATTTGATTGACTTGTCGTAGCCCTTTTTGTCAACAAGGAAGTTTGTGATCGATTCATAGGAGGTCTGACACAAAACAAAAATATTGTAAATAAAACAATTACTTTAAATTCTTGAATATATATTAATATGATTATTGATTTCAAACACCTCTTGAACTCAGTGATTATTTCGAGGCAGGTGATTTTTTTTTAAATGCCATAATATGGTGTATGAAAATTTATATGAAACCATCAACAACAGGAATTAGTAATATTATCATAAAGCTTCTTACCAGTGCTTCAGCATTTCATTTTAGATATCATAATTTTTTATGTCAGAAGTACAAAGTAAGTGAGAATTTCCAAGCCATGTTTACATTAGTAAATTTATGCCAGCGATTATTCAAGGTAAGGGATTATTTTACAGAGACTTCTGACCTGGCGTTAATTCAAGGTTGACGATTATTCAAGGCACTAAAATGGCACGACAGTGGTTTGAGAGCATGATATCCCCTACCTTTTACTATTCTACTTAGTGGAGTAGAATTTTTTTTACATCGTGGATAATAGGATTGTATTTGACCTTGACTTCTTTTCTAGTAAGTATCTATACATATCCAAATTATTTGAAACAAAAAATATAGACTACATATTTTAGTCTGCCGAAGATGTTTTCGATACTAGACTATTAAATGATTGAAAATATGATGCAAAATAAGAATTAAATTAAACTGTGTACAATATATTGGTAAGGTTTTGTCAACTTTCCAACAGTTACAGAAACAATATTGCATTCAAATCACAAGCCATATTTTCATTGTTTTGATTAAATTAAAATCAATAAATAAAAAATAATAATGCCCCAAAAAAATAAAAATAAAAAGAATCTCCTCACATGATTATGATCAATTTTGAAAACAAAATGCTACTCAAAATTCTCCCAGATAAAAAATGTTGCAAAAGTTTATAAAAGAGCAGAATTTTTCATATTTTAAACCATTGTTGTCACCTTTTTACATAGATAAATCATTACAAAGAAAGTTTTCATCGACATAAGAGCATATAAGATTTTTTCTCCCCTGTACCTTTTGTTATTTTGCCTAAAATATACTACAAATCAAGTAATCAATTTTGTCTAGCTTGACAAAAGCAAAATAAATTTCTAAAAATATCATAGACAAAATAATAAAATAGCCTACAGAACTACAGTGCATAGAATGGTAACCTAAAGAAAATATTGCACTTCAAATATCTAGTTGTGAACTAAGTCACCATTTGAATAAGACTAAGAATGGAAACAAACTCCATACAGATACCAGTTTTTCCACATTATAGATTGCATGTCGTGTTCTCTGTTGACATACAATCACTCAATGTCAAGCCCTGGTGATAATAAGAGGAACTAGCTTGTGCTTTTAGTATCTCCATGAGGTACTAACTCATATTTTGACACACAAACAGGTACTAGGTCAAAACATCTATGATTTAGTCTCTCCCAGACTGATATTTATAATATACTGACATCAATATAACCTCTTAAAAAACAAGTCTAGATTTGAAGACTGAATATAATTATTTTTGAGATTTTATTTATATTTTAGGACTAAATTTACTCTATAGCCACCAATGACTGTCCCCTGTAAGATAAAGGTGTAATAATATATTATGCAGCTAATAAAACTATAATTTGGAATTTTTCAGATACTTGATATCCTATTTAATTTCAGTATTATTATCAAACAAAGATTTAAGTACGTAATTACAATTTTTTGTGCATTGATAAATTTACTTGCTGTTCAAAATATTATTAACATCTTGGAAAATGATAAACAACTCAAAAGTAATTAATAAAGTGCCTCTTTTGAAATAGAATCATAAGTGAAAAAATTTAAAAGAAAATGTAATGTCATTTTTAAAAACTATCAAATGCCATGAGCAAAGGAATCTGCTCTTCATATTTTGTAGTGTCAAAATGCACAGCTCACTTTTATCAAATTTAAATGAAATGGGTGATATGAATAACCTCATTAACTGCATAATCTTTCAAAAAATATTAAATGCCATGGTTGACTGACTTTGTGGGACGCATCTTAAAAATAAAACCCACTGTTGAAATTATTAAATGAATATGTGCATATTCAATCCGTTATATCTATAACTAAAGCTTTGTTACTTGTAGAAAATGAGAAAACATCTGAATAGTAAGAAAGCGTCAACATTTTAATTCATTATTAATTTAAATGAATTATATTAACTTACTAAATTAATATCATTAACACAATATCAAATTCATATTTCTATGAAACATTTGACCTGTCTTAACCCATTTGTGCATGACGTCCCATAAATGGGACGCTAATTCAATGGTCTGGTTCTCTGTTCATATACAAGATAAATATTTGCTGTAAGCTGTTTTAAAGAGAAGATGTCGTATTTATATGTCAACAAAGTTACATAGTTGTAGATTTAAATACGGTGAAATCTGACGACCTGAAACAGAGAAGATACTAATTTAGCAAATTGCCAAAGTTTGAGGTACCACTGAATAATTGAATTTTCCATTTGAACTAAATTGACTTGTTTTTAATGTTTTTCAATGTTAAATAGTTTAACTAAAAATAAGAGTGAAAGTCAACTAAATTTTTTTCCATGCTCAAACTTTTGTCAAATTAGCGTCCCACTTATGGGACGTCATGCACAAGAGGGTACAGGTTTTTTGGTCATTCTCGGAAATTATTCTTGTGAAGAAATATAATTTCTTGTCTTGATATTTATTGGAAAGGATAACCTGAAAGGTAATAAAATTAGAAAAAAATTATAAGTGACTGATTAACCCTCTGCTGATATATAATTATATGGACATATCCGAATTTTCTGCTGCCACAGATTATATTGAAGATGAGGATGGTTTTAAGGATGAAATGAGTAAATTAGAGCATTTCATGTGCTGTAGAAGTACCTCATGAAGAACCAAACGTGGTGGTCAATGTTCCTTTCCCTGCTCTCTGGAGAAATTGTTAATGCTTGAATACTACATATACTAAGTTTTCACGCAAAATTTGATTGATTGCTCTGCTGAAGTACACCTGAAATCGGAAATTCTTAAATTGTTTGCATTTCTGAAGGAGGAAGTCCCCAAGATGTTGTCAAACTAAAATTTATTATCTGTCAAAAAATTTGGTTTCATCATGTGCATATAAAAAACCTGTACCCTCCTGTGCATGTTGTCCCATATATGGGACGCTAATTCAATCATCAAAATAACACGGAAAAATTACTTGAGGGAAAAATAACAACTGATTCCCTTCATTGCAAGTTATGAACTATAAATTGTCACAATTAAATTAAAATCTGAGAGGTCATGCAT
Organism: Steromphala cineraria; assembly: GCA_916613615.1. NCBI lineage: Eukaryota > Metazoa > Mollusca > Gastropoda > Trochida > Trochidae > Steromphala > Steromphala cineraria. The sequence continues at coordinate 28,452,297 of OU744725.1, forward strand.
AAATGGGTTAAAGTAAAATTTGAAAACGTACATTGAACATTTCAACAAGTTTATACTTCGCCAGGGTGTGATCCAAATCGAATCCATAGGCGTCATAATCGGCAAGGCATATTGTCGGAGGGTGGTCCGGTTTAGAAGCCATATTGTGAGAAGAGAGCGATATGTGTCTTTCGCTAAACCAAAGAATATCTCCGCCAGATTGCACGTGGAGTGTGTTTTTAACTCGGACTTCGCAGTGACCTTGATTGTAATTAGATCGGGATTTATGTTTCCCAAAATTGATTAGTCTCCTACTTTGCTGCCGTATACTTCTGGTTATAATAAACATTCACAGGTTTTTAAAATTTGGCAAAATCTAGCCAATGATAACAACGTTTAAAAATAAATTAAAACGAGCCACACAGAAAACGAATGATCCCGAGTTTGCCGGCTAAGGGGGGTAACTCTAATTCTAAGACATTGGGTTCAGTCGCTAAGAACTTATTTTCTAAATGGATATCTTGTAAGGTAAAATATAGATCTACGTGATGATTACAAGTTTTAATATCATATTTCATCCCCCCACCCCCCCCCCCCCCCCCCCCGCCTTTCCAATAAAAAACATTAAAACACAGAAGAGACATTGACTTATGTATATGCCCTTTACTTATACCCGTGTTGACCTATTTGAAAGGAAAAGGAAAAAAAGAAAAGAAAATCCATAAAACTCCTGATCGGCTGCAAGCGAAGATTGTGTAATCAGTAACTTGGTCAAAGTGAGTAGGCGTAATATAGGTCTCTCCCTCTATTCGTTGAGAACTGAGACTGGAGTTCCTTCACATGTGCGAAGCGCACACATTTTTCTTCCAGTTATTTTCCTAGCTTTTAACAAAGTTGGGGACCGTGTTGTATCTATCTATCTATCTATCTATCTATCTATCTATCTATCTATCTATCTATCTATCTATCTATCTATCTATCTATCTATCTATCTATCTATCTATCTATCTATCTATCTATCTATCTATCTATATGTCTGTCTGTCTGTCTGAATGTTCTTCACAGGTAGCATTTAGTAAAGGCCACGTGGTTACGGAAAAATATAATAGATATATAAGATATGGTATTCCGTTTTACCGAAAGTACGGCGCAAAATCGGGCATAATGCCAAAGATTCTTTTATTGGTTCGTAAGTTACAATATATAAGTTAGCCTTAGAATGGGAATGGAGGTTAACCTTAGTTAAGGTTGTTTATGAAGGGTTGCTCAGGACAAGGTCTATTCTATCTCATGCTGTTTCTGTGCGGTATGAGCCGCTTATCGTGCTTGGTAATTCATTAAAACGATTAAAAAGATCCGAATCGGTGCATAACTATAAACATGTTAACATGCTTGAAACGATTTAGTAATAACTATTTAAACATTTTCTATAGAAACTCTTTCCATTCGCTTATTCAAAGTGTTTATTTATGCGTGACAAAACTGGTTTAGAAACATATTAAAGGGACGTTTTGTAGAAATTGATGTAAACGTATAAAAATACCTTACAATAAATTGTGTTATTATCTAGAACTGGGAACCCTTTCTCAAAACAGTCTTTAGCAAAGTTCACTTAAGTTCCCATTCTTTATCAACGCCACAAAGGTCAACTACCCGGTAGGTTCTTCATGAGTTGAGATTTATTCATTATTCATTAACTAATCTATGTTTTTAGTCCATTGATGTGACATTTCCATACATATATCGCTTTCTCGTACATGCATATGATTACGGGGTCAAATTGAACATTCTCTATATGATAATAATAATAATAATGATAATAACAATATCATTGTGTCAATTTTAATCAAGTATCTTGTTCTACGGAAAAATTAAATGTTTAAATTTCAAGAAACATCTTTTTGTGTCAAGAATTTGTATTTGGCTGACTAAAAATTATAGTTGACTTTAAAAAAAAAAAAATGTATATACCATCAACATTTGCATTCAAGTTTTATGTTTTGAGTAACAGTTTATTTTTTCGATAATCCATAAAGGAATTTTATCAAATGTTTGATTTTTAAACTGCATAAATATATAAAAATAGATTATAGAGATAATTCAACATATTTTGCAATATATGAGCTGTATACCGAAATAGAAATTGTGTTCAATACTCAGTTATGAAGCTATGACATCATTAGCGTAGTACCTTAAATAGTTTTGACATCATCATACAAAGCTAAAATACTAACATGTTACAGCGTTGCTAACACACACCATCAGTAGAAGAGTAGATAATTGTAGTAACTTATTCTTACACTCAGACTGTAGGTAGTTACATTTTTTTATTAACAAAATCTCTTGAAAAGCAAGTCTAGATCCGCAATGTTCAATTCCCAGAGGCTGCTGTCTTATATTTATCAAACTTCTTGAGAATTATTAATGTTCAGAGACTGAATATAAGTATAGTAGTAAGATGTGCTTAATTACTACTTAGTCGCAGCATCAGCAGTAGTAGTAGTAGTATTAGTCGTAGTAGTATTAGAATCAGTAGTAGTAGTAGTAGAATCAGCAGCAGTAGTAGTAGTAGTAGTAGTAGTAGTAGAATCAGCAGTAGTAGTAGTAGTAGTAGTAGTAGAATCAGCAGTAGTAGTAGTAGTAGTAGTAGTAGTAGTAGTAGTAGTAGTAGTAGTAGTAGAATCAGCAGTAGTAGTAGTAGTAGTAGTAGTAGAATCAGCAGTAGTAGTAGTAGTAGTAGTAGTAGTAGTAGAATCAGCAGTAGTAGTAGTAGTAGAGGTAGAAGCAGCAGTAGTAGTAGTAGTAGTAGTAGTAGTAGTAGTAGTAGAATCAGCAGTAGTAGTAGTAGTAGTAGTAGTAGTAGTAGTAGAATCAGCAGTAGTAGTAGTAGTAGTAGTAGAATCAGCAGTAGTAGTAGTAGTAGTAGTAGTAGTAGTAGTAGTAGAATCAGCAGCAGTAGTAGTAGTAGTAGTAGTAGTAGTAGAATCAGCAGTAGTAGTAGTAGTAGTAGTAGTAGTAGTAGAATCAGCAGTAGTAGTAGTAGTAGTAGTATTAGAATCAGTAGTAGTAGTAGTAGAATCAGCAGTAGTAGTAGTAGTGGTAGAATCAGTTGTAGTAGTAGTAGTAGTAGTAGTAGTAGTAGTAGTAGTAGTAGTAGTAGTAGTAGTAGTAGTAGTAGTAGTAGTAGTAGTTGTAGTCGAAGTAGTAGTGGCAGAAGTCGGTACAGAAGTAATACAAATAGCAACAGTAGTAGATGGTATATCTAATTTCTGAATATTCAACTATCAAACTTCATTTCCTTATAGCATTGAACAACTCAAAGCCCCAATATCTCACTTCCCACGCCCCAGGTTGCATTTGGGATAAAGATCTTATCAAAAAGATTAAAAACCTTTAACCGACAATGAAACCCGTAAAATTCAACAAAGCTAGATATTGAGACGTGTGGGTATTGTAGAGGCGACTGTTACCCAGTCTAGTGTAGTCGTCACGGCGGAGTAGATGAGATTGAGTCACAAGCTGCAAGACTCAACGACTAATATTCTGCTGCAACCATACGAGTTACTCTATGCTTTTCACACAGAATTTCTACGAAGATGCTGAGTCCGGGGTGTTCGATGGACCAGATTTTACAGACTTGGGTGATTTTAATGTTTTGGATTATGCTGCAACACCACAGGTATACTAGTCGTGAATATGTTGTCTTTCTAAAAGGTTTAACAGTTACATTTTAAATGACTTTGGAAGTTGTATTCGTGTACTTCACGATAGAAATTCTGTTTTAAAGGTTAAAGACGATGAAACATTTGCTTGTTTTGTTTGTTGTAACATAATTGTTTACTTTCGTTATGTGAATACCAAAAATACATATATATATAGAAGAAACATTTTCATTGCTGTTTTACAAATAACTTTAATACATTTTCAAGACTTTAAAGTTTTTGGTTTTAATTTTCCTTATTCAGGTGACGCCCATGATCACTGTCAAAATGTTTAACACGGATGTGTTAGTCTGTAATTAGTAGCCTACATTTAGTCTATGAGGAAAAGCTTTTAAAGCATAGTCAAAATTCGTTGTATTTATTTATAGTTACAGATATATATCTAAAGTCTAATAAGGAAGTAAGAACATAAGGGAATAAGAATCTGTAAATACATGAACATATCGATTTCCATCAAAATTCTTCATTGTTTACGGAAGTGGCTATTTTAAGTAATGGATGTTCGGGTTTTCCCCAAGTTTGAATGGTCTAAAATAGACGTGACGTGTCAGGTCCAGAGATTCATTGGAATATTCCATTCCTTTGTATGATTGACATAGGAACCCCTTTGTTATGCCTCATTTGTTTATGCAATTTGTGCAAGTTGAGAATGGTATTGATTTAACCTCATATCCATGTTTCCGCTCTATTTAATATTCACTCACAAAAACGTTTTATTATTTTGTCGTATAGTGTTTTTTCACTCTGCACACATTCTATATAGAAATACGTAAGCGCATAGTGTGGATAAATCAACCAATCAGAATCGCGTATTCATCGCTACAACGAATGTTTGGATGAGTGCGGCTTAATTTTAAAAGCAGACTTACTAAATTAAGAAGAGAAACAAAAATGAAAATATGATATAAATAAAGAGATGATGATGATGATGATGATGATGATGATGATGATGATGATGATGAAGATGATGATGATGATGATGATGATGATGATATGATGATGATGATGATGATGATGATGATGATGATGATGATGATGATGAAGATGATGAAGATAATGGTGAATACAACGAGAAATGACAAAGACGATAAGGGAGAAAATATATGCTTTATCATCAGCATAAATATTCATCAAGTACTTAGTATTTGTTTGATAATGTTTAGTTTATCCAGTATAAAATATTGTTTTTTATTTTATTTTTAGTTTATCCACTGCCAAATATTTGTTTCTTTCATTTCCAAAACTCCATTAAAACTATTTATGAGAGATCGTTTATGTTTTTATAATGTCTCTTTGAAACCCTAATATAACACATGTTCTAAACGCGATTGACAGTGCGGAAATATGAATTTTAACGATTAAATGATTTTGGAATCTTGCTTTCTAAAGTGTTATTTCCGCCGTGAACCTGTTGTATCGGAATAATAAATTTGATCGTCCGGCTATTAGAATATGACCGAAGGGTTACAGTATGACCGCCCAATGTCTAGGCAGTAAGTACTGTATGTAAAAACCGATTGTCCGATGCAGTTGCATATGTGGCAAGCTGTAAACTGAGACAGTCTAAATGAATTTATACACGTCTGCCATTAGCCACCATATTAAGTGCTATACAACATTGCACATGTGATGATTGAAGGAGCAGAAGCACGTTTTGGGGGGGGGGGGGATATGAGGTGATGTCAGGAAAATGAAAATATATGGTTCCAATTGAAAGACAATGTATTTAAACTAAATGAAGCAGTAATAATTGAATTATATAACGTAAAGTCTAGCCATATGCGATTCCCTTTTCTTACACAAAATGAATTAAAGGTGTTCACATAAAATGGCTGTTTATGGAGTTTATGTGAATCTTCATACTTTGTCCTCTGATTATGGATGATTGGCTTGTGTAATGAGATTTTAACACTGTCAAAATAATGCATTTAGCATTAACTTACATTCATTAGTGAAATATATAAAATATAAATTTATCAAAAAACGTGCTACTGCTCCTTTAACATTGATGCCATTCGATAAATAAACAGGGTGTAAAGTTACGAAAATTAGCTAGAATAATTCCTAACAAATGTGCAAAGATTGAAAAGGGTTCCAGCAGAATTTATTTCTTGAAAATTATAAATTCTTCGCTAAAATAACATAGAACTCTATGGGAATAACGTCAAATATACATAATTTTGGCACTACACTGTATTATAATCTTGGATGACTTGCATAAACTGACGCGGTTATTAAGCTTTGTTAGAGGACAGAGGCAGTACGGTTTGAATTCGATATTGAGGGATAAAATGCACGCAAAAATCTCAAATTATTGCAAACAGCAGTAGATTGATGAAAGTGATGTCCAAGGTACCCAGTTGCCCGAGGTGTATAGATATTTGCCTTGCAAAAGAACTATAAATAGTTTCTAACTTTAATTTTTACATAACAGGTTTCACCGTCCGCCATTATCTTTGAAGTAGATTCAGTCTTAGATCACGATGAAACCACGGAGCCGAAATCTCCCGAAGTTTTGGATCACAGGAACTGCTTACCAGTACCCCGCCATAGGAGAGACTCACACGTGAGGGCTGAGAAAAAGAGGAGGAACAAAATACAGGTGGGGTAATAAAGTTTTTTCCAATTTAGGAAATGTTAAAAACATTATTTTAACTTTTCTTTGAAATTCTTCTTTTCTTGTTTTAAGAATGGTTTATTGCTATTTCAAACCCATGATAAAAACGCAGAAATTTGTCTGGAGGAGAATTGCTTTTCAAAAGACATATTAATCAGTTTTTTGACAGACAAATGTTATAATGATGTTTTCTATGAAATAATTATCCTTATTATAATGAAAAGAAAAGCTTAAAATTAGTATACCTTCGTAGACAAACAAATTCTGTAACAGAGTAACAGTTGTAAATGTTGTTAATAAGGTTGCTTCATTTACATTTGTATTATTCGAAGGATACGATGTCGCAATAGCATATTATGAAACTCACATTGAAACTAATGTGTGAGTAAAAACAGGATATAATCATGATTGAATTTTCTAAATGATTCATTTTCTGAATTATTACAAAATTAGTACGACATCTGAGCAAATGTTGATTCTTTGTTTGATATTTGTTTGTATTCAATGATGTAAGGTCTACATTTAGATATACTAATTTATACAATTTTATCAATTGATATGGATATGACATTAATGCCACACAATATTTTAATCCATAAGAATGGTTTTAATTCATTCACAAAACAGCAATTGAATTAATTAAGTTTTTGCACAAATAATTGCACACAGGATCAACTGCGAAGTCTCCACGTTACCATACCAACCTTGAGGCCTCTCAATAGCTTTCAGAAACTCAGCGAACCAGAGATTGTTGTTGAAGGTGGGTTACCTCCCTTTGTTTTATCATTGTCCTAAAGGGGCAGTAGCGCGTTTTTTTAAAATGATTGTTCTCCAATTTCCCTAAAAAAAACTGAATAGTTAATGCCAAATGTTTTATCTTTTGAGAGTTGTACATTACTCAACCCGATAATCCGTATGAGAAATTGTTCTTGTCAAGCGAAAACTGTTGGTGGCCATTTTTTGTGTGAACAACTTTTAATTGTTTGAGCAATGGAAAATTAATCCGCTACTTTTGATAAATAACACTTATAACATTATTTTCGGTTTCATGAGTTTCCGCTTGTTTACTAAAAACGTGCTACTGTCCCTTTAACGTTTTAACGTATCGAATATATAGGGGAAGTAGCACGTTTTTTTAATTCAAAATTTTCAATGATAATTATATGTTAATACTTACTGTATTAAATTAATACCGTCAGAAATCTCGTTACACAAACCATCAATACATCCAATGGATGAGCGACCTCCTTTCGAATTATGGCCCGGATGTAGAAGATGAGGCTCGACATTAAACCAACTTTAATCATTGTAGCTAGTATGATAAATCATTTAACCCCATAACATGGTACCAAAGTAATGGCTTTGATAAATACATGAAAATAAATGGTAAATCTAATATACCACCCTACGAACATAGGATGCATACTATAATTACTATTGCACCTAAATGCCATGTGAATATATGACACAGCCTACTGGGAATTCAGTAAATACCTCTATAATCCGGATCAAGTTGATGTATAAGTACAACAATATATATCAATCAGGTATGTATACTTCACTGCATGTGGGACAGGGTACGTGTGGCCAATATCCATTGTTGGACATACACTCAGGGGCAAAAGAAACGATACCAACTTTCCAAAAGAGTACAGAACAAAATCCTGTTGTAAATGAAATGCGACTACGAACCCTTGTGATAGACAAATTAGTTGTGAAGAAGTACTAAGAATTTCAAACATCAAAGTATGATATTTATAACTCTGTGACTGTTCAAATACACGAGGGGTCAGAAAACAGCTTTTTCAATGTTATTTCTGGTCATAATCTTTTAATTTTGAATACAAACATTATGAAATGTAAAAATCTTATAAATATAAGCTGTTATCAATATAAAAAACCCGGGTAGAAGTTAATTTGTTCACGTATTTTGCCTGTATGTTGGTTTAAAAACAAGAAAAAGGGTCATTTTCTCATTCCTATCTCGTCTAGTTAAGGAGATTTTAAAACGGCGTTTTTGAAAGGCCTTTATTTCAACAATATTTCAAAAACGATAACAGATATAGCTTTGAAATTAAAAACTTAGTTCAGTTAGCCCTTGAAGAAACATATTAACCATGATTCAGCCGTCACTATCACTCGTAGCTTGACCTATCATGTATTTTATATGGTATCGTTTCTTTTGCCCCTGAGTGTATAGAACCAATAAAAAATTTCACTTTTAAATAATAATGTCCTTAATATTTTAGCCGGAAAGTATATCCGAGACTTACACAAAGGTCAGACTGAACGACGTTCTCTACTTGAACACCTGCGCAAAGAAAAGGAGACACTCAAAAATGAGTTTGAGTAAGTATATATCTTTATGAATTACAAATGGTATTTGGACCTGAAACCAACATTACATTTTGAGGTCACAATGTCTGCAATGATAAGCAAACGAGCACAAGAAAAGCTGTCATAGAAAAACATACAAGTGGGCCTTTTCTTTTGGAACTCTCGTTGATGCGGTATCTTTTCATGCGAAGTGGTTTTAATCGAATTTGGACTTTTTTTGTATTGTCAAAGTTAAAGTCGTTTCTTGTCCCTCAGTTTACCCATTCTTGTATTTTACGGGTCAAGTCCTGACGGGATTCGAACCAGCACTGGTCGAGTAGATAGGCTGGTGGTATAGAGCCAATGGTGTCGAACGTTTAGACTTTAATCCAAATCTAAGATTCGACCCACAAGTACACATGTTTTATTTTTGTATTTTGTAACCGCAAATCACACAATGACACACATACAAAGTACATAATGAACCCCATTTCTTTGGAAAATAACTCAAAGGAGAACAGTTTTTATTGCACATTTATTAAATTTTTTTTAGACATTATCTATCACAAGTTCACGTATTTTGTTCAAATATCATCAATAAATAGGAAATTGTGATATATAACCATTTGTATAAGCATTTAAAATGCATTATGGTTTATTTTCCTGAAATCCAAATTTATAGATACATCATTATTTATAAATCATAGATCAATATTCAATAGTAGTTTGATACAATAATGCAGTCCATGATTTTAGTAATTTCCAGAACGCCCTCCCAACAACTGGTATAAAGAAGGAAAAGAAGACACTGGAAGAAAGATATAACGTATATCGTTCTGAAATGGTTACCAGACATTGGAAATATTCAATCGTATCCTTTCATGATGTATTCCTTATACACACAGAGAGAAGCAAATGTTTATCTTATTCTTAAAGTTTTCTTGATATAACATTATTTAAGCAATTCATAACTGAACCTGATTATCCGTTGTCGGGGAAGATGTCAGGTATCAAGGAAAACTGCGGACGGCCATTTTCATGTGAGCACCTGGGCGTCATTTCACAAAGCAACCTTAACTAAAGTTAACCTTAACTCCGATTCTTTAACATTGCACTAAGGCTACCTTAGTGACTTACGATCACCTTAGGGCTTTGCGAAAGGATAATTTATTTAGGGAAATATATTAGAAAATTTAAGGTTCCTTTTAGGAACTATCATTTGTGTTTATTAACATTGTCTTGAAAATTGGTAACATTTATTTTTCATTATCTTTAAAATGTTCTATACTCCCCCTTAAAAAGTCGTATAGGGAGTATGTTGTCAGATTCACAAATGCAAACTTTATAAATGGTGTATGTATATCGAAAACATTGGTTCTTTCTGAATGTCTAGCTGTTCACAATAAACAGACACAGGTTTACAACTTCTGAATCTTTTAATTTGTTTTCCAAAACGATACGTTTTCTTTCCCTCCTATCGCTCAATATGTAATTTACTAGTTTAATGTTTTTGCAAGATGAACATAAATCAATCAATGGTACAAATCCTTAACGTGAAGTTCGATCGTCTGGTTGGAGACAGTTTGCGAAAGAAGTATGTCCAGCAAACCGGAAGTGAGGATTCTCCTTCCGGTTACATCAAGTCCCTGATGGCATGGACAGATTCCAGTCTGTGTCTCACTAGTCTCCGCCCAGGTAACGTATGGATAGAAAAAAATGAAACCAACAATCAAAGTCTTTCAAAATATACACACCATAAGTAAATATTGCAACACCTGCAGTGACAAGGAAATTAATGATTGGTCAAAAACTTCTTTGTTTTAAAACAAAACATGTCTCACAACAGCAACCTATTCGGTATTAACACAACTTTTACACAACACAAGTAACCTTTGTAAATCAGTTAAAATTCATTGTCCATTTGTTTTAAATGTAAAAGCAATGTTATATGGATGTGGATGTCAATACTTGTCGATTGATTACTGAATATATTAAACCAAGCAAAGAAAGACATTATATCTTTATATGGTGTCTCCCCAATATCCACAAATGGTTGCCGCAAAACGTCTTCTCATTTACTGATCAAAGCGTTGAGTTGTTTGTTTGCATTTGTCAGAAGATTTCTTGATATACCCTGATATGTTACGGTTGTACAACATAGAGTGTTTTAAGTAAAGTTGGCATTGCAACGTGTTCTTCTAGGCGTTTAGAATAGATATTTTAATCCTAACCTAAACGATTCTTGATTTTAACGATCTAATGCTGGGCTAAAAGGAATAGTTCAGAGCCCGTATACCGTTGTTAAGCGGATTGTTCTATTTCATACTAACAAGTTAGAAGGTCTGATTTAGGAATATAAATCAAATTGATATGAACTAAACCAATAATTTACTCCACAATCGAAATATGTAAACCACATTTGGAAGTTGTTTGGCTTACAACATTAATTTTGTGAATCATATTTACATATGTATTTAGCGTTTATCTTGCACCTCTTGAAATTTTCAGTCGTCATATCGGGAGTTCGAGATATCGCAACCAATACAAGTTTTCTACAACATCCAGAACGTTTGAAACAGGAAATCACCCAATACTCCTTACATCACCTTCCGGTGTCAACGGAAGTGACTGAACCGACAACTCCAGGCACTGTTATTAAGAAAGAGTGTAACACAGAGCAAAAAAAGAGAAAAGGACGACCCATTTCAGCAACTGTTACATCTGGAAGTGGAATTTTGGGTGAAGAATTAGAAGTCCCAAAACTTCAGATCATTAAACAACTTGCAGAGTGTAGTCCAAAAGAAGGAACAAGCAATTGGGACGCAATGGTTCTCCAAACCGAAGAAACGAAATCAGATGAAGACGTTGAAATATTAAAAGTTGAAAACCTGAAACAGTCAACATCAGACCAAAAGGGTGAAATGAACAGCGGTACCACAACCGTTTCAGAAATTGGAAATTTCATACCAATCCTTTCCACAGTTGATTCTTTTTGTTGCCTTGATCAAAATTTGAAGGTAAAATGGGATTCGATGACGTTTGGCAATATGGCCACTTCTACAGTGGTTACTGGGTCTACGGAGTCCAGTGGTGTACCAAAGTTGGTTATCAGTTTTGCCGAGAGCCCGGACACATCACGAGAGAAAAACTGACAGCGACAAGGCCTTGACCTTGGACATCTTAGTTTTAAAATATTTTGAGACTTCTGTTTTATTGTCGTGTTTTTCTTGTAGTGTTTCACATTTTATCTTATTTTTAAGTAACTCCCCGGTTTCTGGTTTAAGCTTATAACTATGCCCGTCGGGGTTATGGCATGGCGTCCGTCCGTCTATCTGTCCGTAAATTTTGATTCGACTTCTTCTGTCTAAACAATGGACTCATGAACTCTTGTGGGCAGATTCCTTGAATGAGGTTTTCCGCTACAAACATTCTGAACAGACTCTTTCGCTGAGGGGGATGATTTATATATTATAGAATTGGTGACCCTGTGATAGGGGCCACACTCAAAACATCTATATTCATATACTCCTCAAGAAGCAACATGCATAGACATTTGAAACCCTGTGTTCAAATTCCACATCTAAGGGAACTATAATTTGTAAAACCTAATTTCTCATATAATGACCCTGTAACAACTCCACATATATAGATGAGCTACAAGCCAATGGCGATGGCTCAATTTTCTTTTCAATTCTTGCAGTATAGCCAGTTGGACCAGAAAAGTGAGAAAGGGGAAAAGTTCATTACATACGGTGAAAGATGATATGGCAAACTGAAAAGCACAAGACATGCGCTGCACGTGAAACACGATGAAATGTACAAGTTTACTCGACAAACCGCGTGCCGTCAAAGGAAAATACTGAAGTAAAGTTGAAGACATAAGAAAGTTCGCTGAAGAAAATGTGCATTGTTGTCACAGCGTCAAAATACCATTTTGTTAAATTAATGTCTGATAAGAATAAAGAGTGTTTAAAGAATGTTGCCATGTATATATACAGTGCTATAGAACTACGAAGCACACTTATTACATAAGCAATTTTCCAAACTAGTTTCTTCTACAATGTAAACGCATGTGCTTTATGAGAATCCATTTTATATGTATTCTATGTTGTCATAGGTCGTTGGCCTAAATATCAACCGTAAATTAAGAATTGTTAAGATGAAAGAAGTTAATTAAAAAACAAACCCGAAATTTTCATTTTTTTCAATTTTCAACAACCATGTAACTTGTAACAACTTGAACATATATATTGAGTCACTTTTTTGTTTCTTAAAATCAGATATATTGTATACACTGAACATTTTGTGTATGTCATATTATATCCAATATTGTTTAATTGTATGTGTTTATTGTATATATTATTAACATTTGAGTGTACTATTGTTTAGCATATTTTTGATTATCGAAATGTTGCTTTTTGATAGTAAGGCGCAAAGTATCATGTAATATTTCAAAAGATCAGGCAAGGCAAATAGGTTAATTTGAACTTGAAATAATGTTCCTTAGGTTATAAGATCTAATTCATTAGCAGCCCCGTCTAAGGACGGTCAGTTTTTGTGAAGTTTCCATCGCCGCCGCCGCCGCTATAACTTTTTTCCCCTAAGCTTTCCAGAACTCTTATTCATACCTTACTCCTCATACCTCGGGGGAACGATTTTGACACGTTCACTTTCAAGGTCAAAGGTCAAGGTAACGAGCTATGTATTCACACTAAGAATTCCTTGTAAACGCGATAACTTGAAAAGTTTTTGTGCTATGAAGCTCTAACTTGGTATGTATCATCCTTGGAAAAGTAAAAATTTTTGAAAAGGTTTTGGCTACAATCCGTCAAAGATCAAGGTCACAGCAAGGTCATGACGTAAGCATGTTTTAGCGAAAATGCTTTATTTTAACTATGAACACTTTTAATCAATACATGATTGTTATACTAAAAAAAAAGTGTTCAATGATTGTGTGACCTTGAAGGTCAAAGGTCAAGGTCATGAGATATGAGTTTTTACAAAATGCACTAAATTGGGGTATAACTTTATCCCATTTAGCTTTTCAGAACTCATGAACATGTCTAAATGTTAATACTTCCAGGGAATCATTATGACATGTTCACTTTCAAGTTCAAAGGTCAAGGTCACGAGTTATAAAATCACCAAAAAATTCTTTGTAAACACGGTAACTTGAAAAGTTTTTGTGCTATGAAGCTCTAACTTGGTATATATCATCCTTGGAAAAGTAAAAAATTTTGAAAAGGTTTCGGCTACAATCTGTCAAAGGTCAAGGTCACAGCAAGGTCATGACTTAAGCATGTTTTAGCGAAAATGCTTTATTTTAACTATGATCACTTTTAATCAATACATGATTGTTATACTCAATAAAAAGTGTTCAATTATTGTGTGACCTTGAAGGTCAAAGGTCAAGGTCATGAGATATGAGTTATTGCAATTCCTTCTAAAGACAATAACTTGAAAAGTTTTTGTGCTATGAAGTTTAGATTTTGTATATATTATCTCTTGAGAAGTTCAACATTTTCAAAAAGTTTTGGGTACTAACTGTCGAAGGTCAAGGTCACAGCAAGGTCAACATATATGGAGAAAATGGATTAATTGTATTTTTAACACTTTATTTCATTACAATAATGTTATACTCAATGAAATGTGTTCATTGATTGTGTGACCTTGAGTGTCAAAGGTCAAGGTCACGAGAAAATTCCCAATTTGGTGAGGCCTGTAAAAGGCGGAACAGGGTAAGGCGAAACCCAAAGTTCCGGGGCTGCTCTGCTTTTGCGGTATCCCGCAAACGCTAATCTAGTTATATATATTTTTTCGTCGAATGAGGACTAACGGTTATTTTTAGTTAAATGCTCAAATATTTACATATAATACTTTTGATCTTAGAACAAAAAATTATTGCAGTTTATCAAATTGTTATCTGATGAATTAAGTCCCGAAAAACTTGATTTTAAGGATCGAAAGACAACCAAACCTTCACGTAGCTTCGAGCATTGGCATATACTTTATTTCAACAAGGTTCTTTAGATCAATGTATTAATGTAAATCTTATTATTCCATAACCACTTGTCTGCGAATACTGGTATTCATAAAGTGGAAGATAACTTTTTCTTTCGTATTCAAGTTTTATATGCTATTTCCTTTTTGTCTGATTTTAACGGGTATTTTATACACATACCAGTCTCAAATGAAAAGTTTTTACAATATTTCGTATACCTTTTTTGTTGTTGAGGGATACAAAAGTACAATTTGATATGTGAGTATTTTATTCTTAAATCAAATTCATAGTTTTTCTTTGTCTTTTAGTTTTGTTGGAATTCAGACATACTCTTTTGGTAGATAAGAAAGGTGGACTTGTCTGGTACAGGGATAATATGAACAGTTTTATTAATTTCTTTTATTAAATGTTACTATGCTAATCCGTCAGTTATCATTAGCAGTTGAAAATAAACGTCCAATCATGAGAACATTTGTTTTTCACCTAACATTATAATGCAGTGTTTGACAAATTTATTACTCATTGAAGGCTTTGGTCATTTTCTTATTAAACTCCATGCATACGACTGGAATTTTTTTTCTCAACAAAATGTAAGGGTACACTCTGTGTTCATGTCAATGATATGAATACGTTTCAAACTTACACCATAATGAATGTTTCAAATGATCTGATGTTTATCATTATGCCATAAATTCAATAATGACAATATTTTACGTTTGGTTTAAATGAAAATATATCTAGTCGTAAAGTCATTTTAGTCCTTAACGCTGTCAACGTAATTCCCTTTATCCCATTTAAATACATCATGTTTTTTACATAGTAAGACACCATGTATCTGTTAATACGGTTACTGTCAAGAGTTTATTCTATTGTACGATAAGTTCAACTTTGTGTTATGAATCTTATACTGTATGATCTGTATTGATGTGTTATCAAATAAAAATAAATGCATGTAAAATGGCTGTCATGTTGACTCATTATAGTGGATTTGATCATCTAAATAAACCCGAGAATTCATGTCAATACATTTCAAATGGCTGGTGTTATTTGCATTACTAATTTACCAGAAACAGAAATCCTTACGTGGATTCGGATAACATGTACACATATACAATGTACTGTTTTTCGAAGAAGGAAAAGAAGAAATAGAAAACGCGAGGAGAAAACAGTAGAAGACAGACGAAGAAGTAGAAATGGTGTGGAGGAAGAAGAAGGAGAGAGAAGAAGAAGAATAGGGGGAGAAGTACATGTAGAAGAAAGGGGGGGGGATAGAAGAAAAGCGATAGGGAGGAGAACAAGTAGAAAAGGGGGGGGGGGAGGCGGAGGGGGAGAAGAAGAAGGAGTAGGAAGAATAAGTAGAAAGATCAAGAAGAAAGGAGGAAAAGAAGAAGTTGAGAAGAAATAAAAAGAAAGCAGTTTGAGGAAGAAGAATAGAGGGGGAGTATGAAGGGGGGGGGGGGGGGTTGGGGTTGAAGAGGGAGTGGGAAGAAGTAGAGGGGGTAGGGAGTTGAAGAAAAGGGGGAGGGGGAGATGTAGAAGAAGAAGAAGAAGGATGGTAGAAGAAGTATAAAGGTCAAGGATGAAGAAGTATACGGAGGAGAAATAGAATAGAGGAGGAAGAAAGAGGAGGATGAAGAAATACCATCAGTTCATAACTTACATTTCAAACAACGATTATTTGCAAAAACACTTATGACTTTTCACCATTGCAGAATCGGAACAGACAGTTCAGTTCACTCCATATTCAAATAAGACAATAAAATATGCACACAAGAATAAAATGTATAAAGAAGATTGATTTTTATTAATAAAACGACAGTGGTAAAAGGGACATAACACATGTAAAGTATTTTTACAAATGAGCAATTATCATGTTAAGTAAATAGGGCTCGTTTTTTTCATTCTTAAAAAATGCATCCACTTTTTTATACAAGTTTTATTCGCCTTTTTTTCGTTGACACAACCATTTAAAATTGGACGATTTCATAGTTATTATGTACATGGGTCTTTATCCAATTTTGTGGTATAACTTCACACGAAAGAATCGTCTTCTAAGACCAATCGTAAAAGACTCCATATTAAGTATATATCTCCATGCAGACACGTATATGTATCAAATACAAATGTATATTTTGTACCTTTAGCACATAAATTGGATTGGTACATGAAAGAGGCCGCTAAAAGAAATGGTCAGCTCTGTCGAAAGAGAATGTCCCCCGATATTTTAGGTATAAAACACTTACTACATGCGTCTAGTGGAATCATTGGTTGTATTGAAGGATTAAAAGGACAACCAAGGTGGTTTGTAAAGATGACAGTTGAATAAATCTTATTTTTTTACATAAACACTCACCAAAAAGCTAAACAATACATGTATTCAATATGCCATAATACGGAACAATTACGTATATGGTAAATCATAAATCATAAGATCGCTCATTTTGTTTAAGTGAGTGATGCCTATACACTCACCAAAAAGCTAAACAATACATGATTCAATATGCCCTAATATGCAATAATTACGTATATGGTAAATCATAAATCATAATATCGCTCATTTTGTTTAAGTGAGTGATGCCTATACACTCACCAAAAAAAAGCTAAACAATACATTATTCAATATGCCCTAATATGCAATAACTACGTATATGGTAAATCATAAATCATAAGATCGCTCATTTTGTGGGTGATGCTTTATATGGTAAGAATATGATGCCTTATACGGTAAGAATTGTTAACTCCTTAAAACAACAGTTGTAGATTAATATAAAACAGCGATATCGTACTAAACCGAGTTCAAAACATTACTCTATCAAAAGTGATAATTCATATTTTTCAAATATTAGTTCTCGATCTTTTTATGTCATTTGTCATCACTATTAATAGAACAATAGACTTGCTAAAGAAGAATTCCACGGTATAAAAGTTTGGACTATCGTTGTACATATACGTGCATAATGTCATCCTACTTGACAATAAAAAAGTATCTCTTATAGCGAATTATAATATTATATTTATATAATATTTGTGTTAACTTCATATAAGCAAAATAAAAATCAAACAAGTATAACAAAATACATTTTTGAAATTCGACATCTACAAATTCTCATTTTCAAACTACAAAACTATAAAAGATACTCGCGTACCATATCAGAATACATTTGTTGTTTACTATTTACAACGTAATTACACTCAGTATATACATTGAAAGTGTCATACACTCAACTGAACAGTCTTTTTAAAGACAGTAACTGAACAGGTTGGAAGATCATATCTTCATATCTAAAGCATCACAATCATATGGTTAATAACAATAAGTTCGGACTGTTATACTAATTGAAAAAGATGTTTGTTACACAAACCATTTGCATCTATGCTGCTAAGGCATTTGTACACAGTCGTGCAAACATCAATTATTCTCATTTTCATTAAAAACAACACTTTTTATAATTTCTTTTGAACTCAATTGCACTGGTTTAAAATCATCGTTTTGTATATATGTACATTGTCCATTGTTTAAAACTCACGAATGATGTTCTCTACTTTTGCATGGTAAAATGAACATAAAGTAGGTTGTAAAAATTCTTATGTTTCTAACTTGATGTAATAAATGACACAAAGTTATATCTCTGATGTACATATCTCAATATAACTTAAACAAATGCTGCCAACCTTACACCTTAAAGAGACACAGAGTCACAGGAACGGATATCGTAAATAAAATGTAGATAAAACGTAGATAAGAAAGACCCATCCCTCTATACTCAATTATATAGAGGGGTGGGTCTTTCTTATCTACGTTTTACCTACATTTTATTTACGATATCGGGTTCCTGTGCACAGAGTATGTTGATAGGATCACATATGTCAAATTTTGAAATCGATCTTATTACATCGGGAACCACTAACTGTTACTGAAAATAATAAGTTCAAGGTCAATCAGTACATTAGAGCGAAAATACGGCCATTCAAAGTCGGGATTTTGATAGAAAACCGGACAATGTGGCTAGAGTGGCGCGCGCAAATTCGCCAAACGTAATTTTGAAACCTTGTCATAAGCTGACAGGAAGAAATATTTAATTCGATGGTGTTTATTAGGTTTTGTAACTAATAGGTAGATTAATTGGATGCATAATTTCGAATATTAAAACGTATTTGAGATGTTTTCTTGATTTTTTCATAAAATCAAGCATTTTAGAGATATTATGCATAAATGAATATATTTGCAAGTCCAGTGATGAGATATGAACTTCAATCAGGATATTAGATATTTTGTAGGTTATCAAAACCAAATAAAATTTTAAGAAAGATACTCTGTGTCACTTTAAATTAAACCTAATGCTTTTCTGAAGAATAATATTTTCTCTCGTCAGATCATCACAAGAACTGTGTAGCATAATTGTAACCTTTGTAAGGAATTGTTAATTGTAATTAATTGTAGTTAATTGTAAGGAATCATTCTTGACAATTAGTGAAATACCATGTTTATCTCACCTACTTCCAACTTCACTCGATGGATATACGTGGTATTTATCAAGAAAAGGCAGATATCATCTATATTCACATGAGACATTGCATTTGCCTATATTAAGTACACAAATCACATGATAATAAGCGATGGCACAAGGAATACATATATGTTACTGACAAGTAATTCATTTGACACCCTGTCTACATGAAAGAAGTGTAGTCCATTATTCAATTGCATCTAGGTTGCTAAGGCATTGTGTAGCTGTTATGTGCACAACTGTCTGTCTATACACTCAACACATATATCACTAGAATCGTGAGAGGAGTTCCAGGAACCATCTGACGGGTGCCACAGGAAGGGCGGGTCATGCTTGTTACAAACACTTAGTGGGTGAGTCCTTACATAAATGATATATTATATCACTGTACTTGTTGAAATCATCATGAACACAGTATATGAATTCACGATCATTTTCTGTCGAAACATATATCACTTTGTCTGTATGTGTACAATGAAAGGATTCCATTGAAGTGACAGTCTTTGTGTTAGTTTTGTAAGGCAAATCTTGAATTTAATTCTCATCAAAACCCGTTCTTGAGAAGACTAAAGCTTGGGGGAAATGAAACATGATGTAGCGATGCCAAACAAGGTTTTAGAACATTGCTTTTTTTTCCGTCGTGTACCCGATGTCAGGATAACAGATAATGTACTGTCATACCCTGACTTTCATTACAATATGACCGAAAAAGTAGATTAAGCAATTCCCCGTGACATCTATGAAATGACGTGGTACGCTTTTACTGTAGTTAACGGACTGAGGAGATAAAGTTTGCAATTTGATATATAGGGAGGGAATGCACTCAATGATCTGATTCTTTTTTGATGTTGCAAATATGTGAGCTATTTGACTTGCAAAACTGACATAAAGACTTGAAATGCTATTCGTTTTACTGACGAACACTTCCAATATGGCGTCTAGTTTAAACAACCAGTTCCTGCAGTCAAGGTATGAGCTATCCTAAATCATGTGGATAGCGATACGACTGAAAGCTGTTTTTGAGGAGTTTCCAGTCACGTGGTCGTCTGGTACTCACAACCACGCTGTTAGAGTAAGTTTTACTCTAACGTATAGACATGTGCTATCGGTTGGGCTGCACACTCTCTTATTCAACATCAACACTAGTCACAGTGTATCGTATACACATATATCACTGGGTTTGATAATGGATTCTATTGAATGATGACAGGTGCTACCTGCTGGCTTGAACATGCTTCAATTTGAAACATTATTCTTGCTTTCCATTTTTATCTATATATGAGTTAATGTCATGATCTCACATGTACTGATATTCAAATTTGTTTCACTTCCAAAAGACGAAGGTTTTGCATTTATAAGCAGATGCTTATATATATAAGCCGTTTGGAATCTGTAGCACCTTATCACATACTAAACAACGGTTCTTATCACTGCAGTCACGTATCGCTCTCATCACAGGGTGATATCAAATATACTGATGACGTCAGCTGTTCAATAAAATGACGTCACTATCACAAATACATCATCGACCGTTTTTGCACCTTTCAAAGCAGTTGCCTTCAGTTCACAACATAAAAAACCACGAACAACACCAATTTCTGTAATTATCAAATGAAATCGTAATTATTGTTTGTTTTGCCTTGAGGGGAGTGAGCAGAAGCCTGCCTATCCAATGTATGATTATCCTTCGTATTGTGACTCTTCCAGAGATAGAGTTCGGCTGAACAGTTAGCTTTTGCCCATACTCCAATACTGTGAAGAGAGAGCTTAAACTTTGTCGCTCTCTGACGAACGAGTAGCATGTCCTTTGAAGATCTGAACGAGACGATTATGGGACGTTTGTGGTCCCGATGCGACATTCTCGGTAGATACTGACAGTGAATGGACATGTCACAAGCTTTGTCCGTTTCTATGGACAAATAGTCAATCATCATCTTCCTAAACACTTCATCCACAGATTCATCTTCATTCACCAAAAGTCCATAAAATATGATGTTTTGGGGGTTGTTGAAACTCACCAACGAAGCAATGGATTCCCTGTGTTCATCAAGCAAGTCGTTCATATCACTGCCCCTTTCCTTCAGTCCTGATATCTCCTTCTCAATCTTTGATATCCTGTGACTCAGCCCTGACACTTCGTCAACTGCCTTGTCAATCTTAGCAATGATCGTCCATTGGGTCTGCAGCAGTTCTTTCATCAAATCTTTCATATCCATATCTGACGTCTGCTTCTCGGCCGCCATTTTGGAATGCTGCCAATTCGCTGCAGCGACGCCGTTCGATAACATTGCGCTCCTCTAAGGATCGTTATTGACTGTTACCGAGTTCTGCCTGCTTCTGCGGGTCTTACACACATTCCGCGCTTTGATATTGGAATTTCCAGAACGGCAAACAACAGTCACGGGCTCTTTACTGGGAATCAGATGCTGTTGACGTAATAAGGAGTTTGAGTGCGTGTCATCGATACGCTGATTAAGTTCTATTCTCAGGCAGTATTTGCTATTTTAGAAGTCGTTTTGTGAATCTTTTCGACATTCTGACGTGTGTTGGTTGATCTTGATGAGAATTGAGTTGGGTTATTATACTGTCCCTCAGATCGTTGACAGTAGGTCGTTTAAAACATTCCTAATGATATATTTACACTCTGTTTCGATTGAACTAAAATAGCCTCAAATAGGATTAGAAATTAGGATGTCATCTTGCAATGGTAATTTCAACGTATTTTATTTTTGTTTGCTATTTGATAAATCAGTTTATAAATTAGTTTATATGTGTATGTTTTTAAACTGATAATATTTTTATATGCGATTACTTTGCTGTTGTAAAAAGAATGTACATCATGAACAGTTTGGTAAATGTCAGTGAGAGACAATAAGTACTTTTGCTGCTAACTTTGTGATATTTTTCACTTTTAGGACATTTTGGTGTATGATATCTAAACTGGAAATAATCTGGCTTATTTTGCTATTTGAAAGTCGTTTGAGTTATAGTTTTAGAAATTCGGGATGCGTCGATGTTGTTATTTCGTTTAACATAATTTGTAACTTTCTTGTATTTGTGAATTTGAAGCCATATTGTAGATCTCTCGATACATTTTTGAAAAACGATGAATACTTTGTTGAAAGTAAACAGCTGTTGTACACTATATACACGATGTACATGTATATTATATTTTGACCATGCTGACACTACAAAAAAACAGGTATGGTGTCCAAGAAATGTTTGGTGTTTACCAACTTCCTCCAAAAATAATAATTATGTTAATAAAAATAATATTAATATTTGACAAAATATCGACAGGTAACAAACTTCATTATATACTCATATATATAGTTATACAAGTTTTTAGAAACAAATCCTTCGTCTAACCCGTTGTTTCTCCGCTTCCATAACACCCTCTCTTCCAGTACAAACGACCCAAATGCACACATAAGACGTTCTGTAGATTTAGCTTAGCATACGAAGGAGTATTGGCAGATATTCTGCATTTTTCTGTTAAATCTTCACTTTTTAACAGCATTTTTATGAATCAATGAATATACCATAAAAATGTTACCCATTAAATTATATGATTGCTTGGAGTAAAAAGTAGAAAACGTATTAACTATTATGTTGTGTTTTTGATATAGATGAGATTCTCGTCTTAATTTTGTGATTAATTTATGGGTTGGCCATACACGAAAGTAAATTTATTAATATATTAATAACCATCTTGACCATTTCAATTTGAAATGATATGAATGAATTAACTTCAAGATGAAATTAAATTACTTACTAGAATTGTGAACATTAACTTTACAATGTTGATATTATTTAGGGTATTGAAGTGGGTGATAAGTTAATAAGAGTATATATAGATAAACTGAATTACTACAAATTTATATGATTGGCAAATCCTATAACATGTAGCAAGTTTTCCTATCTCCATTACAGTTCATGTGTTAATTCTTAATGATAACCGTAGCAGAAATATTGAATTTCATAATTCTTCCTTTCACAGTTTTATATGAATCTCTGTATTCTTTTGAACAAGACAAGTTATATATATATGGTATGGTATGATTTTTAATATAATACATACATTTAGATACATATACATATATATCTTTGTAAAAATGTTCTTTGACGTTGATATATGACGTTTTTAATTTTTGTTTAAACTTTGTTTTGATTAGTTAATAAAGTTTTTTTTTCTGTTATCCAAACACAACCATTTAACCATAGCAACGCTGTCCTATTTCGGGTATTTATAGACCGAATTGTACTGGAAAATGTCACCAGGATATCTTATTGTCCAAAAGAAAACAAATAGTACTAGCAAAAGTATTTAATATTGAAAAACGATATTCAAAACACAATAAGAGATGAAAGACATAATCATAGTGTTATAATCAGTATGTTTTCTTAATCATTTGTATGTTGATTGCGTTTCTTTTGGGAGTTAGTTGAGGTAAGATGATAGACAGACAGACAGACAGACAGACAGATAATTTATTAAAGTCTCACCACATATATACAGCAAAATTACATAAAATATTGTACTGGAGTAAAAATATACGTGCCACTCTAAAAAGAGTTACGAGAGACTTGTATATACCTATAAAGATATATACCGTATTTATGCATAAAAATACAATAAAATAATATGATTTAGTATGTATACATAAAAAGCATAAAGTATATTTAAAAAAGTTAAGAAAATAAAAAGCTAATTATGAATAAAAGAGTTCACGGCGTCGTTTGAGTATGTTAAAACAGGTCTTGGCAGTTTTAAAGATCAAATGGCTATGACTTAAAATTGTAGAGAACTTGGCATTTAATGGCCACGAATAGAAATCATCCAAGAGGGAACTGGCTTCCTGTAACAAGTCGTATCTTAGGTCGTCATACACAGGGCACTGTAGCAGGACGTGTAGCTCGTCTTCTATACATGAATTCTCACACATGGGACACAGGCGTTTGTCAATAGGGAGGTTTTCATACCGGCCTGTTTCGATTCTGATTGGAGCTACTCCACACCGAAACTTGGCTAAAGCGGAGCGGAAGTGGCCATGTAATGTAGCTGCTACGTAGGGCTCCGTTCTGTGAACAGTTTTGAAAGTGCGGTATGTTCTAAGTTTTCCAGTGTTTCCTTCAATTCGATGACTCCATGCGTTGCTATACTCCCGTTGAAGGTTCTCAGTTACCGCTCTTATGGACGAAACGTGTACGTATTCTGACGTTATTAGAGATTCACAGTTATTCTCGGTCAATAGCCTATGGACTCTAGAATTCCAATTCTTGAAACGAGCTGATGCCATCTTCTTATCCCATAGGAAAATTCGTTTGTTGAGTCTCTCTTCATCCATATTAGTGAGTCTGCACCACTGTCTAAGTACCGCTTGACTTTGGTTTATGCGTACAGGAATCCACCCTAATTCTCCAAGTATCGCGTCAGTGGGAGTATAACGTCCAACACCCAGGTAGAAACGAGCTGCCCTGTTCTGAATGGCGTTTACATATGAGTAATCCTTCTGTCCCCAAATAGCAGCACCATATGTAATGATTGGCAGTACGAGGTTGTCATACAACTTGGTAAACACGTTAAAGTTTACTCCACCAATACCTTTACACTTTGCCATGACCAATCCTAATGCTCTGCTTGCTGCCTGAGAAACTGCTTTTGCTGTAACTCTGAAGTCCAGGTGCTCGTCCAGAAGCAACCCTAGGTAAGTATATCTCTCCGTTGTTTCTAACTGGAGGTTTCCAACAGCAAAGCATATTTCAGATCTCTGCACAGATGGGTTGCGGAAGTGCATGACTTTGGACTTGTCTCCATTGATGTGCATATTGTTGCCCTCACACCAGCTGTGGAGACTGTTGAGAAGGACCTGTAAATCGGACTCAGTCGCTGCCACGAGTACAATATCGTCTGCATACAGTAACATGCATACTAGTTCACCTTCAATTTCAATGCCGATATTCAAACTCTTTAAAAGAACCGCAAGGTCGTTTATGAAGATATTAAATAGTAGAGGTGAGAGAAGGCATCCCTGTTTAACACCACTGTTGACCTGGAACCAGTCCGTCTTAAACCCATTAACTCTCACACAGCTGTATAAGTTACTGTAAATCGCCCTTAGTGACTTCATCATTTTCCCATTGACTCCAACTTCTTTCAATCTGTCCCACAGGATACGTCTATCGATAGAGTCGTATGCCTTCTGGAAGTCTATGAAAGCTGTGAATGTACTTAACTTCTTCTTCTTCCTGTTCTCGACTATGTTTGTCAGGCTAGATATGTGGTCTATGGTGCTTCTCCCCTTCCTGAACCCGTTCTGCTCCTCAACCAGTAGCTTGTTATCCTCAGCCCACTTTGATAGTCTGCAGTTCAGAACATGACAGTACATTTTATACATACTAGAGGTCAGCGAGATGCCTCTGTAAGCCAAAGGGTCCCTCTTATCCTTAGTGCTGGACTTCAAGATAGGTTGTATTATACCACGACTCCATATTGCAGGCATTCGTCCATGCTCATAGCACATGTTAAAGAATTTGTGGATAAAACTCATCAGTTTGGCATTCTTTAGTATTTCTATTGGCACTTCATCCTCACCGACTGCTTTACCTCTCTTCATGGATCCAACAGAAAAGAGGATTTCACTTTCACTAATAGGTGATTCAAAATCAGGTAAGAATTCTTCAGGAGTATGGTGTTCATGCACGTCAGTTGGGTGCTCGCTTGTATGGACATTAAAAAGTTTTGAGAAATCATTCTTCCATTTGCTAAGTATGTCTTGCTTGTTGTGTGATATAGTTCCATCACTTTGTACTACCTCCATAGGAATACCTTTTTGTCGTTCTGTTCCAATACCTATTTTGCCTATTGATTTCCAGAAGTAACTAGGATTTCCATCCACAGAATCTTCAATGTCAGCTTGTATCTTCTGACGATGATGTCTCTTTGCCTTTTGTACATTTTTATCAAATAATTTTCTCGCTCGTGAGTATTCATCCTTAAGTCGTTTTCTATTTCGATGTTCAGCACGTAGATATTCCGACTCGGCAGTGCACAGGTTGTTCCACTGGGTAGATAGGGAGTCGGTCCACCAGACTTTCCTCTGTCTCTTTCGCTTATTACACACGCCAGTTTTCAGGCATATTCTCTTATAGGGAATTTTGTCATACATCTCTTGCTTCATCAAGCTACAGAAATTATCATATGTTGTATCAATATTGACTTGTGTTTTTTCAGCTGTTTCTAATTCAGAAATTAGAAGATGCACAGATTGTACAGTACTGTTATCCAACGTTAGATTACTGGGTGCCTTGTCCATGAAGAACTTGGTATACTCATCAGTCTCCTCTGTGTAGTCCGTGTGGTGGCGCTGTACGTTCTCCCGTGTGCTAAGTGTCCAGGTTAAGAAGGAATGATCAGGTATTGCACGGGGGTCAACACCCACAGACCCCAGGGTCCGGTCTACAAGGCTACTTGCTCTCTCAACGTTGAAGTCTTTAAACATATGCAAGTCTTCATAAGCAACAAAGCAATAGTCTACAACTGCACAACCTTTTGTTGATATTGAGGTAAAGTCATTCACTTTGCTGTTTCTACCATTCAAAATACACATGTTTGTCCGCACGAGAAAATCACACAAGCACTCACCATACCTATTTGATTTGTGATCAATGACATCTCTCTTGGGTAGCGAGTCAACACCTAAGACGTAGTCTTCCATATCTCCACATCTGCTGTTAAAGTCACCAAATAACAAGACTACCCCCGACTTTTGATAAGAGTATATATTAAGGGTAAGTGTGTCGAAGAACTGCAGTACATCCCCGCTTCTGGAAGAGTTTTCTGGTGGTAGGTAACATATACATATATTATATACATTGTTAGAAAACATATGTGCCAAAGATAACCATAAAATACCTTCAAAAGAGTTATCAAGAACATTGACATTGTAACATGACAGTAAAGAAGTTCGAATCAAGGAGCCAACGCCTCCTGAACCTGATTTCGCATTTCTGTGTATTACAGTTCTATTTCGGCCAAACCACGTATAACCTGTAAGGGAAATAACATTGTCATTCATTAGGTGTGTCTCTGTTATACCAATAACGTCAGCATTAGAGTCTAAGACACCCGTGGATCGGACTTGGTTATTATCAGTAGAAATGTTCAGGTTCCAGCCATTAGTATTCCATAGACCAAATAGAAGCTAATGGTTATCATTATGTCCATCATATGACCTGTTTGAAGATGGTCTCGTTCGGGATGAACGATGATTCGCCTCTGCTCCACGCCTATTGTTGTCGTTGCGTTGAGAACCGTTACCGCTGTACCGTTGCTCAGTGTTGTCCGTGCGTCTCCTGCCGCTGTCGTCAGAGTCACGTGACTTGAGTAGCACACTTTTCCCTTTCATTATCAGCTTATCATGACCAATAGCTTTCACAATAGATCTCATGTTTGAAGCGAGCAAGCGTTGGTCCGGTGAGAGGTCGGGTGAAATATACACATCCTTGAAAGATCTTGAGTCTTTTAGTTTTCTTTTGTTGGATAAAATTTTGGCTTTATCCTCGGCCGACCTACATGTAGCAATTACAACTCCGGAGTGATAGCCATTGCGTACTTGTTTTCTTTCAGCATCTGACACTGTCACTTCACGAAGTTTCAGGCCATCCTTAATTAGCCCATTCACTTTAGACATAACGTTCTCATTTTGACCTTCAGGTAAGTTTTTAATGACAATGTTAAGGTCACGGCCCACTCTGACCTGTGATGACGTCACAAAGTCATTGCACTGTTTCTTGAGTGTGTCCACATCTTTCTTAACACAGTCAATGTCTACACGCACATCTTCTCTCACTTCAGAAAGTCCCTTTTCAATTTTGCTATCAATAACTTTACCCAAATGTTCTGTGATCTTC
This sequence comes from Steromphala cineraria, assembly GCA_916613615.1. Taxonomy (NCBI): domain Eukaryota; kingdom Metazoa; phylum Mollusca; class Gastropoda; order Trochida; family Trochidae; genus Steromphala; species Steromphala cineraria. Next base: position 28,480,353 of record OU744725.1, read on the forward strand.
TGTTCCATATTGGATTCTAGTTTATCAATACGTGAGGAAAGTTGACCAAACAGCATATGTAGGTCAGACGACAGCTTTGTAATTGGATCAGAGTCACATAAGTTACCTTGGTGTAGAGTTCTAGAATCATCATTTATCTTTGATTTCTTGATCAGCAGTTCGTCAGGTTCACTTTCATCACTGAGGGATCTCTTGTGGTTACCATAGGCTGGCGTGATGTCAGCAACAACTGTGATCTTTTCACCCGCCATTACGCTATCGACGAACGCTTGGGACGAGTTCACCTCCAAACTCCCCAACTCCATAATTATTTTGGGGTTGAAATTTGACGTTGATCTTCTTTGATTTATAGGGTTGACACTTACTTCGATGCTTTGGCGGTCTTGTATAGTCCCAGAATATACTATTATTTCTCAAAATGTCAAAATCTGTCAGAGCTCACAAATTCGTGTCCATTCAAACTCACGCATGATAGTCGATATTAGATACAGCTTGTGTGGTTGTCGATGTGTAGTCCATAGCTTCCACAGTCATCTCAAGCTGCAACGTTTGAAACGTTTGAAAACGAAGTCGCAAATTTTCCTAAAGGGACAAGCAGGCAAAAGTTATGCAACATTCTTTTGCCAAAGGAATGCATAACTTATGGACAAATCTGGTTTTGTCACCACATCCTTACATACAACATAATTAGCTTTGATCTGAACGTCGAAAATCTTTAGGAAAATATTTGGTGATATGATTTTCAAATTCCCTTAAGAGTGATTTGACAGTGATGAAAGTTTGTTTCCCTGGGAATGCCTTCACTTCAAAATAATGTTGACGAAACAATCAGATTATCTAATCAGAATAAGTAGATTTCTTTATATTGACTTAACCGAGAGTAAAGGAATTTAGTCCTAAATTGAGAATTTCTATTAAAAAGTCTTTCTTCCGTTTCCCATAACTACATCATGAAAACGTTCAGACATGCAAATAACAGCAAGATAGTGTATTAAAATCATAACCATAAAAAATGATATTTCTATTCAGTTTACACCACATTGTATCATTTTCTCTCATTAGACAAGCTATACAGTAAACAACAACGATGGCGCTTTGCATCATTTCTCTTACCATGTCAAAGGTTTCTGTGGTATATGAAGTACTAATGATAAATGTTATGTAAATGACTTTTCAACTTTTATCTTTCTCCACTTTCATAAACAACTGCAGTATTCTGTTCACGCAGTCAAAGGAAAGTCTTCAGATAAGCAATAGAATAGTTCTTTACTTCTTTGCTGAATCATGAAAACAGAATATGTTATGTACTGTATTGTATTCCTTCTTGTGTGGAGATTATAGTCAGTGACTCCTTTAAAAGCCAACTGAAGACACACCTCTTCACCGAGTTCTATGGCCCATAGACAACAGCTTTCTGAATTGTACTTTTAATTGTAGCGCCATGAGCATGCTTTCGAGCGTGGATTTGTGCGCAATATATATGCACTATTATTATTATTATTACAAATTGAATGTATTGAATGTATTTTTCAGCTAATTATCTCCGTTATATATTCATTGAGCCTGAAGCCAAATATCTCGACATACTTTCATCCGGGTAGACTAACATTTAGTGTAGGAAATATTTGAAATAAATACTATACCTTCGTTTATATACTCTCCCAAAAAAGAAACGCACCTGTAATTTTTAAAAGAATTTCATACTTCACCTTAAAAACCATAAATGTCACAAAATTTCAGTGGTATCAAAGCGAAAATTTACATCTTAATAAACAAAGAGTATGCCAAGAGGAGACAATAGTTTAAGGTATGTTTCCGTGTTCTGTTAACCACACGATTGCGTCGAAGTTAGTGTTATGAATTCCTGCCATTTTCAAGAATTCTTGCTTGACATCCCTTTGAAAATGAACGGAAAAATTGATGGAGTTCTTATAATGCAATTCTTCCCCAATCTTTCTGCAATGCAATGGCCAGTCGTTGGTGTGTCTCGGGCATTTTATGACGTTGACGTACACGTTTATTTAATTCATACCGTTGATGTTTTATTTGGCTTGAAATGTAGTGTTTGAGCAGTCATAAACAACTTCTTTACTTTAAAAAGGCAGGTAAATGAGCCATCTGACGTTCTGCAAGTGAATTCAAGTTACCATACTCGAAACACTCCCTTTGTCGGTAAATAATCTGATGCAAATGATGTTCATGGACGTTATTGAAATTGTAATTTCCTTCTCAAATTCTTCAGAATCACCAAATAACCACATTTTTATGTGCTAATTGGTGTATCCCACACCATCACACTGTCTCAACCGAATCTGTTGACTTGTGGCATAAACTATGGGTAAAACGTTCCTTTTTCCAACTGTAATCAATCCAAAGTCACGTTATTTTCTAATTGTTGTCATTGACAAATTTGTGCTTTTATAGTTAACCAAAGTCACCTAAAGTTTCTTAGGTTCAAGATCTTGATTGTAGATCACCAATTAATAAGATTGAGTTCTTTGAAGACACCAAAAACAGGGGCGATAACTGGCCTTCATGGTCGAATTTCCACTTCATGAAAACGCTTTTGTACAGTTTGGTAGACTGTTCAATCCAAATCAGTGATGTTTTGAACAATCTCTATCCCTGTGGCAAGAGACTGAAGAAAAATTGTGACCCGGATGTAGAGATTTGTGGTTTTGGTGGCAACTCTTTGATACACACATCTTTAGCTCTTTTGACCGGAAGTGGCCAGTAGGAACGAACCAATAATGCACAATAGGACGATGATGAATATTCTAATGCCTAGACTAGTGTGAATCATGAAATTTCGGTTTCAATTACACGCTCGACAACGTTTTCATTTCCGACACTTTGTCGATGCAAAAAGTAACCTTTGTTCCATTTAAAATTGAATAACAAAATTAGAAACAATGAGTGACTTTGGTTGGTTTAAGGTACTAGATGGTCTAGTGTTTACCCTTAAGTGAATTCTGTTTTAGAGTTTTTCTGAATAATCTTTTTCGAAAATAGTCTTCAAAAAATATCTCAAATGAACAAGAGGTATAAAATTTTCTATTTTGTGTTCTTAAACCGTAAACCATGATATAACAAGGCCGCTTTGGAAGGAAATATCACATTTGTATTGTTTAATTTGTTTTTACACTCGACAAAAATTCTCAAAATCACCTATGCGTTTCTTTTTGGGGAGAGTATATTATTATATTTCATCAGGCTTTGCATTTTGAGTGCATTCAGTCAATCTAGATAGGTACATATCAGGGTATGTTAGGAGTTACGCGGATACAAATACAGTCGTGTAGGTTTGACTGATCATGAAGTTTTGAACGCGTACCTTAATCTGGATGAAGCCCCCTATTTAGTACAAAGTCACACGATAACAGGATGGTCGCTCGTTTCCATGAGTGTGACAGCAAACGCTGGCTTTCTTTCATGTTGCCATACATGTGCCTTTTGCAGTGAAACTAAATCAGTGGGGTCATATATGACAAACTTTATAAATATTATCATTTGATAGAGAAGTATCGATTGTTGTGAGAATGAGTCATTTCAAAGCTAATCAAGGTTGTGTTGTTGAAATAAGATGATCGGAAGTCGTGAATGAGATCGAAAACCGGACAATGATGCGCGTCCATAAGTCAAACGTAATTTTGAAAACATAAAAATAGCCGTCAAAATTACAGTTACGAGATATTGTTTGATGGTTAGACATAACTCGTATCCATTTGTAAATCCTTTAAGGAACTTGCCTTCATCTTACTCGTAAAAACATTTGCCATTCAAAATGAAAGTGTGACCCTTTTTGAATACATATAATAAATTATGCCATTTATGTTCGTGTCAAATCAAAATGATTCATGATTCCAATAATGGAATTACTTTCTAACGCATATCTGTTACGCTCATTTTTTTTACTGTGAAATTTGATTTTTCATTATAAAATGATGAACTTAAAATACTGATCTTTCTTGGTTTTCCCAAATCAAGATTTGAATCAACCGTAGGCAGCCAGTTTAATCTGAATTATAATTCCTTATCAATCATATATCTTTTTTAAAATTTCATGACATGCTTTAAAAAAAACCAGATGCTGTTTTATCTCAGATGAATGGTAAAGAGCATTTGAATATTGGTTATTAAGACTTTGTTACGTGTATTAAAACATGTATGTATGATCTCATTAGATTGTGTTCACTCAAAATAGCCGAGATGTTGATACTTAAATAGTTAAAGTCTGGAACTAGTTCAATAAAGATTATTGTGAGATTATACGAGCGCATCACTCAATAAATGATTCGGAAATCAACCAAAGTGAAAAAAAACGTATATTACATTTACATGCACGTGAACACTATTATTGAAATACCAGCTGAATTAATTGAAATCTGGGATAAGTGAAATTATTCTCTCAAATAAAAATTACAATACGTTGTGTCTTTTTGATGAAAGTGAATACTGAAAAAAAGGACTTGTTTGTTCTTGTTATCATGTAACACAGGGAGTGTAGCACGTTTTTGGAAATATTATCTCTTTAAGGTCATGCAAAATTCCTACAGAACACCAATAATGTTTACTATTTTGTTACACTTTTTTGTATGCATGTACTGATTGCTAACTTATCTATTTGCCTCAATCTGTGGAATAAAGTCGCCTGGTTTATAGGATTTATTAGCCTGTATTGTGAATCTTGATGTGTATACATGTGCTAATTGTAAATTTATTCAATGATCTCTATTTGCTTGTATGACAAAATGGAAAATGAATATACATTTACTCAATGGTATAATCTGTAGTTGCAGGAGAAATTGTCAAGTATCGAGCGAAAAGTACTGAGGACCATTATTGTGGTGACACATTAATCATTTGAGGTAGGCGTAACCTTAAATACAACGTTCCTTTTAGACATGCTACTTTGATTTACTAATTAAGTGTCTCGCAATTGATAATATTTTGTTAGATCTCTTTATTTACCTAAAAAACGACCGCCTCTTTAAGGCATGGTTCTACGACAAATGCTAATATATGTTTTACTTGCAATTTATTTTGAATTCAATGTTGATGTTATCCGCAGCTTTACAGATTATAGATAAATAGATTGACCCCTGTAAGGTGAATTATTCACTTCTGAGTGTGACCTCGGGTAACGAATATCGCCTTTTCCATATAAATTTTTCAAAACAACCTCAAAACAACCCCAGTAACATGTTTCCAATGACAGCTGTTATAATGATACAAGTCTTTATATCCATTTTAAAGACAAGATAGTTTTCCAAGTGTTTGGGCATAACTCAAAACTAATGATAAAAGATAATGAAGAAAACATGAAATAAAACAAATAATTAAATCTCTCAGCACAACGTATTATACAGCTAAAATATTTTAGTCGTTAAAACTGTCAAAACATTTAATATTGATTGAAATCGGCCCAATTTACAAAAAAAACCCAAAAACAAATGACTATCATCCTAATATTAATCACCTCTAGGACAATATGACTCCATATGTCGATATGGAATATTGAAATGATTTCCATGTATTGATGAACTGATATGTATTTTTTTTAAATAATTTATTATAAGCAAAATGATCATGAAACAAAGAACAATTGATAAAAATCCTAAATATCATAGCATCTATGACTCATGTGAATCAGAAAACCTTCAAAAGGTCAACACCCATATTAAATCGTAAATTACAACTGAAAAGCACTGTCAGTCTTCAGAAATCATAACAAGCTATCAACGTCACATCAAAAGTGACGTAAGCGCTCATAAAATATCTATCTGCCATCTTCATTTAGATTTATCGACTGAAAACCAGATCGTGTTCTTGTTATCTGTAAGCTAGTTGCTTTGCTAAATGCCTTTTGGACGACCCGATATTAAAGAGTTAAGTTATAAATCTTAAATGATACAATGAACTTTGTGTAAATATATGTAATCTTAAATTTTATGGGCACAAACGATTGAATTCTGAACCTTTTTTTAAAAAGAAGTTTTAGATTTTATTTTTTTAAATTTTATTCAATCACCTGTCGTGGGTTTATCTTTAGACTTTTTGTTCTATTTTTATAAAATATGTAAAGCTAAAAAAAGTATTATTTAAATCGGTCGTGTGAAGAGGTATAACAAAGTTTCAAAATGCTTTCTTCATCAAGATACGAACGCATTCAAACATGAGGTTTCCTCGCCACTAGGTTCAACCTCGCCCCCTTAACTTAACAAGATTGTCTAAAAGTTCATATTGAACGCACACAAAATAAAGAGGAAAATATCTTTATTGATCTAAATATGAATTCAAATATATATATTAATGTAAAATTTGATATATCGGATTGAATGTGTGAATTTTCGACAGTTTAATTTCCTTCCAAAATGATTTCGTGCCAATCGTAGGTCACTGAAACTTTATGATCCTTATATTATTTTATATTATTTAGAAATATTATTTTGCAATTTTCACCCTATTGTGTCAAAATCGTGACTCAAACATTCGTTATCCTAACGAAAGAAATCTATTTATGAATGTATTATCTTTATGAAGACCACATTATCTTTGTACAAACTTATCACAGTTATAATGTCAAAGGTTAAGTTGCTTATCTACCGGTTAGGTCAAACTTAGCAAGAGTTTTGATAATCATGTCAAGTATACAATGTAAACGGACACATTGATAACCTGGGCTAGAATTTCATCGAATCATCAAATTTTAAAATAGATCAGACAAGCCATTGGTGTTAAGCGTCGCTTGGGCAATATGTCAGCCATTCCATCAATGATTAAAATGATTATTTCATAGGACAATGTATAATATAAATGATAAACCCTCAATTTTTGCAAAATAAATTATTGAATTAAAAAAATGTATCTGAGAAAGATTTGTTTCAAACCTAAGTCAAAACGCACTTGGCAGGTTTAAGTGACACGTTTTCGCCCAGGTTTGTATTCTAGTCGAGACATGTCATGTTATGATTGATAAAACGTGTATATTGCGCAATGTCTGCACGTGCAACAACATGCTTTCTGTCAGTAGCATTGCTAACCAGTGCGAACTATTGCCTGAAACATGACTTCTCCGTGCGCTTTCACTGCACGTGCTGTCACTAATGTCTGTCCATTTTTAAAAAGGTAAAATTCCAAGCATTATGCATTCTCTCCCCACAGAGGCAGATGAAGTAATGAAATGTTCATCGAGCCTCTATTCTTATCAGACCAAATCCGTGATTTTTTTTAGCAAATGACAACGCTTCTAGAATGGAAAAGGTGGTTCATATCACAATTCCTTGCCATGATTCATTAGCCATTATGATGATTGAACAACTAACTTTGATTGCCTCCAATCGGGGATCCTGCCTTCTACTCCATAATCACGGCGAATAAAGACAGAGGCTCGATCAACATTTCATGACCTTATCTGTCTCTGTGGAGAGAAAATGAGCATTATGACCCGAATTCCAGATGAAAACACATGCCTCAGCATTGTGTTTAATACAAGTGATTAGTTCTAAAATTGAGATATTTTCATTTCTTAATTATACGTATAATGTGTGCCAGTTATCAATTATCATTGCCTGTAAAATAATTGTCAATATGTTGAACATTACAGTAGCAAAACATCTGCTCATTATGTCTGAAAATTTGGCGGCATGTTAAACAAATTGTCGTAAAAGCAATTCACCATTCGGCTTCGGACCAAGAGGCCCGGGTCGGTTCGATTCCCGCCAGGGGCTCAACAACTTTGTCTGCAGTAGAGAACTTAGACTTATATTCAGTTTTTGAAAAATCATAATTCTCAAAAACAATTATTTTATTAATATATAAAAAAGGAGCCTCGGAGAATTGGACATTTCAGTGGTTCACTGCAGATCGAGGCTTGCTTTTATAGAGGTTATAGAGGTCAAAATGATATTAACTACAGTCTTAGTGTAAGACTATAGAGAACTTTTTTTTACACGTAATAAGGTTTGGGCGCAATGCTACACTGAATTTCAGCGCAGTACCACCCATACTTCATCGAATTTTCGTATGAAAACTTTTTATCTGATAAACATGAAAACCACATCGAACTTTTGTGGAACGAAATGTTGAAATCTACAGATTTCTCACTAACGACCCTACCAAGGAACGAGCGTGAGATATTATTTACTTAGTTGATACCATATTGGTATTTCGTATAAACGACACTCATAACATTTTTTCCGGTCACGAAGCACCTAGTATGTTTCCAACTTTTGTAAACAAATCTTAATGATCGAACTGACGTCAATAGGACATAACACGCTTCAGTTCACTTCCAGGCCACAAATAGCGTACTATGTGGCAACTAACTAACCGTGTGTGGAAAGGAAGGGGAATCACCACATTTAAAAACAACTCGGTTCAGCAGAGTGGCATGAAAACTTCTTTAAATGCTTTTTGAGAAGTTGAATAACTATATATATACAAATTTTACTTGTGTTCAGCTCGGCCACATACAAGGATGTTGTTCGATTAAAATCTAAAATTATAATTTTCAAATGTTTGGCATTATTTATGAATATGTGAGGTCAATATGATCACAATCGGTGTTGACAGGTATGAAAACTGTCATGATATTTTTAAGCGTTGAGGTAACCTTACACCAAACATATTGTAACTGAATTCTCTCACCCCATCCCCAACCCAAACATGATCAGCCATGTGTGTTGATGTGTGACTGAAATGACTTGGCATATTATAAACGGTAGACATCCTGAAATATATACAAATCTTCACTGATGGTTGTGTTTTTGTAACACATGGCCGGGAAAAGATGATTTGTGATTGGGATTTTACTGATTCACACAGATAGAACTATTGTCTGAAAAATTTGTTATTATCGACTCTTATAAAAACTGTTTTTGAGTAAAGAAAGGTAATGGTGTTAGATTAAAGAGGAATGCTGATTTAAAAAATGTGATTATAATTCTTATTTGATTGAAATAACTAGATGTCATTGAATCATGTTAAATTGAATCATGTTGAGTAAAGCAAAATCTGTTATACAATCAAAATGAAAATATAATTCGAGTAAAGCAAGATTATGTTATAGAATTATTATAAAGTTGTAATTAAAGGAAAGCAATATAATGCTATAGAATCATAATAAAGTTGTCATTCAATTAAAGCCAAAATAATGGCATTGGATTTTATTAGGTACTACTTTGAGTTAAGTAGAATGCTAATTTTGAAAATACAACAAAAACTGTAATTTGGGTACAGAAAAATGTTGAATTTGAATAATAATTATTGTTAAACCGTATTTTGAAAAAAGTGAAATAATGAAATTGACTAATAATGAAGGTGTTATATTCATGACATACATAAGACATTCGCTTTATCTCAGCAATGATAAAAGAACCGGCTACTTTCAATGTGGACCAAGAGTGCTGAAAAATGTAGGCCAAAGTGATTAATGACGTCTACGTGGTTTATTATGTCAGGTGGTAGCCAAAACATTCGTAAGGAGACACTCGACGATCTTCATGAAATATTGTGTGGCCTTAGTCCTGTCTGTGGCGATAACAATTCAAAACATGTCAACAATTCAATCAAAAATGACAAATTATTATAAATCCTTGTCATCAATGAAATGAATATTCAGTTTTTGACATCTTTGTCTGCACTAGAGAACTTAGACTTATATTAAGTTTTTGAAAAATTATAATTCTCAAAAATAATTATTTTATAAAATATAAGAAAGGAGCCTCGGAGAATTGGACATTTCAGTGGTTCACTGCAGATCAAGACTTTACATGGATATTAGTTATCAAAAATACCTAACACTGTCAACCTAAAACTCTGCATTGGTCTTCTTCAGTTATCTTATTACGATTCTAAAACATAATCCAACTCGGACAAAACCTCATAGGTTAAAAATCCTATAGGACAAAACCCCACATGACAAAAAAACCCAGGACAAAATCCCATCCTTACAAAATCCCATAGGACAAAACCCCAAAGAACAAAACCTCATAGGACAAAATCCCATAGGTTAAAAATCCTATAGGACAAAACCCCACATGACAAAAATAAACCAGGACAAAATCCCATCCTGACAAAACCCCATAGGACAAAATCCCAAAGAACAAAAGCCAATAGGACAAAATCCCATAGGACAAAATCGCACATTACAAAAAATCAGGACAAAATCCCATCCTGACAAAACTCCATAGGATAAAATCCCACTCGAACAAAAGCCAATAGGACAAAGTTCCATAGGACAAAACCTCACAGGACAAAATCCCATCCGGACAAAACCCAATAGGACAAAAAAAACCCACACCAACCTGACACATACTAAGATCTTATGTTTGAAATTGTTTTGTTCCACAAACATACATTTTGAAAACAATAGAAACATTTATACAATAATGAACATACAGCACAAACACCATATCTACCATGTGCTAGTTTCTATTATATCAAATATATTTCAACAATATGAGTGCACTAAGATTATTTAAACACACATTTTGGCAAGGTTTTTTAGAATTACTTAATGACAAGACTTAGTGTCCTCATGTTCACAACATGAATTTTGACTTGCAACTTGTTGTGTTTGGATTGAGAAAGAATGTACACACTGACAATGTCTTTGATTTGCTGTTGCTTCTAGCAAAATATTTCATATATAAATGTAAGGTTTTAAAAACCTCCATCAGCTTTAACCATTTAACCATTTAACAGGTATCTTATTGAAAAACAGATAGCTTTTAGTAAAAGTAATCAGGACAAGTTTTACCAAAAGTGGATGTTGTATCATAATATCGCAATTGTGTAATCTTTCGAATTGTTGCTTCTTGCATCCTGTCCATCATTAACTCTCAAATTTGTATACATGTTTCATGTCGTTTATGAAATGACAAGTTGATGAACATTCGAGAATAGTTTGACTTTGATTCCTTTAAGATAAAAGTGTGAATGAGTGAGTGAATGTTTTGTCTTTGTATCGTGTGTAAATAATAACAAAATTCAGGAACCTGTTCTTGACCAACAACTCTTATTGGGCTTCCTCTTCCCTGGGGGGATGCGTATATTGTAACAGTGTTTCTGTAATAAAATGTGATTTAAAAAAAAAATCACACAATTTCTCACAATACCCTGGATATATTTAGCGAAATAAAGGATGAGTAAGCGGACAAGATCCCATAATAATGTTTCTCCTGACAAACATAAAATGATTGAGATAATGAATGTATTTGTCGAAATACTCTTATAATTAAATAACAAAGGCAAATATATATTTAATGAGTCTAAAATTACATTCCACATTTGGCACTAACATATATTATATTAAAATATATCATATATATACACATGTACAATATTTTCCCAATTTTTCCTGCATATTCACCCACTCATCTCCTAACAATAAACTGCTACTCTACCATAAAGAAGTGTGTGCTTTTGTCCATACTTCAAAATAGGTGTTGGTTTATGTCAGGGTGCCCTGTGGTGTTTTGTCCGGTAGCCGGGTAGGATTATACGTTTTACCAGGGAAGTATAATACTAAATAATAATAAATGTTATAATATCCCTGGTTTTACTAATTGACGCGCGTCATTGTCCAAATTTAATCATTATTGCTACTCTTCACCTCAAAACCGTCACTGTACAAAATCGATATGTTTTTTAAAATGATACTTTCCATCAACAGTCAGTTCTACTCGAAAAAATGATGACATTGATAAGATTTGACATGTGACCCCACAAGCTCACGGAGTGGCTCTTTAAAGATAAGAGGCCATTGGTCGACGCGTTTATGGACGAGAGAGGCCAAGATATAGAATGACATCTATAATCTCCGAGATTTATTAGTATATGAAGGCGGTCTTTATCATCATGGGTCTTATTGTTTCACATGTACATTTCAATCGAAATAAGTACAACATAAATGTTTTCTTATTTTTGAAACTGCACAAATATCTATCCAAAATATGTTCAATAAAGGTTTATGGAAAATATTTTTTTAACATCGATATTTTTATTCGAATGGTACCCATCATACAGGTTATTAAAATCTAATTAATAAATTAAACTCTGTAAATAAAACCACCAATATCAGATCATTATTTATATATTGAATGTAAATTGGGTTGATATAAGGACAGGATAGGATATAATAAAATTAAATAATACATTCAATATATTTTGATTGGGATATCACAGAGGACCCTATAATTATTTTTTTTCAAACTTTTGCACTCATATATCGTTTTGATATGTTGAGATAAACCTATATTTCAAATTTGAATGAAATCGCTCAAGAAATAAACATTTAAGCGTAATTCCTATCTGTTATATAGAATACAGAAGGGGAGACACTGAAACCTGATCGAAAACTGGACACTATTTAACGTGCGGTGCAATTAAAACTAAATTTTATCTCAAGATTGTACATTCGAATCGTAGATCATTCTTTTAGCTTGCTGAACATCTCGCCCAAACTATCAAACTTCTTTGAAAGAAAATGTATTTAAACTAAATGAAGAAGTAATAAATCAAATGTATAATGTAAAGTTCAGCCAGCGATTCCTTTTTCCTACACAAAATGAATTTAAGGTGTTCACACAAAAATGGCCGCTAGTGGACTTTATGTGAATCTTTATGATTTGTTCTCTGACTATGGATGATTGGTTTGTATAATGAGATTTCTGATACTATCAAATAATACATTTAGCATTAACGTACAATTCTCAGTGAAAAATTGAAAATATAACATTATCAAAAAGAATCAAGGTGAAATGCATGCCTCTGTCATATTAAGATAAGATAAGATAAGATAAGATAAGATAATGTCTTTATTGTCCCAAGGGAAATTTGTTTTACATCATATATACAGTTCTCCAGTTACAAACAAAGCAAACTAAATGTCGTGAAATGTGCACATAAGATAACCGCCACATCATTTGAAGGCCCGTGTGCTTGTCTATTTCACCGAATTGCACGTGCAGAATGCTCTCCTCCTAATGGATTAGTCTCTGAAATGAAAATGCAAATTTAATGGAATCCACTGAGGCTGATCTGAAGTTGCTACAATAACATAGACTTGCATGTGGCTATAAAGATATTTTGTTTCAGGGGCTGTTGGACAGACTACTTGTTAAACATTCACTAACCTAGACTTTATCACTTCTCGATTTTCCTTCAAAGATTTTTCAACAAAATAAAAACTGGGCTTGATTTTTGTTAATTTGTCCAATAAACAACTTTAATTAGCCTTTCATTTAGACAGCGTAATTATCGGCTGTAAAAAACCCACCTGGGTTAGGGGCCATAAAACTCGCGCGGGTGTGACCTAACAAACAGACGATACAGATTAACGTATCATTATTTCAACTGAAATACCGCCTAAATAATTGTTTTTTTACCATTTATGTGGATATCCTTTTTACACAACATGCTTAGTAGTGTTACATCGTCAAATAATTTATCTAACTGAGTGGAAAACATTTTCTGAAAATCGTTTATTATTGGTTTTTGTTTGTGGTATTGTCACGATAGATGTAAAGATAACGAGGCTTATTCTGTTTATGACGTCACAAAAAGGGGGTGTGACCAGGGACGGGCAGTCATGCATTCACTGGTTAGTGGCCAGATAGGTCCATCAACAGTGGCATTCAAAAACGGCTTTCATTAACATACTGAACGTATTTAAGTAGCGGACTTTCACGCACTATACAAAATTGTAGTCAGACTTTAATGTATTTCAAAGAAAATAGTGAACTATGTTTGTGGTTATGTGCACTTTAAAGCGAACCTCGCCTGTTGATCTCGATGTCTATAAATGATACTTCGCAAGATGTAGATCCTTAGTGAAGACTATTAGTCTTGTGTTTTTTTAAACGAATCAATTATCAATAAAATTATTAACTACTATAAACTAGGTCAATTGATCAACTATACCAAAGTTAAACTTCAACACATTTTTGGGTAACCTTGCTTGGTTCGAATATAGGCTGCCTCTGCACTTTGTTTCAATTAGTATATAAGTTTACTCGAAAAAATGACATATGTCTTAGAATAAATCAACTAAAGGATCTCTCTTTGACTAAAAAAACACTTTTTAATTCCCTCGTAGACTAAAAAAACACTATTCAATTACCTCGTAGTTCAGAAGCTTTTAATTGGAGTAACATTTTAAATTGATTTAAATGATTTATAGCTTGGATTTAAAATAAATTTATGATAACTACAGATTCTGATCTGTATTTGCCCCACGTTAATATTTTATCAGATTTTTGCCGAAAGAAACAAAGAATTCGGTTAAAAATTTAATTCACTGGTTTTGACGTAAATCAAATATTTTGATTACATTTTTGTAGCAGGTTTCTTCACTTTCTCCTTGTGCATAGATGGTTTAGAGAAGCTGAATTAATTGAAATAAAATTTATATGTTACAAACACAATATTGATTTCCTTAAAACAGGTTAAGTGATATAAATTTTAAGAATTAAGGCCACAAAATTCTCATTGGATTATTTAGAAAATATGTGGTTGTTATTTTAAATTGTAACCAATTGGATCCCCGCATTTCTCCCTGCATTCTTCAAAATAATTATGTCTCGTGAAAGTTGTAAAATGATATTCTTAATGAGCAAGCTGGCGTAAGTGGCGTTATATTCCAGAAGGTCGTCTTAAAATCTTTTTGGAAGAATATGGGAGCTGTCAGGTCATAATTTATCCACGAGGTGCGCATACATCCAAATAATCCAGTTTCAATTTTTTTCAAATTTCAAAACTCTGAACCCTGGCATTTGTCACTCAACTACTGTGTGCATGTTAAATAATGGAATGCTGTCTTTTGACATAAAACTAAAATTGTAGTTGAAGGAAACAGAGATTTCAAAAATTGTAAAAATCAAAAGGTTCCGATTGGTTTTTTGAAATCCCCTTTTCACATTAAAGAAGTTGGTATCGAGGTAATACAAGATTAATGTTTATGTGAACAGTAAAATTTGATCTTGTTGGCATGATGGCAGCTCTTATAAGAAAGAAAAGCACTTGTATAGGAATGACAGGACATAACAATAAGTATCCCAATCATAACCAAAGTCAACGGTTATCGAAATCGATCAAATTCGATTTTTCTACAAATGTAAGTATTTTTATGTTGTTTGTATTGGTATCACTCTAATGATATTAAAGTGAAAAATTATTTTTAAAAAACTATTTGATTTGAACATATTTAATCCTCTCACGTTAATGAATTTAACTTCCAATACTTACGTAACGCTTACATAATATTACGAAGGGGAACATTGTATCACCTTCCGAGTATGTTCTGCTTGGATGAGTCCGTGAAATGTTAGGCGTCTTATTTATATTTGGAGCGGACCTTTGTGATAAAAGAAATCCTGTTCTTATTCTATAAGGTCCTGTTCCTATTCTAAAGGGTCAGGAGGTGTTAGCACATCGGATTACAACGTACAACACTGGGCTTTTGATGCCTTTATTCGTGCTTGTTTTACATCTAACTATTTGGATGACATTCCGAAGATTGCAGTTTCAAGGAGCCTTTTTATCGATTATGTCCCATAAAGTGTGATGTTTTCCCAAAATTTCGGAGCTATCTCGAGGGTCATTCGATAGTGCATGTTGAGATTTAAATATCACACATATTAGTCTCGATTGTTTGTAGGGGGACTACATTGCTTATAGATGAGATAAATAGCTTTTTTAAAAGTTGCCGTTTGTGACTACGATATATAAAAAAATAAGTGGTATTTTAATGGAGATGAACTTAATATAGTAAACGGTTATAAATATCTTGGTATAATGTTTAACTCAAATTTGAACATGGAAAACTGTGTATTAGATTTATCATTGCGTGGTAAAGGAGCATTTTTGCATATCATGTCTATTTCTCACAAACTTGGAGTTTTGACACCAAATGTATATTTTAAGTTATTTGGTACTCAGATACAACCAATCCTATTGTATGGATCTGAAGTGTGGGGTTTCTAAAGATATAAATGTTTAGAAAGGATTCACTTACTAGCCTGTAAAAATTTTTTATGTGTTGGAATGTCTACTTCAAACTGTATGGTTTATGGTGAATGCGGAAGATGTCCACTTTATATTAATTCACAAATAAGATGTTTAAAATACTGGTTTAAGATTCTACGTATGCCAGAACATCGTCTTCCAAAAAAAACTTACAACATGATGTTTCACCTCGATAGCATTGGCAAAATTACATGGGTATCACACATTAGACAATTATTATTTTCTCATGGATATGGTTTTATTTGGCCCAACCAAAATGTTTGTCAGCAAAAGATGTTTTTAAAAGGTTTTCGTAACGTTGCAATTAATATGTTATATCAAGGATGGCATTCCAATATTGAAAGCAGTTCGCGGTATGATTTGTATAGAAAGTTTAAGAGGTTATTAGAACCAGAAAAATATCTATCAGTCTTAACGAATAATCTTTTAAGAAAGTTATATATAAAATACAGACTTGGTTTGTTAAAACTTATGATTAACTATGGAAGAAATAATTATCTCGCTTTCGAGATCACAAAGACTATGTCCATTATGTAATGATGCTATAGAAGACGAAATACATTTTACATTTGATTGTCCGTATTATACTGAACTGAGATTGAAATATCTACCGAAACGTTTCTTCTCAATGAGAAGTGTAATAGCATTCACAGCACTTTTGTCATCAAATGATGAAAATGTTATATTGAAATTATGTCTGTTCATAAAACATGGCATGGATCTTAGGCAAAATGTGCTAAAGGGAAATTCGTGATCTATGCTTTGTCTGCAAAATCTTAAACTATTCTTTATTTAATCATACATATATGTGAAACTTTATTCCATTGCTATATCCATGTGCATCTCTGTAAATATGTATATTGTATATTATATATATGTGTATATCATTGTATATGGGCCAGAGGCCTCAAGTACAATAAACTTCTTTGACTTTGACTGAAATTATTTGAGAAGCATTCTTGCAATTTGTAACAAAACTGGGATAAGTGCCTGATCAATATCTTTATCATAATCATACAGATGGTCATTGTCCATGTCTTTATATTCATGTTTTATGGATGAGATGGATGATAAGGTGTTCGATATTATTCAATTGGAAAGAGAAGAGAGCGCATCACTCAAACTCGAATGTATCTGTATCTGTATCTGTATCTGTATCTGTATCTGTAGATTCTGTATCTGTATCTGTATCTGTATCTGTATCTGTATCTGTATCTGTATCTGATGGGGTTCCCAGGCTCACTCAGCATTGAGTATTATGCTTGGGGTTGGGTGGTGCGCATGCGCAGTTATCCTCGTATAATGAGGTGAAACGACATTGTGTAATAAACCCATTCATGATAACTGATGAAAGACGATAGATGGCGTCTCATTTTGGTGTCTTTCAAGTCATATAGTTTATAATTGATGCCTGGCCCTTCATCAACTGCAATACGTACAGAGTTAACCCATCATCTTATTGCTGCTTACTTCATAAAGCGTTAGAACTGTCGTACAAAGCTTACGGTCCAGATATGAATCCCATTTAACATGCCTGGGACCATGTCGACCACGCTATTCTGCATGTCAATATAATATTGTAATATCAAGGTAATCAAAAAATTTAATGGAATGTAAATAGCTACATTTCAAGGAGAGGTTACTGTTTTTGACTGTAGGTGATGTATTTAAGTTGATACAACACTCTTAAATTGAAACACATTTTGTTGTGAAGTTTTCTATATTGAGGAATCTTTCGGTCTTGACAATACAAATAATATTGGATATGCTGTATTGCCTCTCTGTCTTTTAGCATTTTGTCAGTTTAATGGGTTTTTTCTGATATTTTGCACATCCACAGACGTGTTTCCTCTCTTCAGTTTTAAGTAATCAATGGCCTCTCCAGCTAATAACCTTGAGATCAGTGTTATCAAGTTTAATTTTCACCATGCTTTCGTTGCATGCATTGAAAAGGTCAACACGACCGATAATTGACCGGTGTGAGGCTAGTGGGGCATTTGCACACGTGTCTTAATCGTAAATTTTCTTGTACTTCCATTTTCATTCGTGGTCTTATCATTAAGGGCATTCCAGTGCATTCAGATTCGAAAAGGGAGGTAACTATTGCTGAAATAAATGACAAGTACTAATTCGTTGTCATGTCAACAATGTTGGGGTCAGAACGACTTGACATCGCATTAGTTACGTAAAGCTTTCACTCACCTGCCCATATAGCTGAAGGTCATCTTGACCCGAAGTAGAAACTAGACAAAGATTACTTTCAATACATCAGACATTCTCGGAGATTTGATGTTTTGTTTTAAAAGTCTGAGTCAAGATATAAAATAAATTTATGACACCATTGATAATTCCTTGTTTGAGGTAAATATAGCGGTATAATGGGAACGTACCTTTTCATGTTTTTTCTTTTGGATTGTGTTTTTATTAGATTGGAATAATAGAGGCAAATTATTGAAATATAGTGTTCTTTCCTTTTCGTTGCCTTCTTCCTTAACGTGAAACTAACACCACCTAACATAAGATAATTTTTCCTAGGTACAAAAAATGATTTTTCTAATAATAAAAGTAATTGTGTTACGACAAAATCTATTTTCTTTTGTTAATTGTGTAACCGCAAACAGAATTAGAGGTGAATAAAAATCACACATACACCTAAGACCATGTTAAAGGGAAATGTTTTAATCAATAATTGCTTTAATAAACATGAATATCTTCATTACAGCATTCTATTGTTAAGGAAAGTATTTTGGATATTTATCGCAATTTAAACATTCTAAAATTTATATTTTAAAACTAAGGATTTTTCTATCAAAGGAATAGTCGCCATCAGGTTCCTCTTAACGTTATGACTTTTAAAAAAATGGCAACAAACGATTTAGTATTCGCAGAAAAGACGAGGAATCGAAACCAAAGTTAAAATCATTACTAAATTCACTTTAGACTTAAGAGATATAAATGTTTCTACAAAATATAATTTTATTTAAACTGACATATTTCAATTTTAATCGGTATCGATAAACAGTACTACTTGTATTTAACTAGGCCCTTAAAGGAGAAGATATTTCATACACTCAGTCTATAGAAACACTTCAATACGAGCTATGAGATTATGTGATATACGTGTATAATATATCTGCACCGATAACAATGTCATGATGGCTAGTTTATCTGTGACAGGTAGACTCCAGAAGAGTTATACGTGCTTCAAGATGATTGGATGGAATTTATATGAGTAAGGTCAAGGTGAGAGGACTTTATCATTATTTACGATATACCTTAACCTTCGTGGATGTTCCAAAGATCATATTCAAATTTCACGATGAAATGACTTTTTTCGAAATATGATATATCTCCAACAAAACTGAAAATATTCCTAATTCTAGTCCCTTATAATAACCTTTAACATTCCTCTGAAAGTTGTTGCAATCTGAAATGAATAAAATGTTTATAAAAAGTAATATTTCTGTATTGGGTTTGAAACCACCCAAGCTCCTTTTAAAGGGGCAGTAGAACGTTTTTTGATAATTTTATATTTTAAAATTTTCACTGATAATTGTAAGTAAATGCTAAATGTATTATTTTGAAAGTGTCAATGATCTCATTACACAAGTCAATCATCCATAGTCAGAGGACAAAGTATGAAGATTCACATAAAATCCATTGGCGGCCATTTTGTGTGAACACCTTGAAATCATTTTGTGGTAGAAAAAGAAATCGCATGACTAAACTTTACGTTTTATATTTGAATTATTACTGCTCCATACATTGTCCTTCAATTGGAAACATTCATTTTAAATTTCCTGACATCACCTTATATTCCCCATAAAAACGTGCTACTGCCCCTTTAAACCTTGTTGATTGTAAGGACAGATAACTGATACATCACTTATTGACTCTCTCTTCATTGGATATTTTCATTACCTTAAGGTTATCTTATGGGTTAAAAAGATAGGACCTAATGATTCCAAAGGATATTTTTGCTTCATCGTAAAAACACAACACAACATTTGAATCATTATGACATTCAAACGAGCACTGCGAGTATATGATCATAAACAAATACATATACATTTAGCTTAGACCACAACAATAGAAAAGAAAAGGAAAATCATTAGTAAAGATAGCTCTGATTTCGAATGACTTTCATAAAGGTATATGATAGACTGTTGTTAAAAAGTTTTGTGATGGTCTCTCTTGTACTTTGTGAAATGGGACTGGGTTAGTTTGACTAACCAGATATAAGTTAACTTAAATTTCATTTTGTAATACCATACTAAGATTACCATCGTGATAAAAAGTTATTTATACTTTCTTCAATATGGTTTGGTCCCTTTTACAAACAACTGTCACAATACATTAACTACTTCTTTACCCTTATGCACTATTCTATTCTAATAAACTTGTTTTAACGTAGTTTTTGAAGAATGAATAGATTTGTGTTGCGATATCTATTCAATGATTTAAAGGCGGGGCGTCTGAAGAGGTAAACTTGAGACATCAAGTCCCACACTTGTGAACTGACAGACCACTTCTAAAATGCTATGGATTAAATTTATGGGCTTATATAAATGACATATCTTGGATGTGATTTATAAGCATATTTCAAAAGTTGTTCTACAATTTGAACTACACTTGGACTGATGATTCTGTGTTCTAAATCCTCAAAACAATGTTATATAACATCGAAATTAACAAATTCAATAACAATGGAAGTTCCTCATGCATAGTATTACAACTAATTGTTACTAGTTTCATCTCTATATATAAATATATTGTATGTGTCGATAGGTGTATACATACATCATACATTTAACATATACGCATTGTAAACATAAGAAATCGGAAAAAAATAAAAAGAAAAATATCCTATATTATGTCTATCTTTTAAAAGGTGATAACTGATCTTTTATAAAAATAACACAATGACACATATAACTGTCTATAAGATTTGTTTTATCCAAATAATTAATTAATCAATTAACATACAATATTGTTCAAACCATGTCACGCCAGTCAACTATTCATTCAATATCATGTCAATCTTGTATTTAATCTTAAAGGGGCAGTAGCACGTTTTTTTAAATTTTTATATTTGAAAGTCTTCACTGATAATTGTAAGTTAATGCTAAATGTATTATTTTGACAGTGTCATAAATCTCATTACACAAGCCACTAATCCATAATCAGAGGACAAAGTATGAAGATTCACATAAAATCTATTGGCGGCCATTTTGTGTGAACACCTTTAATTCATTTTGTGTAAGAAAAAGAAATCGCATGGCTAAACTTTACCTTATATATTTGAATTATTACTGCTCCATTTAGTTTAAATACATTGTCTTTCAATTGGAAGCATTAATTTTAATTTTCCTGACATCACCTTATATTCCCCCTAAAAACGTGCTACTGCCCCTTAAAAGGGGAATCAGCTCTTTGTTTTGAAAAATATTATTTTCAAATTTTCACTGATAATTCTCCGTTAATGCTGAATATATTATATTCATGTGTACAACAACCTCATTATACGTCAAAAACACCTAATAATAGGGTTTCAGATTCTTGAAAAAACCATATGATGACCGTTTTCATTCTACATTTATATACATGAATTTTTGATTGACAGTTCCAACGACGTTTATTCTGTTTGTGTTATGTGATTTAAATAAGAATGTGTTGTTCTCAACTTGAACATTATTTTTTATTTCAACGAAATTACATTTTCATCCTTTAATAAGCATATATTATTACAAACGTTTAGACATTAAGTACCTGAAGATCATCCATGCATTCCAATCTATTTAATCTTTGCGTAAAAATACGTTTTATAATACATATTTTTATTTATTATGTTTTATAAACTTTAACAAAATTGGTAATTTATATGCTATTATTATTTCATTTATCTCTTTTTGTCTTTTGTTCACAGGATGTTCTGATTTTAACTCTTTAAATCATATCACAGGTTGTACCACATTTTGTTTATAATATCGATGAATTCTAAAAATAACAAGTCCCTGAAGTCCTAGAGAAAAATACAATATATTATTGTTCGTGATGTATTATCTTATTCACTACACTACGATTCCTTTGCCTAAGATACTTTGATTGCTGTTCATAATGTATCTATTCATGATTTACTATCAATTCTTTATTAATTCTAAGGATTTGTTAAACGTAAACATGACACCTAACCCCGGGTTAAACTTCACTTAGTAATGTGATTAAGTTTTTATTAGCTTATTATATCATGGTGCGTTGTCACGTTTTGCCATTTCGTATTTTTTGTATGTATTTATATGTTCCTTTCTGCATAAAATAGTAAAACCATAGATAGTTCATGACTAGTTTTAGATGCTCATTCATGACACATACTATCATGTTCACTCATGGACATGACATCAAACATGACACACTATAAATAGAAAAAACCATACCTTTTGCGCTCTAAATATATATCAATAGAAATAGGAAGTCTCTTTGGTTATGCATGAGTATTTTAAGATGAATTCTTAAAACAGCTTTGGTCATTTTACATAAAATAAAGAAAGATTTGAAAAAGTATTTTGATGTGATAAACAATCGGAGTCATCCTTGACTTCACTTAGTCTCTCATTCTGTTTAGTTTGTTTTCGTCTAAGTGAAGTAAAGAATATTTTTCTGTTTGAGGCAATTTTTCCTAAAAACAAGGGCCATTCCAACATTAAAGAAATGGCGGTATATGATTATTTGAATGATTATAAAGCATAAAAAACGTATCACATTCTTAGCAAAATAAATGCTACAACTATAGACAACGTTTACATCAACATATGTATCTTAAAACAAAACAAATTAAACAAATGAACAAAAGTAGCTTCAAGCAATGAAACCCCTGACAATGACAAGTACATATGTATACAGTTATATATCATTATCCATATGTTATTTATATATGACTGTGATGTAGAATATTATTCTATCAGTGCCGTCTGTCATTGGAGTGTCACTTCGTTGATTCAACCAATAATTGTACATTGAATAATAATATTATTTGATTTTATGCCTGTTTTTTCTTTATAGAATACATATAATGTTAATACGATAATAGTTTCTATTTTCATAACTGTTTGGTGATATATAATAATGATAATGAGTTTGATATTTCATACTAGAAACGACAACCTATTGAAGAAAAAATATAATGTGTACTGTTGTAAGATTAAGTTTAAGTTAAACTTTATGAAAAAGTGCGATGTTGAACCATTAGACAATGAGGTCTACTTTGAAAAAGGCTTTGATGTTTTTAGACAAGAACAAATAGTGATATAGACAATCAATTGAAATATTAGGTTTGTGCGGAAAAAACTCAATGCTTTTGATAAACAAAATGGCGATGTTAATCCTTTAGATAATTATTTATCATTTGATATAATCCTTAGAAATATTTGTTCAACTCTTACTGTTAGGGGATGAATGAGTATTCATCCATTTTTAGATCTTAGGTTTCAGCAACGTTATGAGGCACCAAGGTACATAACTATTAAACTGGTTTATTATATGTAATCTGCCGAATAGGTTAGTTTCCATTCCTGTCATAATAACATGCTACTTAACATTGAACTTATGTTTGTAAATACCATACATTTCTAGATAAAAAAAGCACATTGAGGAATGACTTCGACGCTATTGATTTCTTCCGTTGCCATGGTTATTACATGATTCCCTTGCTGTGTTGGATACTTTGTCTGCCGTTTTCGTCACTCGGGGACAGTTTTGATTGCAAATGGTTATCAACTTGTCATCATAGTAGTTTTGAAGGTTATTTTCCTATTTTGATGACTTGTTTTCTGTTTATTGGAGAACTTGAGTTCAGTGTTTACAGTTTCTTGACATTTGTGTTGGAAGGCTATTATTGGTTTTAACGTACTGAATGATAAATAAGGCAGTGGCTACTCACAGTCCCTTTAGTCGTGTTGGGAGCTCCAGAGTTAAAATTATTAGTAAATCTGAATCAATTAAGCAATAAATGTGTTATACAGTATGTTGGAGTCACCAAATGCTTATCAGTTCAGAACAGTTGCATTTAAAAAAAATCAAGGATTTGATGGTGAAAGGTACAATGTACCACGGCTGTGCCAATACGTCAAACGAAAACATGCAATAGTTGGTCATATATATCGCACGTATGGACACTTGTAACTTCAACTTCTGTTCGTCGAAAGACCACTTCATAAACATTTATACTTATTAGTTTATATTAAGTAGTCATATTTTGGGCTCTTGAATTAATGCCAAATACAAGGTAACAAGGGAAGATAAATACCCTTATATTTTCGCTGAGACTGTGATAATACGTTCATTGTTCATTGGATAGTAGAGGTTTAACCTATAAAACACCATTTAACCTTTATATCTTTCCACAACATTTTAGAAAATTACGTTTAACTTTTTGACGTGCGATATTTCAGGTTTTCGCGAGTTTAAATCTTTAAAGGGTTTCAGTAAAACACCGATATATACTTTCTGCAAAATATGTACCGTTTCCGACAAAATTACAAACTTTGGTATAATATAATAAGTCAAATCACCTCTTGGAGTGGCTCTTCAATATGATTCCCTATTTTCATTATAATTCGAAACACGTACATTTTCGAATGGTTTACTCATGACTGAGACTTGGTAAATAACCACAATAATTGTATCCTATGATATTAACTTAGTACCTTTAATTTTGACGTAACGTAATTTCTTTTTAGAAATGATCTGACCACAGAAATTGAAAGAAAAGTGAAAGACAAACTTCATGTTGCACTTTTCCTTTTACTTGATTTCATATCGCTGAAAATTTGAAAATCAAAATGAAATGAATTCATATTTGATAATATTTGACGTCAGTTGATATTAAACTGGTTTACAAGGAATATCACGTTAATGTTTAAATCATAAGACAATATTAAATAACAGTATAGAATATGAAAAACGAAATAACAATGTTCGGACACGTAAATTCGCAAATGTTAACATGTTAATAAAAGTGTGATTATTTCTCTAGCTTATTTAGCATCATTAATCGATATTAAGACTTATTCTATACACATATGTGAACAAAGACCATTGATTCGCCATGAATATGTATCGATAATGTGCAACATGTGTACACACAATTAAAGGTCAATCATATTCCTGGATATCAGTTTGTATCCATGAAAAGCCAATTTTGATTTGAAAGGTTTTAAGGCTCATGTTAATCGATTCAAACAATGATCATAATGTTTCACCCCAAAGGAAATTGATTCTTAAATAAAATATAAATTTGAGATCAGTGCATTTATTCATTTGGATGTTGTTGTATATACTTATTTTTGCACTCAAGATGAAAA
The DNA here is from genome assembly GCA_916613615.1 of Steromphala cineraria. Lineage (NCBI taxonomy): Eukaryota > Metazoa > Mollusca > Gastropoda > Trochida > Trochidae > Steromphala > Steromphala cineraria. Next base: position 28,505,741 of record OU744725.1, read on the forward strand.
TCAGCTATTGCAAATTCATCTTAAATTAAAGCAATTAAACATATTCAAAATCTAAAAGCAATGCTAATTATAGCACACAAATCGTCAAGTATAAAATCGTTTATAAAAAGTTATCCCTATATTTAGTAAATTCTTTGGAGAAAATTTGACTTAGGATTTAAAATATCATTTAAGCTAATTGTCGTCGTAATTTAACCTAAAGTTTGAACAACAAGTCTTTTGTCAAACAACTCATAAGTACATATTTTCCAAAATAAGATTAAAAAGTATGATCATTATTTGCTATGCACAATATGAAAGTGAAAGTGAGTTCTGATATACTGTTTTAATCACTAAACAATTCTGTTCAAATTACAACAATCAAAAGATGTTGCTAGTCTTAATGATAAAAAGAATTTTTCATTCCAGTCAGATTGTGACCATTACTCATTACTCTGCTATTATTACTTATTGTCTATCATCTGAAAAAAGAAGGTACATTGTAATACTTGAACCAAATACCGAACCATGGTCTTCTAAAGAAAGTAATAACCCTCTTATGTTAACTACCAAGGATGAATAAGGTATCGTATAGTTGCTAACATAAACGTCACACCCTATTTTCTAGGTCAAGGGTATATAAAAGATAAGTATTTAAAGGAGCATAACGACCCCATGTTAATAGTAGCTGAAATGAAATTTGAGCAATGCTTATGCCCCCTACAACTCTTAACGTGAAATTCTTTGACACTATGAAAGATCAAGCAATACTTAACCGACATTTTTATTTATCCACGAACAATTGTAAAATTTTATAATGTTTTAAAGTGTAAAATTTACTTTCTTTTGTTTATTTTTTGTCAAGGTTTGTAAATGAATTTTGAAGACGTTTAAAGATGTTAAGCAACGCATGTTGGTGAATCGAGAATCGTTGTGAAATTTCTACATTGTGAGATCTATCGATGGTTTCATTCTAAACTAAACTAAAATTTATACACAAATATATAATAACTTTCTCTCAATTTTAAGATAAACAGAATTGGATAAATGCACATGTTTACATAGAATGGATTCATGAAATATTAATAATATATAATATAATATATATATATTAAATCTCTTCTACCTAGAGGGACTTACCTACAAAATATTAATGGCATTAACACATACTTTTACCCCATAAGGGGGATTAATGTATACTTTACATTATTGAAATACCACGACCCACTTGAGCTAAAGTTTTATTTCTCTTGTGAACAGGGATATTGAGGGCTTAAACGATATATCGTATATCTACAAATATAAAAGGGGATATATAATAGGGCTTAGGATATATCCCGGATAGATTACAAACTACACAGTTTAAAGGAAATATGTATGTTTATCCCCTATATCACTCAGGCGCCCTTATCAACTCTCATATGTTGCTATTAAATCAGTACCTTATCTAATAAATATGAATAAATGTCTTTCTTGAGCAATTTTCACTCACTCACTTTAGCATAGATCACATACTGTAGCTAACACATATTAAACAATCTGATATGTATGCATATTCCCCTTAAATCTACACCGTTTACTCTCAAATATGTAACATTGTGAGAACATTCCTTCCTTGAAAGACCGATGAAAACATCTTGCAATATTCAAGAGACAGGTGACAGGTGACAGGTCTTTATACGAACAGACTACAATTCACTCACACTACCTAGTTTCATAATTTTTGTTTTTAAAAATCATATAATAGGGAGACAGTACTTTCTGTTAGTTTTCCTTGCATAACCAAAATGGTAAAAGTTTAGATATGAACTAACATAATTCGAATATGGAATCATGACATTTTTATAGAAAAAACATATCGTACAACGAAAGCCAATATCCGTAAGTGTCATGGTAAATGGATATTTGTCGAAAGTATAATTCTATCGAACGAGACATAATGTATGACACATTGATATTTAAAAAATTCAATAGTTAAAGTTTTCAATTAAATATTCTTACAGCAACGTTGGTTTGTCAAATAAACGTTTTAGCGATAAATGTCTTAGTTATTGATGACTTTCTTAAATGAACATGATAATTTATTTGCACCAACTTCGAAAGTGAAACAAACTTTTGTACGTCAGCAAACCATGACAGTATCACCTCAACTTACGCAATGAAGCGATTTTGAAATAAACAATTTTTTAAACAAGCACGAACTTTGCATGCACTGAACCAACAGCTGTACAACCACCTGCATGTTGACAGACATTGTTTACGTTACGAGGACAGCTGCAATATCAACATCTGAATGTCATGTAAACAACTATTTTATAGCAAAGGGATAGATGGACAGCAACATTTATTCCCTGAGTTTCTATCTGTTAAATATTTTTTTTGCATTTGATTCATAAATTTACGATTTGCGTATTGCTTGAATCTAATTGTATTTTTCAAAGAAGGTAAAATGCTAAGAATGTACACTGTTGTATCTGTGAAGTATATTAATTGAAGAAACTGATCTAGAGATATCTCTAAAATTTAATGATATACATTTTATAGTAAAACCTTTTGCAACCTTAAAGTTAAAATCTTTATAAAAATGTCATATTCATAGACTCATTTCTATATTTTCTTTCCTATTTCCATATTAAACAACTTAAAGTTTCCCGAAATACGTTGAAATATGTTGCTATTCATTTTAACGCAAACAAACTTGATATTTTCATCATGGTTGTTTGGTTTGAGGGAGGGGTGTTATGGAAGAATGCCTCGCTGTAATGTAATCTTGACTGTTATAATGTCAATGCGATGAATTGAGAAACTTTGAATGGATCAAGAAAATGCAAGGTATAGATAACGTAGAATTGCCTACTTAACCATAGACGGTTAACATTCTAACAAATGATCACATGATTTATTCAACACAAAAAAACTAATTATAGTCAAATTCCATTTGAAAGTTTTGGTCTCTGGTGGCAACTTTAGAGTGTCAGGTTGTTATTGCTACCTGTTGGTCCCTGTTTATTACAGGTGTTTTGTACAGGTAAGTAGATACTTCCGTGATTCGATAATGAGTTTATGATCTCGTACAAACATGCTTATGGTTTGCAATGGTTTGAATACAGAAATACATAATCTGCACAACCGTATGGCTGTTTATAGTTATCATAATTCCCCTTTTATGTTTTGAATAGGCTCGTAGACAGTTTGGTTTTTCGAGAATAGACTTTTGAAGTCATAAAAAACTAAAAGTCTTCAATGGGCAAAATGCAAATTGGTGTAGTGTCTATGCGACACTCATGGTATATTTAAGTATCATTATGATTCATTATATATAAGGACTTCTTAATAAATTTCTATAATGTTATCATTATAACATGTCTGATAAAAACACTAAAACGCCCATTTAAAGGTATTAGGATACAAAAACATGTAGATTAAATTGGGAAAAATCCAACAAACTGGATATGGCCTTCCAAAACTTTTCTAACAAACTTGTACATGAACAAAACCCGATAGTACAAAATCCAAAGTGGAAAAAACACTTTATCCATTACCATCATGACAAATTCCTCTTTTTTGTTTCTAGATTCCAGAGTGTACCCAAGACGAAGCTACATCACCCAAAGTGATAAAATACTTTTATCATCCTTTTAACCCTCACGGGATATTTTCTCAAAACGTGTCTATTTATTCATCGTTTTTTAGCTTTGAAATTTACACAAAGGATTGCTTTTTTTAAAAGGGAAGATAGATTCAACGATTCAAGTTTTGATTTCAGTACACGTGACACTTGATAAAGTGATAATATTAAGCAATGTTACACGTGAGAGCGATAAGATAAGCAGGTGAATTGAATAAAGTGGAATAACCAGGACATGGCTTGTTACATCATTTGGGTAACGTGGTTAACAGGAGGTTAATGTTGAAAACGTTTAAAGTTGAATTAAACTAGAATATAAGATCACTATTGACAAAATATATTTACTAAATACGATTTTGTCTTATCGGACAGATCACACGAAGCTATAAGGAAAATAATAACTGTGAACATGAATTGAGATATGATCATGTTCGTACACAATAAGTACCTGTTAATTATCTAGAACATTAATAAATAGCTATGCCAAATGATTGTTAAAATTGTATAAAATTGAAACATACATGTAGATGGTTCAGCATGATGAGAAAACAGATTTATTTAAAATGAACTAAGCACAAATGAACAGAAAAACTAATGAACTAAAACACATTTTAAAGGGGCAGTAGCACGTTTTTAGGAGGAATATAAGGTGATGTCAGGAAAATTAAAATTAATGCTTCTAATTGAAAAACAATATATTTAAACTAAATGGAGCAGTAATAATTCAAATATATAACGTAAAGTTTAGCCATGCGATTCCTTTTTCTTACACAAAATGAATTAAAGGTGTTCACACAAAATGGCCGCCAATGGATTTATGTGAATCTTCATACTTTGTCCTCTGACTATGGATGATTGGCTTGTGTAATGAGATTTTTGACACTATCAAAAAATTACATTTAGCTTTAACGTACAGTTATCAGTGAAAAATTTAGAATATAAAATTTTCAAAAAACGTGCTACTGCCCCTTTAATGTGTAGTGTCTATGAATAGGGTTATTCTCAATTATACAAAGTTCAACATTTAGTTTGTTTATTTAATACTAATTACTTTCGAAACAAAACATGCTTCGGTTTTTGTTCTTATTGATTATTCAAAGTAGTCGTCTCCAAGTTTATTCCATTTCTTTATGTGTATGATTTTGTCAAAAAGATATTATCCATTAACATATTAACATTAAACTCAAAATCTTAAAAAAGTATCTAAATTTTCAATCCTTTAGGTTAAGAATAAGTAAGTTTATGGTATTAATACGACTACAGGAGTACACTGGTGGCATTTATGAGAGTTATATTTTAAGGGCAGCTTTCTAAAACTTCTTTGTCACTTCACGTCTCTCATAAGTATCACCAGTCGTTTGTGAGGTCATTTCTATTTTTGAGGCTTGTTTTGTACATTTTATTATTGTAATAAGTAGGTTTTAGGTAATAGACACAACAAAATTGTTTTTATATTAGTCAGAAATTTGCAAGACATAGTGGATTAGTCTATTCTCGTAATTGATTTTTGAATTTTAAAAATTTACTACGTTAATTTAAACAAACGTAGAAACAATAACGTTTGGAATTCGATTATCAAATGTATATAAAACCCTATAAATACCAAACCAATATACAATGCCACAAAAACACATGGAGCCTATTTTCCTTGTACCATGGTCATGTTATATCAAAGTGCAATTTATTATGAGTATAACTCTCATCTACAAAAAGCTAAAAGATTGTATTTGACGATTAATCTAAGAAAATGACACAATATCTAAAAACAACGAAAATTATTTCAGAACAGCTTTTAATCAGAATGAACCTTTGCAAGTCTAGAAACCATGGCAACGGAAGGATCTGTCTCTTTGCATGCGATCGCTCCTTTACATGGTTTAGTCTAATTAGGTGAATACCTTTCAGCAACAGACTATAATCCCCCAGCCCTAATTCCTTAATCCCCCCAAAAAATATTTTGAGCTAACTGATAACACCCCCCTTTACATAAACATGTATAACGATTCTCGTCACTTCATATTATCGTTTTACGAGAACTATTAGTTTTTATATAAATCGACAGCCAATGTTTCTTGTTATTTGAGCTTCGGTATGTTTCTCAACCATAAAACATGAATAACGTTTAAGGGCCCAACCAAGTCTAGGTAATTTTATACAGCGTTGCATTATTCTATTGTAACTGATAAAACACCTTAGGAGCAGTTGACGAACGTATATCTTATCATGACAAAGCAACTTCTTAGTATATGGGTGTTTCAATTCTTATCTATTACACGAAGCCCGCCATTTTAGTAAATATCCGGATCGTTCTGGTTTCGGCCTCAAAGGACGTGACCTTGGGCTTCATGGCGGTCACATCCGCATGGCGCCATTTTGTTATATTTCATCATCTAAAATTGTTTTTGTCAATAATCATTTATAATTATCGTATATCTAGAAAATAACTATTGAGAGCTACGTTATTTAATCAAAGATTCATTTTGTACAGAGTTGACTTTAGATGAAAATAAAATTGTTAAATATGAAATATCCTTTCTCACCAAACTCTTACACTTTAAACGTTTTCATTTTGATCATAAACGCAGTATATTCGATTACCTCTTTCTGAATTGATAATGTTAGATTGTAAGATGAACATAATTTTATTTGAAAATGAGGCTGTAGCTATTAGAAACGCAATTTAGAAAAGAACTGATTTTAATGAATTATTGATATTCTATGAAATCAAATGATTTAATGGCTTTTTTCTTTTATCATAAAACATCACTGACGCTTAACGTTTACACAATGCCCTGCAAATATATCTTATATCTACTATATATCTACTTTTTCAATATTTCAAAATGACATGATTGTTTATTATCTTGAAATATATGAATAATTGAATACTGTATAATAAGAATAATAAATATTTGAATAATGTTGAAATAAATAGAAAGTCACTGTCAAAATATGAATCAAAATTAATAAAAACATGAACATTTGTTGTAGTATTTTGAGAAATTACATAATGGACCTCGAATGCCATTGTATATTCTTACTGTCAAATTGGGGATGATATCAGTATTTTGACAACTAAAACACATTTTCTTATAATTTGAGATACCAGTTAAAATAATACAAAATACATGTACATAATTATACGTCAAATGTTATTCCAAAATGATATGGTAACCTAAACAAAATGGCGGGTACGAAACTAAAAGCCCATGTGATTGCAAATGTGTTTCCTCCAAATAACAGTTAAGGTATATAAAGCATGAAAAATCACTTCGATAAATCAACAAATGCAAATAACAAGCAAAGAATATTGTTAATGTGATGAAATTTAATTCTTATTAAAAAAATCTACAAGCACAATGACCCACTTTCATAAAGGAAATATGTGCAGTGATTATTTTAATGAGTAAAGGTAAAATCTTTTTTCAAAATCATTGTTTATTTCTCTCTTCTTTTTATTGATACTTACCATCTGGAAAAATATTGTCAAAAGTATTGTAATAAATCCATTAGAAACATGCATCGTCTTCAAGCTAGGTCACTTGTGTCTAAAAATAGCACACCGCGCGGTGCATTGTGGGCCGGAGTATAAAAGGCTGCTGTCCCGCCGATAAGGCCACAGTCAATGGTGGACAGTCGGACAGTGAAAATCTCTGACATATAGAATTGAGAACGTTTGTAATGATTGCCTGCGATTCAGGGCCCTGGTCGTCTTTCTTTGGCCAGTCTGATCTGGATTTGACACAGTATATTCACCCACCGTCGGAAGAGGTATGTAGTAAATTTCCACACTTTTCCACTGAAATCACTTCGCGGTCTGCAAGGCCTTCGTGGCTCAACGTACGCGCGCCTGGCCTGTAAAATAGGCATTTCAGGCGAAAATGCGAGTTTCGAACGCGAAACGAAAATGCGAAAAGTTAACTTTGGGCAAAACGTCAGTTTTTGGCAAACTCAGACAGACCAGCATAATGAGCCTCGTACTACAAGACTCGCCAGTCCGTCCAAGTCCGCTTCAAACCTCCGTCTGCCGTAAAAGTTTCCTGGTGCGGCGCTGTGCGCTTATATACTGTGACTTCAGCTTGTGACGTCATAGTGATATTGGCCAATCAAGACTTCGCATTGAGGTCACATGGTTGTGCATGTGGCCATCTTTGGCCACGTGACACAAGATCACGAGTGAATTTGCACACGGCATTGAAGTTGCAATTCTAATTATAGACGATTTTTCTATAAATGGATATCATGAAAGTCAATAAAAACAATTGATCTTTTGACGAGGTTATATCTTATTGATATTCTTTACTTTATTGATTGGTGTACCCGATTACAGATTCTGTTTTCAATCTCATTAATTCCTCTAATGATTTATATTCATTCTTGCTTGTGCCACGAACCATCAGTTAAACACTTGTAATTACGAATATGAACATAATTCACAGACTGAACAATCTTCTCCCTAAGTATAATGAATTGAACTGAGTCCAACATCTTAATATATTTAATGAAAGACACGCAGGCGTAAAAATAATTGATTTATGAAACTTTTAATTACATAATGGTCTGTCTTATCGCGAAATAACGGATCTAACATGAGCCCTTTAAAAAACAAAATTTATTTATTTATTTATTTATTTATCCTTCTTAATCAATTAATTGATAATTTCATTCATTCATTCACAGTCGCTGCTGAGCCACGACTTCGGACCGGAGGCAGTCGATGACCTCATCAGAGCGCTAGGGGGTGACGCCCCGACCACACCCCCTCCTAGTGATGGGGATGTGCACTTCATCCACGAGCCTGTGACGTCACTGATCCCCACCCCAGCGCTTGAGCCCACTCCCCCCTCCACCCCCAAGTCGGACGATGAGAGGGACAAGGACAACGTGCCCCGGTACAAGCGCCCCGCCCACAAGAGGGCTGAAGTCAGAAGGAGGGGCAAGATTAAGGTAAATGTTTATAATTTATTTTAGGATTCTTTTGATAATTGAGATTGATATGGATATTTTTGAACGACAAGCAATTAGCATCAGCCAGGTAAATATGGTTTCGTTGAGTTCCAACATATGCCAGCGTATATTTAGCCTTATGAAATACGCTGGATGTATAGATTTTTGATGCACCTTTCGTCTTTACTCTATTTTGATAAGATGCTATTAAGAGTTGTCTCCCTTGAACAAACTCTTGCTATTGATTATTACTGCATCAGCTACGTGACATCCCTTTACCTAAAATATTATATTATATTATATTATATTATATTATATTATATTATATTATATTATATTATATTATATTATATTATATTATATTATATTATATTATATTATATTATATTATATTATATTATATTATATTATATTATTACAGACCAACCTTGACGATCTTCGCGAGTTGCTACCCCCAATCCACAACCAAAGAAAGAGCGAGTCGCTGATTCTATCTAAAGGTAGGCATTGGTTAACATTATTAAACATTATTACACTGTAAGGAGCTTAGCACAGAGTTTTCTATAGTAAGTACTAAGTGGTGTTGGTCAAACTTCTCACACCTCTCCTACAATCTTGTAGCGGCAGACCACTGCAAGAACACGAAAGCGGCCATGGCTAAACACGAGGACGAAAAAGCGAGGCTCCGTGCCCAGATAGCCGCCTTGAGTGCCGAGATTGAGTAAGTCTCTCTCTGTGTGACGTCATAATCATAACGTGCCTTTTTTTCAGTTTGCGGGGAATAAGGTAGGTTATGGTAAGTTTTGTAACACATGGAACTATAGGATATGAAAAATGGTCTTCGGCTTGTAGGCTGTGTTATGTCTGCAATATTATCACAACTTATAAGTTTTCGATTGATGGGTTCTTTAATAGCCATTGGTCAATCGATTCGATAGCAGAATCACTGACCACTGACATCATAATTTTTGTAATCAATTCGTTGTACACAGACAATACTCCATTTAGACATAGGTCAAGCTTGGATGTTTATAATAAACAGAATAGTAACCCTGTAAAGCATAACACATTATTTATTATTCTATATTTGTTTACAGCACATTCCAAAAGGACTTGCCGGCAATGGGTCTGAAAGCCGAAGGGAAGACAGACGGGAAGTCAATGAATCAGATGTACGACGATTATGTCAGGGACCAAACCAAAAAGGACTGGAAATTCTGGATCGTATCCTTTTCGATGAAACAAATATTATCAGTTATCATATCTATGTACCTAATGGATTTGTTGTTGAACATATCTTAAGGTACTTTATTTCTGATGTTTCTAAGATCCTTTATTTCTATCACCTTAATATCATCAAAACTGATTTTCAAGGATTTATTTCCAAAAGCAAACTTTTTTTTATCAAACTTTAAATGTTCAAAGAATAAATTTAATCTTAATTGCATTTTCATAATATTTTTTATTTTCAATGAGCGAGATAAACACTATTTTAATTTTGTTCACTCTGTGACCGAAAATATTTGTCAAATGACCAATATACATTTAAGAATTAGTCCTTAAATTTAATAAAATTACCTAAGATTAATTCCAAATTTGCAGATTGCCATATATTTATATTTCCTTAACCCCTACCAGTTCAGTTTTATGATGCGTCCCCTGTTTGAGACATATACGACCGGTGTCTCTACCTCCACAATAAAAGAGTTCGCTTCCTCAGTCAGTCTGTGGACCGAAGAGACCCTAGGGCTCACCAATCTTAGATCTGGTAAGAATATATTTTTAGAAAATTCCGGAAATATTATTTCATCGTAACGTTGGCAATTATTGTATGGTCTTCAAGACAATTTTCAAGATGATTTTTAAGTATGTGGTTATTGGGGTTTTGAATAGTTTCAAAAATATAAGATTTTCATTATTCTCAAAGTTATTTCAATTTGAATATAATCATATATAATTTATTGAAAAAATATAAATTTTTATCTAAACGTTTTACATTTTAGCAATTTGAGAGCCATTTCTATTATTTTGGAAGATTGGTTTTGTAATTCATGATTTTAATTCCATAAAGTGATGAAAATGATGTGTTTGATTTATTGTTTTTTATCATATTAAAATCTTTATTTGAATTTGCTTTATTTTCAGTTTTTACGAAGGGTGTTTTGAGCATCAGCAAAGAAACCAGCATTTTGACGAAACCAGAAGCACTCCAAAACGAGGCTGTCAAATCAGCTGCTATTTCATAGTATCGTGAAATCTCGGGGACGTTCTCGAGACTTTGTACATTTTGTATAGTTTAAATTAAGCTTGGATCTCAAAGGCAGCAAATCCCAGTGTTCATTTGTCAGAGTTAAATATCAACTTCGTCACTTCTCTACGGTCAAAATATCGCTTCATTGGATGTCCAAGAAGTCATTTATAATTTTATACCTAAAGTTCATGTAATGTATTTTCTATAAAAATATTTTCTCACGATATTTGAATATCTTGTTGTACATCAAATCCTTATCTATGAGTTTTTTAGATATCATCTAAAATTTGTTTAAAAAAAAATGTTTTCGGCATATTATTGTATTTACTGTAATGTGAACGTTAACTTGAAAATGTATCTTAAACGTCAGACATAGATAACTACAGTAAGTAATGACCGATTAGATAAATTCTGAAAATACTCAATACATTAAGATAGACACTATTTGTCTCATTTGTGAATCATTTGTAAATATATACATCATGCCAGTTGTTTTAGCCATACCGGGATGTTCATTGTGTCATATCATTATCATAACAATGGAATGATAAATCTATTAAAAGATTGGCCACCTTTACATAGAAATATGTTAAGTAAATTATGTTTGAATCGTTTAAATTATGCAATTTGGCGTAGTTGATATCTAAGTTCAGTGTTGGGGTTAAACAAGGAAACACTCTTCTTCCTAGGCAATTCAAAATCAAATACGAAAAATATCTTCTATTAAGTCTGTGACGTTTTTATAGTAAATGAATCGTGCTTTTATGTATTGATAAATGGATGCATCGACATCTAATGGCAATTTAAAGTAATTAAAACAAATATTCGTTTTGTGCAATTTTGCCTCGACTTTAAGGTCAAGATAAGTACTGATGGCTGCATGTGCAGAATTCAGTTTCAATTGACGATGTTTGTGTATGGTCGAAAAACATATCATTCCGTGGTTTAGAAACTGAATGGAAAATTGTTTGTTATATTTTAGAATCAACAAACATGTGATATGTGTTAAAATGTTGTGGAACATCTGTGATCAAAGAAATGGACGTCAGTATTTTGTTATATCGTGCTCATATCAGTTGTAAATATTGTTTGATATCGTACACACTGACAATGTGTTTTCTGAATAAAATCAGATATTGTTGAAGAAACTAAAGAATTTTGTCTTTTATCATAACGTTATATAAACTAAATGAAAATGTATTTTTTGAAAGAGTTCAGAAATAGGAATAGTGGCAGGTGTCTTTATGACATAACAGAGGCCATTGTACCAATTTGTGTCCCGTCAAACTATTATAAGTTATACACCCCTCATAAAGCAGTGTGACAAAGAAGGTCGAATATGGACTACTTATGAATTATTGTCATGATATTCTTTGTTCTACCCTTTTCTTTTCCATTGTTAACAACATTTACACAATAAGATACTCTTCTTTAAGGGGCATTTTAGAAGTTGGAATGATGATAATGAGGAAACATATATGGATGACAACTTCTTTATTCATGATATGCGACGTTTCGACACAGTTTCTTGTGTCGTTCTCAAGCACGTCGCATATCATGAATAAAGAAGTTGTCATCCATATATGTTTCCTCATTAACAATGGGATACCCCTTTTTAATGTCGTCATTGAGAGATGATAGAACTTGATTAAATATGGATACAGCATAGATACACATTAAAATACAATCTCAATAAAATATGAGAAATTTGTTTCCACATATATAATTCCCCAATCGTTGTGTTTCTTTAAAAAGCTTATATCAAGAAATATGTCATAGAAGCCCACAGCTATAATCAAAATTATCTTTTTGTCTCCGTTTATTTGAAAAATAACATTTATAAAAGTAATTTTTTCAATTTTAATTAATTTGCCAGTGATTTGAATTTGTCATGTTACGACATTTAACTAGCAGAAATTTAAATCCCCCTCTCATGAAACGTTTTCATAACAGAAATACCTCTCTTAAACGTTTGCCCTTGTCCTTTGTTAAGAGTATTAACCGTCTTTTATATGTAAGTTGAATGTTAGACAAGAGAGTCCACCATGTACATTTTTAAAGCAACAACGAACTACATCTTATGCTTTACCTCAAGAAACACCAATTGATAGCACATGACAGTGGCAATATACACGAAATCACCAAGACGCATATATTACAAATTATGAACAATTTCAGAAAAAAGTTTGTGGAAGAGCCCCTGAAACAAAATATCATGTACGTCTATTGTAGCAAGTCTAGAACACTTCAGTATCAAAGTGAACATGAACATCTTTTTTAGGCTCCTTTCATTTTTACACTGAAAAGCTGCATTTAAAGGGGAAGTAGCACGTTTTTAGGGGGAATATAAAATGATGTCAGGAAAATGAAAAAAAATGGTTCTAATTGAAAGACAATGTATTTAAACTAAATGGAGCAGTAATAATTCAAATATATTACTTAACGTTTAGCCATGCGATTCATTTTTCTTACACAAAATGAATTAAAGGTGTTCACACAAAATGGCCGGCAATAGATTTTATGTGATTCTTCATACTTTGTCCTCTGACTATGGATGATTGGCTTGTGTAATAAGATTTTTGACCCTGTCAAATTAATACATTTAACATTAACTTACAATTATGAGTGAAAAATTTTAAATATAAAATTACCAAAAAACGTGCTACTGCCCCTTTAAGATGTATTTTCATTTCAGAGGATAAAATTTAATCAAAAGTAATCAATCAATAATAGTTCACTGTTGAAACCAGAATTTTTAGCTCATCAAGCCTGAAAGGCCAGATGGGCTTATTGCATGGCCCGTCGTCCGTCGTCCGTCGTCCGTCGAACTTTTGACACTTTCGACTTCTCCTCATAACCATATACACTAGAGAGCTGAAATTGTGTGTACAGGTACCTTGGCATGTGGCGATTCTGATTTGTAACTTTGGTGACCCTGTGACCTCAATTTAGGGCCACAGGGGCCACGCCCTTAAAACTATTTTCATCTTCCTCTCCAGAAACAGAAGCCCAAGAGAGCTGAAATTTTATGTACAGGCACCTTGGCATATGGGGATTCTAATTTGTAACTTTTGTGACCCTGTGACCCCAATTAAGGGCCACAGGGGCCACACCCTTAAAACCTATGTTCGTCTTCTTCTCCAAAACCAATGACTCTAGACTAGAGAGCTGAAAGTGTGTGTACAGGTACATGTAGCTTGGCATGTGAGGATTCTGATTTGTAACTTTGGTGACCCTGTGACCCCAATTTAGGGCCACAGGGGCCACGCCCTTAAAACTTATGTTCGTCTTCTTCTCCAAAACCAATGACTCTAGAGAGCTGATATTTAGTGTGCAGGTACCTTGGCATGTGGGGATTCTAATTTGTAACTTTTGTGACCCTGTGACCCCAATTAAGGGCCACAGGGGCCACGCCCTTAAAACCTGTGTTCGTCTTCTTCTCCAGAAACAGAAGCCCAGAGTGCTGAAATTGTGTGTACAGGTACCTTGGCATGTGAGGATTCTGATTTATAACTTTGGTGACCCTGTGACCCCAATTTAGGGCCACAGGGGCCACGCCCTTAAAAACTTATTTTCATCTTCTTCTCCAGAAGCAGAAGCCCAAGAGAGCTGAAATTGTTATCTTTTTCTCCAGAAGCATAAGACATAGAAAGCTCAAACTTTGTGTACGGACTCTTTGACTAGTGAGGATTATAAATTGTAGCTTTGTTGGCCCTGTGGCCCCTACTAAGGGCCTAAGGGACCATGCCTTAAAAACCTATTTTTATCTTCTTCTCCAGAAGCAGAAGGCCTAGAAAGCTGAAACTTTGTGTACAAACTCCTTATCTAGTGAGGATTATAAAATAAATTATTAAAAAGAAAGGATTGGGTACAAGTAATTCCACTTAGTGAAACCCTCTCCTATGTACAGTGCTTACATATTAATAATATTGAGACGTAAAAGTGCATTTATGTACAAGGATATATAAAGAGAGAAAAACTTAGGGATGAGGTAACTATATATATACAAATGTACAGACAAGACAAATACCGATAAAAGTAACAATTGAAATTTCTAAGTTGATATCAGCTTATCAGAATATGAGAAAATATGTTTCTAATCATCAAATCATCCAGAGAGTGATGTATAGAGAATCTCACCTAAATGTCTTCTGATATAAAATATATCAACACGAGGTGATAAAAGTAACAGATATCCGAGGCTTGCCGAGAACATTTTATATTATCAACGAGTGAGATTCTATTTATCATCCAAAATCATTTTTCATCACGTTTGCATAAAAAAATTCATTTCTGAACCTTAAAACTCCCAAAGCAGTGATGTCATAGCATTGTGACGTCATCATGTTGATGACTTCATAACATAGTGACATCTTGTGATACTTGTGATTACAGGGCATTGTCAAAATACTGTCGAAGAGATATCTCCTGTAACACAGTTTTGGATCATAAATATCTATGAACTTCTCGAAAGATCTTAATATTGTCATTACAAGAAAGATCTGCAATGCCATTAAATGATAAGTCCACATCTGCAATTACTCTATTTCTGCATATTTTGCTAACATTACAAAGCAAATGATATCTAATTGTTTAATATCTAGTACATTCCGTTAAATAAAGATTAGGGTTTCAACAAGCAGATTTGCAAATGCAAGACACATTTTATACAGAACATCGTTTGTTCTACTATTGGAATATCATAACTGTGTATTACCTATACTGGTTTTTATTTGACCAAAATGTGAAATATGCGGGTACTTTAATATACAAGTTCTAGCTTTTAATGTGCATGGGAAGATTATTCCAGAGTTTCCATGATTGGGAAATGATTGACTGTAAAGAGACAACTAAAGATTCCGCAAATTTCTTATGTTATAACTGGTCTAAGTTTCAACAGCTTTATGTCTGTAAAATGTGCCTCATTTGTGATGTAAAATGTTATCAAACGTGTCTCTTTTGTGACGTAAAATGTAGTCAAAAGTGCCTCAATGTTGGTTTAAAATGTAATCAAACGTGCCTCTTTCGTGGTGTAATATGTAATCAAAGGTGTCTCGTTTTTGGTGTAAAATGTATTCAAACATGTCTCATTCGAGGTGTAAACTGTAATCAAACGTGCCTCTTTTGTGGTGTAACATGTAATCAAATGTGTCTCGTTTTTGGTGTAAAATGTATCCAAACATGTCTCATTCGAGGTGTAAAATGTAATCAACCGTGTATCTTTTGTGGTGTAAAATGTAATGAAAGTGATAAACGGGCAGTTTCTAAATGCTGTGTTGAATGAAATATAGGAACACGTTTAAATGAAAATCAATTCGTGAGGACTCTGCATTGGATGTAAATGAAACACTGACTTTCTAGCGGGTATTTAATTAAGATCAAGACACATTCTAGATTTAACAGAACAAAAAGGACATAACATGTATATAACTGACATCGTGTGAACAAAAACCGGACAAGTCTGACATATAATTACATGTATGAAATATTACATTCCAATTCAAATTAAGCTGATTAGCAAACAAAGCACGCTTGCTATGCTTTAACATATTACAGACATGGGTAACTTAAATCGAATAAAAGTCAACATCTATAAAAGAAAGCGAGTTAAATAATTCAGTTTATTTTAAACGTCAGACAAAATGGGGGTTAAAATTACGTAAAGGACACAAAACACTGACCTGCAACTGTAAACTTTATCTACAGAGATATAAGTATAGCTGAATACAATCTCATTAGAATTATTTTGGACATGTAAATATATCAAAACAAAATGAAATTGTTTGCTATTATTCAGTTTTTACAAAATATAATTTGACGGATGACTGTTCACTGAATATACTTCATGATGAATTTGTCCCGAGACCTTTGTTTTCAGATAAAATTTTTTTATAGAGATATTTAGTCAGGATCAAAGTTTCTTATTTGATTATGTGGCACTCTTATCTCCTTTCATTTAGTCAAATTGGGAAAATACGTTTGTATGGAATCCAGTAATATACACATAGGAAAAATTATTGCAATTTCTAAATAAATTTGTCCATATGTTCAACTAATATTTATATGTTATGGCATCTACAAATTTCGAGGAAGATATCTTCATTTGTAGTTTGCTTACACAAAAAACAACAACATAAAGAGTTAAACTTATAAAGAAAACAAAATTCACAATTAAAATAAACCAAGTGAAAATTAAACCCTTGATTGTAGGGAATATCAAAAATAGAAACATCAAACATTGATACAAACCACGTAAGATGATTTTAAGGAAATTTGATTGAATTTACAAAAAGGAAGGTGCTAGAGTAATCAAAATTAACAAATTTCAGTTTGGTTTTATTGTATTTTGAAATGTCACGATTCTAGCCATTAGCACCTAGTGTTGTAATCAAGTTATCTTACCCATAAGTAGTTCTCACTTAAATAAAATGCTTACTATTTATTGATTATACATGTATGTAACAGATTAGATATAACATTAAGCACATTTAGTAATACATCAATCATTAACTAATCTTAACTTTTTAAGAACGAATTTGATAAAGTATTGGTTTACCGAACCAAACCATTCATTAAAAAGAAACATTACCTTTTTTAGAAATCAATTCATCAGAAAATACCAGAGACCCTTTTATTCAATTCGTGATACTCATTTAACGTCTACATACACGTCAAGGGCGAATAACTCTTAAAAGGAATATTCATATCTTGTGACTTTTTCTCTTATATAAAGAGGTAAACACAAAAATACAATTGGAAATGATTGAAGTGAAAATAGAATTGAACGTTGATTAGTTACTATAAGATGATAAAATATAACGCACTGGATGACAGTTGAGGTTATTGCGAGAGCCTTGGTAACGGTCAATAGAAGTGTAGCACATAACCTTGAAAATGGTTTATTGAACCTCTCCAAAAGAGTGGCTACCACGACTGAGCCTTAAATAAAGCTGATAAGCACCCATAACTCTGTAATTCACGAATGAACATTTGATCTACCACCCGGCACAAGATCACAATCATATTAGATATTATATAGACAAACACGTATAAGCCATTTTATATCGCGAAAATATGGCAGGTGTAGATTTCCTTATTTTTATGGTATAAATTATTTTTATCCACTCAAAACAGATTTTCTTTAATTTCTGTCGCTGTTTCACCATAGGAGCATAAAGGACAGATAAAAACATTATACCTTTGAAAACTCGTAGGACACGGATGTTTGAAAATCTATTGAACTGAAACTAAGTCTGTGAAAAAAAAAATCATTAATCTTCATCATTAAACTTAGTCTTTCAAATTGGTAATGTTTAATGAGATAGTAAGACTTGCTAAATGGAAAACATAGACTTGATAACATATTTAAACTAACAGAAGTCTCAGAGGGTAATGAACTTCCGAATCCAAATCTTAGACAATATTGTAATGTTGCAATTTTCTCTGAATATAAGTTATCAACGGGCAAAACCTCAGTATAATTTTTGTTTCTTATTTAAAACATAAATAAAGATGAATGATTGGGGGAAAGAAAGAAATTGGGAGATATTCTAAATATAAGAAATTCGTAAAAAGTGAATTGTCACTGCTGTCAGTTATAAATTCTACTTCATCAATGAGCATGTACAGGTTTCATTTTAAAGATTAAAAATGAAAACGTAAAATGTGTTCAAAATGTATTGCTGATGGATGTGCTAAGGTAAACCGTTTCTTTGTGACCATCCGTTATTAGACTTAAAAGGGACAGTAGCACGTTATAGGGTGAATATATATATATATAAGGTGATGTCAGGAAAATGAAAATAAATGGTTCCAATCGAAATAGATTGTTTTAAAACTAAAGGAAAAGCGATTCTTTTTCCTTACACAAAATGAATTTAAGGTTTCCAATGGACTTAATGTGAATCTTTATAATTTGTTCTCTGACTATGGATGATTGGTTTGTATAATGAGATTTTTGACACTATCAAACTGATACATTTAGCATTAACGTACAATTCTTAGTGAAAAAGAGAAACTATAACATTTTCAAAAAAACGGGATAGTGCCCATTTAAGTGAAGCCATGCTTCCGTTTTCGACACACTTATATAACTAATACAATAGTAGTTGTGCCTTGGAAGTCAACCAAATATCACTTCACACATTGAGAGTGCAAGAACTCGCAACAAAGTTATTTAAAATATTCACTTCATTTTCAGATTGTAAAGGTCAAAGTTGGTACAAATATGCTACATAAGATATTACTTCTAGAATATTCATTGCGTAAATATTCTTACAGGTACCAAACGCATACCAATTTACATTTGCATGAACTTTGTTCAACCATCAAAGTCATAATACAAGATATGACCTTCCAATTTTTTATTTTCATTTATTTCAAACTAAAAAGACTACCTATGAAATTGATTACTAAAGTTTTCCCTTGGTTGTATGATATTTGAACAAATACTTGAATATTTATATTATTTAATGATATTGATGGAGTGAAGCGCAATATATATCAATAGAGTTCATAAGTTTTCTATTAGGACATCTCGTTGTATTGAATAATATGGAATTGCCGAATTTTAGTTAGTTATTTTTGTATTTGATTGAGTGTATAATCCAATTAAATATAACTGAATGCGTTTTTTTATGATAAATGATTATTAATGTTTTCATATTGATATAGAAACGTTATTACAAGTACAAATAAGAATCTCAATGTTATAAATGAAAAGTATCCTTTAGATATGTTTATAGTCATCCTTGAATTAAATAAAGCGATCATGCACAAGAAGTCCTTGATCAGTAGTGAATATGAAAGGGAGATAACTCCGTTCTTCTTCCTGCTATACAGGGTATATCATGTGGGCTTAACTCATTTAGTAAAGTCGTAAAATTAACATGACATGTCTTTCTACACTATGACGGGACTTCAACATGTGAGTAATTTATTTATTCTAAAGTTTAGGAATGCGTGAGTTATGCGATACTTGGTTTTGTGCCATATAACGATTTGATGTTTTGAAATTGAATAATGCAAAGCATGTGTGTTGGCAAATCGTAACACGAGTGTTTTTTGTAATTAATATTTCAGAGCGATGACAAGGTGATTGAATATGAAATATGATGAAGAAACATATATCATTAATTCAGAAGGGAAATAATGCTTGTTTTTTAAAAAAGAACATTAAAACAATTGACTATTTTTGAAAGGCCGTTTTCAGTATTGGCGTCCATGCGACTGAATACAAAATGTTGCAAAAATAATGAACAAAATAACTTATGGACATTGAAATATTCATGATTGGTATTTTTGCAATGTGAGTTATTATTTATAAGTTCAAAAATTCCCTTAGTATTTTGCCTAATATAAATAAATGTGTGTTTAATGCTTACTGGTAAAATGGTAATTGCAATTACATCATGTGAAATATTTCCATTTTGTAAAAGACATTCTTGTCATCTGTTGCTACGCATGAAAAATGTCAATGCAAAATGATGTGAATTATTCTTAAAGATTTATTAATTTTAATGGCAGTCTTTAAAATACATCAATATTTGTTGCAGGCTTTATTTTTGCAGCTTATCCCTGATAGGATATTGATTGATATTCAAGGGTCAATTAAAAAGACGCAATTTATTTTTGATGATTGTATAGAATTTACAATTCAAAACGAAGTCTTCACGTCTTACGTATTACAGTTAAAGCAGGAAAGTCAACAGTTTCTGTTTATTTCGGAATCTTCGAGTTATTACAAATAATAGGAATATATGTGGGAATAAAAAAATAATCATTAGAAATGCTTAAAACATGTAAGTAAATAGAATTTGAAGTTTAACTTCTTTGAGGGTTATTTTTGGAAGTTGGAATGACAATAATGTAGAGGAACGTGGAATATGTTCTTTATTCATGGTGTGTGGCGTTTCGACACAGGTTATTGTGTCGAGGTAATGGGTAGTAAAGTAAGAGCATATATATAACTAACTAAACATTTTGAAGTTTTTAGTGTTTCTTACAAAGGATGACAAAGGAATGGTTAACATTTGAGTTGTAACCACAAATTCTGAACTTCAAAATCTACATATACCTGTTTAGATAATCTTTAATATATATTGTATGAACTTTGGCGATAAAATTAGAATCATGTTTTAACGATTGAATTCTAATTGTGGACACCTTCTCTTCATTTTAAATAATATATCATCGAATGCAACAACCATAATATATGCTTGTCTATTTGTATTCGTTATAATGATTTTTGACCAATGATGAACAATTTTTACTTCTACGCAAAATACATGTAAGTTGTTTGTTTATTAAGAAAATTAGTTTAGTAAATATTGTTTTTTATTATGAATATCGAAGTTCATATGTCTAGCAAAAACTTAAATTTCACTATCAAATGTTTTTAATGAAGTCTTTGAAAAAGCATTTAAAAGTTGCCAACATAACAAAAGCATGATTTTTCTGTTAATAAACTTATTAAAGATTTTGCAGGGGAAATCATGGAATGCATTCATTTCGTGTCTGTGTAATTACAGTCATTTTAGTGTTACGAAAACAATGCATTTCACTAATCTTAATTCACTTGAGAAATATCTCAACTAATGTAATTCTCTTTTTAGATGAGGACTTCCTAATTTATAAACAGAAATAATGAATGGCTGAGGGAATAACATATTACCTTGTTTTAGACCAATTGAAGTATTGAAAATATTTTCACATATCTATAATATTTTGAAATACATTTCCATTTTCATGCTAACTCAATGTGTTTCTCGTTGTCTTCATAGGCATGGGTTTTTCGGAATTTCAAATAATTGACAAGATTCTGTTTATTTTGAATAAAGAAAACCTTTGAACCTAATCAATCAATCAGTAGTAAGATGTTCGGGAATCTCGGGATACCTCAAAAAGCCATTTCGTGAATTTCATCACATACTGCTTTGAAGTGCTTTCCTTTGATATGAATGTAAATTGCATAATTCATTATATTAATTCAAAATTTGTCTCTTAGTCATTCCTAAATCCCAATTATCTGATCAAATTTTGTTTTCAATGAAATTCTTAAAACAGTCATATATATTCACACGTACAATTTACATGAAAAATAGTAATATGAACTTTTATGGTGACTGATTTAGATTATTTAAAAATATTACGTTTGACGGATTGACACGCGTCCATGTCCGGTTTTCGATCACAATCGTGATTTCAAAACTTCTAGTTGTCACCTTGCGACGTCGATTAGCTTTTAAATGATATTTTACCTTCAACAATCTTCTCGATCAGATTACACCATTGGTTAATTTAGGCATGTATGACCCTTACTACTCAATGAGTGGCTCTTTAATAAACCAAATCCTAAACATTTATTCGTTCAAAATTTGAAAATCGTTTCTGTTTTTTTTTGTTGAGTAATTATTTGTAGCTTATTCATCAATTAAACTGCTTCTGTTATTATAAAATCCGTGTTAGTGTGTCTTAGTGATGAATTTAGTGATAAATGTGGTTATAAAAACGTATTCTCTCAATTCAATCAATTATTTTTGGGAGGTTTTAAATTTTGCAATCTTGTAGATGATGTCATTTGAATAGATTTATATATCACGTTTTAATTGATAATGACATTTTTTACTAAAATATATTAAATGAAATATTCAGATTTGCAGTCACGAACAAACATATTACCCCAGCTTTAATCGAAGAACATGGACAGGCATAACGAGGGGAGGAAATCAATGAACGAATCATGTATGTTTCGGATTTATTGGTTAATATTTTCATAGCAAAACTCAATGTTGGATGAATGAAGTAAAACATTCTCTGATAATTCGATTTTTGTGATATAATCCTGTCTTACTAATATAATAAGCTGGTGTTAAAGGGGCAGTAGCACGTTTTTATGGGGAATATAAGGTGATGTCAGGAAAATTAAAATGAATGGTCCCAATTGAAAGACCATGTATTTAAACTAAATGGAGCAATAATAATTCAAATATATAACGTAAAGTTTAGCCATGCGATTGCTTTTTCTTACACAAAATGAATTAAAGGTGTTCACACAAAATGGCCACCAATGGATTTTATGTGAATCTTCATACTTTGTCCTCTGACTATGGATGATTGTCTTGTCTAATGAGATTTTTGACACTGTCAAAATAATACATTTAGCATTAACTAACAATTATCAATGACAATTTTAAAATATAAATTATCAAAAAACGTGCTACTGCCCCTTTAAAAAAATCAATTGTTACTTAGTGTCGGTATTCCAAATGTCTGTACTTTTGTATATATTTTCCTCATCCCCCCCCCCCCCCCTCTCTCTCTCTCTCTCTCTATCTCTCTCTATCTTGATAAAAAGAAAGATAGAGATAGATTCTAATGATCAGTTTAACGTACAAGATACGGACACTGAAAATAAGATATACTTTCGACTTTATTGTCGGACGATATAAACTTTAGTTTCTTGTTGTCAACTTCAGTATCTTATTGTTGGACGATATCAACTTCATTATATTGTTGTTGGACGATACAAACTTCAACATCTTGTTGTCGGACGATATAAACTTCAGTATCTTGTTGTCGGACGATACAAACTTCAGTATCATTTGTCGGACGATATCAACTTCAACATCTTGTTGTCGGACGATATCAACTTCAGTATCTCGTTGTCGACTTCAGTTTCTTGTTGTCGAAAGATATCAACTTCAGTATCTTGTTGGCGAAAGATATCAACTTCAGTATCTTGTTGTCGAAAGATATCAACTTCAGTATCTTGTTGTCGGAAAATATCAACTTCAGTATCTTGTTGTCGAAAGATATCAAATTCAGTATCTTGTTGTCGAAAGATATCAACTTCAGTATCTTGTTGTCGGAAAATATCAACTTCAGTATCTTGTTGTCGAAAGATATCAACTTCAGTATCTTGTTGGCGAAAGATATCAACTTCAGTATCTTGTTGTTTGAAGATATCAACTTCAGTATCTTGTTTTCGGACGATACAAACTTCAGTATCATTTGTCGGACGATATCAACTTCAACATCTTGTTGTCGGACGATATCAACTTCAGTATCTTGTTGTCGGAAGATATCACCTTCAATATCTTGTTGTCGGAAGATATCAACTTCAACATCTTGTTGTCGGACGATACAAACTTCAGTATCTCGTTGTCAACTTCAGTTTCTTGTTGTCGAAAGATATCAACTTCAGTATCTTGTTGTCGAAAGATATCAACTTCAGTATCTTGTTGTTTGAAGATATCAACTTCAGTATCTTGTTTTGGGACGATACAAACTTCAGTATCATTTGTCGGACGATATCAACTTCAACATTTTGTTGTCGGACGATATCAACTTCAGTATCTTGTTGTCGGAAGATATCAACTTCAGTATCTTGTTGTCGGAAGATATCAACTTCAGTATCTTGTTGTCGAAAGATATCAACTTCAGTATCTTGTTGTCGAAAGATATCAACTTCAGTATCTTGTTGTCGGAAAATATCAACTTCAGTATCTTGTTGTCGGAAGATATCAACTTCAGCATCTTGTTGTTGGATGATATCAACTTCAGCATCTTGTTGTTGGACGATATCAACTTCAGTATCTTGTTGTCGGAAAATATCAACTTCAGTATCTTGTTGTCGGAAGATATCAACTTCAGTATCTTGTTGTCGGAAGATATCAACTTCAGCATCTTGTTGTTGAAAGATATCAACTTCAGTATTTTGTTGTCAAACTCAGTTTCTTTTTGTCGGACGATAACACCTTCAGAAAGTATATACATGTTTTACCTAATGTGGCAACGTTTAAAGCTTTCTTGTTTAACAAAATTAATGTAAATAAACAATGAGCTTATTTTCGATGAAGTCACAATGATTAGTCATTTACATCGGCATGATAATAATAACATATAAAACATAGACTAAAAACCTCTTATGCCAGAAATATGACATCTCGAAAAATCAACAGTATATACACAGAGAGTCCATGACATGAAACAAACTCATAAACTATTTATTTGGATTGACCAACAGTTTTTGGCGAACGACTGGACAACCCCGACAGACTAGGTCTAAAAGTGTGTCATCATATATATCTACAATTATTAATGACCATTCCATTTTGAATATAAGCTGAAATGCATCTGTTAAGAGTTCATGTATATTCTGCCTCATGGGTGGTCATGCGTTTAAAGGGAGCTAACTCTTTATCATTGTATGACAAGATAAGTTTTGACTCGACTGTGTGTAGTGTTACCTATTACTTCATTCTAATTTATCTATGCATAGTGTAATTAATTCATGTCAACAAATATGGTATTCTATCTTGTATCAAAGAAAAAAAACATTTCATGAAAATGCATTCCCTCAAATTATCCTATTGAAAAAAAAAGTCAAACACAAAATAATTCTAATCGTGTGTATATACTGTTTACCGTAAGCAAATGTATAAGTTATGCAAAGTTCCAAAATAGACGGATCGTCTTCGCAGTAGTGCTTTTATACCGTTTACTACTAGAATGAAATTAAAGACATATCGTCTTTCAAGAAATGTGACCACAAGATAATTTCTCAAAGTCAAACCAGATGTTTCCATTATCAAAGTGAGGAAAGAGAAAACACAATCTAAATGGAGAAAACACTATTAACATAATTATGTGTGTATACTCAAGGAAGCGTCGTAAAATCTCCGCGTTCGCACTTCCATTGCGAAATCAGAGTTGCGTAAATGGCTCATAGGCCTTATAGGCCGGATATTTTCTTATATATAAACAAATGAGAATGTATAGAAATGTGAATTTTCATGTAAAGAAAATGTGTGACACGTTAATAAAATAATTTTCTTCTTCTTCTTCTTCTTCTTCGTAAATTTTAGTGAAATTTTGAAATGAATATATTTTTAAAGTGAATATAACTCTTTTTGCGAAGGTAATTTGAAATGAACAACCAAGTAAGTTTAACATTATTGTGACCATTTTAACTTGACGTTTGAATTCAATGTGAAGTGTTCAAATCAAACAGATATTCTCAACCACATTTTGATTTGTAGATTTAAAAGACATAAAGTGAATGTTTTGTTCTCAATTTATTCTAAACTTTGTGTAAGCATATCATATTGTAGATCAAAATAGACACAAAACAAAACGAGAACCAATATGTTATTGGAAAGGGACATATGCTTTGCTCTTTTATGTTTTCGTTGGTCTATTCTTTTGTCTAATTTGCGAATTTATCTCAAAATTTGTTGGTTGTCATATATGACATATATGACAAACTTTACTCATAGTGTTATTTTATCGAGATGTCTCGATCATTTTAAGATACTTCTCGATAAAAGATAAGCGACATTGTATATTGACAGGAAGGGTTGAAGTCGTTATTGTAATCGAAAACAGGACAATGACGCACGTCAATCAATCAAACGTTATTTTCGAAACTTAACGAAAGCATTCAGGATGACAGTTACAAATTGATAACGTTCGTTAGGTGTGATTTCCCCCTACGCGAGTTTGTATTTTTGCATTCGGTGTAGGATTGTGCTCAATTATTCGGTTTTCAGGCTGTAAAATTGTATGCACGGGTGAAAGTATAGACGAAAAATAATGTCATGATGAGTCCTCGGGCGGCTTCTACATCAA
Organism: Steromphala cineraria; assembly: GCA_916613615.1. NCBI lineage: Eukaryota > Metazoa > Mollusca > Gastropoda > Trochida > Trochidae > Steromphala > Steromphala cineraria. The sequence continues at coordinate 28,532,176 of OU744725.1, forward strand.
CATAAAGGAGGCAAATTTCGCATCTGGAACTTATAATTAAATGTGTGCGATATTATCTTAATTTCCAAACATCCATAAAATAATCAAATATTTTCGTACCATACTGTAAAACATCCATTTATCGACAAATATGTCAAAAATAAAGACATATAATTGTCAAATAACAAAATAAGAACCCATCAACTAGACGTGGTGTTTAATCAGAGTGAACGAATCCTAGTCACTTGTGTTACAGCTAGTGAACGACTGCTACAACCGTGAATGATATTTAGCAATTTGTGTTTATTAATGCTTTCATAAAGTACAGTATTGAGAGATGAAATGTTTAATCGTTATCATTACTTACATCAGTAAACTAGGATCGATGTGTACAAGTTAAAAGAGTGTAAGTCCTTGGCCAAAAGAGAAATTGCGAAATTGCATGCTAATTAACGTTTGAAACAAAATGATTCATGACTAGTGCAAAGTCATTATTTTATTAGTTTAGAACACTAAACTACGAAATCTTCTCTCGCTTAGTTATTGTTCTGCTTTTAAACATATATCATAATAATTCTAATGCGACTGTTCCATTCACCCCCATGTTGAATCTGATGAGTTTGCTGCCTTCACAGAAAATATCTTAATGTGGTCTAAAGTGTAACAGAAGTAATGTCAAGATGCTGTTCAGGAAGGACACTGCCTAAAGTAAGAATATTAGACTCTGAAAAGGACAAATGTCGATAATAAACAGACAGACATACATTGCTAACCCTGATAATGTAAAAACTAATCATCATGATAAAAGTCTACCAATTCAACTATTCAGTATTGAGGCCGAAGACCTAAATTCAAACATAGTGCATGTGATACAAGCGCACATAAAATATTGGTTTATGGTTTGACAATTTTAGCTCTACTTTTATTTATCAATTTGAGAAAGTTACAAACATTTATAATAATATTTCTATCTTCACCATTAAGAATGTATCTCAAGTTACATAATAAGTAATAAACTTATTTCTGGCATCTTCATACAATCTACAATCAAATAGAATGTGACATTTATCTTCAATACAATTAATATTGTGAATAAAGCAATGTCGATAATAATTTCGGTATAAAGATAAAACTGACAAGGAAAACTTTTAAGTCCATTTAAATTTCATTAAACTCATCCATTGCCGTACAAAACCACAACTAACAAGAGAAGCTGCAGAATGAAGACCATTTTCTTAACTTGCAAAAAAGATACCTTATCGGTTCATTCTACATAAGCATGATATTACCTCCGCCGAAGTGTGAGGGGGATATAGGTTTGAGTAGTCTGTCATCCAGACCCTAAAGCAAAAATATTCAATTGACGACCAACAAAGTCCACTTAAGTATAGCAAGTCTAGATCACTCAGCTTTATGGTCTCTGAAGTTAAAACATCTTCTTGGCTCCATTTTGTTATAATACATGAAAGTTGTCAATATTGAAACAAACTTCTGAGACTAAATGTCTAAGGTTTGAGCTCCGTCCGTTCGTATGTCTGCGTCTGTCCGTCCGTCCGTCCGTTGTTCGAGTTAAAGGGAACAGCTTTTCTCAGGAATCATTTAAGATAGGAAAACCAAATTTGGTAGACACCTTCAGAGTATCAACAAAATGATGGAATTTAAAATCAGAATCGTGCAATCATTTTTCCGAAGTTATTGATGATGTGTCTGATGTTTGAAAGAATATATTTCTCATTTCGATTGTTGTAGTCACGAACACTTTCCCGATGTATGATTTAAAGTTGTCCATTTAGGTCACATCCCTAAAGTAAAGTAATCCAAACGATGAAACAAACTTATCTCTTGCAGCGTAACTTGTACACTTCCATTGTGTAACAAACTCCAGGCGTACACTTTGCTACGGCGTGATACTCGCGTTGAAAAAGACGTACGAGATGCACGTGATGTACGAGATGCACGTGGTGTACGATTTGAGCAAGATGAACAAGATGCACGAGATGTACGAGTTACACGTGATGTACGAGATGCACGTGATGTACGAGATGCACTGAACGAGATGCACGTGATGTACCAGCATCCTGTCTCAGGGTAAAACGTATACGCTGACGCTCCACTTTCATACCCTGGGTGAAAACCCCACTAAAAGCTGCGCGTTGTGACCTCTGATCCAGCCAATGATATAGTTTTATCGCGATGGTTCGCGATAAAATTTCAGCCAATCACGGAATGCCTTATAAACAACATTTGACTTACAGTCTTTGCAACAATATGATCTTACATTCAAATGAAGTTCATATTCTATTAAAATATTTGCGGTTAATTTTGGAAATTCCGTAATGATTCACACATGTAGGCCTACCCCCATGAAATATGATTTAACCCTAAAGCAAATTAACGTAAAAAGATTAAAACAACACAAAAGTTAATAGAAAGACATGTTGAATAGGACAATTGTTTAATATTTTATTCATCAACAATAAACAAAATAATGTTGTTTAAGAAACCATCTCTATTTAGATATTTCACGCTTTGTGGCAAGGGTGTAGTGAGGCAAACAGCCAGGTAAGCGAGATTCACGTGCAATGTACATTTCACTGTTTAGAGGTGGTAGAAAAAACATCACAAACCATATACTTACGTTTACATCTTAGGAAGGACCGATTAGTTTTCATTTCTTGTTTGCAATATCCATATTGATACGAGACAATGTGTTTGGTATAAATTAGGTGTCTATTCACTGGATGTTGTTTTTGAAAATATGGTTTTATTTTTTTACCTTTTTAGTTTTGATAGAACTCTTCTCATCTGCGCTATCGTGGTTTTTTAAAAAAATGTTTTTAAAAAAAAATATCGTTTACAACTTTTGCTTGGCTGAAACCACAAGTACAGTTTCTTTTGGAACATTATATTGAACATTATATAGAGCGATCTTAAAACGTGTAATATTATAATCAAACATATGATGTTTTATTGACAACTTTTAATATCGTTGACAAAAAAATTTAAAAATAATTGTCGGAGTTGATATGTCGTTTCTATTAGCTTCAGTGTTGTCTTGATTCATAAACGATCATTTGTTTTAAAGTAGGACAAAGCACAAAGGCGTTCTTAGCAACGAAGTTTTTGCTAATACCGACTCGCCTTTCAGACGATGTCATTGGTTGAGTATAATTAGATAGTTCATAGGTCAGAGGTCACAACGCGCAGCTTTTAGTAGGGTCTTCACCCAGGGTATGAAAGTGGAGCGTCAGCGTATACGTTTTACCCTGAGACAGGATGGATGTACCAGATGCATATGTACGATTTGTAAACAAAGAAGTGTATTTTGATATGATGATAGTAAACTAATTAAATACAGAGGTAGGTCAATGTATTTGAAGTCATTGTCTCAGTCTTGCAAGGAATGTTTTTATTGAAAGCTAGTTCATTATTTATATAGATCTTCTTTCTAAAGTTTGCACCCGTTTTTAGAGTATTGCATTCGTATTCTCAATCTAAATTTTAGATTGTCGTATTCTAGTCCTCGATATTGATGTTCGAGCTCCCTGGTCAAATTGTCTTTATAGGGACATAAAAGAAAAAGAGAATAGAGGGCAGAAGTAGGTATGCATGAATGTTTTTATTAGAAATATATTATTATTATACATGTATTTGTACTTGTTTGACGGACATTTGACTTGTGCCTCTGAGGTTCGTTTGATCTCTATATATCTCATATATATGAATTGTGGTTAAAACATGTTAATCAGACGCTGGAGCACTCTTTTTGCAAAAATAAAACATTTGTAAAGTATAACAAATGTTAAAAATCGCAAGGCACTTACTTGAATATGGTAACATTATTCACTTCCCTACCTCAAATACTAAAAACCTGTTTACACTAGGGTGGCTGCCAGCAGTTTCTACCTTGTGCTTGGTGATTTCATTGACGACTTCACATTATTTGGTTGGGCTATGAGATGTTCGCAAAAACTAATAATTTTTAAAAATAGTCTATATTAAAAGTGCTATCTTGTATTTGGCAAACTTCATTAAGTAATCTTTTTATTATATAATTGTATTTTTATTATTATAAACTAATTTGATAGTAGCGCGTCGCATTTCTTTACATAGTGTTATAGTTCCGTCAACTGACCAGTGTCAAATGGAGGATATAAGATATCCTCACTGAAGCTTGATAGAAAGCTTATTTCACTGATTAATAACTGTATTTCGCTACTGTAATAAAATCAAGGTTTACAAAATAAATCAGCCCATTCTCAGTTTCGACATCAACAGCTTTGGTTCAAACCCCCCCAAACATTTTTTAAATTTAATTTACAAAATTGGTAGGTCAATTTCTCTGTCAAATGTTCTCATTTTGTTAATAAAATATTTTTGTATCACATTCGACTCCAATATTGCGGTTAACTTTAGTGAATGATATAACACGGCTTCGAGATCTTCGAATATAAAGAAAACCCTATAGACAAGATAAACTCAGGGATTACAGACCACAAAAAAGATCGCAAAATGTCAATAATTAATGTTTTGTGTTTTAGATTTTAGAATGTAACGACACTCGTCTTCCTTCCTTCCTGACATATGACGATTGTTTCAGAGTTTATCAAAATACAGAGAGGGTGTGAAAACCCGGAACACGAAAACGGTAATTTCGTCACTGCATGGAGGCCGATTTCTGTTTACATTAGACCACCGTCAACACTGTCTCTGAGTAACGCCATGGATGGATTGTACACGCCATTAGACCGCGTGCCGGAATTTTAAAATACATAATCTAAGGTGGATGAAAATAAGTTTTTTTTCGACCGCCCATTTGACAGATACTGACTATTGAAACTCGACAAAAGCCCTATATCAAGGATGGTGACAATTTACCATCGGGATTGGAATACAAGTTACAATAAATCTTAGATTTGGAAAAAAGGAGATGCTATTGATGTTTTGACTGAGACAATAAGTTAACGAAACAAGAATTACGGTACGAAACTATATCGAATAGGAATACAATAAAGGGACAGAAGCACATTATAAGATTAACAGAGGATCTAAAAAAAGCAAGATGTTCCAATTGCATGGCAATTGTTAAAAAAAGTAGCAGTTCTTAAAATATTGTACTTTGTTACTATTACCTCATCGCAAGTGATTAAAATGTGTTACAATAAAATTAACGCCATCAGTTTTTGCATAATTCTCATCATTCCATCTACAATTATGGATAACCTGGTTGATAAAGGAAATATGCGACCCCCTTATAATGACAACTTTGGCAAAAATTAATATTTATTTGGGAAAATATTAAGGAATCTAATTTGTTTTAAAAGTGCTTTTGTCTCTTCAAGATAGGAAAACACGATCTTTTCATTAGAGTCTGTTTTTAAAACCATAAAACACCATAAAGTATATATTGTACAATTATGTCTATGGTTGTTGATACGTTGTGAATAAGCAATACTTGTTGACGCAAATTTACAAAGTGAACAAAACAAATACACAGGAATATGTAAGCATTAACAAACAGTAAGTTTATATATTTCATAAGATGTTTATTCCAGCACTTACCTCAAGGAGCGTTATTTAACCGCAGGTACATCCCTTGCAAACATCCAGCGAAATGGAGGTTGTTGACCAGAATTCCGTTGTTGAGCGTAATGTGATATATCTAAAGATACCTATACATAGCTATATGTCATGTCAACACAGCGAGCCTTAATTTGCGTAAATAGTTTGTAAAAAAATACCAGCGTAGACAAACAATAAAAACTATACTGCTTGCAACTTGAATCCAGTTGAGTTCATTTGACACTCCTAAGCGTCTGTGCAGTCACATCCATGTCAGAACTGCATAGTTCATTACCCCTCAAAAAGAAAGATTTAGGGAAATGTCGTTTATTCACCCTCAATCTCATCTGGTTGAATAATTTTCAAAAATTGTTGCAAGAGACAAAGTTGTTTTAACACAGTCGAACAAAGAGGTCCAATGCACAGGAGATTCGTTGTTGAAACCTGAAAATTAACATATGAATACCCTCGATATTTATATTACTAAACCATAAATAGCTCGTCGAAAATATTATTTGTTATGCAAAATGTCCATTTTTTCAACTTCAACTGCTGAACAAAACAAGCCTACCATATTTACCGTATGTCGTTCTTTAACAGTCTCACATTAAAGCACCTGATCTATCCACCACTGAAATGGAGATGTTCTCATACCAAAGGTCAATTTGTACTATAGCACAGGCAGTCAGGCACTGAACATATAGAGGTTTCTATGTAACCGTATGCCAATTTGCAACTTGAACAACCGTCTCTATAAGTAAATATATTTAAAAGCAGCCTGTATGTCTCCATCCAAAAGGGAAATTTAAAGAAGTGCTGAACTTATCCAGGTTTTTATATCATCGTATGTCAGTTTAAAAGAAACCCTCATTACACTACACGAAAAGGTTATTCCTGAAATGAAATAAAAATAGGTAGTCCAGTCTTTCACTTTTATCACTAACAAACGTGAGAGTATCGATGTCAGGCCTTAGACATGTTAATTGTTGTGAACCTAAAGTTGGTTTGCAAATCAGTCAAAGTTCGTTTTGAAGAAAGTTGAGAAAGATGACCATTTCAAGCTACAAGTTATCATCTACAGAGTGCATTAACGTATAGCAAAGCAGGAAGCTTTGATTTAGTTAAAACAGTCAAGTTTATTTGTTTGAACCAAATACTAAACTCTTGAAAGGAAAACGGAACATATGAAAGTTGTTTCGGTCTCTGACGTCAATCGTATAGGCTTTCATAATCCAGAACACTGGACAGAGATATAAACTATTCCAATGACAAAGTCCCTCGAATAGATCGCTTTCGGCAATGGTATTCATAAATGCCTTCGTCATCAAAAACAGAGACATAGGTAACAATGTAGATCAATATGATGGCCAGTTTTCAATCTTTAGATTGAATTCATGTCCTCAAAATATATCACTCAAGTCAGTCGTATTCTTATAACGACCGTCAACGTTCACAACCCGAACACATCAGCCGAACTTATATTCACATAAAGCTGTTTCCGAACCTTATATCGTCAGTTAACTCTGAGTAAACGGATTTTCCCATTCCAATACCGTATAATAAATCATCTAAAGTCAACAACTAGCAGTGAATGTCGTCAAAAGCAAAGCAACTTAATGGTTTCCAAGTATCTACATAGTCACTTTAAATGCTTAAATCAACCCTATATTATATCCAATGAAAACACCGAGTCATCAGTTCCACAGCTAAAAGTCCAATCTAAATCATTCGCTCCAAGTATCCGGGTTGTATAACTCCAACTTGGGAGCTTGATTTCTTTGCAAGTGTCTATATTTATTGTACCAACAGTGTAAAACGCGGGATTGTAGAGGAAATAAAGCGCTGAGGATAAACCCTAAGAAAACTACAGCAGTGAAACACGTGATGCAGTGGTAACATCCTCCATATCATTATAAACGTCTCTTGATTCATCGCAAAGATATCTCCAAAGTTGACTTATATTACAAAAAGGGATTATTTATTGTTTCTAAATAAGGATGCCATTTCACAAGTGATTTTTTATAATTCCCGAGATAAAAATTGGTTTAATGAAGGAAAGTAAAGTTGGTATCACATAATTTAACGTTATTTTTTGATATTTTAATCAAACGTTTATTGCGCGGGTTAAATTCCGAATATTATTTTTTTTTAAAAAGAACTAACTCACTCGTATGCATATCCAACATAACTACCTCAACCTGAATAGATACCTCAACTAAAATAGACACCTCAACCAAAATAAATACCGCAACTAGAAAAAATACCTCAACTAGAATAGATACCTCAACCAAAATAGATACCTCAACCAAAATAACTACCTCAAAATAAATAGATACCTCAACCAGAATAGCTACATCAACTTAAATATATACCTCAACCAGAATAAATACCTCAACCAGAATAGCTACCTCAACCAGAATAGCTACATCAACTTAAATATATACCTCAACCAGAATAGCTACATCAACTTAAATATATACCTCAACCAGAATAAATACCTCAACCAGAATAGCTACCTCAACCAGAATAGCTACATCAACTTAAATATATACCTCAACCAGAATAAATACCTCAACCAGAATAGCTACCTCAACCAGAATAGCTACATCAACTTAAATATATACCTCAACCAGAATAGCTACATCAACTTAAATATATACCTCAACCAGAATAAATACCTCAACCAGAATAGCTACCTCAACCAGAATAGCTACATCAACTTAAATATATACCTCAACCAGAATAAATACCTCAACCAGAATAGCTACCTCAACCAGAATAGCTACATCAACTTAAATATATACCTCAACCAGAATAAATACCTCAACCAGAATAGCTACCTCAACCAGAATAGCTACATCAACTTAAATATATACCTCAACCAGAATAGCTACATCAACTTAAATATATACCTCAACCAGAATAAATACCTCAACCAGAATAGCTACCTCAACCAGAATAGCTACATCAACTTAAATATATACCTCAACCAGAATAAATACCTCAACCAGAATAGCTACCTCAACCAGAATAGCTACATCAACTTAAATATATACCTCAACCAGAATAAATACCTCAACCAGAATAGCTACCTCAACCAGAATAGCTACATCAACTTAAATAAATACCTCAACCAGAATAGCTACATCAACCAGAATAAATACCTAAACAAAATAGCTCCGAAAAGACAACACAACAATTCTGTTAAACATTTAATTGAATTAAGTTTTAAAAGTACATTTTTAGAGACAATTTATCGATTCGGCCGCCATTTGTTTTCTATTTTTTCCCCATCTCCTCTCTGTCATTGTTTCTCTAATAGGTGATTTATGAACAAAATAGGATAAGATGTCACCTCGGTACAAATAACTAGGGGCGTAAATTTTCAAAATGGCAAAGGGGCAGTAGCATTTAGGGGGAAAAGAGGGTGATCATCGTGATGTCAGAAAATGAAAATAAATGATTCCAATTGAATGACAATGTATCTAAACTAAATGAAGCAGTCATAAATATATATAATGTAAAATTCAGCCATGCGATTCCTTTTTCTTATACAAAATGAATCAAAGGGGTTCACAAATAAATGGCTGCCCATGGACTTCATGTAAATGTTTATAATATATTCAAACCACTGACTATTTTCTGACTATTGATAATTGGTTTGAGTAATGAGATTTTTGGCACTTTAATACACTTAGCATTAACGTACAATTATCAGTGAAAAATTGAAAATATAAAATATTCAAAAAACGTGCTACTGCCCCTTTAAAATGTGCAATGATTGAAACACTCATTTGCGACCAATATTCGAATGGTTTCCTGTTTAACGACATGGACCTTTAATTAATTTTTAAAATCTAGATAGTTTATATGATATCAATTTGTAGAAATATCATAACTAAAGTTACTATCAAAATTCCACCGTCACTATCCAAATTTTAACGCTTAAATTTGAGTTAATGTAAATAAGGTTTTAAAGGGGCAGGAGCACGTTTTTTGACAATTTTGTATTTAACGTTTTCACTGATAATTGTAAGTTAATGCTAAATGTATTATTTTGACAGTGTCAAAAATCTCTTTTCACTAGCCAATCATCCATAGTCAGAGCACAAAGTATGAAGATTCACATAAAATCCACTGGCGGCCATTTTGTGTGAACACTTTTAATTCATTTTGTGTAAGAAAATGGAATCGCATGGCTAAATTTTACATTATATTATTGAATTATTACTATAATGTTATTAATCATGTTTTTCCGTATTGGTCCAGTTACAGGTCCGAGGTCTGCTGTATTGGCTCGAGGCGAAGCCAAGGGCCAATACAGCGGACCGAGGACCTGTAACTGGGCCAATATGGAAAAACTTGATTAATGACATTTTTATTAATTAACTTCTTTGTGATTGACTTGAACAACATTAGAGAGTTCATTTTCATCGAAATCAAAATAATAAAAGCGATTGGTGAACTGTAATATATGTTGAAAGTTTTGAAGCGACAGCTTCGGACTTGCGCCATTTGTGTATATGCGCATGCTCAGAGTCGTATTGGCCCAGTCTGCTCGTATTGGCCCAGTTTGGCCCGTATTGGCCCAGCTTACCTGTATTGGCCCAGTTGCCGAATCGTATAGTGTAGGCCGTTTAGATTGTATTAGTGCCATATCATTGATAGTTAATTAATAATGCTCCGTTAAGTTTAAATACGTTGTCTTTCAATTGGAACCATTAATTTTCATTTTCCTGACATCACCTTATATTCCCCCTAAAAACGTGCTATTGCCCCTTTAATACTGCACTTGTTGTTGACTTACTGCAATCAGACTAAATTTCTTGTGTTTAACATCACAACTTCAGTTCAAACGTTCAACGTCTTGTTTAATAGTGAAAAGTGAATGAAAAGATGGCCGCCAATGATTTTAGACCCTATCAAAATAATGCATTTAGCATAAATGTACAATTGTCAGTGAAAATTGAAAAATAACATTTAAAAAAAACATGCTACTGCCCTTTTAAAACTTCTTAACTTATACTTCCATAAATATATCGTCTCAATGCGAAAAGCATGAGAATTATATATAAAAATAGATTCTATTTGAAGCGACATTTTAAAACGTCATCATGGTATAGTATTTATGAAAAGAATCAACAATAGAAACGATTACTAAATAAGGACCTTTCGTTTTAATTTACAAGTTTGCGTCAATATCAAAAAGATAATTAAACTAGATTAGCGTTTGCGGGACACCGCAAAAGCAGAGCAGCCCCGAAACTTGAGGTTTCGCCTTACCCTGTTCCGCCTTCTACAAGCCTCAGCATATTGGGCATTTTCTTGTGACCTTGACTTTTGACACTCAAGGTCACGCAATCAATAAAACATTTCATTGAATATAACATTAATGTAACGAATTAAAGAGTTGAAAGTTAAAATAATCCATTTTCTCAATATATGTTGACCTTGACCTTTGACCTTGAAAGTGAACATGTCATTGTAATTCCCCAGAGGTGTAAACACTTATACATGTAAAGCTTAATGGGATTAAGTTATATCCAAATTAGTTGCACATAGCAATAACAATAATCTCATGACCTTAACCTTTGACCTGCAATGTTACACAATCAATGAACACTTTTCATTGAGTATAACAATCATCTAATGATTAAAAGTGTTCATTGTTAAAATAAAGCATTTTCGCAAAACCATGCTAAAGTATTGACCTTGCTGTGACCTTGACCATGGACAGATTGTAGCGAAAACCTTTTCAAAATGTTTTACCCTTCCAAGGATGATACATACCAAGTTAGAGCTTCACTGTTCAAGTTATCGCGTTTACAAGGAATTTTTTAGTGATTTTATAGCTCGTGACCTTGACCTTTTGAAAGTGAACATGTCAAAATCGTTCCCCCGAGGTATAAGCAGTAAGTTATGAATACAGGTTCTGGAAAGCTTAGTAGAAAAAAGTTATAGCCATTAGCATGAGCGCGGACGCGGCGGCGGCGGAAACTGCACAAAAACTGAAAGCAGCCCCGTCCTTTGACGGGACTGCTAATAATGAACATTCGTTGCAGTTATTGTTTGTTTTTTGTTTGCATGAATTAAAAACCTATGACTACATAATTAATTACCTTTCATTTCATTTAGCTAGTTTTTATCAATATCAAAAGAATACTACATTTGTGTCATCACGAAGTATATTGAAATGATTTTATTCCTTCTTTAAAATGAAGTCATTATAATATGTCTGTAATCAAAAGTTGACAGTCGATAGTATCTAAAAGTTGTCATTGACTCGTAGCCCAGCGGTTAATGGTATAATTATGCATTTTCATGTTACAAGCATGACATTTGGTAGAAATGATGCCTATACTATAGAAATAAGATACAGGTAGGGAGGCACTCAAAATTCAATATAATGTTTGTAATTCCATAGTCCAAGCATTATCTTTAGTTTTTAGTAGAGTGGCTGTTATTAAATTAATGATGTGTGTGTATATTCCCCCCACAAAATTCTTTCCAAGTTAAAAGCAAAATGTTACCAATTATGTTGAAAATATGCCATATAAGTATTGAAATCTATCTTGTCAAGTAATTGTTTTCCTTGTACCAAGCCAGTTTGATTTAACAATTCCGGGTAAATTAAATAATATACCAAAAGGTTAACTTAAAACCATTCTCGATTATCCAGAGTTTACGTTTCGATTATATCTCCTCTAACCTCAGGAACCAATATAGACTCAATGCGATTCACAAATTACCTGCCCTTAGTGGCATATTGTCCAATCTACGCTGCCTTCAGCAGCGTACCAATCGCATGGCTTCTTTCATGACACCCCCATTATCGCATGGCCTTTGATTTTTATTTATGAAATAGTGAGTGATTTGGGTTTAACGTGCTGTCAGCAGTATTCCAGCTATAAAACATACTGCCATCTAAATTTTAGAGAGTTAAAAGATCCGAGAGAAAAAAAACTGTGTATGGAAAATTACAACACAAGTTTTGCATAAAAAACCGATGGTAGGTAGATTTAGTAACTTCATGTATTACAGAATGTTTTTGACGTGATTATATGCCATCCCACTTGACTCAAAACGTTATTGCGGTGTGGTGGCTTGTGTGCTTCCCCGACCCTTGAGCTATGCCAAATGGAGCTGGCATCGCTCCTGGTAGGGTCACCCAAGCTTTAAAAGTCAATTGGAAGAAATCAGACCAAATTTGTGTCGTTCTAAAACCTGCTTTCTATCCCTCTTTTTCGTCTGCTCTCTTATCCTGTCGAACTTCTTTCTCTCCGATCTTTTGGATGGCAAATTCACATGTTTAATAGCTGAAAAAATTGCTGATTGTATGTTAAACACCAACTCACTCATTCGCCGTTTATCTGCCTCTACGATTTCATTCCTATTTCTGACTCTGACTAAAGGCCTATCTGATTGGCTAATGAAAGACGGTAATGCAACTAAGGGGAGGTAATTTATGAATCGCATTGAGCCCATATTGGTTCCAGAGGTTAGTCGAGATTTTATCAGAACGTAAACTCTCGATTATCGAGAATGACTTAAAACATACGATATAATATTTGGAAAATATGCTTCCCTTACTGCAATTAAATATTTTGTCATCTGTGGCGTCAAAATATATCATCATTATCATGTTATGCATAATAAGCATGATTTATGATGACAATAGACATTCTCATGTGTTAATTTTACTTAAAAAGATAAGTTTTCATTGTTATAATTTGTCTTATGATGAAATATATATTTCCCTTCATGGCAGACAGTTTCTATTAATTGTTTAAGTTAGGATAAGTTACACAGTATATATTATATTTTTAATCTTTATGAACCATTAACGTCTTACAGAAATATTAACTTACTTATTTTAAACTTTATGGTGTGTGGCTTAATTTCTAAAATACATGTTCAGCCCTATAAGACCAGCCTCATTGTCGACATCTAGACCTTTTGTGTTTTAGCTGTGAATAATTAAAATAGATAATTAAGCCTATAAAGGAAATTAAGGAATTTGAACAAAATGAATATGGCATAACTTACGTAAGGTAAAGTAGAAAGGGGTGTAATAGTCTTATGCACAGACCCTTGAGCATATAATTCACCCCATGGAAGCAAGTCTAGATCTGGACTGCTCTGAAAATCTCCATTTGTCTGAGGCTCCTTTTGAAAATTTAATAAAATAATGTTAAAAAAAAATAAAAAAATTCAGAGACTAAATATAAGTCTAGGGGTGTAAGGGTTTGGGGATATAGAAATTTTGAGATATAATCGAAATGGGAGGTAGGGGTTTTAGTAGATTACCGGGTCAAAGGTTTAGATTCAATCGGATCGATGATAAATGAAATTCTTCTGACATTCCAAAAAGACGATATTTAAGATGTTTCCCGCATGTACTGTTTTCGATGCTATAGCCAATGATGATGAATATTTCCTTATCATTATACTTTAAGTATTAAGTATGAAGTATATATATATATAAAATCACAACACAAACACAAAAGTAGTATTAACAATGTTCACACATGTAGCTTAAAAGAGAGATTTTCAACGTTTTATTCAGACCCATAAATACTTGAAATGGGGAAACTGGAATTTAACTGTAAATCTTGATTTTGAAAATGTGATTAAATTTGGGAGATTTCAATCATATTTTTCAAGAAAATGGCTTGATCAAGCTATTCACTTACAAGGATACCACTTCCAAAGAAATAGTCAAGAAAACCTGAGCACATCTGTATTATATGACTTTCATGTTTGCCCCCTCCTTTGTTTTTAACATTAAAGGGGCAGTAGCACGTTTTTAGGGGGGATATAAGGTGATGTCAGGAAAATGAAAATTGATAATTCCAATTGAAAGACAATGTATTTAAAGGGGCAGTAGCACGTTTTTAGGGGGAATAAAAGGTGATGTCAGGAAAATGAAAATTATTGGTCACAATTGAAAGACAATGTATTTAAACTAAATTGAGCAGTGATAATTCAAATATATAATGTAAAGTTTAGCCATGCGATTGCTTTTTCTTACACAATATGAATTAAAGGTGTTCACACAAAATGGCCGCCAGTGGATTTTATGTGAATTTTCATACTTTGTCATCTGACTATGGATGATTGGCTTGTGTAATGGGATTTTTGACAATGTCAAAATAATACATTTAGTATTAACTTTCAATTGTCAGTGAACATTTTAAAATATAAAATTATCAAAAAACGTGCTACTGCCCCTTTAAACTAAATGAAGCAGTAGTAATTCGAATATATAACGTAAAGTTTAGCCATGCGATTCCTTTTTCTTACACAAAATGAATTAAAGGTGTTCACAAAATGGCCGCCAATGGCTTTTATGTGAATCTTCATACTTTGTCCTCTGATTATGGGTGATTGGCTTGTGTGATGAAATTTTTGACACTGTCAAAATAATACATTTAGAATTAACATACAATTTTCAGTGAAATATTTAAAATCTAAAATTATCAAAAAACGTGCTACTTCCCCTTTAAAGCTCAATACAGAAACTGCATCACTATCAACAGTGTTAGTTTAATGAACTCATTTTCTAAACGATAATGTTTTAATTGAATGAAGGACAATATACACATTTTCCTAAGATTCTTTTGAGTAGTATAGACAAGTATTCTAAGAAGGCTATTAAAGGTAGGTGCACATTGAACAAGAAACAAGTGATATACTAAAGTTATTGAAATTAAGGAGTCTAGAGTAGAGGACATATTTACTGAATCATAACAATGAAAACGTAACTTATACATATCATTTCAGTTAATTTTCCCCAATTTTTCCATTTCAGAGAACCTGTGTTACAAAATAAGATAGAAATAGAAAATGTTGATAAGTTTATGTTAGAAATACGTTAGTTGTGCAATCAAAGACATTGTTTACTGACAAATTGCTCTGTTAGCATAGAAGTACCTTTCAACAGAAACCATCTTCGGTAACCCAGGGCCATATGCTTTGATGCTCTACACTATATCAGGACTATTCATCAGGAAATCTGTACTGAAATAAGCAATCCTTGAGTTTTGAACCCTGATATTAGCTTCTGTTCTCTTGAACCAACCAATCACAGCAAAGATGGAAAAATAAGAAACCAATTGGTTTCTAAGGGGGTTTGGGTTCAGGCCTTTAAAGACGTTAAAAGTTTGTGAGAAAATGAGGATTTAACTCTTAAGAATTTGGAATCAACTAATAATGGGGCGGTTATATCATTTGTTTTGTAGATAAAATACCAATATTTATCATAATTAAATGATTATGATAAAACCATGACTTTCTTTTCACATGGTAGACTTCCGTTTCAATGTTATTTATCTATCTTTCTCACCGTGTACATAAAAAGATAAAAACGTATGTTATGTTTATACAAGAAAGTCGAGCACACTGACGCTCCACTCGTGGTTAACACCCCATTTATAGTCATGTCTATACCTTTATTTTCACCATGTATAGTCACAGCCATGCAATAAATCATATATAACCATCATCTTTATAAATACACACTTATCATTAAATAATAGTTACCTTTTGCCCCCTTTGTTAGGCCATTTAACTTAAAAATTCGAAAGTTTCAAAGAATATCAAACACTATGAGAGTCACTTATGTCTCTGTACAATAATGAAACGGACGATCAACCCTTTTGCTAAACTCGGCTACAACAAACACACATCCAAGTCACTTATGTTATATTCCCAATCACAAATCACTCTCCCGAAATATCTATGAATGAATTTTGCATGCGTGACTTTCCGCTCTACTATATGTGAACGAGTTGTGCATTTGTGACCCTTTGAGCGTACATAAGTGATGCCACGAGAATCACGTGCTATATTTAGCCTATTCAGACGCGAGGCGAGACGTGAATATAGCCTATATAACCAGGCTGGTTTGAGTAAAGCGCCTTTTAGTCGTTGCTGGCGTAGACTCAACATCGAAATGAATTCTACGGAAGATGTGAAAATGGTTTTAACGGTCACTTCAACCAAAATCAAGTTCAAAAAGATTTCAAAGCGAAAACCTTCTCGGAACATGTTTCTGTCAAAGACTTGTCGCGAAGAACTTTTAGGGGCCGGGTTAAAGCGATTGCTTGAGAATTTTCAAAATGCTAACTCCATTCCTACCAAAATTAGTAGAAGTGTTTTAATTCTTCCAATGCTTAGTGGTTGTGAGTGTATTTCAAAGGAGAAATTGTTACGTGAAAATCGTAACACGGAAGCTTTTAAGGTAAGCGTTCTATTTATAGATTAACACGTGATTGTTTTGGTCATGTGACTTGCTTAGCATGAGTGTTTACATATGTGAATCCCGTTTGAGTACCCTACCTAGCCTTAGTTCAGTCTCCGTATATATGATAACAACCCTTTCTTATAATTCTATATGTGAAACATTTTGTTCCATGGTACCTTAAGTATTTTATTGATTATCAACTAATTTCTACATTCAAAATTGTATTAAAATTTGAATGATCAATTTTCGAATTTCTTTTTTACATTTTTTTTATTATAAAAATATCTTTGATAATATACGCTTCAAGCCGAGGTGGTCTTGTATAGGCTGCCAAGTGCAATAGGCGTTTTATTGTCACTGATAATATTTATTTACGACATGTTTCATCGTGCTTCAATAAATGAAAAAATTTAATGAATTTAGATCTATTGATAAATAGCATAATTTACATAACATATATCTGTAGTCAGTGAATTAGCTTTGTTGCTCACTGTCAAATCAATTCTATAAATAGAACACAACGACAACTATGAAGTCTGACTCTTACATTGATTACCCCGATAACTATTTTTGAAATGGAAAACTGGGCAGTTGAAAAAGAGTGTATCTTGGAAGTGAAAATTTGTGAAATTAATTTAAAATTTTAAAAAGATATTTAAATCTAAGATAATTGAGCTCTCATTTCTTGTTATAGACTTGCTTAGACGTTTATAGTGTGTGAGAAGCTGGCTGACAGACTAATAAAGTTTCAAATCCTCACATTTTTTAAACTTTACATACTCTTTTCTATGAACCTTTCAAAGTTACCTTTGTCAAACAAATGCATTCATATGTCACGACAGTTATTGAAATAGCTGGAGATATCATTTCTATTAGACGTGTATAGTTGTTACTATATTATATCATTGTCATTTTAGATATTTAGCTGCTTTTATCAATATCAGTGTTTCATCCAGCTTGATAAACAAGCAGAGAAGTTGACTTTGAATTAAATTTTAATTTTAATGATAATTTTTTTACGCAAGGAATCCATATTTAAATACAAAAATCGTAAAATGAATTACTTACACAGCAAAACATTCGAGAAATTGTTAGAAAACTAAAAAAGGTTACATTTTACCTGCATGGATGATTGTAGTTGAGGGCATCAATGCAGGGTGATTTGACCAAGTAAAAAATAAAGAAAAACTTGATGATAAATTTACATAAAAATATTGTAAATTCACATCCATACTTTCTTTCATTACTAAATTCCTATTCAGGAAGACATTATTCATTATAAGAAAGGCATGTATTGAAATACTTAATGTAGGGTCAGGTATAACCTTTGCATGATAAACGACCGGGACTAATGCAACAACCTTGTCAATGTCTATCTTACAGCATAATTCTTATAAGTGTTTAATATACTCCAATGAACACAATCAATGTCCTAAATACATAATCGAGATCTCAAAATGATAACATAGATCACCTTAATTGGTATCATTTCTCAGATTTTGCAATACTTATGTTATAGAATATCCTTTCATCTAAAACACTTTCAATGGCACATTGTCTTGCAAGTTTTATGCGAGGACATCACAATGCACTAGAATGAACATCCTAGAATTTTGCGGGGATTAGTAATGACATCCTCGATTTTCTAATCTTCATGCTAAATCATATTTAAAGACCGGGTATAACGAAAACTTAGCAACTTTGAATGTCAAAATATCCCCAAAGCTCATTAAGGACATCATTGAAGTCTATAGAGCTTATGTAAGAGTATCTTGAGTAGGCTTATTCGACGATAAAGTAGTATTTACACCGCGTGTTCTCTCTCTTCGGTACTCAAGGATTTGAATAGGCCATCATTTGAACTGGTACTGATATATATGCCATATAAGCATTTTCTTCGACACTCATGGACTTGAGAAACTTTCATGTTTGTATTAACCGTTGTATATGTCCATAGATGACAAGTTGTAGTATCATTAGAATATGAAGTAATTCATCATAATAAAAACACCATAAGATATGACAATTTAATGTGAACGATATGATTAAAACAATAAAAGTCATTTTTCATCCTGTGTCATTTGTCTTATATTACCATATGCAAAGACCTTTATCTCATTACAAATGACCTTTGTCTCTTAAAAATCTACCGCTTCTGTCATAGAACAAAGTACAATGATTGCAAATAATTATAACTGGGAATGAAAGTTTATTATATTTTCTTATTAGACGATATTGCATGCATAAGGTAACCAACGTTCTTGAAAAAGTTGAGATTGCTGACCTAAACTTAATTAACTTCGTCATCAAACACCTCGCTAAGGTCACCTTAGTGACTTCCAGTTCTGAGAGAACGTCCTGGAGGACTCGAGTGATCCTTTAGCAGTAAGCTGCCATTATAATTCGAAAAACGAGATGGTATGTAAATATATATTTTGACATTTCTGTTTAAATGTAATGTTATCCTGTTTTATTTTTTAAAAGTTTCATGTTTGTCAGAACCTGGATGAAATCACTTACTAAAATTAAACGTACGTGATGAAATATATCTGTATTTTGCCTGTTTAACTGATACAATAACGTGTATTTTATGTTACTCCCAGTTCCCTTATTGTCATGCAGACACTGATTAAGAATTGTAACATTTTGTCATGCAGTCAGGGGAGTAGAATTAGGAATAGGAGTAGAATTAGGAATAGGAGTAGGAATAGGAGTAGAATTAGGAATAGGAGTAGGAATAGGAGTAGAATTAGGAATAGGAGTAGGAGTAGGAATAGGAGTAGAATTAGGAATAGGAGTAGAATTAGGAATAGGAGTAGGAGTAGAATTAGGAATAGGAGTAGGAGTAGAAGTAGGAGACGTCTGTGACTGATACGTTTTAGATATACCCACACTTCCCGAGGTGTATCGCTCAATACACTTCCTGTTTGACTTGTTGGTCTCCGAGGCGTATACTTAAAGGGACAGTAGCACGTTTTAGGCCAATCATCCATAGTCAGAGAATAAATTCCGTTGGCGGTCATTTTGTGTGAATACCTTTAATTCATTTTGTGTAAGAAAGAGGAATCTCATGGCAAAACTTTACATTATGAATTTGATTTATTATTGCTTCATATAGTTTAAATACATTGTTTTTCACTTGGAACCATTCATTCTGATTTCACTGACATCACCTTATATTTCGCCTAAAATATCTGCAAGCCCTTTAGTAAAAAGACAATTTATTGCAAACATCAAAACGTCTGTTACAATGTCTAAAAACCATAAACCGCATTGTCCAGAAAAAACGACGAATAACGTTTAAGACATGAGTGAAGGAAATTTGATAAGGCAAATAATGAAAATTATATAGGTTCACATAAATTAAATTCATTAGAACAGTGTCATTTAGATGATTGATTAAAGAAATACACATGAAGTGGATCTACATTTTCTATTGACTATATTATTTTTTTTTTCAAGAAATACCCACTATTTATGTTATGAAAACTGAGACCTCGGATAAACTGATGAATAAAATGAAATTATTGAGTTGGACTTGACTCGAGTGAACCTCAAACGTTGTTCCAGTTAAAGTGCATAGAACTGGTGTCTGTTAAAGGGGCAGTAGCACGTTTTTTGGAAATTTTATATTTTTGCATTTTTCACTGATAATTGTAGGTTAATGCTAATTGTATCATTTTGTTTGTGTCAATTATCTCATTACACAAACCAATCATCCATAGTCAGAGAACAAGTTATAAAAATTCACATAAAGTCCATTGGCGGCCATTTTTGTGTGAACACCTTGATTGGTTTGTGTAATGAGATGTTTGACATTATAAAAATACATATAGCATAAACGTACAATTATCAGTTAAACATATATAAATATAGAATTTTCAAAAAACGTGCTACTTCCCCTTTTAGCAGGTTGGATACAAAATATCGGTGTGTTTAGAATTATATTAAGAAATAGCTCAATTGTTGTCTTATTTTAATTAAAAATATGTCTTGAATCAAATTATGTCATAAAAATACCATGTCACCACAGTAATTGTTCACAAAATGACGAAAATAAAACAAATTAACAACTTCTTTTAAAGTGAATTTTGGAATATAATTATTAATTACATGTTTTTCCATTAAGGCATTGCAGTATAGAAATAAAGTAATGCAGAAAAAAGGACCTTGAAAGTAATTTTTTTTATTCTTTTATGAAGAAAAAGCTTTTCTCGTATTAACGTTTTTTAATCATGCATTTTATAGTTAATACACACTTAAATTAGTTTCAAAAGAAAAAAATATATGTCATCAGACGATAAAAGGAGATATTCACAGTCAAACTAGTCTCTTCAATGAAAATTTAACATCCAGGAGAGATAACTCTTCATTGTGAACATTACATCTTTAGATCTTTTCATTACTTTTCTTTAGTAAGATTAAAATTAGTAAAATAATATTATCATAAAAAAAATACTTATTTACACAGTTATAATACAGGCATTATTTTGTATTAAAAATTAAATCAGTATTTAAGTTTTAGATTTTTTGCATTTACACTGTAAGTGAAAAATAAACAAAAAATATAAACTTTTCAATAACACAATCTTACCGTTAGGGATGCTCAGTAACCAAGGTATCCAACCTCGTGACCGAAAATTCATTAAGAATCACAAATAATATTGTTTATAGAAAGCATCGTTGAAGCCATTTTCTCGTTATCCAATACGTTTAAAATGTTTCACTTTTAAACAACTACCACATGATTCTCCTTACTGCCATTGTCATTTACAATAATTCTTGAACACGCTTGTTACATGTTCAATCCGCATCAATGATAAAATTCGAATGGTTAGAGACAACTATAAGTCATTGGGACGAGTAATAAGAAATCGATTTGATGGTAATTTCAGAAGAAAATCCTTGTGATAGTGTACTACATGATCCATTTTTAAAAAATATTCTTATCATTAGTGATTTGAAATGAACTTTTCCAATCTGATCATGATAGCACACAAACCGACACAAACACGTCATCGCAGTCTCATGTCTGATTGCCAGAATGAATTATGGGTAATCGTTGGTTACAAGGTTGAGTGGAACGCTAGTTATAACATATACCAACCCTCGAGGAAGAATGACTGTATCTGAGAATTCTACAGCGTATAATTCTCTCTTTGATTTCGGGGATGACGGATTATTAGATTTTGGGGACACTTTGATAGGCTTGCAGGTAAACTGTTACATTTGGTTGATAGGTGTGAACATAGAATGAAGATAGACAATGAGGAATTGGCGATTATTTAAGTAGTTTTATGAGAAAAATTATAATAAGCGACATTAATTAGTTGGTTAAGACAAGGATGTATAGTTGCTCGTAGTTTGTTTTCGTCAATTCGGGAAATTGATTCGAAAGGTTTACATTATTGATTAAGGAAGTAAAGTGGTAGAACGTATGTTTTAGAAACTTGCTCTGAATAGAATGATACATATTTATTTCAGAAATAGCAACTTTTATCCCTGCTTTTAAAATGTTTATGATTTATATGATCTAATATTTCATTTGGAATTGAATTTGATATTGTTTTCATTTTTTTAATGAATTTAGAAATTTTTTATTTGATCATTAGTCCAGTTGAAGATGAAACGAGTTTTGTTCCATTGTCATATTTGTACTAATTCTTGGTAGGTAGGGTAGTCAATAAGCCAGTGTTAGCTTATATGGCCTACGTTCGATCCTGATAAAGACTTGACCCAGAAAGTACAAGATTTTTACTTTTGCAGCTTAAACAGTTAAACATTTGAATCTATCTAAATGACATTCACTTAAAAACACTTGGAAGAAAAAACCACAGGTCTTACTTAGTCGTAAAACATATTGTATAAAGAACTAAGAAGTAATATGCGCAGTTTTGGCATCTTTGGTGACGTATTGACCAATGGAAATGCGCTCTGCATGCGCTCTGCCAACCACACTGCAGTAACCTGGGCGTGTAAACTATAGTGAAGACCGAAGGACCACGAGTGTATGCCTGATACGACAGATGTGCGATGCAGTCTGGGCTTGTATAAGTTATAACCTAGCATGACTGCAGTGCATGTTTGCACTTACATGGACCTCTTTACAAAATGAAAACGTGTTATGCGAGTACTTGTTCTTACGAAAAGGTGTTCTGTTTAATTCAATTTCAAATAATTCGATCGATGATATTTTATCTTATATGGACTTTTGAATATATTAAAAATATCATTTTCATTTTGAGTTTTTATGAGTTTTGATTTTGGTTGTTAGTTTACGAATTACTCGGTTCAGGTGCCAAAGACTTTACATTTAAAATAACATTTTTGGATGTATACTTTTAAACTTGTATTACAGTACATATGTCATGTAGATTGAAGAACATGACACATGTTATGTACATGATTTCTAAGATTTAAAGAAATGTTTGAAACTCAAGTTCTTCTTTTTCCTCAGGTGCACCAACATAACCAGCAGTATGAACATCACCAACAACAACAACAACAACAACACCAGCAAGAGCATCAACAACAGCATCAACAACAACATTTTCCTCATCATCATCAACAACAACCGACACAACGTAAACAAGAATTTGTACAAAATGCACCATTTGACCAAAACGGAATCCAGTTCTACCAGCCTCAACCCGATCCAGATTACGTTCCAGAACCTGTTTATACAGAGCTTCTCCCAGACCTCAACGCCCCTCAGGTTCCCTACCCCCCGTGCCCACCGCCTGTCCCCCCTCAACCGTCCAATAACTCTAACGTCCCGGGGGTGAGGACCGTCAATCCAGTCCCAAGACATCGACGATCATCTCACATAAACGCAGAACACAGACGAAGGAGCAAAATACAGGTAAGCGCTAACATCCATCATCGATAGTGATAGTCTAACCATTAGACCCTAGAATGACATTTTCAATAATCTATCATTTGAAAAATATATATTTAATACTTTTAAATTTCTTTTTATTTGTTAAATGGTATAGACGAAATCTTTGTCAATAGTGCTAGGGATGAAAGAGACTATCCCTAAAACAGTAGATGAGATCTTTTACATCAATGATATTTCGTTAAATTCATTGGTTTCTTTTCTTGAAGTTCTAGTCATTTTATTTCATCCATTGTTTCCTTTATTTCTCTAATCGTGTAGAATCAGGAACATTTGTCGAGCAATTCATGAGTCCTTTCTAATGAATTGATGTATACTTTACAATTCAATTCTGATATGTCATATTACTTATTTATTTTAAATGTAAAACCCTTTCCGTTTCAGAAAGGTTTTGACGCCTTGAAAGAAATGATTCCTGCATTATCAGAAGGGTGCAGCAATTCCTCAAAAGACAGCAAATCCGAGATGCTGCATAAAAGTAAGCATTTTATCATCTGTCTCTAATCCTTTTCAACGATCTGACCTTAAATGGTTGTGTTAATTGCATAAATAAATACATTGTGTCGGGGTCTCTGACAAGGTTCATTGTTTACTCCTTTTCTTTTATTGCTTATGTAGGATTTCATTTTGTTTAATGAATCGTTGTTATCAACCAGTATAACAAGGAAAAAATAACGATGTATAACACTGGACAAAAGTTAAGATGCTGGATGTGAGGTAATAGTGACTAATGTTTGTCGAGTAGTAAATAACTTATCATTGGAAAGATTTCTTTTGTACTCGATACAAAGAATAGGAAATCATAGTGTCAAGTGAACAGAAGTAATAACATCAACGATGTTTATTCTTTTGACGAATCAAATTTCAACCTCTTTCTCCCGCTCAAACAAATCATTTTGTAATTGATCACTCGTTTTTTAAAAATGGTTATACTTAGGACATATTTTACTATTTTCGAATATATGATATTTCAGCTGCAAACCACGTGAGGGAAATGGGTTCTGATATGAAGACAAAACAAAAGGAAATCGAAGAACTCAAAAAGGAAATTGCAAACCTAAATTTGGAAATTGAGTGAGTAGCTACGGTATATTTGAAATCTAAAAAGGAGATTTGATAATTAACCGATTTTCCTTGAATTAGTGTTAATTCAAACTTTTATCTATTTTTTATAAGTTTTATAAGGTTGTTTATGTTGGATCACTTGAAAATATTTTTAAAACAATATCTTGAGTTCGCCGTAATTAATTGATAAACTGAACACTTATGACATTTAATTACCTCTTTAAAAATCGTATTCATAAAGAAACAAATGGAAATTAAAAAGTATTTCAGATTTCAACAAGATTATGTGAATTTTAGTTCTATGTTCACAACGATTCCGCTCATATAGCCATACAGGGTGGACATTTCACTCCAGTTCTTTTGCTATTGGGTTTAGATTTTCTGACCGCTCACTTATTCATTCTATGAAATGTCCACATTACTACATTACTGTTAAGTCTATCTTGAACGTGTTATAGAATACAGGGATATTTACAAGTTTTTAAAGATTTAACGTAATTCAAAATATATTTGTTTACTAAGATTTGATAAAAATATATACGTATGTAATGAATAAACTAACTGAGATGATTTTGTAATTCCAGGTCCTCTCAGCGTCGACTGCCAGCTACGGGTATTACATCAATCGACAAACCAAGCTGTCACTCAAAAGCAATGTACACCCGTTATGTGAGGGAACAAACAGAGGCGGACTGGAAGTTCTGGCTGGTATCCTTTCAAAAAAAGTCTGATCAAAATTAGATTGAACGTAACACTCGTACGCTGTTCGGTTTCTGATATGAGTATTGATTTAGAAAAAGGTCAACAAGGCGAGAGGCGACTGAACTGAAAACATTCGGCTGAATTTCTTAAGGCTGATAGGTAAAAAGGGTTACCAAAAGACCGATTTAATATCACTTATCCTAGGTCACTTGGGGTTTAAATCAATGTATAAACAATCACTGATAAGGTTGTTCATTTGAATTTTTTTTTAAAAATCCGCTCTGGGTTGAGACATGAATTTGTATAGCTTGTCTCCAAATCACAGTTCACAGATTAGTTTCATATTCCATCATGTTAATACTCAGTAGCAAAGATAGTTTCCTGGAGTATGCATAACTTTTGTAGGTATTCAAGTCTGCAATTCCCATTTCTCGCAGTCTTTATGGAAGTCCTTACTGAATGTAATTTTTTTCAAGAATTTGTAAAACAAATCCGTTTTATTGAAACTCAATCTCGATCAAGGAATACCTCTTATTGATACATTTGACGAAGACGTTAGGTCCCTTGACTCTTGTTAGTTCAGTTTCATCATGAGACCGCTGTTCGAATCCTACAACCAGATGGTGACCACCTCCTCACAACCCTCCTTCCTTCAGAGTGTCAGGGACTGGAGCCAGGAAAACCTCTCCCTCGTCAACCTCAGGCCTTGTAAGTGTATGATTCCAGTATTATAGTTCCGGAAATACACATAATAAACTGAGATTACACACAAAGGAAATGGATTAGCGATAGGTAACAAGCATCTTCACAACGTCACGGGCGAAACGAAACATTTTCTAAACTTTCCCATTCCACCCTTGACATCATTGGCCGTAATTTCTGTGCTAGCATTTCAACCCGCTGCACGGAAGTAGAATAGTCCAATCAGAAGACAGCATGTTAAATGAACCGATTTGAAATGCGTATGCGTTTTACAAGGGAGAGAAACACTTTATTTGAGTGTTGCATTAATGTTTGTCTTCTCGGCATTCTCGTGATCACGATAGGTGTCGCTGCTCCGGATCACCAGTTTTCTACCTTGTGATGGCAAGGTCTAAACGAGGAGTTGCTCGATACGTTTTCACCTTGCCGTGGGAAGATGGGTAACAAGGGGCTGTATAAACTTTCTCCTGTAATCTAAAACAAATGATAAATACATTTCAGGAAACATGTGTTTGAATTACAATGGTAAACTCAAATCCATATTCAATTTTGTCTGAATTTGCATTTGGTACCGATTTCAAAACTTAAAATATCGGTTGGTGTCATTAATGATAAACCTCGCTAGTTATACTCCTTACTAATCCCGAATAAATTAACACTCAAAATCCTGTGTCTCTGCTTAGAATAAATTTTTTAGAATACGTTAATGTGACACTGGTAAGCTTGTATAAGAACAGGCTGGGAATTTCGACTCCAGCATTTTGACATTTCCATGAATAAAAAGCTTTTTAATCCGCGTCGTATGTTAAACGGAGCCATTTGATAGAACCGGGACAATTAATGTAAGCATTAATGTGACACTCGACTTTTACATCTGACATTTTGACCTTGGAACACCTTTTTTCCCAAAAAAAGATTTTACCATGAAAGGACTGACATCTTGTCTTTTATTTTGAAGTTAGTTATATTTAGAAATACTCAAAATAATCTATGCAATGAAATTCATATCATATACATGATATTTCCTTCAAAATGGGTCGAAGACCGGTAGTTTTCTCGTAGTAGAAAAAAATGATTGCGTCCTATTGCAAGGCAATGTTAATTCATGGTATAAGATGAAAAACATCCTTTGTTTGCGCTCGGTACATTTCAAACTTCAATCGTGTATATCAGATATAGGAATGTGTTAATGAATATACTGATAATAGTGTTATGTCTATGTTTCAGGTATACTAGCAGCTTTGAGACAAATTAGTCTGCAGTCTTCGATCTTAACAAATCCAACGAAGGTACAAGAGGAAGCGCTCATAAAAGTTAAAAAGAACTGACTTTGTCAAAGTTTCGTCAAAATCACTGGCAGTAAACCAACAATTAAATGACAGCGTTGGCGAATGGCGATTGACCATTGTAAACAACTTTGTGGTGAAAATAGTTTAATTGTTACAGGCAAATATGAAGCTGACGTAACTTGCCGTTTACATTTTGAGTTCATTGGCAGTGACATCAGAATGACGTGGCTTTGATTGCGAAGTTGTTGGTGCAAACTGACGTCGAAGAAACACTTGAAAACATTGACGCTATCCATTCTACGTCATAGATGGTGCAGAGACTGTTTGGGCAATGCGGGTTTATAGTTACTGATGGAGCAATGTGATATGAACTGTGATTGAGAACGAATCGGTGCAATTTTTATGAAAAGTGACATCGAAATGAAAGTTAAAAATTTATTTTTGTATAACATTTCCCTTGAAGTGAAGTTTACCCTGTATTAAAGGGGCAGTAGCACGTTTTTTGGTAATTTTATATTTTAAAATTTTCACTTATAATTGTACGTTAACGCTAAATGTATCATTTTGATAGTGTCATAAATCTCATGAAACAAGTCAATCATCCATAGTCAGAGGACAAAGTATGAAGATTTACATAAAATCCATTGGCGGCCATTTTTTGTGAACACCTTTTATTCATTTTGTGTAAGAAAAAAGAATCACATGGCTAAACTTTACATTATATATTTGATTTATTACCGCTCCATTTAGTATGAATACATTTTCTTTCAATTGGAACCATTAATTTTCATTTTCCTGCCATCACCTTATATTCGCCCTAAAAACGTGCTACTGCCCCATTAAATTGTCTAATTAAATGAGGAACTTCGAACACTTAAAATTAACGAAAATGTGTTTCTCCCAATCTCAATAAACTAAGATCTATATTGCATCACTACCTTAGCGTCTAGCAGTGAAGCATTAAAGATCTGGATTTAATGAAATTGGATTTCTCCTTCACTCTTTCCTAAATTTCAGAGTATACGTTATTACACGAAGTTAGTAGAGATTCAGTCGTTTTCAGCAAATGATCTTTATCCAAAGATATTAAACTTAATTTCCAACAAGGGGTTTTCTGAAGGTAAATGCCATATTTTTTATGTTTGTAGGAAATATTGTTTCTTGTTTTCGTTTGTTGTCGAATCTATTGCTGTTGTGATCTCTTTTAAGAATATTCCAAATATTTGTGCATATTGAAATAAATACATTTAAAAAATAAAATCTCGTTATAATTTCATATATTTGTAATTAGTACACCAAATGTTTTTCTACATGTGTCAACCGAAGCCAACCCTCCCCACAAGCCAAAATTTGAGCAAGTGCCAATGACTAACTTGTTAAAACCTTGAAGCCTGTCTCCTACACTGTGCATCAATCTTCCTACTCAAACCTAAGAACTCAGTTCCGAACTGTCAGTTTTTTGCCTTGCTGCCGTGTTCTGTACTTGCTCTCTAGCTTACCAAAAGAGATAACAATAGTCCAATCTGTTATCAGAAAGTAGCTGGCGTTGCTAACAATCGTCTGTAGGGGCGCAGATATCAGCACAGAAAACTCAAGGATCGGCAGCAAGGCATAAAACTAACGGTTCGGAAACTCGCGCTTTAGGCTTTGAGCAATAAGATGATGTTCACCAAGCCTAGCAAAAATTCTTTAAAATCACGTCGAAACTGATTGAAGGTTGTAAAATATGTCGACGAAGAGGGTACTGAGCTCACGTTGTTAATGCCCATCAGTAAGGCTCAGGGCAGCAGTAACACGTTTGTAGGCAAAACATGTTCTCACGAAATTGAAAATATCTCAGTCTGATTAAAATCGACTGTGATTCGAGGAAAAAAAGGTGAAAAAATATTATCTCTAGTGGGGTTCGAACTTCAACCAGCCCGGCTTTTCTCTCAGTTCACAGGAGAGGAAAGCTCTGATACATATTTTACTTTTTAGCTCATCTGGCCTGTAAGGCCTAATGGGCTTATTTGCATGGCATGGTGTCCGCCGTCCGTCCGTAAACTTTGTGGAATATTGACTTCTTCTCCAGAACCATAAGGCCTAGAAAGTTGAAACTTTGTGTACAGACTCTTTAACTAGTGAGGATTATAAATTGTAGCTTTGGTGGTCTTGTGGCCCCTTATAAGGGCCACACCAGAACCATAAGGCCTAGAAAGCTGAAACTTTGTGTACAGACTCCTTGACTAGTGAGAATTATAAATTATAGCTTTGGTGGCGCTGTGGCCACTGATAAGGGCCACAAAGGCCACATCCTAAAACATATTTTCATCTTCTTCTCTAGAACCATAAGGCCTAGAAAGCTGAAACTTTGTATAAAGACTCCTTGACTAGTGAGGATTATAAATTGTAGCTTTGGTGGCCCTGTGGCCCCTAATAAGGGCCCCCTTTAAAACCTTTTTTCATCTTCTTCTCAAGAACCACAAGGCCTAGAAAGTTGAAACTTTGTGTACAGACTCCTTGACTAGTGAGAATTATAAATTGTAGCTTTGGTGGTCTTGTGGCCCCTTATAAGGGCCACACCAGAACCATAAGGCCTAGAAAGCTGAAACTTTGTGTACAGACTCCTTGACTAGTGAGAATTATAAATTATAGCTTTGGTGGCGCTGTGGCCACTGATAAGGGCCACAAAGGCCACATCCTAAAACATATTTTCATCTTCTTCTCTAGAACCATAAGGCCTAGAAAGCTGAAACTTTGTATAAAGACTCCTTGACTAGTGAGGATTATAAATTGTAGCTTTGGTGGCCCTGTGGCCCCTAATAAGGGCCCCCTTTAAAACCTTTTTTCATCTTCTTCTCAAGAACCACAAGGCCTAGAAAGTTGAAACTTTGTGTACAGACTCCTTGACTAGTGAGAATTATAAATTGTAGCTTTGGTGGCCCTGTTGCCCCTAATAAGGGCCACAAAGGCCAAATCCTAAAAACATATTTTCATCGTCTTCTCAAGAAGCGAAAGGCCTAGAAAGATGAAACTTTGTGTAAAGACTCCTTGACCAGTGAGGATTATAAATTGTAGCTTTGGTGGCCCTGTTGCCCCTGTTGCCCCTAATAAGGGCCACAAAGACAGACAGACAGACATGTTTATTCAGTATAAAAGGCTCGGTGGTCCAAAGTACAGTTGAATTTACAGTTATCGTTGTTGGTCACGTGACTTTAAAGATTTGACATAAGATTTCATATTGTACTTTAATGTTTTCACATAAGTTGCAACATTATAAATAACTTCAGGATTAGTTGAATTTAGCAGATTTACATCGTTTGTGGATTGGCATTAACACATTTCAAAATTTTATTTCTACATTCAGAGAAGGCTTTACAAACTATAAAAAAATATGAGCTTCATCCTCCGTTTCGCCCGAGGAGCAGTATGAACATGTTAAATCGTTTAAAGTATGATGATCCTTTCTAAAGGATTGAATCTTAGGGGAATGAAGAGAAATTCTAAATTTACATAAACTACTTAAAAGAGACTTATTATTGAGGGCATTTATGTATTTTTCTGGCCCAAATATTGATTTGCAGTGGGAATAATGAGTAAAAAAAGTGGATGCGTCAAGTGATTCATACCACCTTTGTATAAACATATCTTTTAAACGTTGCTTAAACATTGCCAGAAATAGATGTTTATCACCAACATCCTGATTAATCCAGACATAGGAAAATCCACTGGCAAACAACATGTTTCTTACACCAGCAGCCCATGAATGCTTTCCGCGATTATCTAAAGCTAGTAACATTTGATAAGATTGATACGGTAGTCTGTACTCTGGCATTCTTAAACGTTTAATCCAAAATTTTATAACTCTCATTTGACTCTCAATATGGATATGGTACCGGCCTGTTTCTCCAAGTATGGCCTTATTAGAAGCCAATTTTCCAACTGCTAGAAATCTTTTAAAATATAATGAGTGGACAGATTCAATTACTGCGAAATAGTCTGCTCCCCAAATTTCTGATCCATATAGCAAAATCGGCGATACTTTTGAGTTAAAACGAATACATGCAATATCAAAAGGCCACAACCTAAAAAAATATTTTCATCTTCTTCTCTAGAACCATAAAGCCTAGAAAGCTAAAACTTGTTGTAAAGACTCCTTGACTAATGAGGATTATGAATTGTAGCTTTGGTGGCCCTGTGACCCCTAATGGCACTGTGGCCATTGATAAGAGCCACAGGGGCCACACCCTCAAAACATAATTTCATCCTCTTCTCTTGAAGCATAAGCCCTAGAAAGCTGAAACTTTGTGTACACACTCCTTGACTAGTGAGGATTATAGATTGTAGCTTTGGTGGCCCTGTGGCCCCTAATAAGGGCCCCCTTTAAAAAATATTTCCATTTTCTGATAATCCTGTGGTCCAAAGTAAGGGGGAAACCACATTTGCCACACCCTAAAGCAAGAGTGACATGAAGCCTAGATGAGCTACAGAGCCACTGGCTGTATCCCCCCCCCCCCCCACCCCCCTCGAAACACGGTCGATTTTAATCAGACTGGAAAATATCTTTACCTACTGCAAAATTAATTTTTCAAATCAATCGATGCAAATGTGAAAAACATCATTTTCAGTTATGCATTCAAGGCGAAGTGAATAAAAGGGGTCCGCCAGTAAACTTGATAATTCCTTCAACAACCACGCATTGTCGGCTTGATAAGAGTTTGACCCTCTGAAAATAAACATGTAGCATAAACTAATATAATTTGAAGAAACAAAAGATTTTCTTAAAAATTCGTGCTATATATATACGTCTTTAAATAAGTCAGTGAAAGCACGAGTTTTGTAATACATATTTTGAAATCTATGTTATTACATCGTGAACCACTAACTGTAATTGAAAGTCACAAGTTCAAGGTCAATCAGTACATTTGAGCGAAAACACGGCAATTCAAAGAAGCGATTTTGATCGAAAACCAGACAATTAATGTGGCTCGAGTGGCGCACGCTTATTCGCCAATCGTACTTTTAAAACCTTATAAAAATATATATTCGATTACATAATATTTATTAGGTATTGTAACTAATAGGTAGGCTAATTGGATGCATAATTTCGACTATTACACGTACTTTAGATATTTATTCGATTTTTCGATGAAATCAAGGATTTTAGAGATATTAAGCATAAATGGATAGATTTGCAAGTCAGGTTATCAGATATAAACTTCAATCAGCATATTACATATATATTGTAACTTATCAAAACCAAAAACAAATATTTAAGAAAGATTATCAGAAAGAATGCATTATGACTACTGCATGAAACCAAATGTATTATTGTTCCTTTACAAAAAATTTTATTGCCACAACATAAATGCAAATCTGTATGCCCATGTTTGTAATGGAATAAAAAAAGATTGGAAAAAAAAGGAAAGATAATCAGTGTCTCCTTAATACAAATCAATCACTTAATGTCATATAGTCGGTAGAGTCATGGTCCTACAAATGATTAAACTACACGTGACCGGCCATCCAGCCAGTTATAAACCATGACCATTGTTGCTTGACTGCAGCTAAGTAGCCACGTGACCAAACACATGTGTCTGCACGTGGGAAATACGATCATCTACGATTATCTACCCCAAATGCGAGTTCATAGTGTGTGGCACGGCTCCTACCGCTGTTAATTGATTTCTCCAACAGATTATTGCCTGCTGGATATAGGAAACCTGAATGTGTAAGATCACGTAATTGTGGTTTGTTCAGTTGTGTAATAGTAGGCCTACTGTTCATATATTTCGCATAATAACTTTATCATACAATAATCTCAATTACCCGGCTCTAAAATTTCAAGCGTTCATTAAAATGGGATTCATTTTAATTAAAATAGGATTTGTTTTAATTGTTTTAAGCTAGTTTCATTCATCCGAGTTCTGATTTTCTCAGAAAATATCTTTTAAGATTTTGTAATAGGCAAATTCATATTTGAGATTTAAAGATTTCAAAAGGACTATTTTATTAATACTTTTATTTTATTTCATTCAACAACTCGTCTATGAAATATGCTCTTGCTAAATTACCTGGAGACACGCAACTCCTACAATCAATATCTGGTTTCTCAATTTGTTCACTTGCGTTTGCTACGATTTTAACAACATTCTGTACATGGCTTTCTCTAGAGTCTTAATTCTTTTCGGATTCCACATTTTATTAAGGCCAGATATAAATTTACATTTGCTTTATCAATGTTGTTATTTATAAATCCTAAGGTATAGGTCCCTTGCGATCTATTCTTTACATTAAACAGAATTCTAAAGTGTAACTATTACAGTAAATCAAGTTGACTATCAAAATAATTCTGCATGAATGGGCTTTACAGGTCAAATTGACGATAAATTAAGGCAAACCGGTTACATGCACACAGTCCTTGTGTCACTAGAATGTCAAAATAATCCTCATATTATCAGGCCTAGTGGCGAAATGACCATTAATCAAAATTATTTGACCATATGTACGTTTGTTTATATAAGTCCCTTAGGCTTTTCAGTCGAAAGTTAGCATATAGATCTAGGTCTATAGTTCACTGATAGGTCATAGTTCACTGGAAGGGTTATAGTTCACTGGTGTATCAGTGTCGGCAATACTATAGGCAGTGTTTAAAATATAGCCCGTCCGCCAGTCCTTGACTGGCTACTTTTTGCCAAGACTGGTTACTTTTTGGTCAGGACTGGTAACTTTTCCATTTTTTTCTTTATTTTCCCCTAAGCAATTGACCAATAAATTTTTTAGGACAGGCTAGGTTTCAAATCTATTTTATACACTGCTATAGGAAACAAGTTTCGGACTTATTTCATTTGACAGCAAAATACAGAAATGAGTAGTTGAATTAATTGTGCCGCAAAACTACGGGCCTGTTGACCTGCAAAATCTCTGTCTCACTAAAAGACACAAGCGAAGGATTATTTCAGAAGAAAATTCAACAAAATTCAATGGATATATAGTGATATAAATATTCCAATTATGTCTTCGGATATATGCAATTGTTCAAACAAAAACTAACGTTTGCATGTATGCCCAATAATTCGATCACCATACTGTGGATGAAACAATCATTTTCGTTTTTTGATACACAGATTCATATGGTTTAATGTAGGCAATGTGGGTAGGTAGATAATATGAAGATGATAGAGAATAATTGTAGGTATTGAATAAGTCATGACATGCTCTGTTAGTTTGAAGATTATATCCTCGTATGGGACTGAAATTAACGAATTCTATATAAAACAGTAGGCCAAAAATCGTAGA
Organism: Steromphala cineraria; assembly: GCA_916613615.1. Classification (NCBI taxonomy): domain Eukaryota; kingdom Metazoa; phylum Mollusca; class Gastropoda; order Trochida; family Trochidae; genus Steromphala; species Steromphala cineraria. Next base: position 28,566,896 of record OU744725.1, read on the forward strand.
GAAATTTAGAATTTATCCGCTTGATAATAATCTTAATTGCAGCCTTTTGACTTCAAAGAGGACCATATTTACTTATATTGGTTCTCGTATATATTTTTGGAAATGGAAGCTTATAAAGTATGATATTAATTTTGTATAGAAATTTAAAAAAATGTCTCATTAATTTTTTCTTAAAAACCTCACGAAAATAAAGAAATGTTAATTCAACGTTGTCCCTAAAATTAGAAATGGTGTAGGTTATAATAAAGAATTGTCTGTCATTAAGTTTTTCTAAAACCAAAGAAAATAAATCTGTTAAAAGAAATGTTTTGTCAACGTTGTTCCTTAAATGTAAAATTACTAAAATAGGTTAAATTGATAATTGGTCCCGTTTCAAATTATATGCATCTAAAATCAAACTTTTCTTCAGCAGAAATTGTAAAGAAAAAAGAGGAAATATTATCAGCTTCTTTTATCAGCTTCTTTTTATAGAACTGTAACTATTATGCTGAAAATTAAGTCAATATTTTTTCCCCGAAAACAAAATACATCTGAAAAACGTAATGTATTAGAAGTGTTGTAAACAGACCAACCACTACGCGGCACTAGTCGCCTGCCTATCTGAAAAGTAAACATTTTGTCCTTTCCTTGCAGAGTTACTTGCCCCTGGGGACATTTCCAAGATGGCCGCTGCAATGTTTTCATTGAGAGTCTTTGGCTAACAAAAGAGACTGACCTTTGCTGCCGAAGTTTGGAAACAAGGACAGACATTCTGTCCTTGCACTTTCGTCTGGGATGTTTCCATCACTGCAGAAACGGCCGTATGGATTCGAACCCAGAGCGAAACTCTACGACGTTGCAAGAGGTATCGAAAAGTTGACATTTCCCTCAAAATAGACCCACTCTTGCAAGTGGCAGCTGGTATTCCGATCAGCTGATTGCAAGAATCTCGAGATACTTTTATCAAAATCTTTGAAATATTTGGGTTTTGTTCAATATTATTCCATTCGTTGTAATGTAGATGTAAATTTTCTTGTTTTCATTATTTTTTGACAACCTGTGGAACTGTTTTATAAAAAAAGCAACTTGAAAGTGGAACTTTTCCTATCTAATTAAGTAATGAATTCTTTTAGAAATCTTTCAATAGTGTTGGTAAGTGATGAGAGAAGATATTTTCTTGTAAAACTCAGTAAAGACGTAGAACAAAACTTTTGGTACCTTACATTTACAAGTTCATGCAACCATTTGCTGAATTACTTATGAATGGGGTTCCTTACTGGCTTAGATTGGCTTTATCATTATTTACGTGTAAAATCGAAGGCCATGATTTTTATATAAGTTGTTTCAGAATACAATACTAGTACTATATTAATCAATGTCATATCTTCACACATAACCTCTGTTGTATTTTGTTTATCAGAAAAGCTTTGCAAGATTAATACCATATAAAATATTGCTTGCATGTCAGACTTGCTTCCATCTTGTAAGAAATATGTGCATATTGCTGAGGTGAAGGAACTTCAGTCTTCCAAGATTTGTATTGGTTATTAAATTTGGGGATGGAGAAGGGGGGTGCGCTCTCCTCCCAAGAGACATCTAAAAAGAGTAAATATTTGGTATCGTATGTCTCATATATAAAAAAAAGAAAAAAAGTGTAGACCAACTTAAATTCAGTAATCATTCACACACTTGTTCTTTGATCCAAGATACATGACATTCTTTGATTATTAATTGGATAAATTCAATATTTGTACCTGTGATGCCCATAGGGTGCACCGAACCCAAACAAAACTATCTGCTCCTGTGGATCATTTATATCTGAAAGAAATCTTGGAAAAGTAAAATCATGTTTCCAGGCCTTAAAGAGTTTGGAAAAAGTCATAGAAAAGTCATTGATTTTGTATTCCATATAGATATCCACTCGTTTTTATATTCTTTAATTATCTGTATTTTCCTTATTCTTTTGAGTTTTTAAGTCATGTTTGTGAACTTGAACATTGCTTTGTTGTGAAAAACTCTTGCAGCATTTTCAAACAAGAAAAGCAATGGAAATGATGTTGCTTTAATGTGTATTAACCCTTAGTCAATCTTCTCAATGATGAAAGAAACAGACGCAATGTTCAGTTTGATACAGTGTCTCAGTTGTACAACTTACTTTGATTAAGACCAATCAAGATTTTAATTATTTTGTATTCAAATGATGCCAGGAAAGTTCACCACTTGCAACAGATTTTACTCTTAAAAATATTGAATAACATTTCATGGAGAGAAAATGCACATAAGTATCACTAAGTAACACTAACTTGAAAACTTCAGGTACAGTAGAACACAGATATAGTGAACTCGGATATAGTAAACAAATTTTTAAGTCCTTTCAAAAGCCCTATAATGCATGGCGGCCAAACGTGAGTAGCGAACATCGGATATAGCGAACTCAATTTTTTGGTCCCTTTGAGTTTGTTATCTATGTTCTACTGTATAAGGTCCAAATAATAGCCATATCTCATATATACTGTATACTTTTATCACCAATAATGAAAAAAAAATTGTTTTTTGTCTAGGAAGTCGAGAGTTTGTTCAAAGGCTGAAACTTGACAAAAGACTTGAAGTTCACAGTGGTTGTGTAAGTAGTCCTTTATCAGTTGAAGTGTTTATTTACCATGATAATGACAGTAAGACAACATGATTTAATCCTTTGAAACTGTCAATACATGTGTTTTCATTATTTCAAGACTATAGCAAGAAATAATTTCTCAACTCTCTGCATGTTATATATTCATCATGCAAAATAAGCACTGTCATAACATCAATATCATACAAAACTTACAGATGCTGTTTCATACTTGCATGCGGTTCAGGCTGAAATTTAGCTATTGAGAAAAGAAATACATCACTTTGTAGAAAAATCTTTTGTCGATATTTTGATATCATATGTAGATTGTTTAATCAACAATAACATACTTATTTCGACGCCCAAAGCTTAGTACCCCTTGTAGAAAGGGCATAGCATTTAACGAACCCGCTTTCGGTGACGTTATCATTACGCGTGTAGGATTTACACCGTGTCACAACTAGCGTATTTGCGTTCGATGGGTATCAACTTTGGCAGCAACGAATACCTTATTCGGAGAAAAAGAAAAGAAAATCTAGTCGTGCGCGACAAAGACAGTTTTCAAGCGTATATTTAGAGACTGGAAGTTGTGAGATGGCCACACTTGATTCGCCATTATGTTGGCTGCCGTTTCCATAATTTTGGTAAATTATCTCATATTTAATGAATTTTGGTCCGATTTTCTCTAGGTTGGTCGCTAATTTTTTCTAAAAATACAACGAATACATTAAAAATACATTAAAAAATATTGCAAGTATGATACAGCATCTTTAAGCAAATTAATGACCTTCCAATCCTACATTTAAAGTAGCGAGATAAACAAACAAGCCTCAAGCTTTTTTTACCTGTTTTATATTTTATTTAAAGATTTGATAACCCTGTGACACCTTACAGACAGGTGTGTTTGATGGTACTAAATATCTTGATTTCTCATTTAATTCAGGTAAACACAATATGCTGGAATGACCAAGGTCAGTACATTTTGTCCGGCTCTGATGACCAACACCTTGTCATAACCAACCCCTTCTCACAGCGGGTAAGTAATCCTTAGCATCTGCTGTCCTTTCTATCATCTGTCTATCCAGAAGAGATATAGGTATTGTACTGTGCTTCAATCTTACTTTATATATGCAAAATTATCAATGAACTATTAATTATTTGTCACTTTCTGTTATTATGAGTATAAAGCGATTTCTGTGATATTAGAAACTTATAATGATGTACTTATTCAGTAACATAAGAGTCATTTCTGATATTGTAATATACAATATATATACGGCATATGATTTAGCAACTTGGTTTAAACAGTAGAACTGGACCAAAACGAGACAAACTGGACCAAAAATAAACAATCCATAATGTTGATGTGGATAAAAGCCAGTTTCAAATTATTTGTGCTTTGCTTTGTGAAATTGTTTTCTTCTGGAAAAGCACTTAAACAATCATATTCAACACTTTGGGAGAACAGCCTGTCTTTCTGAAACTATGAAAATTTATATTTTGTTACTTCAAATAACTCTTGACAAAGATATCTTTAGTAACAGTACTTATTTTCAATAAATGGTCGAAGGGAAAGAAGTTGTACCAGATATCTAACCAGTTCAAAATGTTATCAAAAGTAGCCCATAATTATGTTCTTGTCACTTCTGAGTTTCAAACTCAATTGACTCTGTTGATAGAACAATGAAAATGATATGCAACTTTCATTGGAAATACGTCAAATTAAAATATATTTATTTTGTAAACAATCATATTATTTCAGACGGTTGTCTCAATACGGTCAGGTCACAGATCCAACATTTTCAGTGCCAAATTTCTGCCAAACTCGAGAGACCGACATGTGAGTATTCTATGAGGAATAAAAGTTTCAAAATATTCTTTCAGTCTGGTTAAGATTTACCATGTAACATATTTATCTTTTGACTACCTCTGGATCCTTACTTGTTCCACTAGGGGATTTCCTCTCTACAGCGTTCTGGAATGTGGAATTGTTTACACTTGCTTTATCTTCCCTTTAGGTGGTGTCCTGTTCAGGCGTGGGAAGAATATTCTTCACAGAGATTGACAGGGAAGATACTTATGGGAAAAACAGATTTGACTGTCACAATGGGACAACATATGAGGTATATGTAAACATGTTTTCAATGTTAAGTTCTTGTTATCTTTTTCACAGTTACTGTATGTAATTTTAAGTTTTTGTCATCAGCTGAAGTTCTAAACACAATAGAAGACAAGCAACATCATCTTCAATTGTTATAACTAATACATAAATAATTAAATACAAATACCAAAGAAGAACTCTGAGCCATGATTTTCGTACCTTTGATTGTTTTGGAAATCATACTTGGTTTATTGTGGCAACTGGAATTAGAGAACTGTTTGTGGTATGGTTGACAAGCTGAAAAATATATATGATAAAAACAGAAATAAACAAGACTAATGAACGGATTATATTTCTCAGGTCATGGTTGTTCCCAATGAAGCGGCAACATTTCTTACTTGCGGCGAGGACGGGACAGTCAGATGGTTTGATCTGAGGACGAAAACAAGCTGTAGTAAAGAGAACTGCAAAGATGTAAGTCATGTTTATCATTTAAGCTGATGGATACAAGAGATTGTTTTGATTCACAACTGTTAAATGATGTATGACCGACACTGGTTGTTGGTTCAATCATTTATATAGCTTCGTGTTTACATGGTACAATAACACAGGCGAGCTCTGGTTGCGGCCATAGGTGGTAATGAGAGCGAGGCTCGGTTGTTAGTTTAATCGTAACCGGAAGTCGGAATACAGATTCTACAACAACTTCATCATTTTCAAGGCTATTTCTTTTACTTACTAATAAGTGTTATCAAATGATTAGACATATTGTAATAACATAAATGTAACTTTTTAATAAGAGGTTGGAAAGCGGTATGTGTATCTGGTTAAGGATGCAGAAACAAAAACACATCTGGTATAAAGCAGAGACAGGATACTACTCATGAGACACACCAAGTTATTCACAGAGAGACAAGAGTATTTACTATTCATCAGACAAAGATATCAAGTGCCTTTGAACAATGATAATTTTTGTCTTTTTATTGATTTCTCTGTGCATCTAAAAGGTTTTCTCATCCCTCTGTATTTTCCTGCATTGTTCTGTGCATCTAAAAGGTTTTCTCATCTCTCTGTATTTTCCGACATTAATGCTTTTTATTTTCAAATAATCTATTTTTACAGGACGTCCTCATCAACTGTAAGCAGGCAGTTACCTCCCTCGCTGTCGACCCTGTGACCCCTTACCATTTGGCTGTAGCTTGTTCTGACAGTTCAGTCCGGGTCTTTGATAGGAGAATGATGGGAACAAGAGCTTCTGGTAACATCACAGATTTTACAGTATTCATTTACAAGTTAACATACACTCTTTAAATTACTTAAGTATATTTGCTCAGTTGTGCCAAAGTATTATGCAAAAGGTTAGTAAGGTGGTAATTTAAAAGTGGAGATAATTTGCATGACCTCGGGCGACTTTACTTGAGCTGCCTCTGAAGTCTCATTTTGTGGACAAGGGGGAGATAATTTTGAATTTCTCTGCAGAGTTACCTCCCTTATCACCTATTGCCTTACAACAATCATACAAACTTCAGTATGAACAACCTTATATCATGCTCTAGATATGAGAAGTGTTTTCAATGGCTAAATTTTCAGATTGATTGTGGTGCTAAAATTTTCCTGCTAGGTGAATGAGGCAATAAAACCTAAACAGGCATTACAACAGATATAAGATCAGGAATTAATGACTACCTGTAAGAGGAGAAAATGAGTACAAGGGAAATTGTCAGGCTACTTGTGAATTATAGGTTTCAGATTGATAGATATTTGATGTAATAACAAGATACAGAATGAACCCCTATACCTGCACAGGTAACTACACAGGACGCGGGATCACAGGTATGATCTGTAGGTTCATGGCACCCCTGGAGCACAAGGCGTACCGCATCACATCTCTCAACTACAGCCCCGTCGGTCACGACATCCTCGTCAGCTACTCCTCCGAGAACATCTATCTCTTCAGTACACAGGTTTGTGGTCACAAAACTTTTTATTGCTTTATATCAAAATATGGAAATGATAACGAAATTTTTTTTTTTTTGTCTTTGTGAAAAAAATGTGAATGCTTTAAGACTTATAGCAGGTCTTTGGCTTTCTTCTTTTAGGAGATCTATAGAACGAATTGTCCATGCCATGGGTTAATAAATCTTTTCATCATCCATCAAAGCAGATCTTCACCTTAGTCTCACAGCTCTGGTTAAAAGTCGAACATGTATTGTTTTTTAATCTTTGTAAGAAGGATTAAGTCATTGAGACTTACATATTTATCATAAATGTGTTTATAAAGAATTAACTTTATACCAACACCTGGTTATATATTTGATTTTGAATGTTAAAGACATTTAAGTTATATTCATATATCTTAATATTTTCTCATGTGTCGGTTTTCATGCCAACTTTTTGTCACTGAATAAAGTTTCATTATTGATGACTAGGATGAGACGAAGAGACAGGAATTGATGAAGGCACCAATTGCTCAGGTAGTTTCCCCTTTTATCTCTTTATTTACACAAAAATGTAGTCTTGGGTAGTTTGGCTTGTTTTAAATTTTTTGCTGAAAATTTTTACGTGATGCTTTTTAGACATTGATTCCATTATATTAGTCTGAAAGATTTTGATATCCCTGATGTAAAAAGATACATCATTAAAGTAATAATTATTTTGTATTCTTATATGTACTACGAATGAAGTGTCAGATTACTCGCTGGCAATTCTTCAGTAATTACAACATGGGGAAAATATTAAAAATTTACCACTTGGGTTAGTTAGGCTGTTTTGTGAACATTATTGAATTTGAGAGTAAAAGTTTAAAATGTTATTATTCCTAGGCTGCTGATTCTGGATCAAGTGGTTTATCAGAGTCTGCATCAAGCGACACAACGAGTCGACAGCCTCCTATCAAGAGACTGAGACTGAGGGGAGACTGGTCTGATACCGGGCCCAACGCTCGACCAGAGAGGGAACGAATGCAGGACGAAACAGGTTTGTGTGAAATCTAACTATTTAGGAGGAGGAGTTTTAGGTTATATTTTAGATACACCTTGAATGCAAGTTTTATTCGACACATTATCTTGTGGTCTTTTAAATACGGTAGTAATTTTGTGTTTATCTTGTCAGGTCGTCAAAGTCCACATGCAACTCTGATGCAGCGCATGTCTGAGATGTTGACTCGTTGGTTGGACGGAACTCTCCGCAGCAGTGACGATGATCAAGCTGAAGAGGGTCAGGAGGCAGGTCAGGGTCAAGCAGCTGAAGGTCAAGGTCAAGGTCAAGGTCAGGGCTCAGGTCAAGGTTCAGAGTCAGCTGTGATGGAAGCAGCAGGAGGTGCGTCAGAGACTGAATCTTCCAGTGTTTCTCAAACTGGCGAAGCATCCGAGTCTGCCGGAGGGTCCACTTCAGACCCAAACAGGGATGCCAAAAGAGACTCAGGTGCTACAAATGGAGTAAGTGAGGAAAGGAAGTCAAGTCAGGAACTGTGTCAAGGTTCCCCAGATTTGATAGACTCATCAGCAAAGGTTCGACCCAGGCGTCTAAACAGTGTTGAGGAATCGAGCACGACCAGTGTATACTCTAGCCCAAGCACAGATGAGCCAATGTCTACTCCGTCTGAGAGGTCCTCCTCAACCACAGACACGCTGTCCTCATCCGTCAGATCGGGGTCCTCAAGTGGGGTGGACCAGGATCGGACCTCGGCTGGCTCAGACCTCAACAGACTTCTTCAGAAAAGCTCAGAACATGATTTATTGACAATGTCTTCCAAATCTGAATCGCTTGCAAGTGATCCTCAACAGGAGGAGGAGGAGGAGCCGGACACTCTGGTAGTGAAGTGTGACTCCTCCAGTGTATTCTTAGACTGTAACTATACTCACACAGAAGAATCCACAAGTAATGCCGACATCAGCAGCAGGCATCCCCCACTAAGTGCAATACCAACACCCAGTCTTTCAACTACTACTCAATCAGACAGCGACCACCTAGCAGGCCCCTCAGCCCCACCGTCCGTCCAGACCATGCTCGAACCTGTCATCAGCCTTCAGTATTCTAGTCAGGGAATGTCCGCAAGCACGATAAGAGTTGGCTTTGCTCCGTTTGATCGACTAAGCACCGGTGAGTCGGCAATCACTCGTCAGAACGAAGCTGCGTATGGCTCACCAAATGAATCAGGTGGAGAGGTATCTCAAGACTCGATAGAAGCAACAGTCCTGGAGGAGGGAGTGCAAGATGAGGCAAAGACAGCATCAGATGCTGACTCTCGGGAAGATCTTGACGATTCCAGTTCCTCTTCTTTGGACAAAAAGGTGGAAGCCATGGAGATCGACTCAAAACCAATCAGATCTGAAGATTTTGAGGGGAGTGGGGATGAGATCTCGCAGCACCAAAGCTTTCTTCCTGAACTTGACCGGAAGTCCATGGAGAGGCAATTAGGAGCAACAGCATCAAAACCTCCCCAGCCAGAAGCAGCTGGTTCTTCAGAAGGCGCAGGCTGTTCAGTGCGGATGGACACTGATCACTCAGAGGGGAAGTCTAGACAGAAGAGGGGCAGATCTGAGGGGGAGGGGGAGAGTAGCTCACATACAGATGAGGGAAGAGGGAGCAATGGGAGGGGCAGTGATGGGAGGGGAAGTGACGGGAGGGGCAGTGATGGGAGAGGAAGTAATGGGAGAGGAAGTAATGGAAGAGGGAGTAATGGAAGGGAAAGTGACGGGAGAGGCAGTGATGGGAGGGGAAGTAATGGGAGAGGGGGTAATGGAAGGGAAAGTGACGGGAGAGGCAGTAATGGAAGGGAAAGTGACGGGAGAAGAAGTAATGGAAGGGAAAGTGACGGGAGGGGCAGTGACGGGAGGGGGAGTGATGGAAGGGGCAGTGAGGAGATGGTGACATACACAGAGTCAGAGAGTGGAGAAGATAGACCAACGTCGGACAGAGGGGAACAGGTGGAGTCTGCAGGCAGACAGAGTACAGGTGAGGGGCTAGACAGTTGACAGACTTAATTAATATAAGTGAAATGGGTGAATTTGAGAGGGCTTTGTACACTCATACAATACCCTGATGTGAGGGACCAATTAATGTTTACTATGCCCTGATGTGAAACAACCACTAAACTTGACTTTATCACTATTTGATTTTCGTTCGAAGATATTTAAAAACAATGAGTCGCTTTCTGTTAATTTGCCTTTCATTAAGACCGCATTATTAACAGCTGTGAAAAATAAAACCTGGGCTAGACGTGTTGACCAGACGTTCACAGAGTAACACTTTATTTTTCAACTGAAATTGTTGTTTAGTCATAAGATAGCCTCAAGTCTCATCTTGTTCTTTGTCCCTTGGAACTATCTTTAGACAGAAAACCATGTGATTGGTCTTAATACATGAATTCTCCTCCAGTTAACTCACTGTCCCCGGTGGGTCGTGGAGGGTCAACTTCAGGTCGTGGTCAGCAGAGGACTGGGTCGACCAGGGAGGAGGACTGGTTGCACCTGGACAGCAGCAGTGAAGAGGACGATGTCCACCCCCGACCCTTCCCCAGTCGCAACAGGACACGCCTTCTCAGGTACTGCTTACCACCTGCTCTTACATTCATCAGTAGATATGTCAGTAATGACCTCCATCCTGAAACCTCCCCCAGTCCATCAGGGTATTGCTTCATCCACATCTTTTACCCATTTGTGGTCAATTCAGTAATTTTGAATGAAAGTTTGAGCAGGAGATAGGATGAGGGAATTGGGTAGGGTTCAAATTTCTAAATGCTTCCGCCTTACCCTCTACACATCATTTGCAGATTCAGGAAATTTGAAGTGTGAAAGAATAGTGAAAGTCTCAATGAGATATGTAGATAACATATGAAGAGGATATCTTTCTGTTAATAACATATACCATGTATTCACATGAATCTCATGTATAAACACTTTATTTTTTACTGATAGTGATAATTGACAAGTACTCTTCTAATGAGTGACCTTCTTTCCCCAGAGATGACGATGAGCGTCACTTTGCGGCGCTGAGACTGCAGACTGCGTACAGGAAGCGACAGGAAGAGAAGGAACAGCAGGAGATGAAACATGTCTTCCAACCCAAAACTAAGATAAAGTTCCGTGGACACAGAAACGCTCGGACCATGGTAAGCAGGTTTATCAATTCTAGATTATCTATTCACAAAATATTCATATAAATTAACATGTACATACTATTATATCCTGTATAGTGCAAATAGTCAACTAACTTAGGGCTGCTTAAAGGCTTTCCCAAGATGAGCTTCATCCTGTTTAAGTTTGTAATGAGAAGCACAGGATATTTGATATCTTCATTCAAAATTAAAGTCTCTTTAAGTGCATAGATTAATCAAATAATAAATTTAGAGAAGATAACAATAAGTATTTTGCTGATTCCAGATAAAGGAAGCCAACTTCTGGGGTGAAGACTTTGTGATGAGTGGATCTGACTGTGGACACATCTTCGTGTGGGACCGCCACTCTTCTGCCCTGGTCATGTTGTTGGAGGCCGACAGACATGTGGTCAACTGTCTACAGCCACACCCCTTCGATCCTAGTACGTACATGATATGTTAAAGTATCAGAACTAGAGACACCTAGCTGCAAAGATTAGTTTAAGTATTGTTTTGGCTCTAAGAGAGTCTTTACCAGAGATAGAAATCTTGGTACCACATTCTACTCGATTTCTCACTTTTCATCCTTGGCTTGTTGGTCCATTGTAACTTCTTTAAGCAAAACCTAATGACTTCTAGCCCAAAGTATCAACATCATTTTTATGCCTCCGAATCGGAGATTCCAGGGGTATATTGTTTTTCACCTGTCTGTCTGTCCACAAAAACTTTAACCTTGGTCATAACTTTTGATTGGTCAGAGCTAGGTCTTTGATACTTGACATATGGATCCCTTGTGATGAGACCTTTCAGATGACACCATGACATTTGACCTTGTGACCTTGACCTTGACACAGCGAGCAGGATGCATCCGGGGGCATTCGTGTTTCACAAACACATCTTGTTCATTTTCATAATCACAGTTATTACAAAGACAGCTAATCAAGGTACCGTTTTTGCAGGATTTGCACGACAGTGGATCCCGGAGTTTTTTAGCCCAAATTTGGGCCAATTCATCATTCTAGATATCGCATAACATTGCTGATACCAATCCATCATATCTGTGTCAGAGAAACACTTGATGGAAATTGCATTTTGCTGTTTGCAATGCTTAGTAATAGAAGTTTCAGAACATGGAAGTTTTTTCTAAATAAGACTAACTTTTCTGTTGCAGTACTTGCGTCCAGTGGAATAGACTACGATGTCAAGGTGTGGGCACCCCTAGAATCTGAACCTGCCTTTGATGAGGAGAAAGCTCATGAGGTGAGTAATTTAACAAAAGTTACCCCCCTTGATGATTGTGAAGTTATGATTGTGGGTCACTTGTAGGAATATGTGTTGATTACTCTGAGGGTATGTTTTATATATGCACTAAGGAGTCATTGGCAAAGAATTTGCACTATTCCAAACAACATGATCCAGAAAATATAAATGCATCAGACAATCACTTCTTTAGATTTAAGAAAACAAAGAGTTTTATGGATGACCAAATTCTTTTTGTAGACGGTATCAACGTTTTGTTATGAATCCTTTATGTTTTCAAGCTGGAACTTCTTGATATTTTGAACTTCTAAATGTTTCTCAAACAGCTATCTAAACATTTACCCATAAATGAATGTAAATCTTATGTGACAGATACAGAGACGGAATGAGATTATGTTGGAGGAGACGCGAGACACCATCACGGTCCCTGCTGCCTTCATGCTGCGTGTGCTGGCGTCTCTCAACCAGATACGAGCTGGAGGTGAGTGTCATACATGGGGAGGGATTTTGGGTGGTGTAGGATGATATGTTTTGTAACTTATTTATTGAGTTACTTGGAACCTGCCTTGAGTTAAGAAACATGAAATTCCCCAGGAGGGTCGCGCTCGCAACCAGTTAATGCTAAAAGAAGGAGACCCACCGGGAACAACATGTTACTGAACACAAGGCGATATACCACTGTTGTCTACAGTAAACCACTGTTGTCTAAAGTAGAGAACTGTGCTGCAAGCTGTACGTTTTTAGTGCAATGCTACACTGAGTTTCAGCGCAGTACCAACCATGGTTTAATAGACCCAACCATTGTCGTAGGTTTTATATGCAAAGTCATAATCATTGTTGTAGGCTTTCTCCCTGCCATCATACTAGCAACCGTTATATAAGTGAAATATTCTGATTGAATGTATTATTCTTATGCAGCATATTTAACTATTATGTACAAACACTGTTATACAACTGAAGATAATAAAATAAAAAAACTTGTTTACAATCTGTTTCCAGGCAACAGGGGAGGTAACCAGGAGACTGCTAATCGAGAAAGTTCCAGCGACAGTGATTAACCAGAGAGGGTTACGAGATTAGTTTATATTGAAAAGTGACCATATTCTTGTGATACTAACAGTCAAAATGTTCTTTGAAGCATAATTTTAGTATATTTTGCCGTCAAAAAGTACCCATCTTCCAGAGTCATGCTACCTCCTCCCTCATAGTGATGTGAATCATGTGTGCTAAACCAATTGCTTCTTAAGTGCCATGTTGATGTACAATTGCATTAGGAGTGCAATCTCGTTCTTTGTTGCTGAGGTGTGAATCCTCATTGTCCTGTTTATGTTTGCCTATATGTAGAAGACAAGGAGTTTAATGGATGATCAACTTCTTTATTGTTGAAGTGGTTCAAGAATCTATACTGAAACGTTGCTACTTTTTACAATAAAGAAGTTTATCATTCATCAAATGCCTTTATCTTCTTGACATGCCGACATCTTATATGCTCTTTTACATGTTTATATCTACCTTGTTAGAAATAACTTACCGGTACAGTAAAAGTGACATTTAGAAGTATCAAAGGATTATTACAAGGGTACCCAAATACCTTATGATTGTACCTACCTTGATAACCATTGTTTATGATGTTATAAGTTTGATAAATAAAGATTTACTTACATGTTTGTAAAATACGAAGGTATAAATTGAGAGAAAAATATAATTGATGATTTTGATAATGGTACTTACAGATGATCACAAAATAGTTTTTCTGCTTATTTTTCTGAATTTTGAAAGTTGAAAGATGTGTAGAAAATTAGAAATGGAGGCTTAGATAAGAATATTAATATTATCTATGTTAAAAGAGTTGTCAAGTATTGTAGAGTTTCAAGAGATACCATCTGAGATTAATCAGCTAAAAATATTTATGAAATGAAAAGATTGTGGTGGCATATTTTCATATGTCTAGCCCAAAGATGTTGATATGGCATATTGTACTAAAATGAACGTTAGGCATTTTGCCAAAGAGAACAATATTCACAAATTGCGACTTTTATCCCGGAAGATAAATCATGTTAAAATTGTTAAGTTTTGGTTCTGAATATGTTGCAAATTAATTTACTTTTTTAATTCTGGAAAATCCAGAAAAGCTACATTAATTCCTCAGGAAAATCATGGAGGCTAAGCTGTATCGATTTGGTTTAAGATAAAACTAATTTAGCGGCATGATTGACATAATGTCGTTGAAACAAAAGTTTAGGTCGACCATATTATTTGTGCATTTCAACCCTGCTCATTTTCTGAAATCAGATGAAAGTGCTTTTGTTGAACTTCAACTGTCCACTCTAGTTTCAATTCCACTTCAATAGTAGTACATTATCTTTTGTTTACATGTATTTTAAGTTGACTTCAGATTTAATCATGTTATGATAATTATGTATCTTCTTAGAAAGTTCAAGCACTTTCTCTGAATGTTAAGGATTGGATTATCCTTAAAAATATTGATTATGAGAGAAATGAACTTTTTCCATAATATTTGCCATTTTGTTGAATTGTATCTTTTAACATTTTCTTATTGTTTGTTAGTGCAATAATGTTGATAATGCTATGATACTCTGAAGTCCTAATTCTAATTCGGCTGTAAATCTCTGAGACTCTTTATTATTATTTTTTTTTTTCATGAAATAAAGAGTCTAAAAGCTGTAAATCATAAATAGAAGTGATATGTTATTGGCAAGAAACAACATGGTGAATATCCTTTACAGGAAATAGAAAAAAATAATAATTGTAGGTTATGATCTTTTTTTTTCATTTTCATACTGCCTTAAGTACTTAATGAGTTAGAAATCTTAAAAATAATATCGTTGGACTATCAAGTGAGTGTTAGATTATTAGATATGAGATATGAATTGTAACAAAAAGGTAAGACTATTGACATATTCTTACTTTTAAGAAATGGTTGAAATTCACAGAGACTGCAATGTGTTGTGTCATTGAAAACCTATGCAATTGGCGATTAATTACAATGTTTTTACTCAACTTTCTCACAAAACCGAGATTTTTCAATGATCATGAAATCAGGAAAGTGAACTATATGATCCTATGTTCGTGATCCCCTGAACCTACAGTAGTGTTTCCTGTAGGAGACAGCACATCACCCCTGTCACATTTGAAGCTAGTTTTTAGCTCATCTGGCCTGTAAGGCACGATGGGCTTATGACATGGCATGGTGTCCGGCGTCTGGCTATCTGTCCGTAAACTTTGTGCATTTTCAACTTCTTCTCCAGGAGCATATGGTCAAGAAATCTGAAACCTTGTGTACAGATTCCTTGACTAGTGAGAATTAAAAATGTAGCTTTTGTGGGCGTTGCCCCTAATAAGGGCCACAGGGGCCACACCCTTAAAACCTATTTTCATCTTTTTTTCCCAGAAGAATAAGGCCTAGAAAACTGAAACTTATTGCCTATATACTTAATCTTAGGATTGGTGACCCTGAAGCAAAGGGGGAACCACTTTTGACACATTCTACAGCATAATTGAATATGAAGCCTGATGAGCAACAGAGCCAATGGCTCTTTTTTTTTTAGAATTCTTTTTCAAGTAAATGTACCCTGACTTTTGTTGTCTTTCTGCTGAACTGTCGGTATTAAAATGATATTTTTAGGCATCTGTCAATATTTTTTGATATGACATCATTTAGGATGTTTTGACAAATCTTACTTCACAAGGAAGTTTCTTAAAAATCGTTATGACCACAGCTCAAGTTTAAAATTGAAAACCAAAAGAAAATTGACGACCTTTATTAAATCTATGAAACTATTTTGTAAAATTATAACGAAAACAAATTTTTATGATGTTCTAGGGGTGATTTGACGTCAAATTTTTAAACCTTTCGTATCAGTATTGTCAGTGTGCTGTACTTGTGCATGCTATGTGTCACGTGACCTCACCTATTAACATAAAATACCCGTTAAATATATCGGGAGGTTATACAGGAGATTGTTTCATCATGATTACGTTATGTGTCAATTCTCTCCCGCAGACAGGTTGATCAAGTCAAAAATGCTGATGCAACATAATTATTATAAAGGCCAAATCCCTGTTTCCAGCAGTTTCCCCTAGCGGCAAATATTTGCATACAAAACATTTTTAAAATTTAGCCAACACTTCACGAATGGAAAGGGTGATTCTTATCACAACATTTCTTGATGATTCAGTTGCCAGAATTATGTTTTGGATCAGGCTTCTCTCTTTCCAGCCCATAAATCTTGGATAAATATTTCTTGACTTGTTCTAGCTCTGTGGGGAGAGAATGTAAGATGCTATGCCTATGTATGATGTTAAGATTTGAGCTAGGTGTTTGTTTAGAGAATGGCTATGTGTAATGTGAAGCAGAATTACTTACAAGGAGATTGTATCATGCAAAACAGAATCAATATCTGGCGAGACGAAAATTGGTTTCTCAAGCACTGAAAAACAAGTATTAAGTGTTATTTATCAAAGTTTGAACTGGAAAAAAGGCTTAAATAGCATTTAGCCATATCACCATTATAAGGTCCCAGGCATTTAATTACAGAAACATCAAAGCAAGTTTTTGTATTTTTGGAATGTATCTATGAGATCTGAACAAACACTTTCATTGACTTGGGCATCAACAGACACTGAATTTTACATTATGATCACTCAACCACCAATACTTTGCTTATTAATGACTTCTAAGTTTCAATCTCGCAATGGACTTTTAAGTTTTACAAAATCTGTAAATCAAATCGTTTTGACTTTTTTCAAAATTTATTTACCATATTAACAGATTGTGTATCAAATAAATAAACCTAAAAAACAAATACTTGGAAAGCATGAGAAACATGTTTCCTTAAAGCCCAAATAATCATCTTCATGCATGCTAGATTAGCAATCAAGACCAATCATTTTCATCATCATTTTGAACGGATTGTTTTTCTTATATATCTATATATTCCATGTTTGGTGTTGCGTTTTCATTAGAATCAACATGTTTTATTTCTGTCTTTCTTTTGTTATATTTGTAGAAACTGAAAGAAACTTACAATCAATATTTCACTTTAAAGGAAAAGTGAGCTTAAACAATATTATATTGTTATGTTTAAGTATTGCTCATGAGTAATGATAATTTTTGAAAGAAAATTTTATTTTCAAATTTTAGAAAACTGTATTTAATTTTTCCGATATATAATGAGAAGAAATTTTGTTTAAATGAGGAGGAAAATAAAACGTTACATCTTAAATTGACCCGAGACTCGGTCTATCAAAGTATTTGTTTTCTTACATGATGGTAGGTATGTCAAGATAGACTAATCATTAATAAAGTTCAGGTAACAATATAAACACAATACAGTGTACTAAACTGTGATAAAAACTTTGGTAAATATGGTTCCAAATAATGTTTTTTTAATCCAAAATCATGAATATTTGAAAATCTGGTCAAGTTCAAATTGAAAAAAAAACCCAAGCAAATACAAGATTTTCATAAAGAGTTGGTTTGTTTTCTGTCGTTGGTTACTGAAATATCACATCCGATCTTGAAGTGGTATCTCTCTGTGAGAATGTCACATTGACTGTATCGTGATGTGTATTGTATACCCAAGTATCACAATATGTATCGTATCTTGAGGTACTGTATCATGACATCCCTTGTTAATTGGTAACAAACATAGTCATGCACTCATGACAGTTTCATGTCAAAGTGATAACAGTACTGAATGGCTTATCTGCATTTAAGGAAAGTGATCTCTTTTATTAGAAAATTGTTGGACTTCTTAAGTTGAATTTTTTCCAACAATAATTTTTTATTTTATCAACTTTAGAGGCATATATGTGTACTTACTTGTTAATGCATTAAAGATTTCAACTTCTCCAATGTCAATATTTGAACTGTTAAGCTTGCCAAAATCACATTAATGCATTTAACAGCGTATCATGGTACTGTGCCATTTATAAAGAGATACTTTCTGAAATTGTGAGATTACAAGACTCAAACTGAAACTCGTTACCTGCATCAAAGTCTGTATATTTCTCTGTAGATGTAACTGAAATCAGCAATCAAGCAATGTTGTTGCTTTGTATCATTCTACAATGTCTTTGAGAATAATCTTTTTTCAAATGGATAATTCTCTCACAGCAAAAGTGCAATAATGTCTAACATCCAATGGTATAACTATTAATATACCGCTTATTTATTTAAAATAATACCAGATTCAGTATTAACAATATGTATGATGTCATTTAAATCCACAAAATATATTCTAAGGTAAATAGAGTGTGTATCATAATACAATGATACTGTGTTAATCATGAAGGTTTGATACCAAACAATTTAATTTTATCAGTAAACTAAAGCCCTTAAGATTAAAGGGCCCAAATTTCTTATCACTCTGAATGACAATAGAAGTATGTCACTGGCCAATGTAATAAAACTACTATTATGTTGTTAAGATTGTTTTTAAAATTAATATTTTCAGCAGCTCACCCTGGCTTAAGAACCGTGGAGGTTACCATTGCTACACAAATTATAACTTTGTTTTGCCATTAAGTATTGTGGTATGCAAACAAATCTTTCTTTGTTTTTCTTTCCAAAAAAACTGGAGAACTTGTACACTGTGTATTTCTGTACATTAGCTGTTATTTATTTTGTATATAGTTATGATTTTATGCAATAATTCTTTTTTATGCATGTTAGACTCATGAAGTACGATTATAAGCTATTTTTGTGTGACAATGTTGAAATGAATAATAAACATATTGATAATGAACAGCTGCATTGTTTTATTGTACCTTTTCATCCTATCGGATGTATTACGGTTACCAAGGGAAAAAGTCATCGCCCTGTCCAACTGTCATCATTTCTGTTCTGGAGCTCAAAACTCAAAATCTAAAACCATCGACCGTGTTTCGAGGGGAAAAAAAGTAAAGTAAAATATGTATCAGAGCTTTCCTTTCAACAACGAATGTGAATGAGAGGAAAGCCGGGCTGGTTGAAGTTCGAACCCCACTAGAGATAACATTTTTGCACTTTTTCCCCTCGAATCACAGTTGATTTTAATCAGACTGAATCTAAAACCTAGCTCAATGAAATTAGAAATGCAGATCAGTAAGCATGTTTAGATATGCTTTTTTGGATTTTACCTTCTTGGCGGTTTATAACAGAAACATAACATAGAATTTTGTTTTTCGGAGCAGAACTCGAAAACAGAGACAATGCTCAATGAAACTTAGTATGTGGATCAGTCAGCAGTGAATTAAGGTATGCCTTTTGGGGTGTTTAACATTCTCAGACATAAACTGGTACTTAATCAGTAACTGAAATATTTGAAGTAAAGATAAGTTAAAACAGATCCATATTTTACACTTTCCCCCCTGATTGTGATTATTGATAACTTCGTCTTCTTAATCTTATGATTTTAATGTTGATATCCTGATTTATATTGGGTTGGATATGTAACTTCTGATGGAAGACCACCAGTCATTTATTGTTTTTTCAAGTTAAAATAGTATTGTTTTCTCCTAAAAACATCAATAGTGCAAACAAATTGCCTGTATGAAACAGACACTTGATATTTTCCGTGATTTCAAAGAAAAGAAAATGCTCTTGAAGAATGATCTTTTATTTCCAGTTACTTCATTCATTAATCAAAATATTATCATAAAGCACACTCTCTCACACAACAAAAACTCTGCACACTGTTTACAATATCATTGTCACGTCCAAGTCTACACACATATGGTCAAAGTACAATCTCCCAATCTCCCAAACTACTGACGTATCAACACAATTATGATTACTTGTACTACTGAAATTGATGAACTCATTGGAGTCAACAGTTGTAAAATTCTAAGAGATATTGTACAGCAAGAACTAAATGCATGTTTACCATTTCATGCCTTTCATTTCTGGCAATATGAATGGTGTGGATTTTCTAATTTTTGTAAAAATCAAGAATTTTAATCAGCACCATCTGTTGGCCATTTTGTTTTATCAGAAGAACCTCCCTAAGGAGTAATTAATACAAAATGAATATTCACTCGAAATATGAGATATTATACAAAGGTGAACTAACTTTCACTCTGTAAGAGTGTTCGATCTTTTTCAGTGGCGAAATCTAATTCAGTTATATCCAATGAATTTCTGAATCCACAAAGTCTATAAATCAAAGTCATTGTTTTTACAACAATGCAACAAATGAAAACAACCAGTTTTGGTTGTCAAAACGATCCCCAGAAGCATATATGGATATTTATACATTGTAAATTAATTTCTCCCTTATGATACATCCTGCTTTCAAATCATCGCCACTTTGGTTGTAGTTTTGTTATAAACTAATATCAAATGTTGTCAACCAAGTTTCTATCCATCAAAACTAGCGTGGGTGACTTAAAGTTATGAAAAATATTCTTCAACCATGAAATCAAATTCAGGGTAGTAGAATGAATGTTTTGAACACATATATTGACAATGTTAACCCAGATGATATCAAGATCACTGGATGTAATGAAAATAGTCCCCTATATTGTCTAACATGTAATCTGGACCAATATGGTTGGCTGGATTTAATTAACAAGTTGTCTACATTGTCAACTAGGTTGTTATCCATGCATATGAATGAAATGAAGAAAAGCCTATACATTGTCAATCATGTAATTTAGCACAGGGTACTAAAATGGATGTAATAAAGGCATTTTCTACATTGTCAAGTTGTCAACCAAATTTCCAAAGTCAACTGATTTAATGGAAAAAGTCAGTAACATTGTCAACAATGTTGTTATGTAGACTATGGTGGTAGACTGGCTTAAAGGGACCCGCCGTCCCCAACACAAATGGCCTTCGGCCCGTGCTGAGAAGCCTGCTCATTATTGAGCTGAGCTACGCTTTACCGCTGAGATGGGGAGAAGAGAGCGGTTTAGGGTTCGCTTTTCTTTAGGGGAATCCCCTCGTTAATCATGCGCGCTGATTGGTTAATAATACATCCACTACTTTTGACATATATTGTATTGGGCGAGACTGTAATAAATAATATCTCTCTCTCTATATATATATATAACGTTTAAGTTTTGTAAGAGTATATTAATTTTAATATCCAAACGAATGCGCTTGCCAAGACATTGTAAGTTTTCAATTTTCGCTAATGACTGGAGTATTGACAAAGCGTCATGAAACTTACTCAGTGAAACAATGCTAAGGATTTTCTAATTCTGATAAAAAAAATATTTTAATTATGCTATTTTCATACAATCTCAATTGATGTCTGAATCACATGACAACGGTAAAGTGTTTTTAAAAGGAAATTGTATACAAACAGTATTGTCTGTATATCATGAACGCCTTCTAGCTTGTTTATTTAGAGTCCTCTTTGTTTAAATCACCACAAAATGTTATATATCTGTTTATATCGGAGTGGTATAACCATTAAAAAAAAACGCCCCAAAAACAAGATAAGGAACATGTCATGGTTTATTTACAAAATATGTGTATTTGGCTATTGTTTGTTTAATAATTTCAAATTAGGAAATAAACATGTTTCAATTTAGTTCAATTTATAAATCACTTAATTTTATCAACAAATTGTGATACAAATGTTTTTGAAAAGTTTGTTTAAAAAGTTATCAAATTGAAGAATAATTTCTGTCTAGTGTAAAATATGAAGATAATCAATCACTAAACAAACAAAAATTCTAAAAAAATACCATTCAACTTCATTGGATAGTTTATACTAAGAAAGGACACGGGAATTTTCTATTAAGCTACGTATACTTTTTGCTACAAATGATTGGCGAAACCTGCGTCTATACGGTAGTGAAGAGTAACAGTGTGGGTTAAATCATTTTTCAATTAATTTGGTTTCATCTAGCTGATGCCGTAGACAACTTCAAAATGAGGCATACCAAATAATTAACATTTGAAAACCTACATGTAAACATTTAAACGGATCCCTTAGCTTTTGAATTTTCACAATTTCTTGTGTTTGTGTTCAGATTTATGAATCGTGAATAAGAGTGGATACTCAAATAAGCGTTGTACAGCCCGTTCGCCAATTGTTTGTGTTTATTGTTTTAAAAAAAACAATGTTTAAACCAATCACTTTATAAAAACGTTGCTGCTCATAATAACTGCCGAGACATTTAATAGATAGGAAAGGTAAGAGGTTTGGAAATTGAAACAATTTTGCCATCTATTCATTTTGTTTTGTGATTTTTCATGGTTAAATAACATCGTTTTGAATATGTGTGATACACTGAACAGCCTGAAATAACACTTGATATAACGGGGAACTGTCATTTGATGTTGTGTATTATGGAGCCGGGTGTAACAGATAACAATTGTGAGACGTCAGTTTATTGACGTCCAGTGACTCTAGTCATGTGTCGTAACAGGTCATATAACTGCCGGGTCACTGTTTGATGGCGCCATCCTGTCTGGTTGATTGGACAATGGATACACATACAAGACATATACAAGACAATTGCCGCCAATTAAACGTTATTTCAATCCCCGACAGAATGTCTAGCTTTCAAAACCAAATGAGGCTGTAGAACATTATATCTGACTATTGAAAATCAGTAGGTGAACGTTTCATCGTCCGCAACAAATTTTCATTATTGATCACTTCTTATATGGTTCTTATTTACGATCTACAGAATACAAAATTAAATAGAAAAAATATCTCAACTTTACAAGCTGCAGCGAATGTTGGATGTGGTAACAACGTGGTGTTCTAAATGGCGTCTGAATGTTAATCAAGAGAAAACGAAGATAATCCATCGCCTACGATGTGGAAGCCTCCCCTTACACGTAGAGACAGGACGACACTGCAGACCCCCCACCCCATTAGAGAGTAGAATTTGTCGATTTTGTCAAAATGTTGAAACAGAAGTTCATTTTATTTCAGAATGCCACTTTTACAATGATCAAAGAAGCAATTTTAATTTAGATTGTTATAATGCAACGGGGCCTTAGGACCTATTTATCGGAAAATAGCCCAAAACGCATAACTCTTACATGTATTAACTTATTTATCTATTTTTTTTTAACTTTAAGCCTGTATTATCGCTACTTTTACATACCTATATTTACGAATATATTGTACACTGTTTTATCTTGTAAAGTGTCTCATAAGCCAAAAATTGGCTGGTTGTTAAATATATATTATGTCTTTTAATCATGCTTTTTACATTGTATATTTAACTTGTGACACTATAATAAACTATATCTGTCTGTCTGTGTTATCGATAACGTATTGGTGACAAATAACCAAATCGTAATCGATGCTTTTTCAAATTACATGACTGTCCCTCATTTAGATAATGATTATCTAAACTTCGGTATATGTGCGATGACTTGCGCACCGAAGGAGACATCTATTTTGCTGGACTACCCTTCATTATCCTCACATTATCGTAAATATTATCATATTTTGGAAACTACGTATAACTGATATTTCTTACGCAGTTTGAAACAGCACACTGTTTAATAAACGAATTGGTATATAATATAGATTACATTTATTTTTAAAAATAATAATGTTAATTATTAATGATATGTCAAAGAATATGTTCTTGCGGTTGCATGTCTATTGTTACAGGACATTTGAAAGACAACACATTTTTATTTTATTTGTTTTATATTTTAGTAATTGAAATGGAAATAAATTATAAATTTCCAATTGAAAACAGTTATTCAATACAAGAAAATGTGTTGTAATGATGATCTAATAATGTTATGACATATGCAAAAGCTATTCTATTCAGAATTTGTAGATGCATTAATTTGTTACCAAAACAACTCACTGTCACAGTGAGATAACTCAATCAATCATGATATATTAAAGCCGCATTATAGCGGTTTAAACAATGTATTTGATTAAACAAACAATTCAATCAGAGAAACCGAAGAGTTTACGTAAACCGGTTCTCTGTCACAGTCAAGCTCCGTACAGCGATGAATAATCAACACTGCTGCGGAGCTTAGGAGAGACGCGGCGCACGGTAGCGGGCTACTAATTAATAAATGTGATGCATCACATTTACGGGGACGGAGACTCGCTTTAATGAACACATATTCTGCATTGTCAACCAAGTTTTCAAAGTAGGTGGATGTATTGGAAAATATGTTATTTATTGTCCACCAAGATGTTAATCCAACCAGCTTGTTGAAATGGATGTTTTTAACAAATATTCTACATATTCAACCAAATTTCCAAAGTTACTGGATGTAACCAAGTTGTTATTCCAGCCAGGGTGATAGAAACTATTTTACATTTTCAACAAAGTTCTTATCCCAGTGAATGGATAATAATGGACTTATATAGCGCCTGGTTTCCAGGCTAGGCCTGCTCAACGGCGCTCAGGGTGTAAAAGTAAGAGTCACAGATGTTCTTCAGATGTTACAGATACTATGCTACGTTGTCAAGCATGTTGCTATCTGAACCAGGGAGGTAGACTAGCTTTGTCCCACTGTTTCTGTTCATCTTGATCTTTGGTTTTCTTGGTTTTCCTAAATTCTTCCATCTGTTTCTCACTCTCTGGCTTCTGTTTTTCAAAAATGTCGGGAAATTCAAATGTGTGTCCATCTGCCTGAAAGAAAACAATTCATACAGAGGCATAAGTTTTATTTTCACACAGAAGGATTGAAGGAAGAGAAATGGTACCATAGAAAGATACTTGTACTGGGTTGTTTGTTCTTTGACTAGAGCCATTAACTTTGCTTTAGGCTTCATGTAACATAGGTTGAGAATGTTATACTGTATTCTTGGTAGTGATCAGAATGGTGACAAATTTACAACTTATTACATTACAATTTAAAAAAAATAATATATCAACTTGGACTTTATTTAAAAATCTACTTCAAAATGTGAGTCTTTGAATCAATGCACACTTATAACACTTTGAAACCATTAAACGAGGTGACATTATATTCTATTTTGTTCATATTTCAGGTGTGTTAATTGATGATTTAAATTTGTGTTGTCATATGTAATCAAAACTTTGTATAAAAGTTCCCCAGCTTTTGCAGTACAATGACTATAACAAGGATATGTTGTACCAAGGGGTTGTCAAATATTTTCAATTTCAAAACTCACCAACTGAACATAAGCAAGTTTGTAGTCATCTTCACGGGCCAATGTGAAGTTTTTGGATGGGTGTTTTATTTCCTTACCTGCAAGTACAAAATTAATAAAGTATCAGTGTCTAGAAACTGAGAAAAAGTTGTGCATGCATAAACAATTAGAACCACTCAAAAATAAAGAATTTTGGTATCGTTCCTAGAGGGGGTCCTGGGGATATTTGCCCATCCTTTCAGCTTGGTTTCTCTTAATAAATTGGTTTTTTTTCAAAAATTAGGATACTTAAACTACATTCTGTCTCAGGGTAAGAACATTACGCTAACTCCAATAATCTGTACCCTGGGCTCAGAAGCTAGATTCACTCGCGTGGCCTGACTTAGGATCTAGCCAATCAAATCATTTTCTCGCCACCTTCTTAATAAAATTTCAAGAGAAAATGATTTGATTGGCTATATCCCTAGTCGGGCCGCGCGATCAAATCAAGCTTCTGAGCCCAGGGTACAGATTAGTGGAGTTAGCGTAATGTTCGTACCCTGAGACAGGATGCTTTAATTAATGCAAAGAGCCCATCCTATCAGAACAGACCAAAATGACCCCTACAACCGATCACTATAATGATGAGTTTCAAGAATATCAATGTTACCTAAATTTTACTGTAACACCTTCAATATGTCAGTGTTTTGCTCCTTCTAAAACAGTCAACAAATAAAATTTAAAACATCATTGAGTTGTTATATTATGTAACCATGATCCACCAAGTTAAAAGTTCTTTGGCTAGTTTCCTCAGAAATATCTGGAATGACTGCATGGCCTTGGAAAGATAAATTTTGATAAAAGTAATTTAAACAACTTTATGCTTTTGTTGTCAGGATTCAAAATCAGTAACTCGAACGTAAATGTGACAAAGACAATAACAGGAATGACATAATGAGAATTGTTTACACCGACATGAGCATCCAGAATAGACTAAATAGGTGATCATATAAGCCTCTCACTAAACAACCAACTATAGGTAACACACAAGAAAATCAATGAGGACTAATTGACAGCAATTACATAACTGATGAATTTTGCATAGCTTTTACGTGACACTTTTAGCAAATCAATGTGGACACAATAGAATCATCCATCCCTGCTCGTCAGGCCATTTCAATCAATCGGATGAATCATACAACATTGATTGTTTACATTCTTGTCTTGCTTACATCATCTTATTGATTTCCCTGTCAATCCAACCCACCTACGTACATTTCAACAGCTGCTTAAACCGATGGCATGAATAAGCAACAACTTTAGATCGGGTTATTGACATAAATATTATTATTAGATTATGAGTTAATTGCTTTTTACTTCCTGAAATGAGTTACTAAGTATTAAAGATAATCATGTATACCGGTAATTAGCTCAGCAACCAGAATTGCTTTTCACCTCCTGCAACTATAATAGTTGAGGCCAAAACTATATTTTATTGCAAAATGCATTATGGTTAGGGCTACTCTATTACATTTGTAGAATGTTGATCTTAACTAGTTTAAGTCACCTTTACTTCAAAATAAACATATATACTAACTATGTAAATCACAATTGGCCAAGAACTGAACATCCTCGCCCAGCGCTGATGACACCCAGAAAATGTCTCCTAACCCTAATGGGGGATACAAGACAATGAAATGGATGTCAACTTCTTTATTTTATTTCACACGACATTTCTGGGCTAGTTCTTGCCTCTTTTTCAGGTGATAATGAGCATTATGCTCATTAGATGCAGATTATAAAGTTGCAGGTAGCCAGTAGACTCATTACTCACCTGAAGAAGGGGTAAGAACTAGCCCATAAACGTCATGTAAAATAAATAAAGAAGTTGACATCCATATCATTGTCTTGTATTACTAGCCAACTTCTAAATGCCCTTGAAGAATTTCCTTATGGGGGAGATACTGAGGCTATTGAGTGTACGTACCCTCCTTGATGCGAGTCCTGACGCTGAGTACCTGCACCTTGTAGATCTTCTCTAGATACTGCTTCACATCTATCTTACTCATCCTGAAACAAAATATTTATTCTTCTTTAATTGCTAATCAAAGATTTGAGAACTTTTTTGCCTGCTTAAATCTTATTTTTGTTACCATAGCATTCAATATAATTTTTTTTAAGTGAATTTCTGCTATAAGCTTATTCCTTTAGGTTAATCAGTTTATATTTAAATCA
This sequence comes from Steromphala cineraria, assembly GCA_916613615.1. Lineage (NCBI taxonomy): Eukaryota > Metazoa > Mollusca > Gastropoda > Trochida > Trochidae > Steromphala > Steromphala cineraria. The sequence continues at coordinate 28,594,228 of OU744725.1, forward strand.
AAAACTCCCTTAAAAAATAATAGTTCATGGAAACATCACTTCTGTAAAATTTGGTTTTGAAAAATCAAGGTTAATTCCTTGAATCATATTATCTTTAAAACAAATAATGAACGTAATATTTTATTGATTATGGTAAATTACCGGTAAATCATATTTCACAAAAGACTTCACATGTTATTTTGTCTACAAATACATTATCCAAGGCATATAATATTTTGCACCTGATTTCCAGCTACATTAGACAAGCACACCTGAGCCAGGTGAGTTGATTAATCAGATCATACAGGTAAATAATCATGTTATTCAGGTGTATTAACTGAATTATATACCTCACCAGTGGTCATCTGTTGGCTCAGTGTGTATCAGAAATATGACTTCTGACCAAAACTTCATCATTTTGCTTAAAATAACACTGAATACATTTCATTACATTTCATTTACCTCAAGCTGTCCGATTTATCATGTTATGACAACAATTATATAAATCATATCAAGACCATACATTCATATCCATATAAATGAAAAAAAACCTGTTTCCTTCAACACCAAATAAAAACGTGAAATCAATTAACCCTCCAACAATTTAATGGTCAAAAATCCTTAAAGGGGCAGTAGCACGGTTTTAACGAATATATAAGGTGATGTCAGGAAAATGGATATTATTGGTTCCAATTGAAAGACAATGCATTTAAACTAAATGGAGCAGTAATAATTCAAATATATAATGTAAAGTTTAGCCATGCGATTCCTTTTTCTTACACAAAAAAATGAATTAAAGGTGTTCACACAAAATGGCCACCCATGGGTTTAAGGTGAGTCTTCATACTTTGTCCTCTGACTATGGAAGATTGGTTTGTGTTATGAGATTTTTGACACTATCAAAATAATACATTTAGTATAAATGTACAATTATCAGTGAAAATTTTAAAATATAAAATTATAAAAAAAATGTGCTACTGCCCCTTTAAATCTCAATATTCAATCTTAATATTAAATTTTTCAACAGGTACTCTCACTAAAGTGCTCAACAAATCTAATACAAGTCTTCCTTAGGTTTTCAAAATAACAATAGTTCAAATTGAAATTATAACAGCATTTTAAATTACGTTGATTAATATTCATAACAACATATGAACAAGTACAGTTATCAATTTATTCATTATTAAGCATAACAAAGTAAATAACAATAGTTCAAATCGTATTTATTATAGAATTTTGAATTATGTTCATTTAAAATCATAATTACATATTAACAAGTACTTAAAGTAATCAAATGATTCATTATTAGGAATAACCAAATTAAATACTTAAAGTTATCAATTGATTCATTATCAGGTATAACAAAATTAATTTTTCGATAACAATATTCATTTCATCTACCATGATTGATAACCATTGACTTCTGATTAAAAAAATGAAACATGGAAGATGACATTCTCAAAATAATTATTGAACCAAGAGAATGATCAAGTAGTGATTCTTGTACATCCATTTAGTATCACCCATGGAAATATAGTCAGGGAATTTGACAAATATCATGTTAGCTTTTAATTACTTTTTAAAAATTTGTATGGAAACATTCAATCTAAAATTCTCACAATCAAACAAAAAATGCTATGACAATCTTGATGTTCACGAGCAATGACTTTTATCTCCAGGTATATATTCATTAACCATGTTAATTTCATCCTCAACATTGACATGTGATGTGTTGAAACCTACGCTTGTCAATTTCAGGAAATATTCCTCCCTTGGTTTCAATTACCATCTAAAAGAAATTGTTAATTACCTTTCCAAAGTAACTAGAAGCAGCCTGGCAACTAATTTAACTCCAATTAGTCTGGTAACAAAAGAGTTTCATGTCAATTTCATTTCTCTTTCCAATAAAGATCCACTCCATGAGTCTGGGGTCATATATGCCAAACTGTATCAATAGTGTTTCAGTTATCTGATTGAAAAGCATCCACTGTTGCAAAGTTAAATTAAAAACCTTTTATGGTCGATACATAAAATTTCAAGGATGTTTTTGAAACTATAAATTTCACCCAAAAAATTACATCATTTGTCAATGAAATACTTCCTACAAAACAGATGTTTCATTCCAAATAAGGTTGATTACATTTCATAAACATATTCATCATCCACAACTGTGTTCCACGGAAGGTAATAGCTGTTTAAGATCAATTTTATCTCCGACAAAATATAATTTTTACAGTTACAGTAGATGTTGTACAATGCCCTGCCAACAACCTGTACAAATTACATAACTAAAATGTTTTTTAACTTCTAAACTATTATTACCTCTTGTTTATTTACTTGACACAGTCATCTTAGAATAACAAATTTATCAAGAAACATTTAAAGAACTTTTGTACCTCTCATTTTAAATGAAAATTAAGTCTGAAAACACTTGATAATTTTTTTCTTGTGACAAATAAACTTATTTAAATATAAATGAATAGGAAATTATTTTAAAGGTAAAAGAAATGGAAAACATAATGGATAGGCTAACAGTAATGTATACATGCCTGTTTATTTCTGAATTAATAACAGCAAAAAAAGGTTGTCCTGAATGGAAATCTCATTTCTACCTGTAATTTAACCAGGTAAGACTAATTATCAAGAACAACCTATCCATTTCCATCCCAATTAGACAGGTAAGAAAAGTGTGATGTACGCAAAGCTCATTTCTACCTCTGCTCTTAGAGGTCAACAAAAGGGCAGAGAAGTGGCAAATCAATGGTCATTGGAGGCTTCTGACCGCCTTACATAATCAATCTGACCAGTAATGTAATTACATGGGCTCAAGGGATTATTCCGGCATGATGCTCAAATCGCTAAAAGAGCAATTGTACATACAACTAGCCTTGTAATAGCCGATGTTGATTCGGATAATTTCTCGAACATGACAGTAATCGCTTAGAGGTAACTGACCGAGTTTGAATCCAGAATTCTCTGGTTGATGACGTTGAATATCCGCAGTTGTGACAATATCACGAAAGCTCGTGGACATACTAAAGACATATCGCTAGAGAAGTGAAAGAATTCAAGAGTTTTTCTCTGTGGAGAACTGAATTTCAATTCTTAATTGGATGCTGACTGTTGTTAAATGTCGGCTCTTGGATGTGATTATTTCAAAAACAGTTTTGGATAATTTGGACAAAAGGCTTTTGTGTATTTGAGCAAAACTTTTTTTGTTCAAACGTTTTTTTTGAAAGAATTCCTTATTCAAAGGATTCTGATTAAGAAAAGGATTAAAAAGTCAACAGTGACATTCAACAAATCTTGCTTTGGTGAAGAGAGGAATATAGAATCTCACTTCTAAATAGAAACTTGATTTCTAATTTGATAAAAAATACTTATCTAAATACAGTATTTTAGCAACCAAAAAAGTTTCAGCAAAACTCTCAAGTTGCTGAAGGAAAAATACTTGATTCTTTCAAAATTGTTTAACAGTAAGTGACAGAAATTTGTTAGAAGAGACAAAATGTCAGGACGACGCCTCACCTTAATGAACGATGATTCTTCGAGATACGGATTACGGAGTCAGACCGTCGCTACAGATCAGAACCAACACTACACAATGGTCATTAACTACAAAAAGGTAAGTAATTAATTTTCTTTCATAATTTTTATGGAAATTTATCTCCTTTTAGAAGATAAAAGTTCCCAAAATATAGAAAATTGTGAAACAATTGAGTGATTCAGTATTCAGTATTAGTTTAGAAAATATTGAGAGTTAATTTAATGGCCAATCTTCTTAAAAAGAAATTTTTATAATTTTTTATATTCTTAGAATTTCAGTTCAAATTCTGATCAATAAAATTAATAAAAAATAGTTAGACTAACAGGTTCAATTGGTCAGTGGTACTTGGTGATTATATCTTTCCTGAAAATTCTTAAATTAGGAACAAACTAAAGGGATGTTTTTTTTAATACAGTTTCTTCAGCTCTTATATTGCTACATCAATGTTTCATATTATAGAATTTCCAGGTCCGCATGACATTAAGGAAATTTGAATTTTTTCTAAGGCTGGCTAACTAAACTACCCACATTAAGTTGACAAAGTACCAATACAATGAAAACAATAAACTAAAAAATATATTGACAACATTTTTGTAAATTGATTTAAATCAATATCAAATGAGGGCAAAAACATTGGAGTACTATGTAGAAACTGTAGTGATTATATTCAAAATATTGAGAAACTCTTATCAAGTATCTTGACATTTTTCATAACCAATAACAATCTTTTCCCATTATTTAACTACTAAGGAATCGGACCTATTTAAAAACAAGATATAAAGCATTTTTTTAGTTAGCCACTATCACAGTGAGACCTTTTATGGCATTGTGACTTATAAAAAAACAATGTTTTACATAAAAAATTTATTTTTATATTCTGTGTTAAATGTTTAGAGAAATAACCAATGACTCACACATCAATTTTACATCCAACCAATATGTAAAAATATTTCTTATTTCATAAAAAAGCCCAAATACCATTAGGATGTGGTTGAGCAGGCTAGAACACAGAATAGAGTATGTTTGTTTAGCCTTATTGAAAAGACACCATTTATATCAGCTTGCATTGCATTACCGTACTATTTTTTCATATTTCTAAAAATCCCCTTAAAATTTTAACATCAGCACTCAATTTAACAATCATATGAGACCAACTGGTGAGTGAAACATCAAATCCATTTACGGTACTGATCAATCTAGACTGTTCCTTTATCCATGTTTATTTCTGTATAAACAAATTTAAATCTTACTTCATGGAGGGTGATTGTATCACATGACAATGAGTAAGAATAATACACCCATGCTTGTGTCGGCCTATCCTTTATCTTATCAATAAGTAAATACCAAACACTAAGGTGATATATATACTTATCTAACCGCATCATTGATTCTTATGACGGGGAGTATAAAAACAAAGGTTATTCAAAATGTACCAGATTGTGAGCAAGATATCAAGATTTTGCCGACTCATTGCTGTAATATGTCTTAAACAAATTGTTGTTGTTAATATTGATTCTTAAAGCACCCTGATTGAACATTTCTTTCTCATTAGATATTTGCATTTTAAAGGTAGTAACAGGGGGATGATAGTAAGCTTACATTCTAAAATTAACCATTGTTAACCAAGTTGCATAATTAGCCTAAGTGGAATGTCAAACACTATATATCTGTGAATTAAACACTTGATAAACATTATGTTTATCTAACATTTTCATATTTCTCATTGTTCTTAGTTTTCTCATAATAACACTCAATAAACAACCATTGGATTAACATGTTGATTTTCTATCTTAGTCAATGATTCCAAAACATATTTGTGTAGGTGTCAATTTAAGGTGACAGACCAAGTGTGCAATGTATTATTGAATTAGTTATTGTTTGCATCATAGAGACTACGTGACACTAGATAAATAGAGGCGTGATGTTTTTCTGTGATACAATATCAGAGATCATCCTGGTTTTAAGTATGAAAGGGAGAAAAATCTTCCCTTGGCCTAATCTTATGGGATTTTTAGAGAAGGCAATGGGATGATTGAGAAGATAAATAATAGTTTTGATTTTTGCAATGAGATTTTCTCCCCTCATTACTCTTGATACATCAATGGGTAAATAATATATATCCAAAAATCCCTGTCCAAAGTCATCCCTGCAGTATGTATCTTGATTACTCATAACGATACCATCCAATACAAAACACATACTGATAGGCTCTTTTCAAATTTGATTTAATAAAAAGACCTTGTTTTTTAGTCAAAATGAGCTTATATGAAGTCAACAATACATATCAAGATACAGAGAATGTGTATAATAAGAATTCTTGAATACACCGATATCATCACGCCTCAATGATAAACATGATCTTTCTACCTGAGTCAGTCATCCGAAACTTGTTGTGTAGGTGTTGATTTCAGGATATAGACAAGTCCTAGATTTCGGACACGGACCTGGAAATATCAGCATTCTTTGTGCCGTCATTATCACGTCACAGAATATATATCATGTTACATCTCGCGCAATTATCTGAATTATTAACTCGATGGTCATTGAATATCCAGGATAACCTCATAATCTATTAACTTTAGATTATTCCTTTTACCAGCTAGATGTTGTTCCTATCAATTGGACACACAGAATAATTATGCTCCTATTATATTGAAATATGTATATTCTATAAATAAAAGTTTTCAAAGTGAATTTCATGCAAAGCGTTTGATAATTATCTTTTATCAAAAGAATGAATAAGGACAACGCTTTATAAATGATGGAGTATTGGTCTGAAAGGTGTGTGATGGTCCAACATGCATTGATTTCCTTTAATTATTTCACTTGGCAGTTTCCTGGCTACTAAGGCTTGAGTGTAATAAAAACATTATTATTTTAAAAAAAAAACGAAGCTGAAATTTCAAAATGTCACCCAGACAATGACCAGTCTGATAAAAATCGGCCTAGTTCCGATGAATAAAATATTCAAAATATTAACTGCACGGAGATATGGAATCCTCTACACTAGGTCTGATCGCACCCCTGTACCTCGTGTGTCTAATACCAGTAAAGCGCAGCAGAAACCCAGTCTTTAGCAGACCAATCACATCATTTTGCTTAAAACACCGCTGGCAGCGATCATATTCAAAGCATGGTTAACATGAGTTAGTTGCCCCTAGCTTGATACCGAAGGATTTTGCCGGCGTCTTATGATTGGTTAGCTGAGTAAACGCTAGAACATGCAACTTACTGGGCTGCCGTCTGACTCAGTGGAGAGGATACCATATCGAAATAACATGTTCGATCCCCATAGAGTCAATTTTTTCAAAATTTTATTTCTCGGAACTAGGCAGATTTTAACACAACCCTGTTAAAATCAGTGGTTAAAAAATATTCAAAATACCTAATTTGGTATATTTTACTTTAAAACAAGATGTGTTTGTGAAACACGAATGCCCCCGGATGCATCCTGCTCGCTGTGTCAAGGTCAAGGTCACAAGGTCAAATGTCATGGTGTCATCTGAAAGGTCTCATCACAAGGGATCCATATGTCAAGTATCAAAGACCTAGCTCTGACCAATCAAAAGTTATGACCAAGGTTAAAGTTTTTGTGGACAAACGGACAGATGGACGTCAAGGTCACAAGGTCAAATATCATGGTGTCATCTGAAAGGTCTCATCACAAGGGATACACATGTCAAGTATCAAAGACCTAGCACTGACAGTATAGAAACTATAGCCATGGTTAAAGTTTTCAGAAAATGCTCGCTGTGTCAAGGTCAAAGTCACAAGGTCAAATGTCATGGTGTCATCTGAAAGGTCTCATCACAAGGGATCCACATGTCAAGTATCAAAGACCTAGCTCTGACCAATCAAAAGTTATGACCAAGGTTAAAGTTTTTGTGGACAAATGGACGGAGGGACGGCGGACGGACGGACAGACCAACAGGTGAAAAACAATATACCCCATAAAAATGATTTTTTAGCCATCTCCTCGTTCACTAAACTGATGATTGTGAAGGTATCAGCAATCAAAATGTATAACTTTGGTGCGGTCAATGAACTGAAAGTGGTCATTCATGCATGTCACATTGTCAATGGAATCTCCCAAACAGTTTCTATTATAAGACAGAAAATCCCTTAATAAAGAAAAACCCTTGGCTTTACGAATGACGATGAGTATATATAGACAAATAGTTATCATCTCACTAAACAAGTTTCAAAAGTATTTATACAAACACACCAAAAAAAATATGAGATACTATTATGATACAAATCCATGACTAAAAATGTCAGCTTGTTATGTGATGATCGAATAAAGGTATGCATTTCAAAGCCTTTTTTATTGATTTCACAGGCTTATATTAGACTTAATTTAGTATTATTCGTAAGAAATTCCATTTGTAATAGGAGTTTTTAGGGCTGAGTATCATGGGAAATCTCACGATTCGATCTGTATCACGATACAGACAGGTGATACAGTATGTATCACGATACATTGTTTAAAGTACAACTTAGTGCATATTTTGTGAAATATTCAAGATGGTGGGAATTTTGTGTTACAAGATAATCGAAAATCGAATATTAAAACGTTGTTTTTTTTCTTCAAAAACAGTTATTTATGAATCAGATTACTTAATGCTTACTGTAGTAACAATTACTGCACAACACTAGCTGGTTTTATAGTGTTCACTTAGTTTTTCTTTTCATTTTTAAGTAAGTGAAATCTATTTTTAGTGTATCACGATACAGGAAGCTCACGATACAATAATCACGATTTCCTAGGCTAACTGCAGTGATTCTGAAGCCTAGAAATGTGAATAGGACAAATGTCCTAAGTGTATGTCTAGTAATAGGCCATTGACCTGAAGCTCTTAGAGCGCTTTAAAACAAGTATTAATAACTTTCGGAATTATTCAACTAAAATTGTTTGCTATATTTCATGGTGCAACTTGAATTCATGGTTTGGTTAACCTTTCCATTTTTAAAGATTAATAACATTTAACAAGTGAACATCAATATTCATAAGCCAAAATGTAGAATTAATATTACAATTATTGATCATCCTCAATGTCCTAAGTCAATAGAAGTTAATAGGTCATTCGAAAATGTAATAGGCCAATGGCGTATGGCCTAGAGCAATCAAAATCCCTGCTAAGCTACGACTGTATCGTAGGTATCGGTGAATCGTTACAGCCCTAGGAGTTTTATTCTGAAAAAATACAATTCACAGGGAGAATTTCTGTGATCTTAAGTTTATTCACTTTACCAACTAAATTTGGTTATTAGACCCACAGAATAATTTATCACATTGATTTAACAGATGAAGTGTTAATATGTTATCAAGATTTGCCAAGAATGAAATCTAGATGGTACTGAACATGTCCAAAATAAATTTTCAACATTAATTATGCTGTAGAAAACTAAATGTAACTTTTGGAGAGGTTATCAGTTAAATTGGCTATTTTGATGTGCAATTTTCAAAATAAGGGCTCAAGTTAGGATTGAGGTTCAGAAACTAGGTCAACTAACACAAAGTTGACAGGCTCTCCCCAGATCCTAAAAACCATAAAATAAAAGGGGAATCCCCTGACAGTGTCTATTTTTAGTTACAATCATCCTGCTGTCAGATAAACACCCATTGACATCATACAGGTAAACTACGAAGTTGCACAGCTCTATTTATAGGTACAGGAAGACATTTGCTCATATATATATTACGACAACAGTACATTAAAACATATGAACAGTCAAGTGTAGGACTACATATGGCCATTCAGGTATGTTTTTTCTGACACATAACTTGTCATATCTTACACATTTCATTGATTTGATTCATGTTATTTTCTATAGATTTCAAAACTATTCTGTTGTGGAGCGTCTTAAAGCCATATAAGATATTTCACTGTTCACCAAACACTTATGTCACCTGACTGGTATCAAAACATTTATATGAAATATTACTTTGCTATTCAGAATTTGTTAAATATCAATTTCCTGAAGAAGTTGTCACATCTTTTATCGTTCGAAACCAAATTTTAGAGTTATGTTTCTGTAATGAGATACTTAATAAAATACTTAATACATAAAGTTCAAAAAAACTTTAACTAGAGAATGATAGCACTAAAAAACAAGTTTTTAAACAAATAATTATATACATAAACAAATTGCATTGATATAAATATCACTAAATCAATGATTACATTTTGATTTAAGATGAAACAATTTTGACCTAAAAACATAAACCCTCAACATCATGTTAGCATAAATCAACAAACAATTGACAATCTTCTGGCAATATTAAAGTTTTATTCAATATCATAAATTTCTAAATAAGATTTATTTTTTTTATTAGTGAAATACATCTTAGTCTAACATCCAATCAAACAAGGTTAGTTCTTCAAATTTAATCCATGTCTATTTCACCTGATATCTACAAGCAATCAAAAACCCTCTGTGTAAATTTCATATGTTTACTTCCAACCAATACAAGCACTCTCCCTGCTAATCCACTGCTAATGACACGATCAAACACTCTGATACTATTACAAGAGCTTTCCTACACAATATAACCCCTTAAGCTATTGATACTTGTACTCCATACTCATGAGAGACTATTATGTAAATAACAAACAATATAAATATATATTATCAGGTTGTTTTGAAAAATATATAAAAATCATGGTTTAAAACATAAAACCATTTATTTACATACTTCACAGTTTAATATTAATGCTGAGATTAATATTAAAGATATAATATAGGTCCTCCAGTGATTGGGAAACAATTGGATGAAAAAATGGACCATTAAAATTTTGAAGTTTACTATTGACATAATTGGCAATGGCCCGTTTGAAAATGAGAAAATTTCAAAAAAACTGAAAAAGGTCCAAAGATGTCTTTCCCAATCCCTAGTCCTCTAACCTTTTTTTGGAGGCTCTCAGATTATTTTCAAGTAAAGTAGCTCAAACAATTCTTTCCTAACAAAAAGAGAATTATATCAGATTTTTGTTTATGAAAATCAAGGATGTTCATTGCTCACATTGCTATTAAAGTCCTTGGGAAAAAGTATAAAAAAGACTGTCCCCTTAAGCAGAGACTCCATTTAATACTTCAGAAATAAAACAACACTGCTGTATATGTTTTACTCTTGTAATCAATTTCACGGGTCTTAGATACATTTAGTGCCTGTAATGGTTGTTGGTTATGAAGCTATGAAAACAAATTACAGCTCTTGTTGTATCTACTAATCTTAGTGAGTAAATATTGTTTTAAAAAACAAAAATGTTGACTTAAGCCTACTCTCAAACAGCACTACTCAGCTTCTAATGTAAACATTTTTAGAGGATTTATATAACTTGGACAGGACTTTGGCCTTAGGTTGATCATCAATTGTTTTTAAATTTTTGTGCCTACTTTATTTTCCATCAATTTTATTGAGAAACTAAACATTACCTTATGAATTCAGGTCAACTGTACATGAAAGTATTATAAAATACTTTTCCAAATGAATATACTATTCCTATTAGGGCTGTAACGATTCATCGATACCTACGATACAATCGTAGCTTGGGAAATCATGATTATTGTATCGTGAGCTTCCTGTATCGTGATACACTAAAATTAGATTTCACTTGCTTAAAAATGAAAAGAAAAACTAAGTGAACACAATAAAGCTAGTGTTGTGCAGTAACTGTAACTACAGGAAGCATGAAGCAATCTGATTCATAAATAACTGTTTTTGAAGAAGAAAATGTTTTAATCTTTGATTTTCGATCATCTCATAACACAAAATTTACACCATCTTGAATATTTCACAAGATATGCATGAAGTTATACTTTAAACAATGTATCATGTATCGCCTGTCTGTATCGTGATACATTTCGAATCGTGAGATTTCCCATGATACTCAGCCCTAATTCCTATCTCTTGAATATTTCAATTAAAATAATGAGATTTTTTAAAAATCAACTGGACCCATTAAAGTTTTTTACCACTTGAATTATTTTCATCAATTTTATTAAGAAACTATATACATAAAAGATAAACATTAATCTTTCAATTCAAGCTAGGTATACATGAAAGTATATATATATATCTGAATATATCAATTCTATCTCTTGAATACTTCAACATTAATGACAAGAATCAATTTGATTTAATGCTGAGTCAAGATTTTTATCCCCTTAAATTTCAATGAAACATTAATCAAAAGAAATGGCTTGATACAAAAACTTGTAACAAGCTTTTTTGTAACATTAAGTTTTTGGAAAGGTTTTTTAAGTACATGCTCAGGAACTTAAAGGAACATTTTTATCACTTTTTTTTGCGGTCAACACAAAAGTGCGAGCTATGAGCCCATATTAAATTCTAAATCCCCCAATGCCCCAGTACCAAAGAGTGAAAAACATATGTTTAGAGGTTCCCAGGTCCAATTGCTGTTTTGTAGCTTAATCAAATCAACGGAAGATAATTTAAGTACAGAATTGTATGATTAAATGTCCTAGGGGTTATATAATGAAGAGTGTCTTAACATTCAGCCCTAGGTGATGGAAAAATGGGATATATTTGATTTTTTATCCTTTGTCAAGCTTTATTTTTTAGATATAAATTCAAGTAAAGTACAATCAAAATGCGGAGGGTTAAGGGAGATAAATCATCTTTGGACTTTAAAAATAAAATGGCTTTTGGGTTGAACTTCCACCTCTCCCCGATTTGATAAGACCCCCTTTTTGGATTTGCCACTTCTGGTCATTTCTTAGATCATCTAACATAAACTTGTATTTGTATTCATCGATGAAGGCAGTAGCCGTGGAAGAGTTTATATTAGATGAATTAGTCATTTCTATATCCTTAGTCAACTTCCTGACTGTGTCTGGTAAATTCAAGAATGACGCACTCACTGTGGATGAACCTGGAAGTGGACCTGGTCTGGGGGGACCTTCTTCTCTGGTTTGAGGAGTTTCATCCAGAACTGGGGGAGGAACACTCTCAGCTGGGGGTTACCCTCCCAGTAGACGGGGTAGCGTGGGATCCTCTTCTTCCATAGCGGCCTGTGGCATAGGAAACATCATTCTTATACTGAATATACTCTATAACATTTTTGTTTGACATCAAAAGTTTTCATTGCACATTTGTTTCTAATGGGACCCTTGGGGAATTTGTTTTTTATCTTAAAATTAGAAAGATACCTATCTGTATATTCCGTTCAAATATTTTTCAGAATTTGATTTAAATTTGAATATGTTGTCTTTAAACATAAGATAGAAAAATATGACTGTTTCGCAAGGACCTGTATCAAGTTGATGGGTCAATAGTCTACTTATGTGTATAAAGAGACGAGTTGAATCAGTCTTCTATTGCAAATTGATCTGGTGAGAACGGAAGAACAAATCTTATTGGTAAGGAAAGGTTACTGTATTCTACTATAGTTACGTCCCTTTACTTTACTAACCAATGAGAGCTGTTCTTTGTACTTAGATAGATTCCTTATTTTTCATTAATTATTGGATATCACTCTCTGAGACACATCTTTATGGCCATTATAATCTAAACTCCCTGGGGATCATATATAAATATTACATACAGAGTTCTTGAGACCACTTGACATCCCACATTTATGTCGCTTCAAATTCTAAAATTATTTTATATCGTATGTTAATTTTGTTATTACATTATACATAGCATAAGCTGCATAATCAAAGTAAATATAAAGATGATCTCTGCCTGGAAAAAATGACTGCATGTGACTGCACTTCGGTTGACTAAACCTAAACTTTGCTTTATGTGCGATAACTGCGCACGCGAAGTTGTCGACGTAGGAAGACGTCTAGCATGCTGGACTATTCGGTTTACCAACACGTACAGAGCATGTGACGTGTAATATTCCAAGTAAAGATCTAAAAATAAATCATGAATTCATAATTCAACTTACACTATTCTGCCAACACCTTTTGTGGAGACTGACATTGTACACTTTTACACTTGTACACCTTACACAAACGCAAGTTCCATGTCATTTCATTTTAGAGCACGTTGAGGTTTTCAGAAATGAAGGTAAATAATATACTCAAGGTCAAGGTCAAACATTACTTCCGGGTTAGAGTGAGCTCCCTTAAAATATCACAGTCGGACTTTCCATGAATTTTACTATCTTTGATAAGTTTCAAGGTAATTGCATTATGTCTACAAGTGTTTCCACAGTATGACGTTGTCATGATTTTCCTGTTCCGTTTTGATAGTCGCTTTAGAAACAACTTAACTGATTCGACATTGTTGTGTGTGAAGTCAAATCGAGAAGACTGTCATTTAGTTTACACTCCTAGACTCATGCTCAGGCGTCCAGTGTAACCTGGTAACTGAAAGTAAGGGATGGTCTACAGTGACGTTTATTCCATAGACTTGCATGTTGCATGTAGTGTAGGATAAATAATTTTCATAGATTTCTTTTCCGTCGGATCCTTTATAATTTTTGCACATATGTAAAGAATCATTTATTTCAGCTACAATCTTATCATTTCTGTTTTATTTTTTATATGTTCTCCTTGTAACAACAACCATTTTAATAACATTTTGAACATAATTGTGACCAAGTTTATAACAGCGCTCTAAGGGAAACGTTCCCAATTTTCATACATACAGCAGTAAATGGGCGACTTTGCATAATCATTCATAAGTTATAACAGTAATTATAAATTTCTAACTGAGATGGTTTTCATTCATCCTGCAAAGTTTTACAATGGTCCAACACAATCTTTTTTCATGGAGATAATTTATGCTATACTAATACTAATTCAACATGCAAATCTATGAAAAAAAGTCACTGTCCGAATTAGTTCAGATATCCTAAACTTCGCTTTATGTGCGATAACTGTGACGTTGGAAGACGTCTAGCATACAGGACTATGTTTGAATATAACTGGTACAGGTCTGTAGGTGTTGTTCATTCAGTGAATTTCAGTATCAGCTGTTGGAAAATAACCAAATTTCATTCTATATTGTTTTCAGAGTGTCACCAATTCAATCTGTTAGATATTTTGGAACTTTGACTTTTTTATCAGTCTTATAAACCATTCTTAGTGTGTTGTTATTCTATCAATACAAATGATTTTCATTTCATCTTAAAATATGAAACAATACTGTGCAGCATTTTTTCCAGTCATTACAGTCGAGGTCAAGCTCTTTAATGAATCCATGATTCTCTGTTATATAAATATTAATTAAACCACTGCCAGTATATTAAATTGTATGTGTCCAACTGTTCTGGAAGTTTATAAACATATATTTTATATAAAACTCTGTTAATTCTTTCAAGTATTTGGCAGCCCAATATAAAATATAGTCTTTTTAAAATTACTCATAATTGTAAGTTGCAACAGATCGTAGGAAATAATTTGTAAGTAATCTTTCCTTAAAGAAATATCATCAATTATATTTATAACCAGTGTCTTGTCTTAGGTTTCTGTAGAATATTATCTATTTTCCTCTAAGTATAACAGGAAAAGGAGACACAACCTACAAAGAATAAAAGTCTTTTTCAGTTTAATTGGTAAAACATAACCTTTACACATGAAACATATCATTATGTCATGTGATATGATGTCATTTAAACATATGCTATACCTTACCCGCCGCTAATGGCTAAGATATCGATATTGCCCAAGTGGCGTTAAGCACTAACTCACTCACTCACTATACCTTTCAGGTGTACCATACCTTTTTACAAGAACACAAGATATGAGCCAATTGTATCATTTAGCTACAGGTAGCCAAGAGTAAAATTACGTTTTTGTCAATAGTAATAAATTATCACAACAGATACTCTAATTACTGTGATATGATGCATAATTCATTGCGTATAACAGCTAGAGTTGTATGAACTCCAATCTTCTTAACCAGACTAAACCTGATTATGGGAACAGTTCAAATCCTCAGTTGAATCACCCTGCAATTTGCACAATTAGTACCAATTGCAATCAATCTTGATTTATCATTTCTCACCGAAACAATGTTCTACTCGTACCACAGGTAACAAGGGAAGAAATGACTGATTAATCTCTATAGAAAGAAATAATATATTGATGATTATGTGTACATATCATGTTTATTTCATTAGATTAAACCTTTTTTCTAAACTTATTGTCATCAATTTTATTTTCAAGGGGAAGAAACAGAGGATGTCTGATCACAGTCGGCGCCACGTCAAACCGACGAGTGAAGAGGTATATCAGGATGCGAAAAGAATCCTAGAAGAATATCTGAAAAGAAAACTCAGTGAACATGCTGAAGATGGTGAAAATGATCACTCCAAAAGCAAAAAACATTATGCTCGTAGCGAAAGCTACAAAACTGCATCAAGGGAAAATGTCATTGACAGTACAACAGAATGTGACGATCAACCCGCTCATTTGCCGCCAGAACGATCACGAACAATGCCCTCTAGTTATAAAATAGAAAAAGCACAAAATGGACACGGGGATGCACCACGTTCGAAAAAAAAAAAAGCAACAAGTTATTCTACAGATGAAACTGATGCCGAGCCTTCGGACGATGAAACATATCACAGCCATAAACGGAAGAAGAAAAGTTTCTTTCAGAGAGCGAAAGAGAGGTTATTGCATGCAATCCATCGTGACAGTCGATCGGAAGATGAAGATGTTGATGTATATGAAGAAAAGAGTCAAAAGAAGAAGAGAATCAAGAAGAAGAGTAAGAAATTTGCGAGTGTTCGTGACTCTCCGGACATGAACTCTGGTAACTCCCACATCCGCGAGACTCATGCTCATATAGATCAGTATACATCTGTCGGAGATGACGTCGAACCAAGACGAGGGTTGAAGGGTCCTGGAGATCGTTCCTCATCACTCCAAGACAGCCATTCATCGTCCTCTCGGAGAAATTCTGCAGGAAAGAAGTTGTTAGATTCTATACGAAAATCTTTCAGGAATAAGAACAAGAGGAAAGATATCTCGGGTAAGCAGGTCTGCTCTTTCATTGGAATACATAAATTTGGTGATTTGTCTTTAAAGATTCTTAATGTAGGTTCTGGTATATTTCATAATAATCTCTTGGTCTCTCCACATTAACTTTATGACCAAGATATAAATCCTGTTTATTTGCCACCAAAAATAAAAGGTACTTATTAATTATCCTCGGATAGAAGATGGCTTTTCTTGGTGTCAAATGTCTTTTTTTACCATCATCATTCAGATAGGGCTGACTTTGTAAATGGAGATTCCTCCAATGAAGTTTTCCATAAGAAGGTTGAAGTAGGTATCTTTTAATTAACAGATAAACATTATTGTGTTTTAATTATGAACATTTTCTGAAGTTCTATTTTCATATTTCAGAATCCAAATCAGCTGAACCAATAGGCCCTAGTGACAAAGAACATTCCTACTCTAGAAGTAATTCCACTCCTGATCGAAGCGGACATCTTGATAAAAATACCCTGGATATTCCAGACCCAAGATCTCACCAGGACCGACATTCTGACAGGTCTCCAAGTTCAAGGTCAAGGTCAAGTTCCAAATCGAAAGCAGATGTCGTTGTGACCCAAAGTGTTGATCATTCTGACCCGCGGACAGTTCGCGTCCATGGCCTTCACCTTCATGGCCGAGAATCCTTTGCGGCTCAACGGCCGCCGAATTTTGTCGGAGATATAGAATCTAGTGTTGATATTGATAGGACAGAACTCACTCTCGCTGATGATGGATTGTGGGAAAGATCAGCTACAACTCACACTAGAGAAACAACAAGATACCTGCCCCAGAGTTCACTGGAGATGGACGGAAAGTCGGAGGAGCTTATGTATGCAGATGAAGTTGGTGAGTTGGTTTGAGAATGGGTTTTAGAATAAGGGTAGTTATAAGCTTACTTGTGTATAAGCAAACCTCAAGTATAGTTTTTAGCTCACCTTTACAAAGTAAATGTGAGCTTATGTCATGGCGCTTCGTCCGTCGTCCGTCTGTCTGTCCGTCCGTCCGTCCGTCTGTCTGTCTGTCCGTCCGTAAACTTTCAGGAAAAAGACTACTCCTCCTAAACGAATCCAGATATCATTCTGAAATTGTAGTATGTTATACCCATGGTGATTCCTCACAGAAAGGTAGACGTTTCAGTTTTGAGAATCCAAGATGGCCGCCATGGCAGCCATATTGAATTTTCAATTAGATTTCAGGAAAAAGACTACTCCTCCCAAACGAATCCAGATATCATTCTGAAATTGTAGTATGTTATACCCATGGTGATTCCTCACAGAAAGGTAGACGTTTCAGTTTTGAGAATCCAAGATGGCCGCCATGGCAGCCATATTGAATTTTCAATTAGATTTCAGGAAAAAGACTACTCCTCCTAAACGAATCCAGATATCATTCTGAAATTGTAGTATGTTATACCCATGGTGATTCCTCACAGAAAGGTAGACGTTTCAGTTTTAAGAATCCAAGATGGCCGCCATGGCAGCCATATTGAATTTTCAATTAGATTTCAGGAAAAAGACTACTCCTCCTAAACGAATCCAGATATCATTCTGAAATTGTAGTATGTTATACCCATGGTGATTCCTCACAGAAAGGTAGACGTTTCAGTTTTGAGAATCCAAGATGGCCGCCATGGCAGCCATATTGAATTTTCAATTAGATTTCAGGAAAAAGACTACTCCTCCTAAACGAATCCAGATATCATTCTGAAATTGTAGTATGTTATACCCATGGTGATTCCTCACAGAAAGGTAGACGTTTCAGTTTTGAGAATCCAAGATGGCCGCCATGGCAGCCATATTGAATTTTCAATTAGATTTCAGGAAAAAGACTACTCCTCCTAAACGAATCCAGATATCATTCTGAAATTGTAGTATGTTATACCCATGGTGATTCCTCACAGAAAGGTAAACGTTTCAGTTTTGAGAATCCAAGATGGCCGCCATGGCAGCCATATTGAATTTTCAATTAGATTTCAGGAAAAAGACTACTCCTCCTAAACGAATCCAGATATCATTCTGAAATCATAGTATGTTATACCCATGGTGATTCCTCACAGAAAGGTAGACGTTTCAGTTTTGAGAATCCAAGATGGCCGCTATGGCAGCCATATTGAATTTTCAATTAGATTTCAGGAAAAAGACTACTCCTCCTAAACGAATCCAGATATCATTCTGAAATCATAGTATGTTATACCCATGGTGATTCCTCACAGAAAGGTAGACGTTTCAGTTTTGAGAATCCAAGATGGCCGCTATGGCAGCCATATTGAATTTTCAATTAGATTTAATTAAAATGACTCCTTCTCCTAAACCAATCTAGATATCATTTTCATATTGTAGTATGTAATACCTATAGTGATTCCTCCCACAAAGGTAGACGTTTCAGTTCTGAGAATCAAAGATGGCCGCGATAGCAGCCATATTGACTTTTCAGCTGCAGATGACACATCATTATTACTAAATTTTAAGCTTTCATCAAGTGATCACTAGCACCATAGAAATTCTCTAATTTGAACTTACTAATCATAATATTATCTTGAATATGGAATATTTAAGATTGTCATGCAAGTTGTTCTATATTTTTAAGTGTTTTAAAAACATTAAGATGAAAGACAAACATAATTAATTAATTTGTTTAAAATATTTATGGCAACTAGCTGCAAAAACCCAATGACATTAAACATCATGTTGAATTTTAAACAATGGTATCTCCCTTATATTCCTTTAAATACCACACAAAAGGGGTCAACCAGAGTTCAGATATTCCTGCTGAGTCCACTATGCATTTCTAATACACATCCCAATACAGGCTGCATCACAGTCTCAGCTGCTAGTCTGTTACATAATCAACCTGACCCAATTGATATGGTAGAGCATTATGCTATATGGCCATGTGTAAACAATAAGAGTTATGGAAATTAGACTTGTATTCTCATGACAGTGAAATGTTCTTTCTAAGAAAAACAACTTACACAAAATTTGTCAACAATAAGCTTTGTGTTTAGCAATCTACATAAGTTGATGTGGAAAGAGTTATTTTGCATCAGGTTCCAGTTCCTGTGTTTTACTCATATTTGTACCATTTATATCTAACAGAAGTTCTTCTTGACACAAAATCAATTTAGGACATAAGCTAACTATATTTTGTGAAATTATATATATTTTTCACAGCAATTCATGTTCTCTCCCGTCAAGTCTTTTAATACCACACATAAGGGCTTCAGGTTTACATGCTCAGCACACTAGGGTGCTTCTCCAAATATACTTACACAAAGCCAAATACACAAATTGCTACACTCTCCTTAAGGATCTGGGGCTAGCAGCCCTGCCTGCTTGTATATTGCATAGTAATCCTGATCTAATTGATAAATAGAACATAATGGACTTTATGGAAAGTATATAAATTGTCTTTATGAAAAGTATACTTGTATTCTAATAATAGTAATACTTTTTACAAATAACAATTTAAACAAGTCAAGAATCAGCTTTTGTGTACAACAATCTGCACGATGAGTTAATATTAACAAGTCAAGAATGTGCTTTTATGTACAGTAATCTACATGATAAGTTAATAATAGAGGTATTTTGTATCAGGTTCCAGTTCCAATACCATGTGTTTTATAAATACCTGTAAAACTAAATGATAATTGTATCATGCTGAAGGGGTTCTGGGAACAACATGTCATCATAGAAGCCATTATTTTTCAATTAGATTTCAGGCCAAGTACTACTCCTACTAAATCAATTAAGATATCATTCTGAAAAGTGAGTATTTTTTTATATATTGATTCCTGACAAAGACACATTTATTTTATTATCAAGAATCCAAGATGGTCAATATGTCAATTATATTGAATTTTCAATTAGATTTCATGAAATTCATTGAAAAGAGTACATTTCCTGATCAATCAAATCAATGTCATTATATTTGTATTGATACGCTTGTTGTAATATTTATCAACACTATAAATACAGTTACAAAAAAATTTATGAATCATCTTTATCTGCGAACAGCCTGAAGCATGACTGTTTTAATAAATCTTTTTTAATAAAACATAAAATGATAAAAGTTGTTCACTCCATCAGTGGGTTACATAATTCCTGACACTTCATATATGGCAAATAACATAGCCAGTGAGGGATAAATATACATTTTTTAATCATCTATATCTGATTACGGTCTGAACAATGATTATCTAGATAATTATAATGATCATTCAATTCAAACAAATCCTTTTCAAAAGCATTTAAAATGATTAAATTTGTTCACTCCCAACACTAACTGTAAGGTCCTTTGTTCCCATGCAATTAATTTATTCCAAATTGAAAATTTTGGTTAATGAATAACTAATTATCTTTTATTTTGTTTGTCATGCTAATAAAAGATATAATATTCATCTTCAAAACAGCATTCATTGAACAGCTGTCTGAACAATTCTTTTTTTACAAAGTCTTTCTCACCAATTCTCTCTGTTAGTTAAGATACTTCAATAAACATATTACTGAGTTGACCTCCAGATTATTTCGATTTCAAACCTCTCTTTTACCCCCCCCCCCCCCCCACAACCACCCCCTTTCCCCTCCTATCCTCCCAGCCCCTCTCCTGCAACTCTCCTCTAAAGGGTATCTGTATTGCATATTGAAATGAGGGGAGGACACTCAATATATGGAATAACAGTAACTTACATAAGAGGATAAGTTACATAAGCTACATGCAGGTGCAAGAGGTCATCATAGGTCATCATTTCTAGTAATTAGCATAAACCCCCATGTTGCTAGCCTATTCTGACCAATCAGATTGCACTAACATATGTCAAGATTTAAGATATTCAGAAATCTTCAGTTAGAATTACATGAGACATTGACCTGGACAGTTTACTTTGGTAATTGGACTTATCACTAGCTAAATTTGTGATTTGTGTCAGAGGAATATATTCCAAATGTTTATGTGCATCATCTTTTTAGTTCTTTGGAAGTTGAGAGTGTGACTAAATGAATACTCCTAAACCAATCAAGATATCATAATGAAATTAATACAGATGCCCACATAAAAGTAGCATTTTGAAGATTAAAAAGTCCAAGATGGTCACCAATTCAGCCATAGATATACAAAAAAGTTATACAAAAACCTACTGCTTGTTAACAAATCATTATTATATCATTCTTGTATTAATGTTTGTTCAAGCTCTAGTGGTTTCCAACAGAAGAATAGCATTTTAAAAGATAAAAAAATCACGATGGCAGCCATAATCAATTATCATATAAAACATGGTTACACAATTAAACCATATTACCACATCATTAATTTTAAGGTGAGCTTCTGTACCCTCGGTACTTTTATTTACTTTTTTTTCTACTTATGGATGAAATATTGCCTAAGCAGTTTTATACACCGACACGCTCACTTTCTCTTTGTGACTTCAATATCAGTTCCTGTTAAAGCCTAATTACACATGTTGTAGATCACTGTCTTTGCAAACATCATTGAAGTAACATTTCAGCCTGCGCTTATACTATTGATACCATAAACAGATGAGATGATGATCATATGTACTAAAACAAAAAAGTTTCACCTATATTTTCAAATGGATGTATATAATATTTCACATTACAAACCATATTGTATTATAATGAAATATTTGTCAATTTCTAATGTTACCTCCTGGGAAAAAAAGTAGGAATATAAGAAAAAAATTACATTTGGAATTCAGATCAATTTTGTTGTCCAGTCTTTGATCTTCCATGTTAGGAAATAAAATAATAAAAAAATTTGTTTGTTACAGATTCTCCAATTGACTCTCAAGCTGATAAGGAAGAAGCAATTGACAGGATCGTGAAGAAACTGATTGAAATTGGCGACAACCTGTCATCTGAGGGCGAGGCTCGGCAATCCCAGGAGGCCGAGGGAGCAGTAGGCGGAGCTTCAAGTGGAGGTAGGTTGTGACCTTCGACCTTTGACATCCAAATTTCCATTCATTTCTTTCAAAGAGACATAGAGTTGATATTGTTGCCATTTAAAGCTGACGTTTAAAGTGTTTAGATTATTTTAGAAAAAATAATTTCAAACTTATGTTTTTCTTTATGCGGATTGAATTCAATTTTCATTCATTTAATTCATACAGGCATTTAATTATACCCCCGCTACGACGTAGTCGGGGGTATATAGCGCTCCGCGTGTCCGTCCGTGCGTCCGTCCGTGCGTCCGTCCGTCCGTGCGTCCGTCCGAAATCGTTTCCGGAGCATTACTCAAAAACTATACCACTTAGAAACTTAAAATTTGGTATGGAAGTAGCCTATATGGTGCTGTGGTGCCTTTTAGGGGTTTCAGCTCAATGGTCCCAATAATTTTTGAAATTTTGACCAAAAACGGTCCGATTTTTGGACTTTGTCTCGTTTCCGGAGCATAACTGAAAAACTATACCACTTAGAAACTTCAAATTTGGTATGGAGGTAGCCTATATGGTGCTGTTGTGCCTTTTAGGGGTTTCAGCTCAATGGTCAAAATAATTTTTGAAATTTTGACCAAAAACGGTCCGATTTTTGGACTTTGTCTCGTTTCCGGAGCATAACTGAAAAACTATACCACTTAGAAACTTCAAATTTGGTATGGAGGTAGCCTATATGGTGCTGTGGTGCCTTTTAGGGGTTTCAGCTCAATGGTCCAAATAATTTTTGAAATTTTGACCAAAAATGGTCCGATTTTTGGACTTTGTCTCGTTTCCGGAGCATAACTGAAAAACTATACCACTTAGAAACTTCAAATTTGGTATGGAAGTAGCCTATTTGGTGCTGTTGTGCCTTTTAGGGGTTTCAACTCAATGGTCCAAATAATTTTTGAAATCTTGACCAAAAACGGTCAAACTTTTTACTTTGTCTTGTTTCCAGAGCATATATAAATACCAAATGACTAGCACACCATAAATCTCACCTTACGGACAAAGATTTTTCAAACAATGTGTCTATATTTCTTAAGAAAAATGACCCAGTTAACCGGACGATTTGCTATCCGGACGATTTTCACCTGTAACCAAAACAAGGTTCGACTGTATAGTGCTGTTGTGCCTTTTAGGGGTAATTCCAGGGTTCCCAGAATTTTATTCAAAAACTACATAGCCGGGGATGTTTTGAAGTGAAATAGTTTTTAGGGTTGCAAGATCATTGTGTTCTAAGTCATAATCATAAATTTTCAAAATAATGTTACGTGAAGGCGGTCAAACTACAGGCGGGGGTATGTGAGCCGCGCTCACTTTTGCCTTGTTTATATTTGAATTGAAATGTGGCGTGATATGTTCTCTATATTAGATACATGTACCATTGACTTTAGAATGTTGATTTTGCCTAAAAATCAAGTCATTTATCAAAGTTTGTCTACATTGACAAAACCCCATGAAAATAGCATATTGTGACGTGTATTGAATCAAATCACATTGTTATTATATCATATAGTGAAAGTTCTTATCATTTCTAATATTGTTGTAATTTGTTTGTCTTTTGGATGTATGTGTCAAATTTGTCATCTGTAGTCTTGCTGTTTAGTTTCCTGTCTAACATCATGCATCCCACATCAATAACCTATGGTCAATTTATCCACAGATGATTGTCTGACATCACTGGAGCTGGAAATAAGGAACATTCTAAGACAGAGTGGCGATGTTGCATCCTCAACAGTAAGATCAGTTATATCAGTTCTTCAATTGTGTTTAATGATCCTCCAAAGTCCAACATAATTCACCATCACTAAGAATTCCATGTACAGTAGCTTTTTGAGTCTAAACATTTTGTTTCTATTCAAAGCTTAATAGATAATTATACTTAGCTCATCATACCTGAAAAATCTTATAGCATGGTATAGCATGGTAAAGCATCCACAAATTTTCCACACTTTTTGATCCCTTCCCTCAATTCATTGGCTCTAGAGAACTCAAATGTTTTTACATGTACCATTGCCTTGTTCTTTTTTATGAAGTACATTTTGTGAATCTCTCCCCTTACTAAGGGCCTGAGGGGCAAGTTCATTAACTTATTGTCATCTTCTCAAGAAACAGAAGTGGTAGAAGACTGAAATTGAGTGTGAAGGTACCTTGGCCAGTGGGGATTATTAGTTGTAGATTTGGTCATTTTTTTGCACAAAGTGGGGTCAATGCTTATAATTTCTTCCACAAGAAATTAGAATGATTTGTATGGGTATTTCACAAAGTTTAATCAGCTGCAGAGCCTAGTTACAATATTTCAACATAACCTTGTTTTATCGTGCCAAGAATTATCAAACTAGCTCGAATTCAAACTCAATTTAAAATTCTCTGTGTTTACTTATCTAGCCTCGTCATAGAAGAATCCCTTTTTTCAGATCGACACTCATGCAAGTGACTTCATCAATGGCGCTGTTAGAGAAACTGTGTATGAGAAGTTCAGTAGCACGCTACGTCAATCGGTCGGGGACGACGTTAACTGGAATCAGATGGCACTGGTGTTCCACGCGACCAAAAGTGCACTCAAGGTCGCTGGTGCAGGATCCAAGATGGCCACCCAGATCAAAGATCTCACGCTGAAATATGTGACGGAAAAATGTGCATCATGGATTGTTGATCAAGGGGGATGGGTATGTATAAAAAATTATATTCATATTTATAGATAATTCTATAATTCATTTAAATAATTCTAATTTTATTTGTTATGAATATCAGCATTTTAAAAATCTTGTAAAAAGCATGACATTTTTTTGACATAAAGGTTGAGAGTAAGTTTTGCCTAAAAAGTCTAAAATATGTAGACTAGCATGGAATAAGCCTTGTATTTAGCAGTCCCTTTCTGATCAATGAGGTTAAGAGTTACTTCCCTTGTTATTACATTCATAAATTTTTGTTTACTGTTAATGTCCTTATTGTATAGAATTTTACCTCTTCACTCCTGAGATTAATTCTTGTAGAACAAGACGTATTGTTTGGATGACCTTTTGCTTATTTATGAATAAAAGAATGATATTAAAATGGTTTTTTTTCTTCTCTTTTTCAGGAAAGCATTGTGAGTGATACAGACTCAGAACTTGATTGAGACAGATAGATTGAATTTTCACCACAAACTAAATGCGTTCACTTCTTTGCCGATATTTCAATGCCTTTAAATTATTTTGATATTGATTACATCACTGATTGTTTCTAATAATTTATTTAATTAATTTGAATATTGAACTGAATTACAGGTCTAGGTTTGAAGTCATGATTTGTGGTAAATATAACATTAATCAATTTCTGTGCATTTAACATATTTATCAAATCATTGTCATTCATTGATAATTTGAATACTTTCAAAGTTATATGATAGATAGGGCAAACTGACCGAGGTTCGGACGGTATTATGATCCAAATATTTTTAAAGATTGTATTGCACATTATTACCGGAAGAAAACGACTTTAACCAAATTTTGTATTCAGCAATGAAGTTTTTTATTTGATTATGATCCATTTTTGCAGAAATATTTGTAGATTAACTGAAAATAACGGTTTTGGTTGTGTATATCAACTCGCCTGAGGTTCGGACAGTTTTGACCTAACCTCGGACAGTACCACTCAATGTTCTCGCATACATCACAGCTTTAATATGTGCCTCCAAAAGGTTCTTTTATATCTGAACACACATTAACTCGTCCATTTACAATGATTTACCGGTAATTTGAGAAATATATATCAAGATAGATTGCAAAGAAACATTTTGAAACAAATGACTTGTAGATATTACACAAATAACTGTGTCAGTTTCTTACCAAAAGTGTCCGAAGTTCGGGCGACCTCGGGTGGTGTCCGAACCTCGGTCAGTTTGCCCTACTAGATTTAAGAATAATTTTTTATACCATGTCATTTTGGTTTCATTATTGATAACCTATTACTAAATGATTGTCATTGACATGTTTATATGAAAATTATTATAAATTTGATGATGATTAATTAAATTGTTATGTTACCAGCATTATAATAACCTTGAAGGAACATCAAGATTTGAAGGAACACTTCGTTAATAAATAAGTATGATATAAATCTATTTTCAGCTCCATTTTCTCTGAAGGTGATTTAATTAAATTTGATTAATTTTCTTAACTTTGCTTGGCTTTTTGGCTTTTTGTTTTGTGTAAATATAGCTTATTGTCTTATACATTCTTACCCCACTTCTGTGATTGAATTTGAAATAAATGTGAGTTGAATACTTTTATTGTAGAGAAAATGATTTCTTTTTTGCATTGAACATTGAACAATGTATTCAATTTTTGCATCCAAAATTGTGTTACATTTGATGTGTATACGAATGATTCAATGTGAATATTTAATATGCTTTCAGATAGCTTTTCATCTGTGATATTGCTATCCTTGTGTGTCTTAATTATATAAAATTCTCAAAATGTAATGTATCCAGTTTTAACAATACCTAACACAATGATTTTTAGTTTGTTTGCCTTATAAATAATGCTTTGTTAGAACCCTTCTTACAAGATTCAGCCTTATGCTTTTCCTAGTTCCTTTTTTAAAGGGGCAGTAGCACGTTTATTGAACATTTTATATTTTCGATTTTTCACTGATAATTGTATGTTAAAGCTAAATGTATTATAGTGATAGGGTCCAAAATCTCATATTACAAACCAATCATCCATGATTAGAGAACAAATTATGAAGATTCACATAAAGTTCATTGACGGTCATTTTTGTGTGAACACCTTTAATTCATTTTGTATTTAGAAATAGAAATCGCATGGCTGAACTTTACATTATATATTTTATTGATTACTGCATCATTTAGTTTAAACACATTGTCTTTCAATTGGAACAATTTATTTTCCTTATCCTGACATCACCTTATATTTCCCTAAAAACGTGCTACTGCCCCTTTAAGGGGATGGTTCAACAGAAGTATATTTTAAGAGAAACAAATTTGAGGAAAATCAATTTTGCATAAATAATAGAAATGCATGAAATTCACCTCACAAGTAGTAACCTAATAATGCTTTGATGAGTAATTTGCAAATCAAAACAAGAACCTTTCAAGAAATCTTTGTCAAACCAGACAATACCCTTATTTTGGGCAAATTTCTCAAAGGCAAAGTCTCTATTTAATGATGAGCACTATTTTCATGATAGTTGAAAAGCATACATTTACATATTTGGATATTTCCTCAAATTTTGTTTTCCAATTGAAATATTCAACTCTTTAAACTCTTGAGGGTTTTAGGTTTAATTTGATTGTGGTTTAAATTGCTTTTGGCAATTTGGTATTTTTATTAGTAAATTATTTTTTTGATTTATTTTGTGGTCAACAGTTATAAGGCTTTTATATTATTCTCAAATTTAAATAATTTTTCAGCAATTGTCAGCTGTTAAAATACAATGTGGTACTGCAAAAATGAATAGGATGAAATCTTAATTTCTTTGAAGAGAAAGGAAATTGTTTTGGGGATTTATTGAATCCAAATTTCACATAACATTAATACCTTATAGATTAAAAGAAATTTTAGATAGCAAATGAATTTTGGACTTTATACTGAAATGCTTGATGTGAAATACAGTTGAAAAATACTTTTTGTAAGTGCCTTGCAGTTTTCTATATCATGATCCTATAAAGTATAGTTTATTGCTTACACTTTTTACTTGGTGAAAAAAATTCAGTTTGTGCCTTGCATTGATTTGAAAGGTGAAATTATGCAATTTTGGAAAACATTTTAAAAAAATGATAATGAGAGGGTTATTTGTTTCTTTCAATATCTGCTGACTCGGAGAGAAATATAATTTTATGCAATATTATTCTGTAAAGATGAAATTACATGATCTCAATATTTTCAATGTGTAATCTTGCATAAGATGTATTGTGCACTTTGTTATTGTTATTGAAGTTGAAGACACCATAAGCTCAATAGACGTTACTGAATAATTTATTAGGAAGTCAGTAGTTGCTGTTTTACTAACTTAATTATTATTTATGTTTTAGTACAATTATTTCTCAAATGACTTTTAAAAACTTTCCAACTTTCGTAAAACCTTATCAAAAACACCAACAAATTATTCAAATGGGTTACCGGTAAGAATTTATCTTGAAAGATTGTTTGTACATTTACAATTTAAAATTCACATTTGTGCAACAACAATAACATGAGGCATAAAGTATATATACAGTATGTTTAATACATGTTTGAGGAAATAAATATGAAAATATATATTTTGATTAGAAAGGCATAAAGAGGCTGAGGTACCTGGGTAATTTTTTATATATACCCTAATGAAAGTGACGTACTTCCGGTTGGGTTGATGTAAAAGTAGGTTGCATAAAAAAGAGAAATTAACATACATAAAAACATAAATAGAAGATAATCTTGTTGTTGCACAAACTATAATTATCTAATTCTCATTTAATATCCTCTTTACAAGACTGATGATGAAATTTACAACATTTCCTCTTTATAAAACTGAAATTTACAACATTTCCTCTTTATAAGACTGATGCTTTAATTTATCAAATTTCCTTTTTATAAAAAAATTACCTCAAGAACTTCCACACAGGGAGTGCACATTGCTTTATGATTTTTAGTTATTGACAAGATTTAATGAGTGACTTATTAGGAATGGACACTTACAGTGCAGAATTTCAAAGGTGCAATAAATCAGATCTGAAAATATTTTATCTTAGTAAATGAATTAAAGTTTTACAGGGTACGATGGTCATAGCTCAGTCAGTAGTGTGTTCAACATTGTAGATGGTTTAGGTTTGAAACTCAGTGTCATACATTCAAATAAATTACAGTAGAACTTAGTATAATCATTTGTCATGATGTATTGTTATTATTCATAATCACATTAAATGTAAATCTATATTTAAATGATATTGAAAATAATTATTTGAATAAAATAATTGGCCCAAAAGATGCATTGAAAATGTTGAAATGAAATTATAATGTAATAATAATTATTATTCATAATCCCAATTAAAAGATGCAAATCTATATTGAAATGATTTTTAAAAAAAATATTTGAATAAGATAATCAGTCATTGAAAATGTTGAAATGATTTTATATTATTGCAGTTATATTTAAATGATATCTTGACAGATATCTATATATATATATAGATGTAAATCTATTCTTGATAAGGGTAAAAGATATATGATATATGATTTGAAAGGTGATATATATATTAAATATCATGGGCATTATATTTTTTCATAGATATAGTAAAAGGTTAAAATTTCGTAGCCCTTCTCCGTACATAATTGTTTTGAAACAATATTAGCTTTAAACTTATTTTTCATCTAATGTAATGTTAATCATCTTAGATGTTGTTTTTGTAAATAAGAATAACTGTCCAAATATTTCTGATTTCTTAAGTAGTTTTCTCTCAAGGATGCTTTTCTCTGTGACTCATTGTATATTTCTATTGGGTATTACACTATTAAGTTAGCGTTTGTGTTTGAGAGGAAATGAGAATATGTGTATAGTGCAGGAAGAATGCCTACAATACCGTTTTATTTATGCATTGAAATGAAAATGTAAATAGGCATTCTCTCCCCAAAAAGGTAATTTGAGTCATATTTTCTTTAATAACCTCAGTTTCAATTCATGCACTCTTTAGGGTTATAAATGAGTCAACTAATTAAATTGAAAGTTGGGCTTATATATTGTGGTTCAAAAACTTATTTGCAAAACCTAAATCATTCTGTTTACTTCGGGAAATCTAGAAATTATTGACCGTGAACTTCACATACAAGTCTTGTTGACAGAATATCGTCATATGATATGGCAACCGAATCATGAAATTGACCTAATTGATAGCAAGCTAGCAATCAATGCAAAAAGTGTTTTCATAGGCTGAAATTTGTCACATCATTTGTGTTGCTTTTGTCTTGATAGGGGAATCTTACAGAACCTGTGAAAGTGCTTGAATTAAAACAGAGGTTAGTGTGAGAGGTTATTAGCTACCTCTGTAGAGAGAGATTGCCAGACAGTGGACACTTAGTGTGATATGAAGTGGCATTCAAAACTTCCAATCTGAATTCTTAATGCTAACATCTTGGGTATTGAAGTATTGTCGTGAGAAAAATGAGAAATATGTCTTTTGTGCTCCATTATTTAAATGTGGAATTAAATGTTGATGAAAATGTGAAGTATAGAATATATTGTAATGTTAGAATGTTTTTTAGTCTCTTATTTATATCAATAGCTTAAAATGTGTACTTGTTTGGTTTATGAATGCACGCATATATAACATTGCAAGCTCATGACAGTTGACAAAATTGTTTCTTGATGTAGTCAAATTTGTTAAAAGATGTTTCCAAAGATGATAAATATTCATAATTTTGAAATCATGAAATTAAATAAAATTTAATTATTGATGCTTCTTTTCAAATTGTTTCGCAGTTTGAGAAAATTGTACAAAGTCATTTCATTTTTAAGGACATTTTTGTGTATATTTCAAACAATCCCATTGCTTCACAGTTTTATTTGACTATTCATCATGAACAGCCCATTAACTTGTGTATGTTGTTCTTTGTACAGATTAATTGTTATTTTTGAATGTTTGAATAATGTCAGAGTATTACACTATTTTCACTCCTGTGTTACTTATCTGTGTTTTGCTGGATAAAATCTGGTATACCTTGATTTGTTTTAGTCCCAATAAGCACCAAAATGGCTTTGTGATAGATTAGAATGGCAGCATCGACATGTGAAGATGAAATTTTCGTGAAAAGTGAAAGTTTGAAATAATGAAGGAATATGTTTTTTAAAATGTCTGTCGTATATATTGATTTCTCTGGTGTATGATAAAGCAGGCTCGATTTATAAGTAACAGCAAAAAATAAAGAAAAAACATGGGTTGTGTACAGATAGTACCTTCTCGCCTGATAATCGCTGGCAACTTTCAGATTTGGCCCAGTGCTTGCTTGTAGGGACATAAACATATTTTGACACTGAATATAAGATAATATTCCAAAAATCTTATTTAGTTGTGTAAATTTTCTGAAAATAAATGGGCATCAGTCTCTTTTGCTAATGCTAATAATTGTTAATGTTGACTGTCTATCACAATTTTTTTAAAGATGAAGGCTCATGTACTTATTCCAAATTATTTACATATTATAAATCCCTCCTCTTTTTAAATTGAGGCTGTTAAAGTTTTAAATATTGCTCTAGTGGGCTAACAACAACTCTCTCTTTTGAAAATTGTTAGATTAGAATTTGTGAAATATGAATTATAGCCGTCCCCTTTAGTGTCTCATGCTTTGGCTGTGAACTCTGTTGGATGGTTTCTCATGTTTATGAAAGTGGTTTATGTTGTTCAAATTAAGAAGTGTTTTTCTAAGTTTCTATTTCCTCCAAGGTAACCCTTGAA
This sequence comes from Steromphala cineraria, assembly GCA_916613615.1. Taxonomy (NCBI): domain Eukaryota; kingdom Metazoa; phylum Mollusca; class Gastropoda; order Trochida; family Trochidae; genus Steromphala; species Steromphala cineraria. The sequence goes on from OU744725.1 coordinate 28,626,076, forward strand.
TATATGATAAATGTTATTGTTTGCCAAAAGTTAAACTATTTGCAAAACTGAAGCATTATTTCATGCACCATTTTGCTGTTGATTATTTTCTGTAACTCTGTAAATTAAAAGTTTTGACATGTGATCATGGATGTTGATAAAGTTTTATAACAATATGTAGGAAAGTTTGGTCATTGTAATGACAAGTCAGATGATAATGCAAATTTTGAAACTTTTAAAAACCTTTTTGACACTTCGACACACACACTAGTGTAGAAACTGACTTGTAGGTGGGAATTTGATAACAAATGGCTAATATTAATATTTTTTGTATTCATTAGAACTCAAAATGAAGTTGAAGGAAGGAAATAGATTATGGTTAGTGAAGGCAAACAAATACATGAATAAAAAATGCTTTAAAACATTCCAATGGGTCTGTGAAACAGAAAGTAAAACTGATTGTTTGAGGGGTAAGTGTGATTGTATAATGATGTGTGTATATACTATATGGATTTTTATGATTTGCATATCTGTGATGCTTCATGTGCACCAATTGAACGTTCATTGTCATTAAAGAAATCAAAACCAAAATTGTGTATATTCTTGTTTTTCCCAATTTGATCAATTTATATTTGACTTATAAGCATTCTATCTTCTACATAATGTTCCCCAGGTTTTCAGTGGTAAGAAGAATGCTGTCATTTCTGGAGTGAATTTTGCCCAAGGTATTATTTAAATGATAATTTGTTGAGTTAAATGACAATCTGGTTTTAACTCCCAATTTCTATCAAAAAGTAATGGATATTAACCTATCCCTAGGGTTTGGTTGAAAATGTAAACATGAGGGTGAGGGGAAACCCGCGGGCTGGAGGCCCAAGTGTTTTACCTGACACTGAATGTTTACATTTTCAACCAAACCCGAGGGAGAGGTTGATATTGGTCATATAAAGCTAGGAAAGGACGAAAATTTCAGTAAGAATATTGAAATATATAAAAAGTGAAAGAATCACACAAACTCAACCATTCATTTACAGCTGCCTGCTCAACAGAACGCTCTTCGCTAAGTCATTTATAATACACTTTGCATATGACAACAAAATGAACATCCACTGCCATGCTCAGCTCATCCACAGCTCAGGCTGTAAAAGCCCCGCTTGACACAGTTAAGAGTGTTGTATAAATGTAACATTAAAGAAGTAAAGTAGAAATATAAATTCTGTAGAATCTCCCAGGCTAATTTTAGAATTTCGTTATCTCTTTGTTTCAAAAACATTTATAAAAAGGGATGAATATGGGAGTCACATATGAACATTACGATACTATTCATCAATACTATAATCACTATCACTAACATAATTATTATCACCATCAATTTTACAACAACCAGAAAGGTGTGTATGAGGAAACAATAACATACTGACAACGGTATGGCCTTCTCCAGGATGACAGCTGTCGTTCATTTAATCATATATTTCAAAAAAGCAAATATTGACTTGATTTGTATGCATGGTGCAAATACTGACCATAATAATATAAACCAACACGTTTCCAAGAGATTAATTTTACAAATAGTATTTTATGCAGAAATTAAGTTAATACCACCTCTAATATCACTCAGAGCAGATGTGTGTCCTGGATTATCGGTGAAATGCGAGAATAGGTCCAGAGCGTTTCCTGAATCATTATGGAGTCGTACACAAATTTAACCCGATGCAGCATACATATATGTTTTCGACATTTTCACAGTAATTCCTTTCTGTCCCCACAGAGGCAGCTCAGTGCGAGCAAGCTTGTTCGGGTATGACTGAGCTGCCTCTGTGGTGAGAGGATGAGTTATTTAGGCATCGTAGGATTTTTATCAATATTCCATAGAAATTTTGAGTACCAGTAAAACTCGTGCAAAAGTCAGGAGTATCCTGTAAGAAATTAGCTTCAAATAAGCCAGCGTTTCGTTATTTCAATAGCATGTAATTTATTTATCATAGCATACAATCACAGAAAATTGAGAATAATCAAGTATAATGTTAAAACAATCAAAATCAAGTCAAAATACGATGCGGATAAAATAAATCTTCCACATATGGGGAGGATTTATTTTATCCGCATCGTATTTTGACTTGATTTTGATTGTTTTAAAGAGACACAGAGTATGTTGATAGGATCACATATGTCAAATTTTGAAATCGATGTAAATACATCGGGAACTACTAACTGTTACTGAAAAAAACAAGTTAAAGGTCAATCAGTACATTAGAGCGACAATACGGCCATTCAAAGTCGGGATTTTGATTGAAAACCGGACAATATGGCTCGAGTGGCGCGCATATTCGCCAAACGTAATTTTGAAACCTTGTCATAAGCTGACAGGAAGATATATTTGATTCGATAGTGTTTATTAGGTATTGTAACTAGTACATGTAGGTAGATTATTTGGATGCATAATTTCGAATATTAAACGTATTTGAGTTGTTTTCTTTGAGTTGTTTTAGAGATATTATGCATAAATGGATATATTTGCAAGTCAAGTGATGAGATATGAACTTCAATCAGCATATTAGATATTTTGTAGCTTATCAAAACAAAATAAAATTTTAAGAAAGATACTCTGTGTCACTTTAACATTATACTTGATTATTCTCAATTTCCTGTGCATACAATCTAAAAAGATTTATATCGACAGGTTTTATATGACAAAATATAAAATCTTTTGATCTCAATTCATTTAGATTGAATACCATAGGGACTGATGTTGCCGCCAACCAGACGTCCAAGGTGAAAACATCGTTCACAGACAACTTAAATTCATATAAAAGCTAAAGGTAAATTAGCTGAGTAACTTAGCTTGATTACGTTCTCTCTATCGTTTCCATTACATCGGGGCTATGTATCTTAGCTAAAGGTAAATGTAAGATAGCTGTTAGTGAACGACCAAGGACCTTTTATTATTGAGTTCCAGTTCTTTTGTCACATACATACTGGTATACTTACTATGTATTCTATCAGTATCGGGGAGTGGTTATCGTTATCTTATTGTATAAACGTTTATATATTGATCATATGCAATTTCCTGTGTAATAACTATATCTACGTGTTGAAATCGTACTCAGTTTCACACACAATATTGAAATTTCTATCATCATTTGATAATCAGACTTTATACTTGATATAAGTGATAAAATAAAGACAAAATCGTGACCTTATCATTATATGGTTTAGGTTATGTAAATGCTGAGAAGTAAGTTGAACTGATTTTCGGTCAGGTCATATTTTACATAACCTTTGTTATAAATGTACCATTGTATTTGCTAAGACGGCGATGCACAAATATATTGCTCTCTGACAGACATATATCTGATGACATTTGATTGAGTGACGACAAGGATGACATTGACAATGAAACTATTCACTGTAAAAGGGTGTTATAAGAATCGAGAAATAAGACCCAATTATAACAGATTACGTGGGGACATTTAAGTTGAGTAGCCCCTTTTGGTAGAGAATTGAGTGTTACAATAGATTCGTTGTATCAGACAGTAAAATATAAATGTTTTTATCGTTTTCATCATATTAACAAAGCATAAAGAGCAGAGCAATTGCAAGTTGTGTTTAAGATGATAAAACTTGTATTTACGACATCGATTGAAGTCAAAATATCGAACACTCAATCAATTTAAGGATATAAAAGTTGATTGCTAAGAACAAAATCGTCTTCAACTGTTATTCCGAATTCAAATGGCTTCGTCAATGATATTGTCAAAAGGTTGCGTAATGTTAACGTAAGTAATAATGACGTCATGATTCATTCGTCACTTTTGATAATGATAGGCCTATATTGTGGTACATAGATTACAATACATATTTGGGATTTTAATCATTTGATATTTTCCCTTTTGAATGTAAGTATACATCCGTGCCATTATCAGTATTCATTGCTAACTACTTTCATACACGTATGTTAATATTGGTAAATATATTTAATTCGCTCAGTAGATACCAATAAATTTTACAGATAACACTGAAAAGATTAACATTTATAACATTTATAACAGTTTTAAAACATAAGATGGCAGTTGTGGTACTTTATTATAAGTGATTTGAAAAGACGTTTCGTTACAGTTGAAGACTTAAATACATGTTATATGTCATACATTCACACAGGCAATAATTCAAAATGTTTTAATAGCGTGTATTTCATAACTAAATCACGCTACCGTATGTGATTGATTGGTTTTCATTTTTATTTGAACTTTGTATAAACCATAGGAATAAAAACAGTTATTGTTGTGCAAATTTGCAAAAATGAAATAGTATTATGGTCATTAAGACAGTCATTAACAAACTATACTGCGCCACCGGTGGCACCAGATATCAACTTCACCCCGTCACCTCGTCACCCCGTCACCCAGTCACCCAGTCACTCCGTCACCCGGTCACCTCGTCACCCCGTCACTCGCGTAATAAATGACATCACACAGACATCAAAAGATTTCCTCCATCATAACACTTATCAAAATAAAAGCGATATCCATCATTATAGTAGTGGTCACAACCCTTACCATAAGAATAGCAACCCATAAATATTGGTGAAATGCATCATCTCTTAACAATTATTTATTCAGAATTTTATTAAAAACATGAAAATGCCTTTTTGTTTATTTCTGTTATTCACCATTAAATTCGTTATCGTGTTTGTTTTGTAACAACTGCTTGCTAATCTTACATAGAACACACTAAATAATACACTATTACATCATTTACACCCATATATATACATCTTTAAGATATACAAAAACTATGACAATATCCATTACCATATTATATAACCAATCAAATCTATTATTTTAATCTTTGTTATTACCATCATCAGTATCCAACATATTTATAATCACTATTACAAAACCATAACGATAACAATGAACACTCATTTTACCTTTCAACATCGTCATACATATTGTGAAACCATAATCATAAGAGAAATAAAAATGCTAAAATATTCATAATAATCCATATAATAATTACCTTTCCAATGAAATATACCTCAGCTATAACCAAATATATAACAAAACGTGACAAAACTAACCATATAAATTTAGTAAGTTACAAAACTAACCAAATAAATTTAGTTAGGTGTATTTCGTTCGATTTATATTTTGTAAAAGTTGTAACAAAGAATCACTCAGTCGCAAATGATTAATCCCATTTCTCTCATGAGCATGTTCTGAATCACAACACGCAGTAGGGCCTATTCCAAACACATCATTGCCGATCCACAAAACATTCATTTGATACATCATATCTGTCGATTTACATTCAATGTTGCGATACGTATTACTATATATATCAAAGCGATGGCATTCTACTGTATCGTAATAAATTTTTCTTTGGCTGGAGTTCCCGTTACAAGAACGAGGTAATCAGAACGCTTTGTTTTGTAAACGTCGATTTTACATTTTAAAATGCATTGTAGATGTAGATCTAATGCATCTTCTCTTTATCAAATTTACTTATATATAACTGAACTAAACCAAAAAGGTAGTTGTCTAAAAAAAACTATTTATAATGCTGCAATCAGTCAGAAAAGTAATGAAACTGTACATGTATTTTAAATTGATCAAGAAATCCAACATGCATGGTATTACAATTGTATCATATTGATCATTCTTCTTGTATGAAGAACGGTCTGAGAATAATCCGATTTTTTTTCATAAACTCATCGGTAAAAGAAACGCATCATGAAATTGTAATTCCCCTTATGAAATTACGACAACCTTAATAAGTTTGAGATAACGTTTGTCTGACACATTACTAGTTTCGTAGCTAAGTATGCATAGCTACTAGTTTCGGGTCACTAAGCTGAATTTATATTTGACTTTACCAGCTAGGTGCTTCAGAATAAGGCCCAATTAACCAGTCGAATTATAGCTCATCTGGCATGAAATGCCCGATGGGCTTTCATGGCATGGCATTGTGTCCGGCGGACAAACCGTTCGTCCGCCCTTAAACTTTGTGCATTTCCCCTCTTCTCCAAAAGCATCAGGCCTAGAAAGTTGTAACTTTGTATGAAGACTCCTTAGTTAGATAAGGAGGATTACAAACTCTACATTTTGTGACCCTGTGGCCCAAAGTAAGGAGAGAACCACATTTGCCACACCCTAAAGCAAAATTGATATGAAGCCAGCTGATGAGCTACAGAGCCACTGGCTCTATTTTGTAATATTTCACACCCAAAAGCCAGTTTATTGTAATTTATTTGAAATAAGAACTGGACTTTCTTAATTTGACACATTAATAAACACTGAAAATTTGAAGAGGGTTATGACGTATTTGTAACTTATTTTGCATCATTTTCAATATGGGTGACCATATATTAAGAACATTAAAAGGACACAAATTATGATTCAGACACTTTCAATGCTACTTTTTGTTATATATCTTAAGAAAATTCATATTGAAATTATTAATGTTGCTCAGTTGCAGTAAAGATTTATTCCCAATCAGGACTGACGATAGAGGGCAACTATGGCAGACCACAGTTGTAAGTATAAAACAGGCTTCAACAGCTAATAAAAACGTATCAGTTTCTATCTATATCCATACACCTTATATTGGTTATTACAGAAATATATTCACATGTCATACGATGAATGGAAATACTAAAATTAATTTGGTTTCAAAAGAAAGAGGCCCAAAAACATATTTTGAGAAACCAAGTCTTGATCGAATACCTTGCAATAAGGATGATGCAAATCCAACATAACAGCTCCGTTACGTTAACCACTTCATAGTTTTTTTTCTCGCAAATTAATACCCTCATGTTTTTTCCGATACTTTTTGCAAATGTTTTGATTATGAAATGACTTCAACCTCATGCCAAAAGGGTTTCACCCCGACCTTTTTCATGACCAAAGTAGCAAAATCAACATATTCCAAATATCCGCATCCTTATAACCAATATGTCTTGGAGTTATGAATATGGCGTATTTTCCTTTTTAGGTCAAGGAATCCGTTGAAATCATTTTCAAGGCGGAAAAGTTTGGATAAAAGTGAATTCCACAATCTCCCCATCCCATTCTGTTAACAAATAGAGATAAAATTGGCCATTCTTTCTTCTGCAAATATAGTCGTGTTTGCTCAGGACTATCATCTATTTGTAAAAAATACCCTTTTTCCAAATACAAATATGTGTATTTCCTTTCTTGAAAAAAGTGACGAGTCAGAATTACTTCCTGTCTCGGACCTGCTACGAGAAGATCATTACCGGCGGCCTTGACTACGCCTTCCACTGTAACCATGGAGACGCGACACCGCAGACCCAGACGAAGACCCAGACGCCGAGACACGTCGTGGTGGTCGGAGCTGGTCTGGCGGGTCTGTCTGCAGCGTACGAACTCTCTCAGGCAGGCCACGAGGTGGGTACAGTAGTGGCCAGAAGTTTGGATACCTGTAATAGGGTTGTTATAAGGATATTTGATCTAACGAGATGAGTACAGTAGTAGACAGAAGTTTGGATACCTGTAGTAGGATTCCTGTTGCATCATCAAGTAGAAGGATATTTGATTTAACTAAATTTGGATCATCTGAACTATTTCAGGCAGGCCCACAGGTTGGTACAGAGGTGGACAGAAGTTTGTATACCCGTCAATCTTTTTCTAATTCCAGGTTTTAGGTATAGCACCTTTTTGATTGAATGATAAATACCGTTTAAAAGCAAATGGCAAAGCAATATAAAGTAGCTAACTGTAATTAGATGTGATAGATAAGAGACATAAAAACTACTAAGAAGTGAAGAGATTCCGAAAATTTGAAGAATCCTTAATGCTTTGTGTTTCTCCAGGTAACTATATTGGAACGACAGAATCGAGTTGGAGGTCGCGTGAAAACTGTACGTCATCCTCTGACCGACGGGCTTCATGCTGAGGGTAGACACACTATCATAATTATATCAATTTTAGTTTAAGAAAATTGGTTTTAAATTGGATTAGCATTTAGATAGCCCAGAGTTTAAAAGGTGAAATAATAAAAGCAGTTCTCATCTTAAAATAATGACTTGCGTTTATCAAACTTGATGTAATTATCTCTATAATGTTTTATTATAGGAAAATGATAAATGATTTTTTTTTGAAAATTATTATAGAACAAAATCATAATGATAATAAAAACTGTTAATCTTGGATCTTTATAGTTCCTAACAAAAAAATGCCATCAAATAAAATAGTAAATCCTACTAGCTGATGAACAATAAAAATTTTTTTGTTAACAGTTGGTCCAATACGAATTCCTGATGGACATTACCTAGACTTCCATTATCTGAATCTTTTTGACATCGCATTAGAACCATTTATTCAGAAGAATGAAGACACCTTCTATTGGTTCTATGGCGAAAAGGTTCAGATATCAGGTTGGTACTTAATTGCGGTTTCTGTTACTTTGAATGGCTAAAGGATTTGTTGTTTTTATAATGTTATTTGCCAGAAAGAAGGTTAAAAGGGGCAGTAGCACGTTTTTTGAAAATTATATTTTCATTTTTTCTCTGATAGTTGTAAACAAGCTAAATGTAATATATCGATAATGTCCAAAATCTCATCACACAAACCAATGACCAATAGTCAGAGAACAAAATTAATGATAAACATTCACATAAGATCCATTGGCTGCCATGTTTGTATGAACACCTTTAATAAAATAAAATATATAAAATAATTAAATATTTGATTTATTACAGCTTCATTTACTTTACAAACATTGTCTTTCAATTGGAATCATTTCTTTTTATGTTTCTGACATCACCGTATATTCCCCCTTAAACGTGCTACTGTCCCTTTTATTTGGCAAAGCCCAAATCTACCAAATAACAGGTATATAAAAGATACATTAATACATTAGAAATAAATTCAACTGGTTCTGAAGTTTTTAAATATAAATTTGTAATAGATGGGGGTATATTATTAAAAAAGTATAAAATAATTAAAAGGAAATTTTATATGATAAGGTAATAAATAAATATTTGATTTTATGAATCGGAAATTAATTTGTTGAGGGTTGTGACATTGCGTGTTACCTAAAATCTGTTTCGGTTAAATATGAATGCACAGTCGAAGTAGCTTCAGTGCACTTAACGTTTTAGCTCTAAATGTTTCATTGCAATCGAATTTATGCAATAATTAGAATATTTCAGATTGGAAAGCACGACCCGGCTACTACTGCAACAAGTTTTGGAATGGTTGGGATGCTAACCTATCAGCGGAAGTGAAACAGAGACTGAAAATAGTGGATATACGTAAGTCTTTTATTTCTTTGTCAAAATAGAGTCGCACGAATAAAAAGTAACTTTTGACGTCAATTACTGTGTAAACACAAGTGACATCTGCTCACGCCCTGTCTTTGTGCCAATAACTTTCTTCAAAACAATACTCCTATAAGATGTAATTTCATGACTTTCGAGCTGCACTTTAATTTGCATTTTAATATCTATGGGTATCAGTAGAAATAGGACAAAATACCCCTTCCCTTTATAAAGAACTCAGCGGCAGTTATGTCAAATTTAAAAAAAAACTGCCTCGCACCATACCCGCCTTTCATGTATATCTTAATCTCTTCTCAATGGAATGCAAACATTAATAATGATTTCTAAAGTACATCCAAACATTTTAATTAAGCGTTTTCCTTCCATAATGCTTTACTCATTCAATTTGTATACTTACATAAGATACATACATATCGAAGACGATTCATCCAATCCTGGACGAGTTAAAAGAAGCTGACGTTTCCGATACTGTCGACCAATGGTGCCGGAAGTGGAGCAATGAGACAATGGCCGGCTTTCTTAGGAGCGGAGACTCAGGTTCCGACAAACTCCGACCTTGGCCGGAAGTTGCCATTGTTGGATTGAAAAACCTTAACTATTCCGTTTTCATGGACGCGAGTATGGACCGGATCATCAAAACTGAATATTACAACATCGCCAATCCGAACTTATCATGCGCAACGGATGGCATGAGTCGACTTCCGGAAGGTTTCATCAAGAAGAACATAAATGGTTGGAATAAAGATGTTGAGCTGCATCAAAGAATCAGATACGGAGTCAAGGTCAAGCAGGTAGGAAATGGTGACCTTTGAATTTGAATTTATTCTTTCGTTTCTTAAGAATATATTTTCCCGTTTATATCACATTCCTTGAGAACGTTGGCGATTGTGTCATTATCGACAAATTGTTGTTTTCAATTCATGTCAATTCTACATATTGAAAATGAACTCACAATCTGGCCCTTGAAAACCGATTCATCATCATCATCATCGTCGTCGTCATCATCGTCGTCGACATCGTCATCATCATCATCGTCACTTTCGTCGTCGTCATCGTCATCGTCATCATCCCCCTCATCATAAAAAACACAACAAACATCACTGACGTCGTCAACATCATATATATCTTCCAGGTTGAGCTAACAGAAGGCAAGGTCAAAGTAATCGGTGAAGATGTCACCACAAAACACGAAGAGGTCATCACAGGAGACGCTGTTATAATCACCGTCCCTCTCACCGTCCTGAGGGGTATGGATATTCCCTTCCCACTAGACAAGATGAGAGCTATCGGTGAGGTAAATTATCTCCAGTACACCAAGATACTCCTGCAGTGCAGGACACAGTTCTGGCAGAAAATGTATGGTATCAATGGTGGATTTTCTGTGACAAACCTTCCCATTGGTAAGTTAACGAGATACTCAACGTCATACTTTTCGTGTGTAAACATCTTGTTCATCATGTATGGTGGTAGTCCCGATGAAAAGAACGAACTTTCCGAACAATTTCCCTTCTTCTAATTTGTTTCTCATGTTTCGTATTGGTATTGTCAAAATACCTTTGTGTCAGTTCTCAAGAGAGGTTAAAGTCACAGGCACTCTACATATGCCAGAATGTATCTATATAACATATCTATAGACAAAGAACGACATAGTCGATTCTGAAAGGGGACCGGAAGTTAAAATGAAATCCGTCTGCGAAGTTTAGAAAGCGTAATTTTGCAAGAGATCCAATTTTTCATTTCCGGTCCCTTTAAAGGACAGAGTTTGTCGTACCTTGTTTATGTCACATAGATGCATGCATACTTACATGTATATTTAGAGACTGGCGCCTGTGGTCATAGTGAGTGTCGTTCTAAATTTTAAAAACCCTCCATTTAAAGAACCAAACTGTTATACAGGTCAGCTTCAGTACCCCTTATGGGACGGCAACCCAGAGAGTTTTGACCAGCGAGGAGTCCTAACTGTCTTCAATTGCCACGGCGACAGTCTGTTCTTCAATGGACTCGGGGACGAAGAAGCCATTGATACTGCAGTGAAGCAAGTCTCTAAGATACACCCCGAGATCCTGGATGAGTTCGAAGTAGGCTTCGTGGAGAGCTGGGGTAAAGATCCCACAACCCAGGGTGGCACCGCACTGTATAAACCAGGGAATTTCAATTTCGTCATAGACACGCTGATGAGACCGGACCATCCGATATATGTGGCTGGAGAAGCCTTGTCCGTCAACAATGGATGGATGGAAGGCGCACTAGAGTCCGGTCTTAGAGCTGCATACCAGTTTTACTCACATACTGAACTTAATTAAGAATAGCTTGAGAAACTACTTTTATGAAAGCTCGATGAATGGTACTCTGGGCTGTGGACTTACAGCTGTATACACGTTTAACTCTTAGATGGATTTAATTCAGCTGCATACAAATTTATTAACTTTAGAAGTCTGGAAGTGGGTGTAATAATTTGAATATTTGATAACGAAAACACGATTTTCTTAGCACTTGAATTAAACATTTTCAAGTTTCAGATAAAAAATAAATGTGAAAATGATTAAAATCGAGGTTGAAATACAGATTAATTGTTTCACTTGTTACCATTTTAAGTTTTATCGTTGAATATATCGATCTATTTCAACTGGACAGATATCTTCGACAGATGGGGTGTGAATGTTGGGTTTGGCGAACAACGTTAACGTCTAACAGTGCTAAAACCAGTCAGCGATTGCTAAACAACTCTTTAATGATTTAAAAGAATGTTACCGTTTTAATTATTAATCTGTGTTTATTGGGTTAATCCTAGAGTATATCGATTGTTGTTCAACTGTTCAATTGACAGATATATTTTCAAACACCGTTGACGTCTTAGTGGTAAAAAACATGCAGTCAGCGATTAATTTTAATGTTTTTAAAAACATGATAGACTCCGATTATAACTCACCAATATAATAATTACACATTGAAGTGGAGAGTTCCTATGTAAAATTATCATTTTGGGAATTAGGGAATTCGAAAATAGAATTTGGTAAAATCTTTTCGATTAGATGGTGAATAGATCTTTTAGCACTACCCAAGTTTGCAAAAACAGAAAAGACATTCCCCATTCAACAGCCACTGTGTCAAATAAGAAAATTAAGATTTTTTTATTACTTTAATATAGTATTATTTGAATTCAGTTTGGTCAAATCGTTTGTTCAAAAAGAAATCGTTTAAATCTTTGTTCTTTACTCCAAATATTCCGAAATAACAATTTTACAACGTCATAAAAATAGGTGTTTGGATCCTAAGAATGTGAGAGGAATTTGTTTTTCTTCATCTACTTAAAACTTAATACCCATTGGTTAAAGATTTCGATCTTAATTGATACATGATATCTGCATGCTGATGTTAATAAAACAACTTTTGTAAAACAGCTGTAGATACTCACATCGCTGACGGGTGCTCACGATACAATTTTGCAAAACTGGTTATTTCGTGCTCAATGTAAGTCATGCCCTGATTCAAGAAGAGTTTCTATTGGGTTTTGTTTCAAAAGTCATTACAATTGTATGTAAATTAGTTCAGTTTTGAGCATTAATACCGGTACCTAAATCAAAAAACAAATTTAGTCAAATCCCTTCAAATTTGGATAGAGAAATGCCTTTTGCAGTTGGTCAACCTATATTTGCTACGATTCATCTCGTATTAACTCTGAAGCTTATAGTAATATATAAAACATAAAATAGAAAAAACGCGTTGAGAAGTCACGTACATCTATCTTATAACTCAAATCTGTTCATGTATTAACACAATTGAATTAAAGATACTACTCAAAAGAAATTATTGTTCAAAGCTAAAGAGAGAAAGACTTCTTTGTTTAACCACACTGTAAAACACTCCGGGCATGCGCAGTAAAGGCAATATCGTTCATCCGGTAGAATCCCTTTTCAGACTGTCAAATTGAGAAGCCTAAAATTCGCGCAATTTGAAGGGCGATATCTTTGTTATTAGAGGACCGATGAAAACGGGTTTTGGTGTATTTTAAAGCTGACAGTATTTTCTCTACATATTTACCAATTAACATTGAAAAAAATAATGAGGTTTCTTGTTGTTTAAGATGTCTTCATGTTTCTAGATCATATTTCTAAAGTCTGACCATGACGAAATATCAACATAATGCATCATCAGCAAGGTCGTTATGTCTTGTGCTCCAATTGTTCATGGAACATGCATATTGCGTGTGTTAATTCATAACCGGCTGGTCTGACGACATTGCATGGGCGATGCAAACAGTTCTGAGGACCTTTTTTTAGCATTAATTTGTGATTTCTCAAGAGACTGTCGTAATCGTTCTTTCGAACTTTATTATTGTCGTCAGGGTAAACTGAACTCATCTACACAATATTTATGCTTAGAAATTGTGATTAAGATTTTTTCTATGCATAAAAACATGACAGTCAAAAATAAGGTTTGAACCTCAACTCTGTAAAGTACTTTATATTTGATTAACCATAAGAACATTAATTGAATGCTGGGGCAGTGACCCCATTCCTGGAATAAGGAGATCACGGTTCCGTATACACATTTCTACTTGATGGAAGACCACAGATTCAATATGGCGGTTCCGGAGCTACTTCCGGCCACTCGAAGACAGGAAGAAGGGCGGGTTATCGCTCGTCTGTGGTGTTAGTTGAATTAGGGCAAACCGAGCCTCTCCGTGATTCTCACCACATCTTGTTTTGCTTTGATACGAACACAAATGGCAAAATTCGTGATATTCATTTAAAATATCTCTCAAATTCATTCCCCCAATGCCAATTATATGAATTTATCTATACTTTAAAGCCTAATTCACACTTCCATTTTACATGGATACTGGTTATATTTACTATCAAACATTAATATCATCTCGTATTTGTCAATTTAACTTCTTTAGATAAGTTTACAAAATGACGTTTAAATGATTGACGCGCGTCATTGTCCAGTTGTCTATCATTATTGCAACTTCCAACCTCCCTGTTGTCAATATACGACGTCGATTACCTTTATAAATGATACTTTTCTGCGATAGTCGATACCTCTCAATCGGAAGACACTATTGCTCAAGTTCGACAAATATGACGGTGGTTCTTTAACGCTGTCTGTTTTAAACTGAATCTTTCTGTATCTTTGCTTCTTTTATCAAATGAGCTTATGTACAAGAAGAGACTGAAAAGAGATCTTTATGGCTTTCACATGTGTCAAAACACCAATTATGATGGCATTCATTCATACATCTCACATATTCATCCAACTACATGAATTATTTAATTTCAAACTGATCAGAACAACCCTTAATGTATGTGCCGAACGAAATTTAACATACTATTATTATAGTGTTACTGATACATTATCTCTCATAAACAGGAATTCTAATATTATCTTCTACTTTTAGACAAGTGTCCGAAATAACGTTTGACCCATTAGGTGCCTTTCTGTTTTCGATAAGAATCGCGACTTCATGTCTTAAACTGTCACTCTACTGAACCGGCCGGAATTACCGGCAAATTTTACTTGGGAGAAACAGTTAGTATTTTAAATGAATAATAAATTGCGAACGCATAGCTACATGTAGATGTTAAATACATATGTCACGAATTGATAATTGTCATGAAGAATTATGCCATACATACTCCAACGACTCGGTTTCGTAAAAATGATACGCAATGTGCCTTCTACTTTACTCATATAATCTTCTGAGTGAATATATAGAGAGATGAAGTAAACTGGTCAAGACCACGATAAACACTATGTTCACACTGATTCTATACCAAGAACTTCCACTTTCTTCTTGTGTTATACACAATGTTCCTATTACAAGAATTTCCACTTTCTTCTTGACTCATACAAAATGTTTCTATACCGCAATCTCATTGAAATCAAATCTTAGATTCTCTCTCTTGATTCATTTTATGTTGTTACTTGTCACCAATCTAGATGAGTGACAAGTAACAACATAATATAAATAAAATAAGGGAGCGAATCAATGATTTGATTTTATTCAGATTGTTCTATACCGAGAACTTCAACCATTTTTAAACATGTATCGTTCGTTTTCATGTACTTGTTTTGAACTTTGAACGAATCCAAATGTGAATATTCGCTAAACTTGGCATTGTTATCTAATAGAAATTTCCTTTCTTAAATATTTACAGACATTAGCACAAAGAAATCTCAACATTGAGAAAGGAAAATATGTGTAAACGAACTTCCTCAACATGCTTACAAAATTTATGGTGAAATGGGTGTTTCCTTTTAATATGTGTCAGTTGTGATAACCGTTCAAACATTTCATGAAGATGTCATTTTCATCGCTGTCTGTATTTTTATTTCTAAAATTAATTATACAGCCTTTAAAATGTCAACACGGTCATAATTACTCAAATTTTCTTATTTGCACGTACAGTATCAATTATGATAGCGATTTCAAAACATAAAATGAAAATGTAAGTTACATGTTCTGTTGCTCCATACATACATTAGATAATCTTAAATAAGGGATACACAGGCTTTATTGTTTATGCCAACAATTTGGATTCCTTAAATTTCAATATGCAAACTTTCCTTGAACCTTCTTAAAGATCAGGATAACGATGGAAATGTTTTCCGCGGTGAAACTTGTTCAACTCACAAAGAATGCATCCAAAAGAATGATATACAAAACAATTCAAATAAAAAATACAATCTTGCAAACGAATATTCCGTCAAAACGCTTATATGGCAATTTGGGAATAGACGATCATTTGAAATTTGAAATAAATATTTCGAGTTATACATAAATTTGAAAGATTATAAATTAATTAATTGATATATGTTCATGGTCTTACTAGAATTGAAAAATATTACCATTGAAAATGAAAAAATACAATATTAAATACGTGTATAAAACTTCCTTCTCAAATGTGTTATGTATGTAGATGAATAAATTATTTTTTCCCAACGTTCTTAAAAAAAGAAAGGATCAGTAGTAACAATACGATTGACAACCAAGCTAACAAAACACAATACATAACAAATATTTTCAAGCTAGATTATATTAAGCAATAAAAGTCACATTTTCCTCCCCAAAATGAGCAACATTACAAAAGATTTATACCACAAACGTGTTTCTAAACATTTTAAAAAACAGAAAATGCAACATCACAAGTAAAAGATAAAAAAGAACAATGATACCAATTCTCAACATGTATAAAAAAATTAAGGAAATTTCTTTTTAATGTACGCTTGAAGAAATTGCGCATTTGCGTAAAAGGTACACTTATAAAAATAAAATAAATTTATATTGAAAAACACTTGTTTAAACCACTTATTCAAAAGCGTGATACAGATTCTGCATTTAATCGACAATTTCCTCTCCAATATTTACAAAATCGCAAATTCGGTGTCTAACGCCAAAACTAGCAAATCTAAAACGACCTCCACATTGTGATAAGCACAGTTTGCTATTGTTGTTTAACATCAACACTATAGGAGGCATGGGGCTGTTGTTATCGAGACGCCTGCTGAGCAGATGTTGTTTCTTCAACCTCTGGTCACATACCTTCTGATTCAGGGAGGCGATATAACTGAATATTCTGTCCCCCGCTATCACAGGGTGAGGATTAAGTTGCGGTTTCCTTCCTTTCAAGATCCCCTTAGATACCATTCGATGTCACTGTAGATGTGTGAAGGTCAGCGCTATGGGCATGATGGCTCCGTCTTGGAAATATGTGAGTTTTTATTTTTGAATTAATATTTTCTTTTCGTTTTGTACTGAAATTTCACGATATATATCTTGTATTGGTTTTCTTAGGATGCGTTGATGTAAAAATGGTTTGTTTTATGTAAAGTGCTTTTTTTAAGGTCTTGGTTGTCGTTTCTGATGCTATTATGTCGCTTTTAGATATCCCAAAATGTTGTCTTTACCACAATTGTTATATTTTACTATCAAGATTTATTTTACTAAGTATGTAATATGTGTTTTATAATATCAATTTATCTTAAGTATCAAAGTGTCTTTGTATGATGTGAAATTGTTAAGTTTTTAAAGTACATTTCCTCATATGCACATTTAGGTATTGTTTATTTCATGTTGTTATTTGTTTTCCATGTTACATTGCAAGTTATATATACCTGAGTTTCTTAAATGGTTTAATGTTGCATCATATTCCATATTCGAGACAGTAACAATTTCAATTTTTTTTTATAATTACGATGTATGGCAACCTGTTTTTTTTTTCATTTCTGATATTGTCTCCAATTCGTACCAGTCCGATCAACAAGACAATTAAGAAATTTGCAATAATTTATTTTCTATTCATGATAAAGGAAATCGAACATTTCAAGACATTTTCTGTGTATGAGTTCTTATAAAGTTTAAAAGAAAAGAGTTCATTTACTTTCCCATTTGTTTCTTCTTCCAGTCAATATCCAATGTATTTTGGTAATTGTTTGGTAGCAATGGTTCAGTTACGAATATACATAATACAATGACTGCGTAAAACATGGCCCAATAACCATATTTCTAATTTGTGAAATGTTTTTAGAGATAAGCAGTTTAAAAAGATGGATAGTGTCATTGTGTTTTTGCTTTGATGTCTAGTATTGAAATAAATCAATACAAATGAACTGTTTTCATTATCAGTATCTTCTAAGGAAGTCATCAAAATTAAATATCATTGAATTTAATCTGTCAGCCAGACCCTAAACCGAACCTAAGCAAGTATATAAATAGAGCTGAGCTTGATTTTAAATGAAAGAAAGAAATATCAGTCTCCATTTAAACATATGAAACCATATTTCAAAAAATAGAATATTGACCAAATTCTTATTTCAAAATCTAGTCGTGTGACTTTAATTCAGTAGTTCAGAAAAGGTTATGCACATAATTCTTAATACGATAAATTTATTGAACACATTAATTTTTTTTTAAATCTTAAAAATTATTGAAATTCTTCCTCAGTCTAAAGTACTTATAAACTATGATACAAACATAAATGTACATATAAAAAGTCTTGGTATGCACTTTTTTATCATTTTTACAAATTACTATCTATAACTGAAAAAAACATAATTGATGTCCAACATTGGAAAATAAAAATATCACATATGAAGCCCAAAACATTTAATAGCATAAACGGAATGTCAAAATAATGTGTAACTCTGTCCCTGTAAAGTTTGTTAAACATACGCATAAGAACATACCCACTATAGGCTACAACTTATATGCACGGACAATTATTTCTCATATAAAGCAAGCCTTAAACACTCAATATGATAAACAAAAGGAGCATATGTGGAAGCACAGTTTCTGGGACTGTTTGCTTACATTTGCTAAGTGCAATGAGGTCAATCCTTACCGCATGTTGACGGGAAATGTCGCTAAACACCATTTATAAAAGGGCGAAATGGAAATATTTCTTTTAACTCGAGCTTCAAAGTTTAATGCATGTGTTTCTAATATGATAATACTACTTCTGTGACCCCGTACTTGGCGAACTGTTTTGGGTTAAAAAAGCTTCTTATTTGAAACGAA
Source organism: Steromphala cineraria (assembly GCA_916613615.1). Classification (NCBI taxonomy): domain Eukaryota; kingdom Metazoa; phylum Mollusca; class Gastropoda; order Trochida; family Trochidae; genus Steromphala; species Steromphala cineraria. The sequence continues at coordinate 28,644,879 of OU744725.1, forward strand.
AATGTCCAAAATGATGTTTGTTTTCAATTTGAAGTCATTTTGTTATGATAATCAGGCATTTAACTGTGTTACTGTTTGCCACTGCCTGCAAGTCGTTTAGAACTGTTTAAGTGAGAAATGTTCCAGATTATTTCTTATAAAATTTTTGATATTAATGGACGTGTTGTTTATTGAAATATTCAATTTAGGAAGTCGATGATATATGTGGAACTTTTAATGTGTTTAAAATTGTTGTAATTCGAGAAATCACGAAGGCCACCTATAAAACAAGTTCAATCTAAATGAACCTATCTGATATACGTACAAGATAAATAATTTAATTATTAATTGTGTGTGATTCAGTTATTTTACTGCTCCATGTTCCATAGATGATCTTTTTTGATCTTGGCAAGCATGAAGTATTCATATCCCTTTTTAATCAAGAAATCTTTACTGAAAGTTCTTTGATATTTTTCAGCTCCTTTTTGTGTTAGCAGTATGCTTAGTGCCTTTTGTTGTTGTAGGTGAGTATATGTCAAGATGTTCCCCAACAATTCTCTAATTGAAGTATTTGATTTCCTGATTTGAAGAAATCTATATAAATGATAACATGGTAAACTTCAGTGACAACGATTCTTGATAAAAATGAGATTTCAAAATCGCTTTGTTATTTTACTTGCGATTTTTCTTCATACAGTACATTTGGAGAGATTTGAGTCCTTTTGCAAACGCTTAATTTTTTTATTGTTTTCAATTTCATCAACGACACAAAGCCAGCCGATAGTGCAAATACCGAGCACTTATGTTGAATAACGAGTGAAAACATCTTTATGAATGTAGTATAAGTGCTTTAATTTAAATTTCGTGTCAAAGAACAGTTTGTTGCACGTTCGTAAATATGGTGTATACACGTATGTATACAGATCTTAAAAAACGAGAAGTCTATCATATACTTTGTAAATATGCCTTATTTGATAAACCGCATGGGATAATGTCCTTTTAAAGGGGCAGTAGCACGTTTTTTGATAATTTTATATTTTAAAATTTTCACTGATAATTGTAAGTTAATGCTAAATGTATTATTTTGACAGTGTCACAAATCTCACTACACTAGCCTATCATCCATAGTCAGAGGACAAAGTATGAAGATTCACATAAAATCCACTGGCGGCCATTTTGTGTGAACACCTTTAATTCATTTTGTGTAAGAAAAAGGAATCGCATGGCTAAACTTTGCATCATAACTATTACTGCTCCATTTAGTTTAAATACATTGTCTTTAAATTTGGACCATTAATTTTCATTTTCCTGACATCACTTATATTCCCGCTAAAATCGTGCTACTGCCACTTTAAAGCATAATCTCCTAATTCTACTTGCGGTTATCATTGTTTCCAGAATCACATATCGTACAGTCTAAAGAAGACCACCAGACTGAAGACATATCAAGGGGAAAACTAAACAATGATCTCAAGGGCCAATCAAAGGCGCTGTCAAGCCTCAGCAGCCGTTCAACACAGGACAACGAAGAGCCTGAAATTATACTCTTCGATCAACAAACGCCCAAACGTCGTGTCAGGAGGACAGCGTCAGCGGTAACGCTTGCTGCAGCAAGGCGCCTAGATGAGGAACGACGTCGGAAGTTGGGTATCGGAAGCGGAAGTAAGGTTCATTACAAGTCAGCTCGGCGGGTTGGAACGGCTGTTAGACTAGCGGCGGCTCGGCGGGGGTTAAGGGTCGGACAGAGAAGAAAAGCGGCAAGACAATGGAAATGGGACCAGCGTAAGAAGACAAGAGAAGAAGCCGTAAGACTCTTTAACATCTACCGAATTATCGATATTTTACCTATACACTTACCTATGGGGTATGGAGCTTTTTAACAGGATATAGACTATACTTTTTCCATTATTCATATTCCAAACAAGTAATATTTTTTTCTAATTTATCAACTTTTGTTTGCGTTTTGGTTGCCATTTCTTAAAATTTTTCAACTGTTACAGGAGAAAGAACGCGAAGAAAATGGAACAACTGAAAGTCCCCCAACAGGAAGTGAAGAAAACAAATTCACAGAAGAAGGAAGGAGACAAGAAGAAGTGAGAAGGCAGGAGGAAGAAAGACGTAGAGAAGAGGAGAGAAAGAAGGCACCAACACGACCTGACGAAAACAGACGAAACGACGAGGAGGAGAGGAGGAAGGCTGAAGAAAAACGCCAACTTGAAGAGCGCCAACGTCAACTTGCAGAACGACAAGAAATTGAACGTCAACGTCAGATTGACGAGAGACGTCGGTTGCTGGACGAACTGAGGCGAGTGGGTGGTGGAGACAGTACCCGCGAGGCTAGTGATGAGGAGAGACGACGGATACTGGAGGAGCTGAGACGACTGGGGACCTGGGAGGAGAATGACCGTACACCTAGTGGTGGGGATAGAGGGAGTCAGGAGAAGACAACTCCTGTCCCTGTCACTGCCAGGCCGGCACATGACCTCAGGCATCGTGAGTTGAAGTTTTTTAAAGAATTTATACATCATTATTTGGAAATCGGTTGTGACAGGTATTTAGTGCACGATAATGCTGTCATGTTGGAAAATGGCGGAGTTATCTTATACGTCAATTATTTAGAAATCGGTAGTGAATGATATTTTATGCTTGATACCTAGATTACTTTAAAGCCTTTAATAAAACTATGTAAAGCAAAGATGTCTGTAACAAACTATGCGTTAACATACATACATATGATAACTAAATGACCATTCTAATTTCAGGCTGCAGAGAATGTGTAGTTGGCGGGAAATCCTTCAAGGGGCACTCACGATTTGTCTACGAAAATGGGTGTCATAAGTTCCAATGCATCTGCAGATGTGACGGAACCCATGAGTGTCCAGACAGTCATAAAATCAACATCTGTGATGACTGGGGGAGAGATCCACAGGGAAAACAGCCAGAAACACAACCAGAGACACAGACACAACCACAACCAAATAATCTTGTAGGCATTTGCAGAACATGCGATGCGAAAGGCCAGATCATTGAGGGCAACAACTACTTCGATCTCCAGGAGGATTGCACCTTGTACAGGAACTGCAGATGTCACTGTAATGGTACCTGGGCTTGTGCTCAGGACAAGGCAGAGACCATCTGCGTCAAGAAAGAAGATGGCTCGGACTCACAAGGTCCTCCGCATCTTCAGGTGCAGGTTGGCTGCAATACGTGTCATATCCAGGGGAGGCAGTATAAAGGAAACTCAACCTTTCAGTTGAGGAATGTTTGCATTGGGACAACCTGTAAGTGTCTGTGCAATGGGACAGTTGATTGTGATCCCGACAGCACTGTAAATATTTGTCTTGAAGAAGAAGTGTCAACAGCAGCTCCAAACCTTGAGATCGTTATTTCAAGAAACCAGAAGATATATCCTTTAAAGTGTAAGCAGTGTAATGTCCACGGGAACATTGTTGAAGGCAGCTCTAAGTTCAACCTGAAGTGGGAGTGCTTCCTGGACACCTGTTTCTGTGACTGTGAAGGAAGATATTCCTGTGTTAGACACCTCGGTGAAAACCTGTGTGAGGGAAAGTCTCTTGAACCTAAGGGTGATAAGGTTTGTCATGGTTGTAACACTGATGGGCGAACATACCCAGGAGGCTCACAGTTCCAGTACAAACAGGGCTGTGATGCTATGGATTGTACATGTTCATGTGAAGGGACTCTTGATTGTGATGACACTACGTATGTTAACATCTGTGAAACTACAGAAGCTCCACCTGATCCTGCCAATGAGGTCTTCGTGCCGGGTTATGGTCATGGCTCAAACCCCTCGGCTTGTTCTAACTGCCTCTTTAATGGATCAACCATCCATGGGAATTCTTATTTTGAACGTAAGCAAGGATGCTACGTGGAACAATGTCACTGTCAGTGTGACGGGAGACTTAACTGTCGTCGGATCCCAGGTCAGCCAGATGGGTTGTGTGAGGAGTCCACGGGTGGAACCAAACCGGATCAGGTCCTTTGTAGGAGATGTTCCTTTCTCGGAAGTGATTACCCTGGTAACTCCACCTTCCCCTACAACAATGGTTGTTCTCTTACTCTGTGTAAGTGTAGCTGTAATGGGACTACAATTTGTGATTACTCCACAACAGTCAACATATGCGAAGATGATAAAACAACCCCGGAACCAGATGCAAAAACCACAGCAAGGCCAGAGAATTGCAAATCCTGTGAGGTTGAAGGTAAAGAGTTTGCCGGAGGGGCAGGGTTTGAACTAAAAAGGGGATGCAAATCCTACCCATGTCAGTGTCATTGTAACGGCCGATGGGGATGTGAAATCAACGAAGCGAAAGATATCTGTGGCAAGGATCCAGTGCCAGGTCCTTCAGTGGACAGTACCGGGTGTCGGGAGTGTGAACTGGATGGATTCTACTATGCAGGCGAGTCTCGCTTCCAGTTCACCAACAGCTGTGTAACGATCAACTGTAAGTGTGAGTGTAGTGGTTCTGTCCAGTGTGACTACACCTCAACTGTTAACAACTGTGTGACGAGGATTACAACTGGAGCATCTGTTGAGCCAGAAGAACCAACTTCAGCACCTCCTGTGGACGATGGATGCAAACGCTGCACAGCTGATGGTAAGACGTACAAAGGGAATTCCAACTTTGAGCTGAAACGTGGTTGTATGGTTTATCCATGTGAGTGTAACTGCAATGGACAATGGGGTTGTCAGACACATAAGGCTAAAGATGTTTGCAGCAAGGATTCAGAATTGAGTGCAGGAAGCTGCCAGAGATGCAGCGTGGAAGGTAAAGAATATGACGGCAATATGACATTTTACCACACACATGACTGTGAACGGAGGACATGCTTCTGTGCATGTACTGGAACAGTTCAATGCGATGAAGATTCAGCCGAGAACGTCTGTGAACCACCAAACGTCGGAAACGGAAACAACGCAGAAACATTCATCAACCTCGTGGAATGTCACAATTGTCAATTCCATGGTAAAAACTACGAAGGGAACTCTTCAATTATACACAATGAGGGTTGTAAAATTAAAAGCTGTAGATGCACGTGCAGTGGCGCAGTTGAATGCGATGATTCAACGGAAGTGGACATATGTGCAACAACAACCCATTCGCCTGCTCGACGAAGTCATAAAAGAAGAAAGGACGAGAAATGTAAACAGTGTGGCGTTGCCGGCAGCCATTATGATGGTGGAACTACGTTCAAACTGAAACGAGGCTGCCTCGTGTATGCCTGTAACTGCGCATGTTCCGGAAGGTGGTTCTGCAACACCAATGACCCTAGTAACGTCTGCGAAGAAACCGGAAATGATAACACGAGCTGCTTCCCGTGCGATGTTAAGGGCAGGAGGTTTGCCGGGGGGTCAGAGTTCAAGCTGCGAGAAGGATGCATCTCTCATAAATGCACATGCTCGTGCGACGGAACCTGGGAATGTCCACCAGAAAAATCAGCTAATCATTGCCCTGGTTCAACCTTACCTCCTGAATTTGTTACCGAAAATAACTTGGTTAATTGACAATATTGAATTTAGATGTTTTCGAAGCAAGGCGAAATCAAGGCGAAATCGAACAAAACTTTGCCATCATATGTCGTGTAGAAATTTAGTTGGAGCATGTGATTAGGCATCTTCCTACGCAGAGCCTAAAAGGCCAGTTTCCAAACTGTCATTTTATGCCTTGCTGCAGAGACTCTACTTTTCTGTGCTGCTATAGTGCCCCTACAGACTAGAGAGCAAGCACAGAAAATTCTAGGTTATGCAGCAAGGCATAAAATGACAGTTTGAAAACTGGCCTTTTAGGCTCTGCGTAGGAAGATGGTGATTAGGGTCTTATGTGCCAACGAAATTCGGAGGAAATATTCTTGTGGTAACAAAAGATACAAATCCACCTGAAAACACTGTAAATTGATATAATTGAAAAAAATGACTTTGAATATCATGCTTTGGAATTGAGTACATAAACATTAACCTCTGTCAATTGACTTTTTTGTATTAAAGAAGCCACTCTGTGAGTTGATTCGGGTCATATATATAAAACTTTACCATTAGTGTAATCTGATCGAGAAGCATCAATTGTTAAAAGAAAGTTTCTTTTTAAAACTCATCGACGTATATAGTGATAACAGGAAGGTTTGAATCCACGATTGTGTTCGAAAACCGGACTTTGACGCGGGTCAATCGGCCAAACGTAATTTTAGAAACTTATTTAAAACAGTCAGAATTAAAGTTAGTATTCATGTAAGTTGGACCAGCGAATTTGTCTTTTGCGATGTATATGACTGTTTCAAGATGACTGGTGAAAATAATTTTTTATCATATATAATTGGCATTTCGGAATGAATATGTAAGATGTTTTGAATTGATATCGTGAATTATGCCATTTACGTCCGTATCAAAGAAAAACAATATGTGATGAAAATCACGGAGTGGATCTTTTATCGGTTCACAACATACAAATCTGACATTATTGTAATGTCTTTAATGACACAAATCCATGGACTGATGACTATCTTGGTACTAAGGGCAATTAAAACCCAGGGTCTAGATTTTCGAAGCTCTCTTAGTGTTAAGATGACCATAACCCAATGCTAAGGCATGGTACTTAAGACTATCTTAGGACTAAGAGAGCTTCGAAAATCTAGACCCTGGTGAAAATATCTAAACTCGTTTTATAAAACCATGCGTTTTTCGAAATTTGTGTCAAACGGGATTTTGTTTAGTTTTCTATGTATGTATCTTTGATAGATTGTAGATATATGACATGTCATGTAAATGTACCTCTTTAAGGGGAAGTAGCACGTTTTTTTATTGGACAAAAGGTTTCGCGAAAATAAAAATAATTGTTACCAAAACTATGTTTTGCGGCAGCTCTTAAAAGAACTTTCATCGTTGGTTTAGCTTCGTCAATCTTAAAATGATTAAAAGATGTTCGGACTAAACATGCTACCAGCACGATTTCGTTATTGGGGTTAAGTAACAAGATTGTTTACCCTACGACAAAGGCACATTTTGAATAAAGCAATATATATTTGGGAAAACATTGAAGAAATAAATTTTTCATTAAAACGCACCACTGTCCCTTAAATGTGAAAAATAGAATAGATTCATAATTAGAAGGTCAATCGGAATTGCAAAATAGTTTGTTGATTTTATCAACATAAAAAATGTGTCGTTGTAAGTGATGTCATTAGTATGTAGAGTTTGTGAAGGCTTTCATATGTGATTTGCGTTTTGTAATGTCTTATAAGAATAAAGAATGCCTAGAAATCAATGTTTGTGTTTTACCGTTACGCGAACATTTTGTTCAGTGAGAGTTCGATATTTGTTTTCAATACGTTTTCAGAGAAACAAATAATACAGATTTCAAACAACAAGTTTTCGATCATTACGAAAAATCTTCTAAAGTTTGTTTTTATTTTACCGAACACGGTTTTTCTAAAGCAAAAACTTGTATTTTCAAATGTATACTATTTACCATAAATATGCCTTTAACGAAGCTTCATTTTAATCAACAAAATTAATATAAAGTATCATGAAGTTCAAAACATTTAGGATCCAACCTCAATGTATGCAGTTATAAGTCTTTCATACAACAATTATTATGCTTGCGACCTCTTTTGACCAACGCTTGTACATTTCATGAGGCTGCACGTGTGTCACGAGAATCGGCTTACATGCTCGTTCTAGCATGTAGTATAGATCATTGGTCCTATAACGACGTAGTTAACTCGTAATTAATCAAATTTTCCATCCAAAGGATTTGTATAGTCGAAACCAGACATCTCGAAAGGCATAATCACATCATAAAGTAAAAAGTGCTTGATCGTCGACTCAGCTGTTTTCTAAATTTTGGTTTGCGACAATACAAATCCCTGTTTAAGCCATTTCAAGTCTCAAAATATGGGTCATAAGGCTTTGACCATTTAGGTCCTGAGACAAGGAAAAAATTGTCTTAAAATGGACAAAATATCTAATGTTTGAAACGCAAAAATATGACAATGAGTAGTTTTAAATTCACATCGAATACCAGTCTCTGTGTGCAGAGGTTGAAATCAACCTACAAAACTATCAACTCGATTTTTTCCTTCTGGCTGTTAGGATAAGTTTCAAAAATTACCCTTTCGGTGTTTGACGCTCGCCAACAGCGGCAGATTGTCCGGTTTTCGATCGACTTTATTCCTACCTTGACCTCATAATGAACCTATAAGCATGAAACTATACTTTTCAGCAACATTATGTACTTCTATCTTTAATAACGTTTATCATATTGATACCAACAATTCAGGAATTGTCTCCGTAGGAACATGATCACTGTTTTCAGTTTTCAGTCCAATATATAAACAAAGAATTCGTACTCATCATTTAATCCTTCTGCATGTAGCACGTTTTGTGTTTGAGGAGAAGATGGCAATACTTTTTAAGAGTACTGTCTCAGTGGCCCTTAGTAGGAGTAGGGCGTGGTCCGTCTAAGGACAGAGTAACAAAATATACGGGTTACAACCCTCACTGTCGCATACCCGATAGGGGGTGGACATACCAAGATGGTAGGGGTCGGCTTTAAGTGATTTTTATGTGTCTTAATGGTTGCCTTTAATTGTGATAATCAGGAATTGACTCCTGAATACATTCCTGGAGAATTTGGATGCACAAAGGAATGTGCGTATTTGCGATTACAAGTTGAGGTTTATCTCGATTTCATTTTCGAAGCGGAGAGGAGACTTTTAAATGCTTTATGTCATGCCGCTAACGAGACTGAATTATCACAACTAAAGGTTACCATCACTACATCGGCGATTACGAGAAAAGTGCACCCAAAGGCCGACCCCTTCCTATGATTATCTGATCCCGTCGCCATCTTGGTATGTCCAATCCCTACCGGGTACACGACAGTGCTCCTCACTGACTAAGGTCACTGCACACCCCTTAAAAAGCAGTGGCTACAAAAACGAAGATAAACACTTATAAGTTTACAGGTAATATGATATGTGTATATGGTATAACGTTTGATGATGTTGTTAATAATGATGATTAAAGCAATGGTAATTCAATGATATTTGAGAAGTTGACTACAAAATGGTCATTCAACTACACCAAATCCTCCTAATTTAAAAACTTGATCATGTAAGGCACTAAAAATGTCTTTAAGTGTATGAAAACATTCAACTTCATGCATATCAGCTTATTTATTTCTGATTATACTTCATTTTATGACATTATATTATATAATTATTGTTCTTTGTAGAATTGAATTAATTATGATATCTAGCAACAAAGTACATTTCAGTACAGTACAATCTTCCGAGTATTTTTCATCATAGGAGTAACACATTCCTTTGTCATTAAATATAAAGTCAAAACTGCATTTCAAAATTTACTATAAGGGAAGGTTCTAAGTACTTCATTATAAGAGTAATACTGTTGTATTGGTTTGTGAAAAAAGTTTTCCAATGTAATAAGAAATTCCGGTCAATTTAACAGGGTATAAGCAAGCTTCAACTTCCAACTTACAGCAAACTATAATTCGGCAAAATGAACATCTTTGGTAACTGATGAAGCAAAACACGTAAAATAGACATTAAATTACTAAACGACTGTATTTAAAGCGTTAAATGTTTCTTCAGAAAACAGGCTTCTCAAACCTTAATTAAGTTCATTAAAGGAGTAAAACTGGTATGCAGCTCTAAGACCGGACTCTAGCGCGCCTTCCATCCACTCATTGTTGACGGACAAGGCTTCACCAGCCAGATATATCGGATGGTCTGGCCTCGTAAGTATGTCCATTGTATTATTGTACTGACCAGGCTTAAACATAGCCAAAGCCCCTTGAGAGGATGGGTCAGTTGTCCAGTTTTGCACGACACCCACTTCAAATTCGTCAAGGATCTCAGGGTGAATCTTTGCTACTTGGTTCACCGCAGTATCGATGGCTTCTTCGTCCGAGAGTCCAGTGAATAGTAGACTGTCTGCTTGAAACGTGTATACTGTAAGGACCCCCCGCTCTTCAAAACTATCTGGGTTGCCGTCCCACACAGGATATAGCAGCTGACCTATTGACATTTGAGAAACATGAGAAATATGGACAGGAGTAGCAGTGTGATAACATCATATGACAGAAATACAAAAAAAATATGTTAAATTGTCAACGATTAGTATCTTATGTTGTGAAATTCTAAGAATTTTCACTTCAGAGTCGAAAGTTCAATGCTTTACACCAATCACCCTGGGACCTTCCATCAGGAAAACTTGCAGGTCCCATCGACGTAGAATATTGACGGGCTTATTCATATCAAGGGCCTGGAGTACAGTTGAGATATAGAAAAGTCCATGGCTGATATAGTGTAGAGCATTGGAACATTCGGCCCTGGCGGACCGAGGATGTCAAACACAATGTCAACTTTAGCTGTACCAGAAAGTCACGACATTTGCGCTATTTTAAATTACCTATAGGTAAAGACGTGATAGAGACTCCGCCATTGATGCCATAATGTTTCTGCCAGAATTGCTTCTTGCACTGCAGGAGTATCTTACTACTATGAGAGTAGTCCACCGCACCGATAGCTCTCATCTTGTCTAGTGGGAAGGGAATATCCATACCCCTCAGGACGGTGAGAGGGACGGTGATTATAACAGCGTCTCCTGTGATGACCTCTTCGTGCTTTGTGGTAACATCTTCGCCGATTACTTTGACCTGTCCTTCTATTAGCTCAACCTGCAATATAAACGTGATCATAATGATGACTAAACGTGATCATAATGATGACTAAACGTGATCATAATGATGACTAAACGTGATCATAATGATGATAACGAATACAAGAATATTGATTATCTAAAAATACCTACCTCTGATATTGACCTGATAACCGCAACAGGGTGGTGTATACTGATGATTAAGATAATGCAAATGGGAATGACCGATGGTGATGGTTATGGTGATGATTGTGGTGATTGAAGATCATTGACTCATGATGATTAAGTGATGATAATGATTGTGACGATGATGATGTTGATGATGATATGCTGATTATGATGATATTATGCTGTTGCTGCTGTTGCTGCTGCTGCTGATGATGATGATGATGATGAAGGGGAAGATGATGATTGTCACAATGTGGTGATAATAGTTAAGATGATGGCGATGATAGTTGTGGTGGTGACAATGACAGCGATGATTATTATCAAATTTCAATATCATAACGTTCGTTACCATAGACCATGTTAAGTCCTATTTAGATACTAATCTTTGCAAGAAGCAATAAAAACAGATGAAAGACTTGACATGGATGGGAACAATGTTTCTACCTTTACGACCTTGACCCCGAATCTGACTTTCTGATTTAAGTCAACGTTTTTATTCCAACCGTAGGTGTTCGTCTTTATGAATGCTTCCGGAAGTCGACCCAATCCATCTTCCGCGCATGACAGATTCCTTGCTAAGATATCGTGGTATTCGATTTTGATGTTTTGATCCAAACTACAGTCCATAGCCACGGCATAGTTCAGAACCCTCAGTCCATCTATGGCAACACTCGGCCAAGGTCGTAGTTTGTCGGGACCTGGATCTTCGCTCCTCAGGAAGGCGTCCATTGATATCTTGCTCCATTTCCGGCACCATTGGTCGACGTCATCAACGTCTTCGGCTTCATTCAGTTCGTCTCTGATCGGTTTGATTGTCTCAAGCATGTAGGTTTCTGGAAGTGGGGAGTTGTTATTTAATGTTATCTCAACAGTATTTCAGTTATTTGTAACGTTGATATTGCCATTCAGAAGAGAGTAGATACATCAGGGAGAAGATGGATCAAAAGGACGTGGGAATAAACTGAAAGAAAGGTGTAATGAGAGAAGGCAGAAGGTTTTAGAAAAAAAAACGAATTTCGTCATGCTTCTATCCGTTCACATGTCAAGCCTGCGCGACCCTGCCAGGAGCATGAAGGCTGACATAGCTCTCAGGGTCCCTAAAGGCAAGAAGCCATCACATCACTATGAAGTATTGAAGTGGTGTTCAGTAAATTGAGTCTTTATATAGGAATACTGCATCGTTTGCCCTACCCCCTGCAGTAAAGGAGATGTAAGATTAAATCAGTGTACATACACCGTGCTTTCATTAGATAAATATTATCCCACGTGATAGCTAGTACTTCACAAACCCCATTGCGTTTTATATGCACTATCTCTATCTATTCAAAAAGATCGGGTCTTTACCGTTCGAAAGTTCTAGTAATTATGCGAAAATCACGTGATACCACGTAAAACATTTCATTTGTAATTACGTCTTTAACCGGCAAACAATTTCAAAAGAATGTTCCATCTTTGTTGAAAAACGAGAGCGAGGGAACATTTTTTTGCAGTTACGATAAAGGTTCGATTTGTTGTTGCATAAACAGATTTTATATATATCATGACAAGCATGCGTACTCAGTACTCAGTTCAGAAACACACCGAGGTACGAGTGATAGGTTGGATCTGGTTTAAATGATATTGGTACCAGAACTGGCTCTTACGTATATCCACTATTCCGAGTCTCTCTTTAACCTCGGCTGACAGGTTGGCATCCCAGCCATTCCACAACTTGTCACAGTAGTATCCGGGCCGTTTATTCCACTCTGAAAATAGTAAATCGAAGTGTCAATGTCGAACAATTTATTATTACTTTCACTCTCAAATATGCTATGATTTGAGTGAAATAGATGGATAGATAACTCCTATCAAATTCAACTCACGTAAAAGAATCTAAGTAAAATGTGTTATGTGCATTTGTAGCCCCAAGAATCATGATATTCTTCTACAAAAGAAATTGATCCCCAAATTCAATGAATCTTTATAATAAAACAAAAACCAAAATAAGTTTGAATTAAAGAATAAATGTTAATGTTTGAAAAACAACATAACGGCATGTCAATGTCGAACATGTAGGTGTGAGAATTTCGGACCTAGACGTAATCGCATGAAGACATATCGATGACCGCATTTACGTGCATACATACATAACAGTATCCGGCCAAACTTGTATGAAGGCATGTCAGATTGCTCACAAGGGCTAATTCAAAGCATGTCAATGTCAGACTGAGTGAACATGAGTGCATGGCAATGTCAATATCGGATATAATAAACATGAAGGTGTTTGAATTCTGACGGAAACAACACCAAAGAATGTCAAAAATTGCGGACCTACAAGTAATCATATGCAAAATACATCATAGTGTCTTGTCAAACTTGTAAGAAGGTATGGTGGAGCACGGTGGTGTAGTGGTTAGCGTGCTGGCCTGTCACGCCGAAGGCCCGGGTTCGAATCTCGGTGGAGACACCCAAAATTTGTAACCTGGGCTTAACACTGTATTGTGTCCTTGGGCAAGGCACTTCATCCACATTGCACTCAGTTCACCCAGCTGTATAAATGGGTACCTGAGCATGGGGAAAGTACGGACCTATACGGTCGCGCGAGGCGCTTAGTAGCTTGAATCAAAAAGTACAATTCCTTCAGGGTAATAATATACAACACGAGGGCACATTCATGTCGGTTAAGGGCACATTTCAGGCATGTCAATGCCGGGCATGAAGCCTTGTCAATGTCCGACATGGACACATTCAAGGCATGGCAATATAAGAGCATGGCAATTTTGGATGAAGGCAAACTAAAGGCATTACAAAGTCAGACTACCTCAAAATCATAGCATTTAAATGTCGGTTTTAGGCAATATCAAGGCATGACAATATCACAGCATGTAAATGTCGGACTTAGGCAACATCAAGGCTTTGCAATGTCGGACTATAGCAACATCAAGTTATGCAAATGTCGCACTTCATTCAAGTTACATGAAGGTATATCAACAACAGACCTGCAAATTGTCCTGTGACCTGTTCTATGTTCGGTTAGTCTAAAGAGACAACCGTTACAACAATATTCAATATCTTATCTTACATTTTGGGCATTTTCTAGTCCTTTCCTTTATTTGATTAGCGGGTCACAATATTAAAGGGTTCAAGTTCATTAAAACAAAATCGTCAGAGTTTTAAACGAAGTCATTTTGAAACAGACATGCCAAGTTTTGGTTTAGCATCACGCTCAGCAGGTTTCGGTGATGTTTGATCATTTTTCTACGTTTTTGATAATCCGTTTGAGCTATGATATTTACTACTAGTCTAGATTCCCTGATAGTGATACATTTGGTATAAAATGATATATATTTTTAGAATTGTTTGAATTTTCCCCCAAAATATGCTTGTGCCCCTTTGAATTAAGTTTACCTGAAATTTGCACTCTTTCTCCATAAAACCAATAAAAGGCATTTTCGCTCGTCTGGATAAACGGTTTTATCTCGATGTTGAATAGATTTAGATAATGGTAGTCAAGGAAATGACTATCAGGAATTCGCATCGGACCAACTGTCAATCAAAACAACTTAATTAAGTACAGTTTAATTTTGTTTAATATTGTTCACAAACGAGACAAAATGACAATTACTTATGGACTAAAATCGCCTGGTTACTTGCATTCATTATACAGAATGGAGAACAATATGAATTTATGTTTACCATATCTATATATTGCCACAGAAATATTCATATATTATATCAAATGTGTCAGTACTTCTCTCTATACGTTTCGTTATATGTAATTACACATATACTTTAGAGAGGCCAAAGCGTTTTTGAATAATTATTCTGAAATAAAAAAAAAACTAATGCTTTGAATTTTGACATATTTGAATTAGTTAACTTCCAAACAGATATATATATATATATATATTACCTACCTTCCGCATGAAGCCCATCCGCCAGAGGACTGCGTATTGTTTTCACACGGCCCCCAACTTGGTTTTGGCGTTCCAGTAATGTTACCTGTAGATAGTGTAGTTACATAAGGTTAGTAAAGTCAGTCAATAACACCTGTAGATGTAGATACTTGTAGTAGATGTAGAGGCATGGTGACGATGGTGGACAAAACTGTCAGGGGTTGGTCAAGGAATTTTGAAAACAAAGAAAGCAACTTAATCGTTTTTAAATGTGTAAGACAGGTACAAATATTCTTCTTCCATTATACGTTATACAAAGAGATTCTTCATTTTCTCCAGTAATAACCTAAATTGCAAAGTCAAATAACATCATAAAAACATATACATTATACATTGATATGTACAGTATTTTCATGAAAAGCAATAACATGGGTACAAATCATTCATCCAGTGTAACGGTTCAGTACACTCATCACTTTGTGAGGCATAAAAAACCCTAAATGTTACCAAAAACATTTAATACGTATGCAAATTTTTGTATTTTTAAGATCAAATATCCTTTCACTTAATGATGCAACAGGAATCCTACTACCGGTATCCAAACTTCTGTCCACCACTTTACCAACCTCGTGGCCTGTCTGAGAGAGTTCAGAGGAAGCAAACATATTTAGATCAAATATCCTTCTACTTGATGATGCAACAAGAATACAACTACATGTATACAAACTTCTGGCCACCACTGTACTCACCTCGTGGCCTGTCTGTGAGAGATCAGATGAACCATCTATATTTAGATCAAATAACCTTATAACAACCCTATTACAGGTATCCTAACTTCTGGCCACCACTGTACTCACCTCGTGGCCTGCCTGTGAGAGATCAGATGAACCATCTATATTTAGATCAAATAACCTTATAACAACCCTATTACAGGTATCCTAACTTCTGGCCACCACTGTACTCACCTCGTGGCCTGCCTGTGAGAGTTCGTACGCTGCAGACAGACCCGCCAGACCAGCTCCGACCACCACGACGTGTCTCGGCGTCTGGGTCTTCGTCTGGGCCTGCGGTGTCGCGTCTCCATGGTTACAGTGGAAGGCGTAGTCGAGGCCGCCGGTAATGATCTTCTCGTAGCAGGTCCGAGACAGGAAGTAGTGCTGACTCGTCACTTTTAATGAACAATGAACAAGATGAATGAAATCTTAAATTATTAAGAGTCAAACCTGTAAAAAAAGTTGTTTTATTTAATCATTTTATCATTTCAAACAATATAATCAAAAGGTAATAACCAACATACATACAGACGTGTCTTTTTCAAGAGAGTAGAAACAACTTTCTTAAAATATAATAACTTTACAATTTGAAAATAGTTTGTTTGCAAAGTAATCAAAAGATAAATGGTCATAACCTCATACAGAATAGGTTTAAATCTATGAAAGGTAAATCATATGTAATAGTGTGAGCGAAGTGTTTCAATGAATTGTAGTTGTATTACCTTTGTTAGCGTCCATATTATTCTTGTCTCGATGGTAGAGAAGAAGAACCCAGTTAGTCTTCACC
The DNA here is from genome assembly GCA_916613615.1 of Steromphala cineraria. Lineage (NCBI taxonomy): Eukaryota > Metazoa > Mollusca > Gastropoda > Trochida > Trochidae > Steromphala > Steromphala cineraria. Next base: position 28,661,157 of record OU744725.1, read on the forward strand.
TGCAATTTATAGTCTTGCCGTAAAATATTTTTGCAACATTGATTTCGAGGCCGATTGAACAATTCAAATACATTATCGCGCTACTTCTAACATTAATGTGGTGCTAATACGTAGACTGTTGTATTATCATATTTGTTCAATAATATGACGGTTGGCTGAACAAATTATCAAATTTGTAATTTGGATGATGAATATATAATAAGGTAATGGATATTTAGATTTAAGGAACCTTATATACCTCAAGGCCCATTTAACACTATTTGAAGCGAGTTTTTGTTCGGGAGAACATCCGTCGGAATGGAATTGAGAGGGCCTTAGACTGTATAACACCCCGCCGGGAGGGCCTTGCACTGTATAAGACCCTGCTGGGAGGGCCTTATACGAAATAATAACATCCAAGGAGGTTATTATTTATTATGAGGCCCTCCATTTCGCACCTTATAATTTGAAAGACCGGTAAGGTAATCGATCTCAAAAAATTTCAGAAGCGAAACCGCGGGATTCGAACCCACAACCCTTCGCTCTGTAGCCCAAGACTTATACCATTAGACCACAAAGGATTGGTGAATATGAAGGAATTGTTTTGTGAGGTCTTTGCTGCTCTCCTAGAACTTGATGATATTAAATTGCGCTCTACTGTACACTTTATACGTCAGAGATGTGGTGTATCTCTGTAACAAAAATTAATAACGCCCTTAATATGCTTATGCTATAGCGTTCTGGCAAAATGTCCAAGATAAAACATTTCGTGGCAGAAAATGGGGGATTCGAACACAGAGACACTCACTTCGTAGTCCAAGATTATACCACTAGACCACAAAGGATTGGTAAGTGTGAAGGGATTGACTGTTGATATATATTCTGCTCTCCTCAAACTTTAAAAGTTTATTTTCACTGTTCACCTTAAATGTTAGAAATGTGATTTTATTTTCGATATATGACATTTGCAACAACCTCATCCTCTAGCTATAGCGTTCAAGAAAAATTTCTAAATGTAAAATGTAAAAAAGTTGAACATTAGGGATTCGAACCCTCAACCTTTCAAGCTGTAGTCCAAGACTGTACCACTAGGCCACAGGGGATTGGTTAGTAAAAGGTTATTGACTATTGAAGTCTATTCTGCTCTCCTCAAATTTAATGAAATTAATTTGTTGATTTTTTTCGCTTTTAAGTTAAATAAGTGATTATTTCGGTATATAAGATAGATAACACACACATCCTCGGGTGTTATAGCAAACAGAGGCCTTTGCCTACGGGACGACCCTCGTGCGCTGACGCGCACTCGGGTCGTCCCTAGGGCAAAGGCCTCTGTTTGCTATAACACCCTCGTATGCGTGTGTTATCCATAACATAATTTGTTAAATCCTATCCGTGAAAAATTCAAAATATTCGGACAGAACAAACTAATGTTGCATCCAGAATATCGTTCATAAGTGGAAGACTTCCATAAGCACGTTACGGCATCACGCTTCACGTTCAGTAAACCGTTGAAACGAATATAAGTGATACTGTAAAACCCCACACACGATTTAAGAAGAACACGGTAGATGGCTGAAACTTAATTTTTTCAACTTAAATGCGGCAACGAATCTCTCTATAATAAGAAATTAATACGACATAAATGACCCCTTTGTCCTGCTCAAAAGTGAGATAACTTTCATATCGTCATGATCGGCCGATCCAGAAAGGGAGGTGGGGGGTTGGGGGGGGGGGGGGGGGGGGGCTTCCCAAATTGTTCCAAATAAAGTAAATGTTGAAGGTCGTATTTCTCATTAATTTATTATAAGTATACTAGAAAGTAGAACAGGGAACATAATTTCAGTAAACATTGACACACATATTATTTGATCTAAATAAACAAACATATTTCCATTTCACAAGACTCGCTCAACCAGGTTCATAATCAAATCATAAATCTTTTACCTTCAAGTTTTTTAAGCTTGTTTGTTGCTCGATCCGTTCTTGGTGGAATCTCGATGAAAATACACACTCTCAGAACACAACCAATGTGATCATCTAATGCATCGGTGCGTTTTAACTGAAAACGTTATGACATTTAAGAAACAAAATGATGCTATGAATATTATTAACTTTTGAATTGACATTGTTATGGATGAGTATTCGTGCTTTGCAAACAATTCCATGATCAAAATTTGAATTTTAAAATCGTATGATCGTGTTTCATGTAGTGTATTGCTTTTGCTGCAGAAAATATGAAATTTCCATAATTTATGCTTCCTGGTGAAATTTGAACGCAGAGGTTATAGTTATGGTAATAATAGTTGATTATGAATACATTGCAGTTCATAATTAATAACGATTTTTTGACAATAATATATAGTGCGATATCGCCCTCAACGTTTCGCAGATGGCACAATTTATCATTACCAAACATGAAAGTGTAATATTCTCAATCCACAATGATATAATGGTTTATTATATGCTAAGCGGTGAGAGACTGAGTTTTCTCAGTTCTAGAAAAGTGTTCTCGCCACTGAGTGTGATATCACTTTTTCAAGTCAGTGAAAATATCACAGAGGGGATGACGTCATGTGTACAATGGTTTGACGTCACTTCTACAACGCGACGTCATCGCCGTCGCTAAGTTACGATCAACAATGGTATGACGTCGCCAGAAAACTCTCGAGTCAAAGTCTTTTGGACATAAATTAACACATGTTCGACCACAGAGGCATATAATAAACAGAATATCTTTCGTTTTGAATGTGATATCACTTATCTCTCATCTCGTGACGGGGTAAAGCCTATATTTTCACTCGTGGCTGCGCCACTCGTGAAAATACTGGCTCTACCCCGTCACTCGATGAGAGATAAGTGATATCACACTCAAAACAAAAGATATCCTCTATTTTTATCAAACTATGTAATCATTCTGTTTTATTCATTTTATTTGCATACTTGAGTACACGGATCCATCTATTTTATCCGACACGTTATCTTGTATTTGTCCTTCTTCAACGTCAGCGCGGTACCCCTCTGAATTCGCGTAAATCTTAATGTTGGATCTATACATGCTCATGAATTAAACTATTGAATTTAAATGAAGTTTCGTTCAAGAAAGACATAAAACATACAAATGAATAATACTCACATTTAATCAAACGTCTTCAAAGTAACATCTACGGTCATTCTACACATGTTGTGACTCTCACTCTCTGGTCCGAATCGCGCACCTCTCTCATTCTACACATGTTGTGACTGTCACTCTCTGGTCCGAATCGCGCACCTCTCTCATTCTACACATGTTGTGACTGTCACTCTCTGGTCCGAATCGCGCACCTCTCTCATTCTACACATGTTGTGACTCTCACTCTCTGGTCCGAATCGCGCACCTCTCTCATTCTACACATGTTGTGACTCTCACTCTCTGGTCCGAATCGCGCACCTCTCTCATTCTACACATGTTGTGACTGTCACTCTCTGGTCCGAATCGCGCACCTCTCTCATTCTACACATGTTGTGACTGTCACTCTCTGGTCCGAATCGCGCACCTCTCTCATTCTACACATGTTGTGACTGTCACTCTCTGGTCCGAATCGCGCACCTCTCTCATTCTACACATGTTGTGACTCTCACTCTCTGGTCCGAATCGCGCACCTCTCTCATTCTACACATGTTGTGACTGTCACTCTCTGGTCCGAATCGCGCACCTCTCTCATTCTACACATGTTGTGACTGTCACTCTCTGGTCCGAATCGCGCACCTCTCTCATTCTACACATGTTGTGACTCTCACTCTCTGGTCCGAATCGCGCACCTCTCTCATTCTACACATGTTGTGACTCTCACTCTCTGGTCCGAATCGCGCACCTCTCTCATTCTACACATGTTGTGACTCTCACTCTTTGGTCCGAATCGCGCACCTCTCTCATTCTACACATGTTGTGACTCTCACTCTCTGGTCCGAATCGCGCACCTCTCTCATTCTACACATGTTGTGACTCTCACTCTCTGGTCCGAATCGCGCACCTCTCTCATTCTACACATGTTGTGACTGTCACTCTCTGGTCCGAATCGCGCACCTCTCTCATTCTACACATGTTGTGACTCTCACTCTCTGGTCCGAATCGCGCACCTCTCTCATTCTACACATGTTGTGACTGTCACTCTCTGGTCCGAATCGCGCACCTCTCTCATTCTACACATGTTGTGACTCTCACTCTCTGGTCCGAATCGCGCACCTCTCTCATTCTACACATGTTGTGACTCTCACTCTCTGGTCCGAATCGCGCACCTCTCTCATTCTACACATGTTGTGACTCTCACTCTCTGGTCCGAATCGCGCACCTCTCTCATTCTACACATGTTGTGACTCTCACTCTCTGGTCCGAATCGCGCACCTCTCTCATTCTACACATGTTGTGACTGTCACTCTCTGGTCCGAATCGCGCACCTCTCTCATTCTACACATGTTGTGACTCTCACTCTCTTGTCCCAATCGCGCACCTCTCTCATTCTACACATGTTGTGACTCTCACTCTCTGGTCCGAATCGCGCACCTCTCTCATTCTACACATGTTGTGACTCTCACTCTCTTGTCCCAATCGCGCACCTTTCTCATTCTACACATGTTGTGACTGTCACTCTCTGGTCCGAATCGCGCACCTCTCTCATTCTACACATGTTGTGACTCTCACTCTCTGGTCCCAATCGCGCACCTCTCTCATTCTACACATGTTGTGACTCTCACTCTCTGGTCCGAATCGCGCACCTCCCTCATTCTACACATGTTGTGACTCTCACTCTCTGGTCCGAATCGCGCACCTCTCTCATTCTACACATGTTGTGACTCTCACTCTCTGGTCCGAATCGCGCACCTCTCTCATTCTACACATGTTGTGACTGTCACTCTCTGGTCCGAATCGCGCACCTCTCTCATTCTACACATGTTGTGACTGTCACTCTCTGGTCCGAATCGCGCACCTCTCTCATTCTACACATGTTGTGACTCTCACTCTCTTGTCCCAATCGCGCACCTCTCTCATTCTACACATGTTGTGACTCTCACTCTCTGGTCCGAATCGCGCACCTCTCTCATTCTACACATGTTGTGACTCTCACTCTCTGGTCCGAATCGCGCACCTCTCTCATTCTACACATGTTGTGACTGTCACTCTCTGGTCCGAATCGCGCACCTCTCTCATTCTACACATGTTGTGACTCTCACTCTCTTGTCCCAATCGCGCACCTCTCTCATTCTACACATGTTGTGACTCTCACTCTCTGGTCCGAATCGCGCACCTCTCTCATTCTACACATGTTGTGACTCTCACTCTCTGGTCCGAATCGCGCACCTCTCTCATTCTACACATGTTGTGACTCTCACTCTCTTGTCCCAATCGCGCACCTCTCTCATTCTACACATGTTGTGACTGTCACTCTCTGGTCCGAATCGCGCACCTCTCTCATTCTACACATGTTGTGACTCTCACTCTCTGGTCCGAATCGCGCACCTCTCTCATTCTACACATGTTGTGCCTGTCACTCTCTGGTCCGAATCGCGCACCTCTCTCATTCTACACATGTTGTGACTGTCACTCTCTGGTCCGAATCGCGCACCTCTCTCATTCTACACATGTTGTGACTGTCACTCTCTGGTCCGAATCGCGCACCTCTCTCATTCTACACATGTTGTGACTCTCACTCTCTGGTCCGAATCGCGCACCTCTCTCATTCTACACATGTTGTGACTGTCACTCTCTGGTCCGAATCGCGCACCTCCCTCATTCTACACATGTTGTGACTCTCACTCTCTTGTCCCAATCGCGCACCTCTCTCATTCTACACATGTTGTGACTGTCACTCTCTGGTCCGAATCGCGCACCTCTCTCATTCTACACATGTTGTGACTCTCACTCTCTGGTCCGAATCGCGCACCTCTCTCATTCTACACATGTTGTGACTGTCACTCTCTGGTCCCAATCGCGCACCTCTCTCATTCTACACATGTTGTGACTGTCACTCTCTTGTCCGAATCGCGCACCTCTCTCATTCTACACATGTTGTGACTCTCACTCTCTGGTCCGAATCGCGCACCTCTCTCATTCTACACATGTTGTGACTGTCACTCTCTGGTCCGAATCGCGCACCTCTCTCATTCTACACATGTTGTGACTCTCACTCTCTGGTCCCAATCGCGCACCTCTCTCATTCTACACATGTTGTGACTGTCACTCTCTGGTCCGAATCGCGCACCTCTCTCATTCTACACATGTTGTGACTGTCACTCTCTGGTCCGAATCGCGCACCTCTCTCATTCTACACATGTTGTGACTGTCACTCTCTGGTCCGAATCGCGCACCTCTCTCATTCTACACATGTTGTGACTGTCACTCTCTGGTCCGAATCGCGCACCTCTCTCATTCTACACATGTTGTGACTCTCACTCTCTGGTCCGAATCGCGCACCTCTCTCATTCTACACATGTTGTGACTCTCACTCTCTGGTCCCAATCGCGCACCTCTCTCATTCTACACATGTTGTGACTGTCACTCTCTGGTCCGAATCGCGCACCTCTCTCATTCTACACATGTTGTGACTGTCACTCTCTGGTCCGAATCGCGCACCTCTCTCATTCTACACATGTTGTGACTCTCACTCTCTGGTCCGAATCGCGCACCTCCCTCATTCTACACATGTTGTGACTCTCACTCTCTGGTCCGAATCGCGCACCTCTCTCATTCTACACATGTTGTGACTCTCACTCTCTGGTCCGAATCGCGCACCTCTCTCATTCTACACATGTTGTGACTCTCACTCTCTGGTCCGAATCGCGCACCTCCCTCATTCTACACATGTTGTGACTCTCACTCTCTTGTCCCAATCGCGCACCTCTCTCATTCTACACATGTTGTGACTCTCACTCTCTGGTCCGAATCGCGCACCTCCCTCATTCTACACATGTTGTGACTCTCACTCTCTTGTCCCAATCGCGCACCTCTCTCATTCTACACATGTTGTGACTGTCACTCTCTGGTCCGAATCGCGCACCTCTCTCATTCTACACATGTTGTGACTCTCACTCTCTGGTCCGAATCGCGCACCTCCCTCATTCTACACATGTTGTGACTCTCACTCTCTTGTCCCAATCGCGCACCTCTCTCATTCTACACATGTTGTGACTGTCACTCTCTGGTCCCAATCGCGCACCTCTCTCATTCTACACATGTTGTGACTCTCACTCTCTGGTCCGAATCGCGCACCTCTCTCATTCTACACATGTTGTGACTCTCACTCTCTGGTCCGAATCGCGCACCTCCCTCATTCTACACATGTTGTGACTGTCACTCTCTGGTCCGAATCGCGCACCTCTCTCATTCTACACATGTTGTGACTCTCACTCTCTGGTCCGAATCGCGCACCTCTCTCATTCTACACATGTTGTGACTCTCACTCTCTTGTCCCAATCGCGCACCTCTCTCATTCTACACATGTTGTGACACTCACTCTCTGGTCCGAATCGCGCACCTCCCTCATTCTACACATGTTGTGACTCTCACTCTCTTGTCCCAATCGCGCACCTCTCTCATTCTACACATGTTGTGACTGTCACTCTCTGGTCCGAATCGCGCACCTCCCTCATTCTACACATGTTGTGACTCTCACTCTCTTGTCCCAATCGCGCACCTCTCTCATTCTACACATGTTGTGACTCTCACTCTCTGGTCCGAATCGCGCACCTCTCTCATTCTACACATGTTGTGACTGTCACTCTCTGGTCCGAATCGCGCACCTCCCTCATTCTACACATGTTGTGACTCTCACTCTCTGGTCCGAATCGCGCACCTCTCTCATTCTACACATGTTGTGACTGTCACTCTCTGGTCCGAATCGCGCACCTCTCTCATTCTACACATGTTGTGACTCTCACTCTCTGGTCCGAATCGCGCACCTCTCTCATTCTACACATGTTGTGACTCTCACTCTCTTGTCCCAATCGCGCACCTCTCTCATTCTACACATGTTGTGACTCTCACTCTCTTGTCCGAATCGCGCACCTCTCTCATTCTACACATGTTGTGACTCTCACTCTCTTGTCCCAATCGCGCACCTCTCTCATTCTACACATGTTGTGACTCTCACTCTCTGGTCCGAATCGCGCACCTCTCTCATTCTACACATGTTGTGACTCTCACTCTCTTGTCCGAATCGCGCACCTCTCTCATTCTACACATGTTGTGACTCTCACTCTCTTGTCCCAATCGCGCACCTCTCTCATTCTACACATGTTGTGACTGTCACTCTCTGGTCCGAATCGCGCACCTCTCTCATTCTACACATGTTGTGACTCTCACTCTCTGGTCCGAATCGCGCACCTCTCTCATTCTACACATGTTGTGACTCTCACTCTCTGGTCCGAATCGCGCACCTCTCTCATTCTACACATGTTGTGACTGTCACTCTCTGGTCCGAATCGCGCACCTCTCTCATTCTACACATGTTGTGACTCTCACTCTCTTGTCCCAATCGCGCACCTCCCTCATTCTACACATGTTGTGACTCTCACTCTCTGGTCCGAATCGCGCACCTCTCTCATTCTACACATGTTGTGACTCTCACTCTCTGGTCCGAATCGCGCACCTCTCTCATTCTACACATGTTGTGACTCTCACTCTCTGGTCCGAATCGCGCACCTCTCTCATTCTACACATGTTGTGACTCTCACTCTCTTGTCCCAATCGCGCACCTCTCTCATTCTACACATGTTGTGACTCTCACTCTCTGGTCCGAATCGCGCACCTCTCTCATTCTACACATGTTGTGACTCTCACTCTCTGGTCCCAATCGCGCACCTCTCTCATTCTACACATGTTGTGACTCTCACTCTCTGGTCCGAATCGCGCACCTCTCTCATTCTACACATGTTGTGACTCTCACTCTCTGGTCCGAATCGCGCACCTCCCTCATTCTACACATGTTGTGACTCTCACTCTCTGGTCCGAATCGCGCACCTCTCTCATTCTACACATGTTGTGACTCTCACTCTCTGGTCCGAATCGCGCACCTCTCTCATTCTACACATGTTGTGACTCTCACTCTCTTGTCCCAATCGCGCACCTCTCTCATTCTACACATGTTGTGACTCTCACTCTCTGGTCCGAATCGCGCACCTCTCTCATTCTACACATGTTGTGACTCTCACTCTCTGGTCCGAATCGCGCACCTCCCTCATTCTACACATGTTGTGACTCTCACTCTCTGGTCCGAATCGCGCACCTCTCTCATTCTACACATGTTGTGACTCTCACTCTCTTGTCCCAATCGCGCACCTCCCTCATTCTACACATGTTGTGACTCTCACTCTCTGGTCCGAATCGCGCACCTCTCTCATTCTACACATGTTGTGACTGTCACTCTCTGGTCCGAATCGCGCACCTCTCTCATTCTACACATGTTGTGACTCTCACTCTCTTGTCCCAATCGCGCACCTCCCTCATTCTACACATGTTGTGACTCTCACTCTCTGGTCCGAATCGCGCACCTCTCTCATTCTACACATGTTGTGACTCTCACTCTCTGGTCCGAATCGCGCACCTCTCTCATTCTACACATGTTGTGACTCTCACTCTCTGGTCCGAATCGCGCACCTCTCTCATTCTACACATGTTGTGACTCTCACTCTCTGGTCCCAATCGCGCACCTCTTTCATTCTACACATGTTGTGACTCTCACTCTCTGGTCCGAATCGCGCACCTCTCTCATTCTACACATGTTGTGACTCTCACTCTCTGGTCCGAATCGCGCACCTCTCTCATTCTACACATGTTGTGACTCTCACTCTCTGGTCCGAATCGCGCACCTCCCTCATTCTACACATGTTGTGACTGTCACTCTCTGGTCCGAATCGCGCACCTCTCTCATTCTACACATGTTGTGACTCTCACTCTCTGGTCCGAATCGCGCACCTCTCTCATTCTACACATGTTGTGACTCTCACTCTCTGGTCCGAATCGCGCACCTCCCTCATTCTACACATGTTGTGACTCTCACTCTCTGGTCCGAATCGCGCACCTCTCTTACAATGTGTGGCTTTATATACAGGACCTTCTATGCTTATACATTGTTGTCCATTCATAATTGTTTTCTATCTCATTATTCTTCATAAGTATCTAATTATTTCAATCTAACCATTAAGCAAGTGCTTGCCTTATAACTATTTATATATAATAGACAACTAACATAATTCCAGTAGTGTGCTTACCATAAGAAACATCATACAATTTCCGTCCTGAATTACATGGTTCTAATTTAAACATTTCCTTTATTTTCATGTTATCTCTCACTATAACAGAACCGTTAAGACCCATCGTTATCTTGAGTTGGCGACACACGATTGTTGATATTCGATATAAAAACCCTGTATTTTGCTAATAGAAAGTATTATGTAAAAATTCGAAATTTCATAGAAACACAAATTGGAACATTGAACCCTCGTGCACCTTCATTTCAAATTCATGTCATGAATATACTGAATAATGAAATTGATAGTTACCTGCTTTCTAAATTTTCTGTGATGTACATATACAGTGTTTGAAATAAGCTAAAAATATAGCCAGCCCAAAATTGGTATTTTGTAAATTATAATGGTAAAATTTAAGAAAAGCTCAAAAAGTTACCAGCCCGTACCAAAAGTAACCAGGTACCGGGCTGTCGGACAGGCCTTATTTCATACACTGACATATAGCAGGAAAGAAAATCCAATATTTTCATATCCATCGGGATTCGAACCCGGGACCACAGGGTTGTGAGTCCTACGCTCTACCTGTTTGGCCAAAGAGATATCATTCCAACCGAAACCAGTAGGAATACTTTAGACCTCACTCTGTCACATATAGAATTTTAGAAAATAAACCGGTGGTATGTTATAATTTGGGGTTATTAGATTGATAGTTATTAAACGTTTGAAGACAAAGGAAACCCTATATGGTTGAACAGGAGTTTCTTTATTATTCGACAGTGGCGTTCTGTAAATCAGGAAATTGAATACTCATAAAATCTTGAAATTTATTACCTTACAACTTCTAAGAGCCACTCAAACAGTTTGATAGCCTAAATTGTCAGAACTTTCGCATCTCTAAGAAATTTGTATGTACAAAGCATATATAGTGTTGAAAGCCAAGATAAATGACATTTTAAAGAATATTTTAAACATCTTTGCATAAATGTCCCAAACTTTTGTTATTAAAAGCATTTATTTTGGTTAATGAGATCTCCGGCATGGTAAAGATGGTTTGATTTGTTTTACATTGGCTGAAAAACGTTTGTAACAATATAACACTCTCTTTCATTTCACAACCATCCAAATCAACCATTGGATTGGTCACTTTGCCTCTAGATACAGGGCATAGCTCATCACCTTTGTCAATATACGTTTATACAAATATTTTCTTATGTATTTATGGGAGGTCAAATTTTGCAGGTAGTTTCTATTGCAATGTTTGGTTGTGGGGAAATCTGTCGAAGCCCGAGCATTCAGCGTTTACCATTGGATTTATGCCTTTTTTGTACTTTTCAAACTTGGTTGCGGCTCATCGTTTTCGAGAGGAAACTTCTGATTGAACAAGTTCGTATCTCGCTTGTGGCAAATATTGTATATATTTTAAACCTATACCTGAGTGTACATTAACTGCCAATTCGATGAGTTCACTCCTTAAATGTGAATATCCTTTAACTTTAACCTTGGTCGGACTAATTGTCTGAGCGAAATACTAATTGTTCATCGGTATGACATTTTTGAGTCTTAAGAGCAAATAATAATCTACTTAATGTTGTAATGTTACAGTGATATAAACTTAACATAAAATTTGCCCCAAACATATATAACCTAATTTCTAATGTTGCAAAAGAGAAAATCTTAACTTTTCATAAAATAAATATAAATCTATTTCACATGAAAAACTCTCAAGTTTTAATGTATTCTGATGTGCCGATGGTGCACTTTACTCAACTGAACATGATGCTGATTTTTCTACTCATAAAAGAACATGAAGCATGGTTAATTTGTGAACATGTATAGTTCCAACTCAGTCTTTATAAATATTTGTACTATTTCATCAGCATTGACTGAATTCGTTGAACTGATGTACTTTAATTTCTACACACATTGTGTAAATCTATGAATGTCATTTCCAGTTCACGTCATCGGCTCCGACAAGTGAATATGTGTGTATAAATAAATATTAAATTTAATGTTCTTTCTTTTCAAATATATTTGTTTTCTGCCAGGAATTTTTTATCGTCAATTTGTACCAAACGTATTTAGTGTCGATGACGATGAGGACACAACGATAAGTCAATGTACATGTAAATCGGCTCCAACAAGTGAATATATGTGTATAAATAAATAACACCCCAAGTTTGATTTACTTTCTTTTAAACAAGTCTTTCTTTCTGCAGGGAGTTTTATATCGTCATTTTACTGATTTATTTCAGTGTCGATGACGATGACGATGTCGATGACGATGACGATGACGATGACGATGACGATGACGACAACGACCATATGTCAGTGTAAATGATAATTGAGTGTAGTTTTACATTCCTATCATTGTATATTTTGATCTATATATGACTTATGATATCTCAGTTGACTCTATTTATCCTTATCGAATGGAATGGAGTGAGTATGTAGTCAAAAGGTTCAGTTGTTCTCCACTCGCTCGTGTATTCAACCTGTTCAAACTCAAAGCACATAACGGCGTTTACTCACAAGTTATCAAGGTTTGTCTAAGTAATATCAGGGACCATTGTTAATAAACTGTCTCACACTCTCTGGTACAAGTGGCGCATCTCTCTTTACATGGGTTATTTTTATAAGAGACCAACACCTAGGCTTTTTCATTGTTGGACAACCATAAAAGTTATTATCATCGCTAGGCTTCTTACCATTTCTGTCAAACTGTTTTGTGAAGTCTGGTCCCAGATAATCGATTAGTGGGTGACCAATAACATCATTCAAGTATAGCGCTGCCATAAACAACATTAATGTTTTGTTACCGTGAAACGTTATTTTGAATGCACTAGAATTTACCATTTAACTATTTTCTCTAATGTTCATTTAATTTCTAAATTTACCAAACAAGAACAACGAGGAAGAAAATGACTATAATGATGAAGTTGAACATTGTTGTAAAGACGCTGTAATTGCACTAGTTTTGCAAACAGGTGAATATAGAATACGTGTATTGATCGAAAATCTTGATTAACAAAATGCTAATATGGAGATTAGTACAGACATCGCCTTGTCATGCCGAAGAACGGCATTAATTCCATTCTGGTAGAGAGTATAAAAGCATAATTTGTTCATGGTTTTGTATTTTGAGAAAATTCGATTGATTCTTTGTTAAACTGTAAGTAGTTAGGAAACCAAAATTTTACATATGCTTCAAAGGATTTATGACATAATAATGTATAAACACGCATGAGTATGAACAGGGCTATGCTGTAGGCTACGCGTCCTGACTTTCGTTTCCAGAAAATAATTCTGTAAGACTTTCTCTTGATCAACTAATGTTATAACATGCAAGGGACTAAAATCGACAACGCTTCAATTTTACTTTAAAGCACATACTCCATGGCATGTATTGTCTACTATACCGTATGATCAAATATTGTCAAATCAAACAACTGATCCATCGATTACTTACCCAGTTTTGACAAGTGCGTTAACCCTCACGCGGTATCGTTAATGACACCGACTTTGCGGCCATGTGGGCCTCAGAGGCCAAGGCACATGCACATGCAACTCAGGAACGCTGCCAGGACAAAAGGGTCAATATATTTTATGATGTTATGTATAATATGTCACCTATGTGTTGGAATCTTCACAAACTGATCGGTGATATGATTATTTGATACTCATGTGCAGGTTTTTTTGGTAAAACATTATTTAGAAATAATGTAAAGCAAAATTCACGTAAGAGTAAACGCTAGATCATGTGGTACCTTTGACAAACCGAAGGCAATCATTGTTTCAAATTTTGTTATTCAATTCTACATTGAACAAAGGTTACCATTATGCATCGACAGAGTGTCAGAAATTAAAACGCTATCGAACGTGAAATTGAAACCGAAGCTTCATGATTCACAGTAGTCTGGCATTATAATATTCATTATCGCCATATTGAGCATTATTGGTTCATTCCTACAGGCCAATTCCGGCCAAAAGAGCTTAAGATGCATGTGTGCATTAAAGAGTTGCCACCGAAACCCAAAATCTCTACATCGGGGTTACAATTGTTCTTCATTCTCTTGCAACAGGGATACAGATTATTCACATCATCACTGATTTGGGTTAAAAAGTCCACCAAATTTAAACTTTACGAAAGCGTTTGCATGAAGGCCAGTTATCGCCCCTGTTTTTGGTGGCTTCAAAGAGATCAGTCATATGAACTGGCGTTGGACCTTAAAACTTCAGGAGAGTTTTGTTTACCAAAAACTCACAAATTCGTCAATAACAAAAAATAACGTTACTTTGGATAGTTTTCACTTGGAAAAGGAAAATGTTGCTCATAGTTTATGCCACAAGTCAACAGATTCGGTTGATACAGTGTGATTGGGTTGCATACAATACTTAGCACACAAAAATGTGGTTAATTGATGGTTTTGAAGAAGTTGAGAGGCAGATCACAATTTCGATAACGTCCATGAACGTCACTTGGCTCAGATTATTGACCGACAAAGGTAGTGCTCCTATCGATATAACTTGCATTTACTTGCAGAACGTCAGATGGCTCATTACACTGCCTTTTAAGTAAAGAAGTTGTTATGCCGTCTCAAACACTAGATTCATTGCATTGCAGAAAGAGTGGGGTAGAATTGCATAATGGGGACTCCATCAATTAGTCCGTTCATTTCCAAAGGGAAGTCAAGCAAGAAGTTTTTCAAATGCCATTAATTCATAAGACATCCTGTGAATAACAAAATACAGAAACAAACCTGAAACTAGTGTTCTTTTTTGGCTTACTCTTTTACTTTTGACATGTAAATGTTCGCTTTGAAATCATTTAAATTATGTAACCTTTTTGTTTTTTTTAAGGTGAAGAAATAGATTATCTGAAAAATTACATTTTGCGTTCTTAAAAAAGACAATATCTTGTCTACAGTTATGACGTCATACGTAGCCTTGGAAAACATACTAATGGAGGAATACATGTAGACACAAAATGAATGAAAGGGTTTACACAAAATGGTCACAAAAAGACTTCATGTGAATCTTTATAATTTGTTATCTGACTTTTGAATATTGTATTGAGTTATGAGAGTTTTGCTACTTTAAAAATAATGCATACTTACATAAAAATAATAGAATTAGCTCAAAAAGGAGAATATTGAACATGACATAGTCTTTGTTCACTGTCACTGTCTCTGGATGTTAATTTATGGTACCCAAAATATAGCCAATTCATTTGACTCAAATATAAATGATACAACTGATTACTTGAACGAGTTTTTTTGGTAAAAAATAACTTTTGCTTTTGAATTCATTGTTGAAAATGCGGCAGGATAAAGGTATTATATGTTAATTTGTATGGATAATTACGGAAGCGTATTAGTGTCACGGTGAAAAAATATTTTAGAACTATCTCCTACGTAGGAGAAACTATCTCCTACGTAGGAGGTAGTATCTTCTACGTAGGACTTAGTATCTCCTACGTAGGAGATAGTTTCTCCTACGTAGGAGATAGTATCTCCTACGTAGGACTTAATAACCTAATACTTAGTATCTCCTACGTAGGAGATATTATCTCCTACGTAGGACATAGTATCTTCTACGTAGGACATAGTATCTCCTACGTAGGACTTAGTATCTCCTACGTAGGACATAGTATCTCCTACGTAGGACTTATTATCTCCTACGTAGGAGATAGTATCTCCTACGTAGGACTTAGTATCTCCTACGTAGGACATAGTATCTCCTACGTAGGAGATAGTATCTCCTACGTAGGACATAGTATCTCCTACGTAGGACTTAGTATCTCCTACGTAGGACATAGTATCTCCTACGTAGGACTTAATTACCTAATACTTAGTATCTCCTACGTAGGAGATATTATCTCCTACGTAGGACATAGTATCTTCTACGTAGGACATAGTATCTCCTACGTAGGACTTAGTATCCCCTACGTAGGACATAGTATCTCCTACGTAGGACTTATTATCTCCTACGTAGGACATAGTATCTCCTACGTAGGACTTAGTATCTCCTACGTAGGACATAGTATCTCCTACGTAGGAGATAGTATCTCCTACGTAGGACATAGTATCTCCTACGTAGGACATAGTATCTCCTACGTAGGACTTATTATCTCCTACGTAGGACATAGTAACTCCTACGTAGGAGATACTATGTCCTACGTAAGAGATACTAAGTCCTACGTAGGACATAGTATCTCCTACGTAGGACTTATTATCTCCTACGTAGGACATAGTATCTCCTACGTAGGAGATAGTATCTCCTACGTAGGACTTAGTATCTCCTACGTAGGACGAAGTAACTCCTACGTAGGACATAGTATCTCCTACGTAGGACATAGTATCTCCTACGTAGGACTTAATTCGTATTAGACATTGCTCAATTTACAGGGTTTTTGTGTTTATTTGCTGGTGTATTAATTATTTCTATTTGAAATGTTGATGTTAATATTACATAATATCGAATAATGAATGAAGTTATTGAAAGTTTTGTTAAACGTTTGATGGTCATAAATGGGATATGTATAGTTTTTTTTCTTACTGAATTGGGTCATTCAACAAATTATACCACATAATGTTGTATTGGTATTTGTTGTTATTAACAGACAATTCGATTTGGAACAAACGCTTTAGGTCAATATGGTCGTAAACTGAACTAGATACTGTTACTAAGCGTTATTGACTCATCGGGCCGCTTACTCGGTGAAGTTACGAAGTCACATCTTTACCCAAATTGTAAAAAAAGATGATAAACAGAACTCTGATTCAAAGTTACTTGTATGTAAGTTAACAGTCACGCTATTTATCAAAATAATCAATGATGCCCCCAGTCTGGGATGAATCGATCTGATTGCATATAGATATCATCGCCACACATCTAAATCGGGTAAATTTAACTTAACAGACAACAATATTCTTAATTCTTCAATCTAGTTTATTAGCAAAAGTAACGATTTTGTTGTAAACTAATATCACTCATTTGTGATATATTTCCTTAGTATTTGTAGCATAAATTGACAAAAACATTTGGCCTTAACGAATTATACAAATTGCTTTGATTAGAAAGATGTTAGATGGTTTTTTTTTAGTTTATTAAAATATTTTTTAGTATTTATATGTGTACAACCTTCTGTTGTTTTTAAGGGCGGCCTTTAAATAAGCCTATTGCTTGGTCGACAAACCTAGTTTCACCGTATGAATTAAAATGTTTCCAAACCAGGGCTAGACAATATCGAACCGCACATTGAGATATTTGCTATTGTCCGTAAGATGTTTCTATCTAAGGAAGCGCTTATCTATCTTTTATTCTTAACCGAGTTGTTCTGCTTTGAATCACTTGTATATTTATCTCAATATTCATAGATAATATAAGGCAAAAGTGTAGATGTCTTAGAGAATTGCGTCAACTTATGTGAATCCTCTTGCTGTAAACATTGCTACTTAATATTGTTCTTTTTCACAATAATCACAATACGCATTCCAATACTAGAAGTAGTATTTAATGTATCATTTATGGTATTATATGTAGGACTAATGTTGCATACGGTATTCAGCGAAATCAAACAGTATTTTCGTAGCGAAAGAACGCACAAAAAGTTAATATTCATGTCTCAAATAGTCTAAAAAAATTATGAGGAGTGCAGAAAAGGTACATTTGTATATGTATTATTTGAAGCGTACAATAAGGCAGTCGCTGGCCCGCACATAAAAAAAAGATATGAAAACAGAAAACAGAAACCACAAAACTCAATCAAACTGATAATCGTTTACAAATTAATCGTTACTTTTGCTTATAATCTAAGATTTAAGGATATTGTTGTCTGTTGCTTTGTAATACTGTCTAATGCGTTGCTTTGAAAAGGATTGAGATATTTGTCGATTATATATAAAACTTTAGCTGCATTTAAATCAATCAGATCAGATTGAGGCGACAATGGTTATCTTGACAAAAGCGAGTCTGTAACCTTTGAGACACAGCTTGAGTTGTCATATTTTAAAAAATTTGTTATTTCGACGGGTGAGTGGTCCTATGAAAAAGGAACTTGAATAACTAGTTTAGTTTTCGATCAGATTTGAAACGGTCTCTCTTTTGCTGATATATACAAAACTTAAGTTTGAAACACTACCTAAATTCCAACTAAAATAACATATTAATATCAACATATATTCATATAATATTACATGGAATAATTGTTTAACGACCCCTCTCGGTAAATAAGACGTGACATGGACAGTTTAACATTATTATGTTTCTTTGTTAGATCCATCCCTTTGTGATTGGGTTTTAAAATGAACACACTTAAGTCACAGTTATTGAACTTATTGTAATGACAAGATCGAGTTAAATAAAGGCAAATGTTCTCTAGACAATATTACATAACGTTAACTGTTAGATATATAATCTATTTGTGACAAACAAACTTTAATACAGATGTTAACGATGATTCATTCGACATTTAAACTTTGAACATCATGTAATATTAACATCAACATACAAACAAGAAATAATAAAGACACAGGCAAACACACACAAAAAACCACTTAAATGATCATTTTCTGAAACAAATTATCTCCAACGTAGGAGATACTAAGTCCTACGTAGGAGATACTAAGTCCTACGTAGGAGATACTATCTCCTACGTAGGAGAAACTATCTCCTACGTAGGAGATACTAAGTCCTACGTAGGAGATACTAAGTCCTACGTAGGAGATACTATGTCCTACGTAGGAGATACTAAGTCCTACGTAGGAGATACTATCTCCTACGTAGGAGATACTATGTCCTACGTAGGAGATACTAAGTCCTACGTAGGAGATACTAAGTCCTACGTAGGAGATACTATGTCCTACGTAGGAGATACTAAGTCCTACGTAGGAGATACTATATCCTACGTAGGAGATACTATATCCTACGTAGGAGATACTATCTCCTACGTAGGAGATAGTTCTAAAAAAATATTTTCACCGTGACACTAATACGCTTCCGTAGATAATAATGGGTTAATATTTACTTATGAATATTTATGAATACTTAATAATTTTCTAACTTTTCTTTCCATGCGAATATCTTGAAGAAAGAAACCTGTACAAGAAATTGAACGACCCGGACAATGAATTGCATCTGTCAGCAAAGAGGATAAGAGCAAAGCAGAAGGTCTTCAACTATTGTGGCCTACTGGACTGAAAACGAGGGTGAGATCAACTTGGAGTCTCTCTCATGTCAAGGTGATGTCTTTATCTACACAATGCATACCATAAAAGTTGACAAGAAGGAGAGGTCAGTGCATCAAGACAAAGTTTGAAGAGGAATTAGCAATATCGGACACAGTGGTTGTCCAGGAGACAGATTCATGTCCTGCTGATAGTTAGTGAGTAACAAGGAAACAACTCATTATATTATGAATCGTGTTGCAATGAAGAATGTCAGTAGGAAAATGATAATGTGACCGATTCAAGAACTGAACTATTACAATTATATAACATATGTACATGTTAAAATGTAAGATTAATGTATTCACAATCAGGTCACTGATCATTGTAAATGACTAAACAATTGATTGAATAGTAAATATTGCATGAATTTATTATTGTCAATGACTAAGTGAATGAAAAGTGAATATTGCATGAATTTATGATGGTATATAAATAAACATGTTAATGTTATTGTCTTTTCTTATTATTTTGAGTTAATATATATATATATATTGAACTGAAGTAGTTACCGACAAAACTCTATATATTCAAAATAGAGGACAGATATTAGATACCCGATCTGAAAAACTTTATCTTCAACCCATTCTTTAACTTCAACAATATTCATCTTTAAAAAGCAAAATTCAAACTCAAAAAATTCTCCAATCCTCGATTAAAAACATTGAATTGCATTTGATAAAAACGATTCAGTACTCTGTCAGCTTTGAAAACAAGTGACATTCAACATTTGTTGTTCATAACATGACGGACTCCCAGTATAAAAAAGTATGTTATTGATCCTTATTTCCAGTGGGATAACACAACAAAAATGATCAATTATATATCTCTATTCATTAATCAACAACAAACACAACAACTAAGAACGCAACAAGATTCTAGAATCCTGAATACTATCAATAAAAAATTTGAAATATTATTTTATTAGTGCTTCAACTTACTCATTAAAAATATATGCAAGCTTTTAAAAGACGATATTATGACTGCTAACTTCATTGAAATGAAACAACAAGTATATCAATCGCTGCACATTATTTTATGTGGTTTTTTCAATTAGATCCTTAAATTTTCAAGTAAAAAGATGTAATAGGATTTTACTAGCGCTTCAATGATTTGTCAGTTTTTGGAAATATGGCTTTGGAAAGGCGTCCTTTCCAAACGGTGGAAAGGACGCCTTTCCGTCTTTGGAAAGGTCGCCTTTAATTCTTTGGAAAGTTTTGGAAAGAACGATCGTTACTCCAGTGACATGCAGTAAGAAGTCGCTTATTTCAAATGTGTTGATTCTGGGTGATGTCAAACATATAACCGGGCCTGAAAGGCGTGAGGATTAAAAAAAACCTGCGAAATTTATTGCTGATAACACAGTTTTTAAAATGATAATAGATGTAAACATTATTTTTTTAAACACGATAATAGATGTAAACATTAATTACTATCTCAAATACTAAATTTATATATCAGACATGTATACTATAATGATAAAAAAAATTAATACCAATACGTATTATTCATAAATGCAAAACGTACTCAAGCTCACAACTATATTCAAGATTCAAGATGTTTATTTGTAGAAAGGCCAGAGACCCAAAGTACAAATGAGATTACAGAAAACTATTACAGAGTTATCTTTTTTTGTTTTATACACTCAAGGAATTTTGCAAGATTTAAGAGAAACATGTAATCCTTCGAAATACATAAGTTTGAAACATTATCCTTATTACTTATTTTACAATTTGGGATGAAACGCTCTCTCTCTTTAACAAAGTATACACAGTCATACAATACATGTTTTTCATTCAGCTGTACGTTACAGTGTTTACATATATACGCATCTTTACTATGTACATTTTTCCTACTAAAAAATCCGCTTCTAAAAAGGTTAATACGCGTCTATGTTCATAGGAACCTATGTTTAACAAATATGCTTCACAGACAAGTAAAGACTTATGGGAATTGTAAAAGGTAAGAGAATCACCTTCAAGGGAAGAATGCCAATTTTGGTGTGAACTGTCTTTCACACGCTGACTAAAAACACAAACAAAATAATCGGGATCTCCCACTGTCTGACTAAGCCAAACAAAACCGAAACCATATCGAAATAATAAATATTTAACATGATTGACTCAACTTGGTCTCTTTCGCTCAGAAATTGACAATAGCATATTATAACATTGAAAAGCATATCTTTGGCGTTGCATTCGTAACAAGCGTAGCCAATACTTAATACATTTAACAAAATAGGAAACATAAAGAGGATATCTCCCACACTCTCCGAATGATACAGCATTTGAGGATTTATAACTTATATGGAGGACAGATTTACAAAATTTTCTATGGATAATTTCAATACAATTTCTTTCTTCCCACCCCCAAATTTCAGCCCCATATGTTAAAATTGGAGTAATCTTTTTGTCAAACATAAAGAATGAATCTTTTACTGAAAAGTCAAAACGTCTGATTAATGATTTTAAAGGCTATAATGCTTTACTTGCTTGCTCCGCAAGCGTTTTACAGGCTTTCGTCCAGACTAGCTTAGGCGTTATCATTAACCCCAGATATTTATATGCATTAACAGTTTCCAAAGGGTTTCCATTATAGTAAAAATGTTCATATCTCGAGAGGGGCCCACCCATTTTAAAAACAATAATTTTACTTTTTGTTACATTAATTTCCATACCCCATTTATAGGAATAATTATGTAAAGCATCTAATCGTCTTTGTAATTTTACAACACTATCAGCAATAACTATCAAGTCATCAGCAAACAGCAAAGCAATAAGGTTCAACATTTCATTTGATATAAAAATACCATCATTAAACTGGTTCTGCAAATCACACACAAGTTCATTAATGAAAAGGGAGAATAACACTGGGCTCAAAGTACACCCTTGTCTGACACCACTTGAACTACAGAAATAGCTTGTTAGTTTTTTACCATAATTATATGTAACTGAAGATTTAACGTTGGTATACATACTTTTAATAACATTAAAAATTTTACCATGAATACCGTTTTGTAGTAGAATGAATAATAGTTTATGTCAATTAACCATGTCGAATGCCAACTATATTGTCAATATGTATCATTGTAGGTTATTGATTTTTAAAAGTTCGTTCTAACATACCTAAAGAATTAAATGCAAAGTTGGCACTTAATCCGCATAGAGCCTATCAAACTCACGCGATTTTGCATAACTGAAAGCCAATACGACAGGCGTTATAGTGTCTTTCTCTGTGGGGCATAAATCAATTTGAAATTGTTTATATTCCTTTACAAAATATGTTAACATTTGTTTTACGTTTTAATCTCGGGGATATGAAAAGCGACAGGTGGCCTTCTCAATTGTCCAGTATCGATGTATGTATAAATATCAAACAGTATCATTCTCTCCCCACAGAGGCAGCTCAGTCATACCCGAGTTAGCATCTGTTCTATTACGGCTAATACATGGGATAGAAAGGTAGAAATCTGATTGTGTTCCAACTGTCCGCAGTGTAACACTATCTTCTCTTAAGCAATCAACTTAACAACACATAAACAAAAATATAGATTCTTATCTACTGTTGTGATATAATTATGATATATTTACGTAATTTCCATAGAATAGCATGTTATTTAACGTTGCATTAATAGGTTTTGTGAGATGAATACTAGTTGAATGTTTGTCAAACAGGAATTTGTCAGGAATCATCCTACAGTAGTTTTGTTAAATTGACTGCGTCTGTTTTTAAAAGGGTTAAAAAATTAATCAACGAATGTACATTGATGTATAAGAAATAGTCAACACGTCAGTTTACGGTATACATCTGTTGCAAACCTGCATTTTCACATAAACCCTGAAATCACTAGTTCATAAATTGAATGATTTCAAACTAGCTTAATTTCAATTAAAATGAAAGTTACCCACGTCAAATACATTATCTGTGCAATAACAACATAACAAGTAAGTCTATGAAACAACGTCAAATATGCGAACTTGTGGTACACACTGTAAATTACAAGTGTCTATAATCCCACTTGAAGAAAAGAACATATGTCTAAGTTACCACCATCTTCAATCATAGCAATCTTGTTATCGTGCTCTTTGTCAATCAAAAGGCAACAAAACGTAACAGATCATTTATGAATGTCTAAAAGCGTGAGAAATCGCAATATATCGTAAAGTGAAATCGTAAGGATCGTAAACGATCGCTAGAGATCACGAAAACATTCGTAGGTGATCGGGCATCAAATCGTAACAGTGAGTACAACATCCGATCAGAGCATATGGAAACGTAACAGAAAACGTCAAAACGGAAAACATTTAATAAATCATGAAACAATCACAAAGATCCACTGCGATGTTTGCTTCGTGTTCGTATAATTAAATTGGTATTTAGGTCATGCGAGTTTGTGTTTGTCTATTTATAAATTGACAATCAAACTTTAGAAACAGCTGCAGACAGAATTTTAAATATAATCCTAAACTACCGGGCAGAAGAAACGCCTACCAGATATTTTGTAAGATTACGTAAATACTTTAAGCAACATGATAACCATATTTTAGCATAATGAAGTAACATCACTTATCTGCAACATTCCTGACTTTCAAGAGTTGAGATGTCGTTTCAGCGCAATGATGAGAACTTAAATTAGACACGGTAGACTGTCTAGTTTTCGATCAGTATTTAATCTAAGAAATGACATGTTTGACAATTTTACAGCAATATGATTTTCAATATTTAGTGTGACCACCACGGGCAGCAATACAGGCACGCACTCGTCGACGCATTGACATGGTTAGACATCTGATGCTAACAGGAGGGATGCGTCTCCATTCTTCTTGGAGGGCTTGAATAAGTTCATTTCTGTTCATAGGGGGCGCTGGTCGTTTTCGAATATCCCTATCCAAGTGATCCCAGAGGTACTCGATGGGATAAAGGTCAGATAACAGTGCTGGTCATGGTATGGGATTAACATTTTGCCCTTGCAAGAAGTTGGTCGTCTGACGGGCAGTGTGGATCGGTGCATTGTCCTGTTGCAACAGCGTCCTTGGATTCTGTTGGAAGAATGAATGACAATGGGCTGTAAACTTTGTTGAATGTATCCCTTGGCATTCAAATTACCATTTACAATTACAAGATCTGTCTTCCTGTGTACGCAGATGCCTCCCTAAACCGTCACTCCACCACCTCCAAATGCTCTCACCTCTTGGACAGTTTCGGACATGACACGTTCCCCTAAACGACCCACAACACGTATCCTCCTGTCAGATTTGAACAATTTGAACTTGCTTTCGTCTGTGAACAACACACAAGCCCAATTCCTATTCTGCCATCTCATTTAGTGCGTTACCACACCAGTCAGTTACGTCGGTGGCGCGGGGTCAAGGTTACGCCGCGGAATGGTCTGTACGTCCGTATCTGTACGTCCGAAGACCATATCGTTTTAGGCGTCTTGACAATGTGCGTTTGCTGACAGCTTGATGGAGTGATGTCGCTGCAGATTAAGTCACTGCGAGAAACCGATTTTGAAGATGGATCAACCGGACGTAGCGGTCTTCGTGGGCCGTAGTAACGGGTAGACGTCCACTTCTTGGCCTGTCTGCTGTCCCTCCTGTGTCACGGAGTTGTCTCACTTGTCTCGTAATCGTATGTTTGTGATAACGGAGATTTCTCGCAACTTCATGTTGAGTCGCACCTTGCTGTATCATCCAAACAGCTCTTTCTCGCTCAACCTCCGTTAATCCTGGCATTATTCTTGTTAGATTTACAATCAGAATGACCGAATATGAAAGCACACTGTCTTCTTTTACCAAAATACTGCACGTACAAAGTGCTTTTCATGTTCAGAACGTTCTTTTCCTTAAAATCAATTTTCTTGAAATTCACTGACCCGAATCACGGTTTCTTTGCATTTTAAAGTAAAAATAACATTCATAAATGTTTCAGTAAAGCAAAAATTCCAACATGAATTATTTCTTATAAAATATTTCATTATTTATGTTATGAAAACTCGTAGGCGTTTCTTCTGCTCGGTAGTGTATATTGAGTAAATACAAGTTTTCGGACAATTCTAGGCCCATTTTACACATTTAGAAGGCCCAAGCCTAGATAAAAACCTGAATCACGCGTAAACTTCATAAATCATTTTTTAAAGAAGAAAGTGACTTTAACTTCAATAATTATGTTCTTTCTTACATTTCTGATACTAAACACGATCTCTGCAGTACCCCTCCGTATTTGATAATGTGGTACAGATAACGTTTGCAATTCGGCATGTTCCAAGGCAATTAAAGCGTCTGTATAAATATGAGAAGTAAAATATTTATATTTTTCTTGATTTTCTGGTGAACAATTACATTCCTTTGGTATTGCTATAAACGTACGACAAAGTTACGTTGTATTTATAAGAATTTAAATTATTTAACAAGACGACGTCATTTTTTACCAATTTCATTGAGAATGAGTGATATACCTCCACAAATATAACGTATAAGTAAAATTTGCGAATATGCAAAAAATAAATACGTTTGTAAATGTTGCCGTATAAATGGGGTAAAAGATACAAATTAACACACTTAAACTGTAGAACTGATTTTCTTTTTATTACGACGATGAATGTCGGAAGCTTTGAAAATAAAGATCAATATGTTCATATAAACTTCTATTTTAAAACTCCAAATTTATGCCAGAAAAACTTCTTATCGCCTAGAAGTTTGACAAGTTTTGCGTTATATGGTCTGTAAAATTCTTCCACAAGTGATCGGGTATCAGCTCGCATTGGTCCAACCAGGTTTTTCCTCCTTGAGTTAGAATTGGCTTTTGTTTCATCCTTGATAATCTGTTTCTCTTCCTTTGCAGTTAAAGGTCCTAAACAAATTGAAACTTGTATAACACATTGATAGCTGTGAGAAGCTATTACTAAGTTTTACAGACTGATACCACATTAATAACAAACTTAACATGGTTTTGCCAATAGAAAGAAAAAACTACGGAACAGGCTATTATAACTTGAATGATCACATATGAACAATTGTAGGTTATATCATTATTAACTTGATTATTAAAATGATTAACTTAAAAAAAAACACAAAATCTTCAAATGTAGCATGTATTGTGTGACACATTTTTAGGCAGAGACTGGGAGGTAGAGAGACAGAGACTGGGAGACATAGACTTGGAAGCAGAGATACAGAGACAGAGACAGAGACTGGGAGATAGAGACAGAGACTCAGAAACAAAGACAGAGACTGAGAGGCGGAGACAGAGGCCGGGGGACAGTAACATAGACCTGGAAGCAGAGATTCAGAGGCAGAGACTGGGAGACAAAGACTTTGAAGCAGAGACTGGGAGACATAGACTTGGAAGCAGAGATTCAGAGGCAGAGACAGAGACTGAGAGGCAGAAAGACAGAGAGACAGAGACTGAGAGACAGAGACTTGCATGGAAGCAGAGATACAGAGACAGAGACAGAGACTGAGAGGCAGAGACAGAGTCTCAGAGACAGACACAGAGACTGAGACAGAGGCCGGGAGACAGTAACAGAGACCTGGAAGCAGAGATACAGAGACAGAGACAGAGACTGAGAGGCAGAGATAGAGACTCAGAGACAGAGACAGAGACTGAGAGGCGGAGACAGAGGCCGGAAGACAGTAACAGAGACTTTGAGACTGGGAGGTAGAGAGACAGAGACTGAGAAACAGAGACAGAGAGTGAGGGGCAGAGACAGATACTGGGAGACAGAGATTTGGAAGCAGAGATTCAGAGGCAGAGACAGAGACTGAGAGACAGAGACAAAGACTAAGAGGAAGAGACAAAGACTGAGAGGAAGAGACAGAGACTGAGAGGAAGAGACAGAGACTGGGAGGTAGAGAGACAGAGGCTTGAATTTGTGTTTATTCAAGAATTAAGCTATGGATACAACGCTCGTTACAATATATATAACTTTGTAACCTTCAACTGATGGAGGAAATAAAGAATATCTATCTATCTATCATTTACAATCTTTCCTGCGATGAGATTTGACTAAAATAAAGCAAAGAACATTTACTTAGTAGGAACGGATGACAATGAATAAGATCGTCCTTATATAAATTTCATTAGATGTGATGTTTGACTGAAAGAAACTAGCAATTGATATCTGAATTATTACGGATTACACTTTGAAATACGTTTTCTATCAATCTCATTAAAATGATATCTTAATTGCTTCACTACGTTACGCAGATTAAAGATCTCACAAGGCCCCGTAAGTCCAGCCGTCAGGGTAACCTTTGACCGCTTGATGTGAGGAAGATTTCATCCACAAATCCAATCGTACGTCTCTTAAAGGAGATTAAACCGTAAATCGGCGCAGCCCAAATGATAAAATGATTTATCATACAATGGATAGTGTTCTCGGCATAATAAAGCCAACGGATATTTTCGATATCCGTTGGGCGTGGCTAAGGGTCATATACGGATACCGATGCAAATTTCAAAGGTCAAGGTCGGAACTTCTTTAAAAAATTCCGATGACGTCACAAGCGTTAACATTTTGAACGCCTTTAGTAACGGAGAGAGGCATTACAATATGAATGATACATTGCATAAACATAACTCTAAAAAATATCAACAAAACTGTATGGGTCTTTAGCCATATGTATGACTTAGCAGTGCTAAAACACTGCCTTCACGATTTGAATGAAACCGACCGAACACTTTTACTCACAGGTACTAAAGGCAGTTCAAGTCTCATGTTCAAACACGTCATTCCCCCTCTTCGGTGTTCTTTACTTTATTATTGTTTAGTTGGGATTCGAAAATCCACATACTATCATCTAGTTTAGCTCTCCGGCCATCAATGTCCGTTCAATCGCTGTCTCAAGGCAAGCTGCCATTGTCACGTAGGCGAAGGGAAGCAACTCTTACCCCTTATTGAGATTGACTCGTCCTCTCGATGACGTCGGATTAAAGAACGTAAGTTCGATCCCGCCGAAGACCATTTAAAATGTGTTTATTTTTAAAATCATCGTATTTTATAGATTTTTAAAATTTCAAAACTTTGGAGTCGTGACAAAATAACTCAAACGGCAATAAAAGGCATATATAAAGAGGAATTATATTTTGTCAATTTACCGTCAGAGTCATTGCTCTATTCATTTGCATATATCAATGCGCGAATCTTAAAACAATTTCAACTATTAAAATAGTATTATCGGGCATTTTTTTCGAATTAAATTTTAAAATGACATTGTATGATAAAGAAGTTATCATGCTCGTGTGTTTTGGGATCGTAAATATCCTGCATTAGGAATAAACACTATGTATTTAGCTCGCCAAGGCTCGCAAAATACAATGTTTATTCCTAATGCAGGATATTTACGATCCCAAAACACACTCGCATGATAACCTCTATAACTTATGACCTTTCGAATTTCCCAAAAAGCAGTGTTAGGTAATTTGCATAGGTCGTAAATTCATTTGTAATGTTTGACTATTTGACAGAACTAGATTCTTTCTAATTTGCATATGTACATCGAATAAGTGTGATATCAAATCAACAAGACTTGATCTAATGTTTTTATGTCAGTTCTGGTCTTCTCATTTGTGTCAGTATATTTATGGATACAAAATACACCGAATTTATTGAACATGAATCGTTTCATATAAGATTTAAAGGGAAACGTTTATATAACGTTACTGTTCCAAAAATAGCATCTACAGCTTGCTGTTTGAATTTGCCCCGTTTACGGTGATTTCTTCGATAATGATAACATTAAAGTATTTACCTGGACGATTTTGGACCAACAAATTGATAGGAGCGATATAAAGCACAGTTTGAGTTATTCATTCGGACATGACAGGAAATATTTGTTGTCGACATTTAGAAATAGTCGGAAATGTTCGTTTTTCGAGTTTTGAAGATTAGATATGAATACCCGTCACCAGCAACCCGAGTTACGGGGCAAAGTCGCTGATTGGCTGAATCAAAGGATACTCTGACGGCTGTTATAACTGAGCCTGGTAAGATCTACATGCGCAGCGTAGTGTAGCATATAGATCGTATTTTAATAAGATTGGTTTTCTATTTATTTTATTTTATTATTTGCAATACTCACGGACGTCAAGAAACCGATAGATTGCTTTAACAGTTGCGAGGCGATCTTGTATGTAGTCTTCAAATCTGATCAGGTGAAATTGTTTTCTTGGAAACACTTTAAACCAGTCCTCAAGAAACACGTGGTATAACCCTAAATGTAGATGTGCCTGAAACAGTTGATATATAGATTTATCGATTTGAGGTATACATACACATATCTAGGCTTAATGAACATTTCTCATTTAAACATGGTCACAGAAAATAAATACATATAGTTTAACCAATACGTCATCTATTTCTTTACTTTATATTTTGTTCTTTTAAAAACGGAGAGAAATTGTGATTTAAGTATGAAACAATATTTGATTGAACTTAAAACTGAAGGTTAGAAAGTTAAAGATCTGTAAGATCAATTTCATTATGTTTTATATCATTTTTGATATACGATTTTTAGTAATCTAAAATGACGTAACACCTTTTTTGAATTAATGCTTGTTTTGTGCTCAACATTTTAAGCAGAACGATTGCATTTATTCTGCCATTTGCCGAAACCACAAATCAAAATGGATGTCCGAAATGTACAATAAAGACCTATTATAACTCTGTTTATGTAAAGAATATATCGTTATGTTATGCATGACCTTAGAGCCTTTCTGAACCACACCACTGTAGACACAAGCGCGGAGTGACTTGTATAACAGACAGGTGTTAAAGGTTCTGGTTGATTGGAGAACCTCCTCATGGAAGAGATCAGCTGATGTGTTGTCATTGAAGTACAGGTAATCAGAATATAACCTACAACACAAAGTGAATAAGTTCAAGAGGCATTGTAGAATCAATAGATTGCGTGGTAGCAATATACGAATAATCATTGCAAGATTCAAACGCATTTTCCTCGAAGAGCTGATTGTCTGCATTGTTAATCCAAACATGGTAGACTGTATAGTAGCAGTATAGAACTAAACATCGCCTGCAGACAACTGCAAGAATCAAACCAATATCCCTAGACGAACATATTGCCCCAAATACTTTAAATAATAGTATATTGATACCAATCCATGTTAAATTTTCATCTGGGAGTTCACTACTGATGAAAGGGAGATAATCCTTGATATGCAATATGATACACAGTGTTTTTCCTAAACTGTACCTCAAGAGAAGAATATAATGCAAATCACATTCCACATTATGTATGTCACTATCTATGCTCTTACCACTTTTATAACATACTGTTATTATTTATGCTCTCAAGCAATTATATAAAATATTGCTACGATATCCTCACCAAATCATGTGTTGTACTTTTGCACACAGAATAAAAGAATTTAATTGAATTTATATCACTCCATTTTGCAAACATCGCTGCATTGGTGTTATATCTTATTATCCCATTCGGTTTCCAAGTACATATGAAATTACTCTATCCTCCTTACAATAAGTAAATGAATCACTGGCTTCAAGCAACTATTCATACTGAAACTTATGCTCATTATCCACCTGAACACGTAGGGTCATCACCAAAGTCCTTATGTCATTGAAGACTTTTATAGCACGAGTTTATGCGTTTGTGCCATGACGAGTTTTTTTTCCAATTTATATACAGAAGGCATACTGATTCTTTAATGCACTAAAGGCATGGAACCTCATTAGTACCATATAAAGATTGGTTGATAAGTATTTATAAAACAGGGCAATTATTGCTATAAACCGGAGTTAAGAACTATTGCCTTTTTCAATGTCGTTCATAAAGATATAGGGTAAGGTCTTGCCATCTGAATATCTTTCTTATTCTCTTTCTATGCAATACATGTCCATGTAGTTTATGGTATATTTGCCCTCTGATATCAGTAATATTAACAGGGACAGAAAGTCAGGAATGAAATGGTATATTGATAAGTAATCTAGGAATGTAGAGTGGAACAATCTCCCTGAATATCTACGCCTCTGCACTGAACTGTCCATATAAATAGTCTATTATTATTAAAGAACAAACTTAGATTGGTAATAATAATTAAATGATGAATGAATCCCCGACTGATCTCACCGTTCAGTGGGGTCCCTCATTATAACGACGACCCTTGCATCAGGCAGGATATAGCGGACATAGTGAGCGATGGTGATGTTTGGCTCCTGAGCTCCACAGTTCTCGTGGTATCGCCACCAGTGGTTGTTGAAGACGAGAGTCGAGCCACTACCATCCACTTTACACCATGTTCACAAATCATGCAACAGACATGTATCCACATCATTGACCCCGCTATCAGAGACCCCTTATATGTATACTATTGACCTCTGATAGCGGGTCCCATGATCCACATGGGCCTCCTTTCACAAAACAACCTTTACTAAGGTTGACCTTATCTTCCGTTCTTTAACATAGCACTTAGGTAACCCGAATGACTTACCATCACCTTAGTGGTGTGTGAAAAGAGTTTCCATGTAAGTTACAGTGCTTTGTGAAAGGAGTCCATGGTCGACATGGTGATCAAAGGAATGACAGAAGAAACGAGTAGAGAGCCTTTTTACTCGTAAAACTGATTTCTCCCCATTGCCCTCTGCTCCGAAACGACCACTACCATTCAAAAGGTCTAAGCCAAAATTGTTGCTATGGAAACACAGAAAATCATATTGACTTTTTTCACGTCCACTAAGTAAATAGTTTTAGAGTTTTGTTTCCGTAACAATAGGAACGCCAACTGAATTTCAACAGAAAACAATTTGATTCCTGACCCTTTCGGGGGATACATAATCAATAAATTGCCCTTAGCCATCTTTCCCTTGGGTTTGAAACTCGTGTCCGACATGCAGCGGAAGTGGCTCTTGGCTGATCTATGCGCCCTGTGAGAAATGTTCTTTCAGGTTTTTGTTTGTTTATTGCATGAAAATATTCATTTCAGTCGGGAAAATTATAAAAATCAACCATGACCTGTTTATGCTAACACTTTCGATACAAGGAAATTTGACTGAATGCAGGCACATGCATATATGGTCTTTGTATATCCATGTAGATGGGGAGGACCATTCTCTCCCCACAGAGGCAACTCAGTCATACCTGAATTAGCCTCTGTTCTATTACGGCTAATACACGGGACAGAAAAGTAGAAATCTGATTGGAGGCAATCGAAGTTAGTTGTGCAATCAGCGACGCCGTTTCAAAAGGGGTCATTCGCAAAAGCTCGGCTACTCCCGGCTATTCCCGGTGATTCGGCATTCAGGGGAGATAACTCTTCCTTCTACAAAACATTGCTTTTTTACCTTCTCATTAGTTTTTATTTGGTAGATTATTAAAATAAAATTTATCATAAAACAAAAAACAATTTACACAATTATAAAACAGTATGTTTCTAATGAAAAATCTTATCCATATCTGATTTTCAAATGGGGGAGGACATGTACCCTTCATTTGTATCGCTAATTGTTTACTTATAGGTTCTTTACCCACCTGTTATTTTGTTGGTGTTTCCCTGTTTTTCGGATTTTGAAATGACTGAAGCAGCCCCATCAAAGTACGCCAGGTATTCGTCAAAACTTCTCTGATGGAATCTAGTTTTAATAGTTTGGTCTGAAACTCACACGATGATATTTGTTACAAAATATAAGATCAAGGAGTTTTTTTAGCATGACATATATTATACTGTGTACATTGTATAAGAAAGTATTCAGTTCAGAAAAGTTGTTAAATGTAGGAGTGCCATTTATAAAGCGATAAAGTGTTTTTGGAATGCAATTTGCTTTAATCAAATATGGCAGTTCTAAAAGAGACATACTGTTTTCGGTTAAGTCAGAGGAGTCCATTGTCCAGCCTGAAATGAATAAATGGCGTCAATACAAGGAGGGCCAACAGGTTTGGCTGAATGTTTGCCATTTTCGTCTGCGACTACGATTCACAGTTTTAAATTATGAGATGTTCGACTCACTGGATATATACGACATGAATAAATATTCATTAAAGTAATTAGAAGACATACACTTTCGGAAGAACATGCTACTACCCATTTGAGAAGCCTTGCTGTGAACCATCAAGTTCAGTATCACGATGAGCTGATGCAAGGGGGGAATTACTAAGGTAACAAAATGGTCATATAAACATTCTTTTGAAAAACTAGATTAAAATGAAATACAAATCAATAAAATTAAATAAAAAATATATTTAACAGAATTTGACAAATTTGAGTATATACTGCAACACTGTGAAAACGCACTGCCAACTTTGAAGAGACCTGAACAAATGACAAAACATATGTCTTCACTGTCATTTGCAAGTTGTACGTGTCAAATTGAAACCGTCACTTCACTAATGTGAGCGTGATGTCACTAGTCACGTGACGTACATGTACCCCCTGTTCAGTCGTCAATACCTCGTGTGATCACCCTGTGTGTCAGCACATGCACGAAGACGGCGTGGCATCGACTGAAAGAAACTTCTGTACAACGTTCCTTCATTCAACTTTGCCGACCCGATTCATCAAAGAGATGTTCGATGGGATTGAGATCTTGAGGAACAGCAGTACAGTTGATGCCCTTTAATTGAGCTTGCTGCAACAAGTTACGTGTCAATATGGCGGGGTTGGGTCGAGTATTGTTGAAACAACAAAGGTAACCGTTGACCTCTGCGTTGGTGTCAAAGTGGAAGGAGAACTGGCTAAAAATCAAGTTCACATTCTGCAGTACGGTCAGTACAACTTGAATAATTAAAAGGTCACTCTCCCATAAAATTTGGTAATCGCCTCCCCCCCCCCCCCTCTCTCCCCGAGTTTCACTAGTGATATTGTTCCACTACAGTACAGACATCTGCTGTCCGTGGCCTTTTATCCTCCAATGGTCAGAGTTGGTACGTGCTAAGCAAGAAACGTGTGTAGTTACGAATGAGAGTACAGTTTTGTGCATATGCCAAGAAACGTGGCATGGGTTCGAACTTAAGATGTGATTGATACATGTGGCAACATCTCATACGAATGTGTTATTATTTACTTCTCTAACATCTTAATCAAATATGTTCATTTATCTAGAAAGGATGGAGTCGCGTTTTCAAAGTGTTTCAGTATACTTTTGAAATCTACATATTCTGTATAGATTGGAGAATGTGAAGGCCAGTACATTGATAGAGACGCGTTTCTCACCAAATCGTTTCACTGTGAGCCAGTTTGGTTCCTTGACGGAGCCTCTGACAATGTCTGGGTGTCTCAGCAGTTTCTCATAAAGATCTGTTGTACCACTTTTACCGATTCCAGCAATAAAAACGTACGGAAGACATCGGAGCTTCCCATCCTCTTGGAACCAGCATGGGTTTTTGTACTTCGATAAAAATGGTTTTATTTCCTGAAATTTCGAATTACGCTTGACAATATATGGTTGTATTCGACAAACTACATTATAGGGGAGATTCAATTCTTTTATTCGGTATAAAGGCCATAGGCCCATGTACAGATGACAGTATGTCATCTTTAACACTGGCCAATTGTAACAGGGGCGATTAAAGTTTACGTTCAATCAGAATCCAACTTACATAGAATTAATCACTTTGCATTCATCTTGTTTATCGTTAGGGTTTTGATTAACAGTTTCCCCAATGATAGATACAAAAGACAAAAGGTCGATTTTTGCCCTTGAAATTATTGTTTCACTTACATTAAGAAATCGTTTGTATGTTTATTGTGTTATAAAATAATCAGTTGTTATATTTATATGTCACCCTGAGCTATACTGACATATCACGATGCATAGATTTATTTGTAACTTTAAGTGGTTTACGGTTTACTCGTAACATGTCATGAAACAGAACTAACCTCATAAGGGGCAATTGTAACATAGTGTTTCAACAGTTCGTCGGAATAGAAAGCCTGAAATAAATAAGTGAATTTCCGACCATTTCGTCTTTTCTGGATAGAAAATTCGGTTAATGAA
Organism: Steromphala cineraria; assembly: GCA_916613615.1. NCBI lineage: Eukaryota > Metazoa > Mollusca > Gastropoda > Trochida > Trochidae > Steromphala > Steromphala cineraria. The sequence continues at coordinate 28,696,548 of OU744725.1, forward strand.
TTGCCACAGAATGATTATTTCCTAACAAGAGCATAAAATGGAAAATGGAAAAAAATATAAAGCTCCCCAAAATAAAAATGTATCATCAATTTGATAAATGCAATTGTTGAAATTGCAAATTACGGCAGACATTTTAACTGGCTATTATTGTTAGGTCAGTTGATAAAGATGATATATTTTAATAGTCTTATGTTTAAATCACTTAATGTTTTGATTTACTCTACGTGTAACAATAGCCCCACCCTACTGTTACAATTGCCTCCAACGTTTTGGTCAATTGTAACACGTTGGGTACCCTTATTCAAATGACCATAACTTGATATATAACTGCAAATAAAAGAACTCCTAAACAACGGGCCTAATTAAAATCTTTATGTATATCTATTTTTAAAAAGATCAAATAAACCCTTGTCTATTGATATATATATATTAGAGTAGAAACTGTTTTAGACAATTCAAACATATGCCTATATTTAAAGAAACCTGTTTGTCCACAGTCTCATAGATATCAGTCATCATTCGTTATTTCTATTCGTTTCTGATCTGGAGCAGGTGTTTATGATTTTTCGTCACGAAGATAATTCACGCAGAAAACTGTCATTGTTACTTGAAGAAATATACAAAATGCTTTACCACATTCGGGAATCCAGAAATCTTTTGTTCACAGTCGTCATTGTCCATGAAGTTCATACTCATCAGTTTGAAAACAAATAAGATCTTCACGGTGATTGCAACCACTAGAAGTTCCTTATAGGAACATCGCACAAAGTTCCACATCTTACAGGAGGCTCTGTAATCATAGATGAAAATGCTCGAAATGCAGTCTAAGTAAAGCTAGCCTCAATATTAACCGTTTCACGCCTATACTGAGTCTAGAAAGGTCTAGTAGAGGGTCTCACCAACGGCCTTTCTGCGACCTATGACCCTCCAACGTTATACGTGCGAGGGCAGACTATTGTGGCTTGGTAAGCTGAATTCTTATTGGTCAATTCGAAACGTGGGCTGACGCGACCCTCTACAAGGCCTTTCTAGACTCAGTATTGGAGTGAAGCGGATAATGATGATGACTACAAAGGAGGGTCTTCTAAGAATCATTCAACAATTGAAAATAAGCTGTTTGAGTTGCATTCTAGAAGTTGATGGTATAAAGAAGACAAGAATAATTCTAAGGATGAACAACTTCTTTTTTGAAAATCTTTACCAAAACGTCGCTAATATTGTCAAATAAATAAGTTGTTCATCCATAGAATTACTCTTATCTTCCTAATTGATATTGTATCCATTTACACTCCTTACATCCGTAATAGAAACCTATTTATTGTGACATCGTTGATTTAAAAAAGGTGTTTATGTTTTTGAGAACAGGAATAATGTTTTGTATGTACTACTTTTAAAATAAGGGAATTCGTGGACAATTTGATAAGAAATCTGATATGAATTTGATCTGGAAATGATATATCATGATGTTAAATTAGCAGTGCTTATAACTGGTAGAAATTAGCTATCTGAATATCAAAGTATACGCTTAATTTGTTGATTTCTCTAAAGCTTTTGATTCTGTACAAAGACATAAACTATGCGATTTATTTTAAAAGGGCGGACTTAGTAGCAAAATGTCAAAATTATTAAACAGCATCTACGAGAATGTGAAAGCTTCATTGAGGAATAACGGATATTATCAGAATCTTTTGATGTACAAATTGGTGTTAGACAAGGGTGCGTGCTCAGTCCTTTTTTATTTTCATTTTTTATCAATTAACTAGAAATGAAAATAGAAAACGATTGCAGAAATGATATCCAGCTACATCCGGAATTTTTTTCTTTTTTGTTTGTTTGCAGATGGCATTGCTCTTATATCAAATACTGTTGTAGGGAGACAGAAGCAAATAACTGAACCAGAAATCTATTTTGAACAGTCTTACCCAACGTAAATATGGAGAAAACAAAAATGATTACTTTCAAGAAAGGGGGTAAATTGTCTCGACATGAGAAATGGTACTTAAAGGTAATCTGATAGAATCAACAACATCATATAAGTACTCAGGTGTATATCTTACTAACTGTCTATCTTGTTCAACCCATGCAAAGTATGTATCCATCCAAGCTCAAAAAGTACTTATAGGTATTCTGAAAAACTTTAATTTGACTTTTAATTTAATTTTTTTTTATGGGGCTGAAATTTGGGGGTATCAACATCTCGACCAAATAGAGATAGTTCATTTATTGGCTTGTGAGAAGTTTCTCGGGGTTAAGCAAACACACTTAGTGCAAAGGTATATGGGGAATTCGGAGGATTCCTGCTTGTTATATACCAATAATACTAATAATAACATACTGGTTTAGACATTTAGGTATGCCTTCTTTGCAAGCGGATTTAACCATTTATGGTATGAGCAAAATGTTTCTTTATTTATTAATTCATTTTTGCATAGGACATCTACCAACAAAATTGACTTAATAAACTTTCACTTTCAACCAAATGTGACTACTATTCGGATTTTATAACATTCATTTATACTGACTGAATTGTATCTATATTGTGTTACTATAAGAAAGTTTAGAGTAAGTTTATCACGGTTCCAATGCTCGTCACATGATTTGTTAATTGAAAACGGCAGATACCTTAATATAAATAGAGAACAGAACTTCATGCAATAATAATGTCTTGGAAGATGAGTACCGATTTCTGCTCGTTTGCCTATTATATTATAATTTACGTCAAATAAACCTTAAAGAGTTTTTCTATGTCCACCCCTCATTTCTTTTAAATTGTAAAAACTGTGATGTAATACAAAACCTTGCAATGTTTGAAAAACCAAGCTATGAAAATAAGAAAAGGGTAGTAACATTGAATCGGAATACTGTTAACGCCTACTATCACATTGTTACAACCTGTAAATATAAAATTGTTTAATTTTGTATTTTTGTAAAATGTAATACTGGCCTGTGGCATTTTAGTATGGAATAAGGATTGATTGAAATGTTTATAAATTATCTGTGTGTTATGTTCACACCAAAACTTGTTTGGTCTTTAGTATGTTCAATTCAAGTTGGGTCAATCCCGTTAGATATAGAGGATATTATATGAGTGTCCATGACATACTATGTTTACGACACGAGTGCCTAAATATTAGTATTTCCCGAGCGAGAGCGAGGGATATACTGATATTTAGGCACGAGTGTCGTAAACATAGTATGTCATGGGCACAAATATAATATTCTGTTTATTACCGTAGTCCCAAAGAAAATACTCAAATCCTACTTCTTAGTATAGGCGGACTAGCCGCCGCCGATGCGTATAGATTGTGACGCCATAGGTGAACCGTGACGTCAAAGCACTGTTTTTTACGTGACGTCACAATGAAAAAGTGATATTTTGCCCTAGGGCAACATATGAAAAATATGAACTTCGGTTTGACTGCCCTCGTAGGTAATAAATCAGTTTACTTTTTCGATATGGTTTCGGTTTTGTTTGCCAGACAGTCGGAGATCCGATTTTGTTTGTGTTTTAGTCAGCATTCTTTTCTTGAAAGTGATTCTCTTACCTTTTATAATTCCCATAAGTCTTTACTTTCCTGAAGCATATTTGTTAAACATAAGTTCTTATGAACATAGACGCGTATAAACCTTATTTAGAAGCGGATTTTTTTAGTAGGAAAAATGTACATAGTTAAGATGCGTATATATGTAAACACTGTAACGTACAGCTAAATGAAAAACATGTATTGTGTGACTGTGTATACTTTTTTAATTCATCCCACATTGTAATATTAGTAATAAGGATACTGTTTCAAACTTGTGTCTTTCGAAGGATTGCATGTTTCTTCTAAATCTTGCAAAATTCCGTAAATAAGTACTTGAGAGTATAAAACATAAAAAGGTAACTCTGTAATATTTTTCTGTAATCTCATTTGTACTTCAGATGGGTCTTTGGCCTTTCTACAAATAAACATCTTGAACCTTGAAGCTTGATATTCGTCCAAAGCATGCTTTCAAATACAAAATGATATATCCTTTTCTTCTGTATGGTAGTGATAAAAACTACATCATTCAAATGTCAGCTGCCAATTATATTTTCAATGTTTGTAAAGATTTCTTGGAGAAGAACTGTAATTATTATGATATCTCTATCTCCCTGCACATATGTAAATTATGTACTATGGTATCGATTTCTAGAATAAAAAGCCATTATTATATGATATTTATTGCAATACAAAAAAATAGAGCCATTGGCTCTGTAGCTCATCAGGCTTCATTATCAATTATGCTTTAGAGAGTGGCCAATGTGATTCCCCCTTTGTAGGGGCCCCGAGGTCACCAATCATAAAATTAAGTATATAGGTGTCAAGTTTCAGTTTTCTAGGCCTGATACTTCAGGAGTAGAAGATGAAAATAGATTTTAAGGACGTTCCTGTTGCCTTTATTAGGGGCAACAGGGTCACCAAAGCTACAATTCATAATCCTCACTAGTCAAGAAGTCTGTACACAAAGTTCCAGTTTTCTAGGCTATATGGTTCTGGAGAAGAAGATGAAAATAGGTTTTTAGGGCGTGGCCCCTGTGGCCCTTATAAGGAGTCACAGGGCCACCAAAGCTACAATTTATAATCCTCACTAGCCAAGGAGTCTGTACACAAAGTTTCAGCTTTCTAAGCCTTATGGTTCTGGAGAAGAAGTCGAAATTCCAAAAAGTTTACGGACGGATGGACGGACGGACGGACGGACGAACGCCGGACACCATGCATGATGCCATGCCTAAAGCCCATCGGGCCTTACACCTTATTAGGCCCACAGGGCCACCAAAGCTACAATTTATAATCCTTACTAGCCAAGGAGTATGTACACAAACTTTCAGCTTTCCAGGCCTTATGCTTCTGGAGAAGAAGGTGAAAATAGATTTTTATTGTGTGGCCCCTGTGGCCCTTATAATGGGTCACAGGGCAACCAAAGCTACAATTTATAATCCTCACAAGTCAAGGAGTCTGTACACAAAGTTCAAGTTTTCTAGGCTACATGTATATGGTTCTGGAGAAGAAGATGAAAATAGGTTTTTAGGGCGTGGCCCCTGTGGCCCTTATAAGGAGTCACAGGGCCACCAAAGCTACAATTTATAATTCTCACTAGCCAAGGAGTCTGTACACAAAGTTTCAGCTTTCTAGGCCTTATGGTTCTGGAGAAGAAGATGAAAATAGGTGTTTAGCATCTGTGGCCCTTATTAGGGATCACAGGGCCACCAAAGCTACAATTTATAATCCTCACTAGTCAAGGAGTCTGTACACAAAGTTTCAGCTTTCTAAGCCTTATGGTTCTGGAGAAGAAGTCGAAATTCCAAAAAGTTTACGGACGGATGGACGGACGGACGGACGGACGCCGGACACCATGCATGATGCCATGCCATAAGCCCATCGGGCCTTACAGGCCAGATGAGCTAAAAAGTCATTAACGTCAATCCCAATTTACCTCTTCCATACTTCATGTAAATTTCAGAGTAGACCAAAGGCTTATGTGGATAGTTGAGTGCGTGCATTAGGTTCAACGAAAACAACCCGAAGGTACCAACATCATATTTTTACTGACAATAAAGATAGAAGAAGACATTTTTTAAAATAGATAATCAACTCCGTTATTGCATCGTATCCATAACAACTTGTTCCTCTTCGTCAAACCAACTTCTAAAATGCCTCTCAAAGAAGAAATACAGATAGTAGACAATTACCACTAGAGGATACTCGACATGCAGCAAAAGCTATTTTTTTAACGAGCCAATTTGTCAACTAAATCGGGGTTCATACACCTGAAAGCAACACAGATCCCATAACCTTAATAGTAGTTTATCAGGGATGTTTCATGAAGATTCAAATGCATAACATGAATTTAAAGCCACCACGTTTTGTAAAAATAAATACATACTTACTTCGATTAAACGTTACAGAGAACTGGTGTAACAGAAAGCAGAAACGAAGTACATCTTATTGATTCAAACGATGTCAGCTTTTGGCGTCATAAAGGGTTGGAAATAACATAGTTTTATGCAGCAGCAATCATAAATCGATCAAAAGAAACTAAACAATTGGAAAACTCAACTCGACAACAGGTGTTTCCATTCATATTTTTGAAACAATAACGGAAAAAAGTTGTCATTATTGCAGTTTGAACATATAGGCTCAGGTCAGAGATACAATAAACACAATCTATTGATGAACTAAAACAAGCTTAGAGCATTATTTACGAGTTCGATTGGTCTTTTTAGCGCTTGAGAAACAAGGCTGGTATTTAATAGTGTTCTTCGTGTAACACGAATCAGAAAGCCAGAGCAAATTAGTATTCTTTATCTTGTTCATTACCAATAACCTCATTTATGATTTTTACTTTTGAGTCTGTTGATCCATTTTATAAAATATATGTTTCTCAAAACGTTGTTGCTTTTATACCTCCTCGCTCAGGCGTAACATCACAACGTGTGATTTTGTCTGGTTTGTCTGACAAAAAATAGGAAACATTTTTATGAAATCTTTGGATACCATCTTTTGAAGGATTTGGCAAACAGAGAATAAATTTAAATGGCTTTATTGTGTTTATCATTTAAACAAATTAAATATCTTATACATGTATCTTATGAGTTTGATCTCTATTCTGCAGGCGCAAATAGCTTTTCCATTGAAGCTCTCGTAAAATACTGCAAATGAAGTTTTTCATTCTAAAAGAAAGAGTACGTGAATTGTTTTTCTATTCTTAAATTAAACAATCGTCTTTGAGACATTATGTTTACATCAGAGTAATTAGTATTCCTATCAGATTATTCCTATATAGTGAGTATTCCTATATAGATAAAATAACAACTTTTATCATAACTACACATTAACAAAACGTAAATAACACTGTTTTTGAGTTGATAATTTGGGATCTTTTTTTTATTAAGGTCAAGAACCATATATTGGTCTTAATGTATTATTAACCTTTTACACCATTAAAAGGATTTGGCTGGGAATAATAAGTAGCAAAGCAGCTTTTAGCTTCCATAAATGTTTTATCTTAGCATTGAATAGAAGAAGCAATGCCACATTTGTGCTCTTTTGACTCTATCAATGAAGTTAAGCAACAATCACCTCCGCTCATCAAGGATGAGTCACCTACTTCCTTACTTAAGATCTCAGAAATATGTAACGTAATTCCCTGCTCCACACAGAGACACAAGTTTAACCCTTTTGTTACCTTCAAAACAGCATGTACCATTTTTGACTCTAAAATATTGCCAATTCTTCTATATGGCTCAGAAATTTGGGGTACGAAATACTTTCATTCCATTGTAAAAGTACATGCAACATACTTAAATTTTTTTCTAAATTTGGGAAAGTATGCATCAAATAAAGCTGTATTAGGGGAAATTGGTCGTTGTAATTTATCTGTTACAAGTAGATTAAGAGTTGTAAAATATTGGTTGAAATTATTAAGAATGGATTCCTCCAGGTACCCTAGGCAAAGCTATCTTTTTTCAAAGGTGCAAGATGCCATTGGGAGAAAAAATTGGGCCTCTGAAGTTAGGCAATTGCTTTTTTCAACTGGTTTTTCCTTTGTATGGATTTCTCAAGAGGTTGGACATGAAAATGAGTTTTTATTTGTCTTCAAGCAACGCCTTCAAGATATTTATTTCCAGGAATGGTCAATGTCAATTAATAACTCAAGATACCTAGAACACTATTCTTTTCATAAATCTTTGTTAGAACCAGAGTTTTATATTATGAACTTAGATGATAAATCTTTACGACGGGCACTACGCAAATTTAGAATTAGTTTACATGATTTTAGAATTAATTTCTTACGAAAAACAAATGTAATTTTAATTGATGATAATGTAAGTGTTTGCAAAAATTGTAACTCAGGCAAAATTGAAAATGAATTCCATATATTATTTGTATGTGAAAGGTACTCTCATTTAAGAAGCAGATATTTATCACTTGTATCATTACCTGTAAGAGATAAACAAATATTGTGAAATTTGCTAAATTCTAAAAATATTGATGCCATTAAATCTCTTGCAATTTATTTAAAACATGTATTCATTGTAAGAAATGTCACCGCCACATGTACCACATAATTCATCAACTGTAATTGTACTATAGGCCTCAAGGTCTGAACTACTGAATAAACAAATCTGAATCTGAATCTGAAGTTTAACCCTTGTTGTCACATTGTCACAGGGTGCTTCTCTCCACCCAGCAGTACAATTGGGTACCTGGTAGGGAAGTGAAAGTGTCATCAATAACTATAAAGTTCCATGATTGGTAGCTTGGTGGTATACTCTGTGTAGGGCTTTTTAGCATGTCCCTGTGTTGCAGAATTTAGCACATCATAAGTTACCTCATTATCATTATTAGAATATAATAAATGTCTTGAAATAGAATAATTTATGAAGTTCTCAATTTCATTACCGGTACAATGTCAAACACCAATCAAGTATCATAGCTTAATCATCAGAAGTATTTAAAAAGATATCATTGTATCAATTAAATTTTCATGAGAATTTTAAAATTAGATCATCTTTGAATCTTTTAATTTTCAAAATTGGGTTTAAAGGAGCATTTTTTGACAAATTTCCGGCTCCGAGATGAATTTGGTGTCAGAGGCTGTGCCCTGGAATGGTTTGTTTCCTACCTTTCACAGAGAACTCAGCGAGTGTTTATTGAAGGTCAGTTCTCAGATCCTGTTCAACTCACCTGTGGTGTGCCACAAGGTTCGGTCTTGGGACCCGTCCTATTTACCCTCTATACCAAGGAGCTGGGCCAAGTTATTGACCATCATAAGCTGCCACGACATCTGTATGCAGATGACACTCAGTTAATTAAGATACTGAAGCCTGATGTGTTAGCAGCACAAACAGCTGCCTCAGATGTAACAACCTGTTGCACTGACATAAAGACCTGGATGAACACAAACAAACTTAAACTCAACGATGGGCTTGTTTCACTAGAGATAGGCAGCTCTACGATCAGCCTTTCGTCAACAGTTAGAAACCTGGGTGTAGTGATGGATCCTGAACTCTCCATGACAAGGCACGTCAACAGCATTGCCAGAGCCTGCTCCTTCCAACTGAGGAACATTGCCAACATCCGAAGATACCTCACAAAAGAATCTCTTGTCTCTCTTGTAATATCCAAAATGGACTACTGTAATAGTCTATTGGCATGTGCATCGAAGAAGGTTACCAAGAAACTGCAGCACACCCAGAACACCACCGCCAGGATAGTCACCGGGTGTAGGAAGTTCGATCACATTACCCCAATCCTGCGTGGCCTACACTGGCTTCCCATCCGCCAGAGGATCAGGTACAAAATCCTGTGCCACGTCTACAGGTGCATGTCTGGAGATGCTCCCCAGTACTTGATGGATCTCATCACTCCATACAAGCCATCCAGATCGCTTCGATCAGAGAACAAACTACTCTTAGAGGTACCAACTGTCAGGACTATCTAATTTGGAAAGCGTTCCTTCTCTCACAGAGCACCAACAGAGTGGAACAGTGTGCCTCTTGATTTGAGACAATCACCATCATTTGAGTCCTTCAATTTTTAACTGATGATTGTACTTTAATGCTAAATGTCTTATTTTGATAGTGTCAAATATCTCTTTACACCAATCAATCATCCATAGTAAGAGAACAAATCATAAAGATTCACATGAAGTCTATTTGCAGCCATTTTTGTGTGAACACCTTTAATTCATTTAGTGTAAGAAAAGGAACTGCATGGCTGAACGTTACAATATAAGTCAGATGTATTGCTGCTTCATTTAGTTTAAAACCATTTTGTTTCAATTGGAACCATTTTCTTGACATCATCTTATATTCTCCTTAAAACAGTGCTACTGCCCCTTTAAAAAATAAAATGATTCAAGACTAATAATGAGAAAACATATGATACCATAATGCACTGAAAGGTAGTAAGTGTGAACATTGAAGATTGAAAGAATTGGGAAAATGAATATACATAAGCATTTTATTCAAATTGCATATTGGATTTCATTTAATGTTGAAATAACAGAAACTAAGAATATTACCAATCTAAATAAAATTAGATCCACAGTTCCATGTGTGTTAATAGTAACAGTATGACCTAATAAACAAACTGTTGATCTAAATTTGTTTAGACTGGAATTTAACAGAATATGATACTTATGACAATGAAGTAACACACTTCATCAAATAAATGTGAATACTTAATTTATGTAAAAGTACATGGTATCTTAATAGATACCAAATGTAAGGAGATACATAAATTTGTCCAGGAATTGTATCAATGTTATTCTGATAAAGTGCTAAATAATGGGACTAAAAGACTCCACTCTATTACTAGAGGAGTTTTTTTTTAACAAACATCTTCATAGAATATTCAACAGAGCATATTGAAAGTTAACTCACAAGCGGAAGAACATCGACACATCTTCAAGATTTGAAAAAAAAATCCTACCAGAGAAAGACAACTTTGAATCGTTGCGATAAGTTCCTCAGTTGTAAAGAGATAACAGTACTCACATTTTCATCAAATAAGAGCATTAGGATACTTCTTTATTCATATCTACCAGAGTACATGTGTACTTGGGGTCCTGGAATTTATTTTTCAAAAACGTTATTGTTATTTGCGAACTAAAATATCTGATTTTCTTTTGCTTGAGACTGTACTCTTTATCTTTTTATCTGTAACAAAATAGGAGTTTGACAATAAAATAGCAAATTATATATGAACAACATTAACATGTTTTTGACAATTACAATTAACAAACACAGTAACTTATTTCCCAAAATTCTAAACATATCAAAAGGAATTCTGATTGACAAAATAATAGTTTGTTAAAAATATTATCGAGAACAGGATAATTTCTGAATAGAAAACCCCCAAAACAATAAGCTTTACCTAAAAATTATATACTATTCTAAGTATAAGGAACATAAATTTTACCATTCTTACATTATCAAGGTTTCATTTCATGATATAGTTGTATAGTAAAATTATCACAACAAAATCAAAAGTTGAAAAAAACATTTATCACACCAATTTTTAAGAAATCATTTTATGACTATTATAAACATATGAAATGAGTTGTAAATTACAAATTCAAGTATCACAGCAAATGCATAAAAACATCTTCTACATATCTTATACTTTGTCCTCTAAAAAGAAACTCATTGTAACATTTGTGCATTATTTTCCTAAAATAAAAGTTGAATTAAAATCAGGACTTGAGTTCAAGCCCAATGATGAAATGAAAGTTGATTCAAATTGGCTGAATTTTAGAAAAATACAAAGACACAACAGTAAAATATACGGATCAGTGGTTATTTGTAGGTAGTGAACATGGATTTAGTTGATAAAAGTAAATTAAGGAAAAATCGTAATTAAAGAAAAACAAATTACAAAGAAATACTTAACACTTTAAATATCATCATAAATACATATATGTTGTTTATTACATATATACAAAACAATAGTTACGGTTTCAGGGAAAATTGTATAAACTTTCTGTTTTTATTTCGACAAAGAGATAAAAAGGATTTATGAATTGAATTTTTTGATAAATTTTTATCCATTTGATGGACATGAAAACTGTTGATGATAAATCATTTTAAAAGGCAGAATATTTTTTCAAATTTTCAAATTTTGCTCGAATAGATATTAGAATATGCCAAATGTATTTTCAACATTAAAACAGAGCATATAAAGGACAAATCTACTGCTTAAAGATAAGCCAACAATAGATAAATCTATATTAGAACAGTCTTCTAGAGAATTCTGTTTTAACAATAAGGGCAGGTAATAAGCTACCCACATAAAATCCTCAAATCAGAAGATTCAATATTGCTTTTATTTGTAGCAAGGCACTGGATTCTATCCCTGATTTCATTGTAATTAAACAAATATTTAATGAGCCATTCCATGATCTTCGATCCTCATCTGGTCTGTATCAATGTCCGGTTTTCGTTCACAACTGTGACTTTAAACCGTTCTGTTGTTGCTATACCTCATTGATTACCTTTAAATGTTTCTTTCTTGCAACATTCGATATATCTCAATGAGATGACACTATCTGTAATTTTTGCATACATTTACTTTTGATATAAGGACAATGGTCCCTTTGAAATTGTAGAAATTACAGAAAAAAATCAAGAAATGGTCCATTGAAAAAGACGTCTTTCTTAATCCTTGTTTGACCATTGACAACTAACGGAGTGGCTCGTTAAATCATAATGCCATGAAATAGACCTATTTTAGGAAATAAACATTGTATAATTGATTGATAAAATCATTGCCCATTTATTGTGATTTGTTTTCTCACGTAAGATATATATGGATAACATGAAGTATAAATTTTGTTTATAGAAATTTGACATGTTTAATTTTAAATAATATCTGTATATATAAAAACAATGCAAATATCATCATGAATATAAAAACATTCAACAACAATTAACAAGTTCTAAGCTAAAGAACAAACCCTGCAAGAAAGTCTTGTACAAATAATCTGACATTAACTTATTCTGTCATGAACAGAACAAAGAGTAATAATGGAAAAATGAAACACGATATATTTCAAAGTCATTGTCCTCTTCTCTCCAGAAATGACTACATTGACTTGTACTTTAATAACTAAATTCATCATGGGATATATTTTAAATGTTTTTAAAAGTTTGCTTGGTTATTTGTTTGTCCACAGTAGCATCAATGCTATGAGTGCCAGCTATTACTTTTCAATATTGATCTCTGACCAAATATTTTGGCAATATTGATTTGGGTTTACTCAGCCAGAATAGAGAGTATTGTATCAGTATATGAGGTTTTAAAGAAAATTGGAAATTAGCGATTACTTGAGTACAGAAGTTGTTCCTTTTCAGTGCTGGAGTCTTTGATCAACTATTTTGTCAACTAAATTGTTAGGTGCAGTCGATCTGTTCCACACAGAAAATGTATGGATTACTGCTGTAACACTCACAGTCTGAAAAAACTTCATCATGTTGCATACCACATATATAGTTATATATCATAACAAACAGTTGAGGATCTTAGAATTTTGCAAGGGGGGTGAGGGGTTCATCTTAATATATTGTAAAAATAGAGCCATTGGCTCATCATTTTCAACTCTATAGTCCTTTTAGTACTAGAGAAGAAGATGAAAATAGGTATTTAAGGTTGTAACCCCTGTGACCCTTTTTGGGGTCACAGGGTCACCAAAGTTACAAATTAGAATCCCCATTGTCCAAGGAGTCTGCACATATCACTTTCAACTTTCTAGTCCTTTTAGAACTTGAGAAGAAGATGAAAATAGATTTTAAGGTTGTGACCCCTGTGACCCTATTTGGGGTCACAGGTTCACCAAAGATACAAACTAGAATCCCCATTGTCCAAGGAGTCTGCACATATCACTTTCAACTCTCTAGTCCTTTTAGAACTGAAGAAGAAGATGAAAATAGGTCTTTAAGGTTGTGACCCCTGTGACCCTATTTGTGGTCATGGGGTCACGAAATCTACAATTTAGAATCCCCATTGGCCAAGGAGTCTGCACATATCGTTTTTAACTCTCTAGTCCTATTAGAACTGGAGAAGAAGATGAAAAAAGGTTTTTAAGGTTGTGACCCCTGTAACCCTATTTGGGGTCACAGGGTCACCAAAGTTACAAATTAGCATCTCCATTGTCCAAGGAGTCTGTACATATAATTTTTAACTCTCTACTCCTTTTGGAACTGGAGAAGAAGATGAAAATAGGTTTTTAAGGTTGTGACCCCTGTGACCCTATTTGGGGTCAAAGGGTCACCAAAGTTACAAATTAGAATCCCCATTGGCCAAGGAGTCTGCACATATCATTTTTAACTCTCTAGTCCTTCTGGAACTGGAGAAGAAGATGAAAATAGGTTTTTAAAGTTGTGACCCCTGTGACCCTATTTGGGGTCACAGGGTCACCAAAGTTACAAATTAGAATCTCCATATGCTAAGGTACTTGTACACAAAATTTCAGCTCTCTAATGTGTATGGTTCATGAGGAGAAGTCGAAAGTGTCAAAAGTTTACGGACGGACGACGGATGACGGACGACGGACGACGGACGACGGACGGACGCCGGACGACGGGCCATGCCATAAGCCCATCTGGACTTTCAGTCCTGATGAGCTAAAAAGGGGGAGGGGTTCATCCTTTGGTTATTTAAAAAAATATCCAAAACCCCCTATTTGCCACTGAGAGGTCTAAGCCAATGACTGTTTCTCCTCATCTTTTTTATCTTCAACCAGCTCCGCTGTCATCTTCTCTTTATAGTCGTCAGTCTCTGGCCTGTCGAGCCCGAAATGTTTGAACAGATCATCTTTCTCTATGACAATCATCTCTGTCTCAGCCGGACCTCCTGTTCCTGAGGTCCCGTTCATCTTGTGTTCAGTGTCTGGAAGGAAGAACACATTTTGGGCTAAAAGTATCAAAATGCTTTCATCAAAGGCAGTGTCTACATTATTGTTCCTACAGTGGGTCATGGGGAAATTTGCCCACCCTTTTGGCTGTATGTCCCTTAAAATTATTAATACTTATATCATTGCAAAGGGGCTCATCTTCTTAACATTTTATTATCTATGTCAGTGAATTTACAGTGTATGATTGGAACATCAGTGTCTTGAGAGAATATGTTTGGAGTTTTAAACTATTGAATAAACCAAAGGCAGTGTCCATTGCTACTAGGGCGTTAAAGAGGAATGTATTATTTGACCATGATTGTCTAGTAAAAAGACACATTAAAAAGGCTTTAACCAAAGGCAGTGTTGAAAGATACTACCAGTAATATAATGTTTTAGAGGTATATGTCATCTTATCTCAGTCATATCTCACACATGTCTACATCATTTGAATTAATTAATTTAAGAATATTTGTGTTCTGTGTTTAAGAAAGAAGAACTAATAAACGGTTTCAAACTATTAGAAATGTTTTTATCACAAGATATTCACGAGTTTCTGCACTATAATTAGCACCCAAAAACTATATTTTTAGCACACGGTTGAATTTTACTAAATTTATCTCATCTTGTGAGGCACAACAGTCATTTTATCACTCACTGCTGCACTACTCTTGAAATTATAAACTTACTTCCTCATGAGATGAAACAAACATGGTATTTGTCAAAAAAAGAAAAATATCCTCTATATATTATATGATCAGCGATAATATACTAACAGGGTTCTATCAATGAAATGAAATCATAAACCAATTACAATATATTATATTTTCACTGTGGAGTCATAAACATGGTTTGGTCCCGGAATAACTTTCAGCTGTGAACAAATGTGGGTAACTTTCTAGTTTAAAAGTCATCTTTAAATATTTCATTGAAAATCATATAATAAATAGAATACTACATGTGAGTGTAGTTTTCAAATACAAATTGATTTCATCTATTGACATGGGATAGTTGTACAATATCAACTTAACTCATGACACTTGATGAAATAAACCTGTTAGTTTTGGAAAACTAAATTAAAGGGACCATTCAACCGGGTACTTTTTGTGGAAATGAAATTCAGGAGGACTTTCCTGTTTACAATTATGATTTTAACATGATATAATTTCACACCTACTTTCAAATATGTTTGTGAGGTTAGTATTTAAGTTTTTCAAGATTTAACAATTTGACAAAGAATAAAGTGTATCGCTCAAAAATAAAAACATTGTGAAATGAAGCCATTCATCGAAGCTACGATCATGGAATGCATTACAACGACAAAATGCTGCCATAACTCAAAACTTTTATTATGAATTATTTGTAAATATGGTCCTCTTCTATCAATGAAGTAGTTATTTCTGAATTTGGTTAAAGAATTAGCATGATACAGCACATTTGTTTTCTCGCAATGCTAACGTTTCAAAATAGCGAATGAAAGTCGATCGAGTAGTGCCTTTAAGTATCCTTTATAGCTGGCCTAGGCCATTGTGTCACAATACATAGTAAAAAAAAATTAGTTGCTACCAAAACTGACATTGAGACGCTGATATTGTGATGATATCATGTTATGATGCTCCATTTGAAAAAAGGAATGCAAAGTAATTATGTTATAAAGGGAGTAAGTTATATGGACCGAGGACAAACAAGCTGACAGGGCAGCTATTAGTTCAAGGATATTTGGTAGCTTTGGTTACCAAGTGACAATCTGATCCTTCACTGTATCCTCACGGTCCATTTCCCCTTTCATGTACTGTGTTATATGTTTTCTAGATTCTAGATACTATTTAGGTCTTTTGAATGATTACTAGAAACTTTTAATGAGGACCTTGATACTTGTCCAAAAGTTATCTTTTATACCAAGATTGTATTAGCACCATATGGTTGTTTGTTTAAAAATATAAAGGAAACATTTTTTAAGGAAGATTGCTTTCAGTTAATTTTGTATTCATTATAATGAGTTTCCCCTCTAGGTTTAAGTTTTGTAAATGAAATGTTGAATTTCAAAATAAAGCAAGTGTGTAAATGATAAATTTTGGTCTATCAGTTTTATTTATACTGGCTAAGCATAAATTTTCTTAATGAGGATAGATTGCGTTAAGCCTCCTATTACATATAACATCTAATAAAGCAGTTTCTCACCTATTTCTCTGTCTGTTGAACTGAAGATATTCTGCTGAGAAACGGCTGCAAACTCTAAAGTGTCAGAAACTCCTGGGAATGTCTGAAAAACCCAAAAACATTGAGTTTTATTGATATTTGAAATTATCAATTAGACTTAGAATCAAATCTTTATTCATGTATATCTATATATATATAATATATATCTATCTATCTATAAAGTTATCGGTATAAATAAACCTGTATAGATATACAATGTTACAAATTTGACAAAAGATGATTTCTTCATTAGGATGTTTTAAAATTACTAGATTTAACAGAATAAATTCTCACATATTGACTCATAATGACAATTGGAAAGACCATTTTATCTTGGACAAAGAAATCCTTATCAACTTGAAAATGAACAAATGCTTGGGTACCTGGCTATTTCTTGATAGGGCACATGAACAAATAAATTTCAGTACAACATTAAAGAGACACAGAGTATGTTGATAGGATCACATATGTCAAATTTTGAATTCGATGTTATTACATTGGGAACCACTAACTGTTACTGAAAAAAACAAGTTAAAGGTCAATCAGTACATTAGAGCGAAAATAAGGCCATTCAAAGTCAGGATTTTGATCGAAAACCGGACAATGTGGCTGGAGTGGAGCGCGCAAATTCGCCAAACGTAATTTTGAAACCTTGTCATAAGCTGACAGGACGATATATTCGATTCGATAGTGTTTGTTAGGTATTGTAACTAATATGTAGATTAATTGGATGCATAATTTCGAATATTAAACGTATTTGAGATGTTTTCTTGATATTTCCATAAAATCAAGCATTTTAGAGATATTATGCATAAATGGATATATTTACAAGTCCAGTGATGAGATATGAACTTCAACCAGCATATTAGATATTTTGTAGCTTATCAAAACCAAATAAAATTTTAAGAAAGATACTCTGTGTCACTTTAATAATCTCAAAATTGTTGATAATGTTGGGGAAAAGGCTTGGGGGTATACTTAGATGGATTGGATGAGGGATTGGAGGAAGATGAGAATAATCTGATGGTGACATTAGATTTCCCCACCTGGCTGATCCTGGGTATGAGGAACATGATTCAAGATATGGTGGAGGAGGAGGATGAAGTAGGAGCCGATGGGGGATGATGAAGATGAAGGTTTTCCTCTACCTGGCTAGTCCAGGGAATGAGGAACATGATGAGAGAGAAAAAGAGGAGAAGAAGAACTTCAACTGGCTGGGGTAGGAGGGGAAGGGGGAGAGGATGAAAAGACGATCTTGTCTTACCTGGCTAGTCCAGGGAATGAGGAACATGATGAGAAGGAGTGAAAGAGTGAAGGAGTGAAGGTGAAGGATGTAGGAGGGGATAGGGGGAGGATAAAGATGAAAATCTTCCCCTGCCTGTCTAATCCTGGGAATGAGGAATATGTTAGAAGGAGTGGAGAAGGAGGAGGAGGAGTAGGAGGGGATGGGGGACGATGAAGATGAAGAACTCCCCCTACCTGGCTAGTCCTAGGAATGAGGAACATGATGAGAGAGCCGATGATTGGAGGAGCTCCTGCACAGTGGAATGCGATGTTGTAACTGCCGAGGTGGTCGTACAGGAGACCTGGAATAGAAGGTTAAAATTTATTACCTGCAAGGGCATTCATATCGACGTTCATTTTTTTCATATGTTGCCCTAGGGCAAAATATCACTTTCTCATTGTGATGTCACATTTTAAACAATGCTTTGACGTCACGGTTCACCTATGACGTCAAAATCTATATGGGTCGATGTCGGCTAGTCTGCCCATGCGAAATGTAGTTTTTGAGTATTTTAGTTAATTTTGGGACTTCGGTAATAAACAGGATATTATGTTTGTGCCTATAACATACTATGTTTACGACACTCCTGCCTAAATATCAGTATATAAATACTAATAATTAGGCACTTGTGTTGTAAACATAGTATGTCATGGATACTCATATAATATCCTCTATGTATTGGTCAGTGTTATGTTATTTCATGCAGTCTAGTGATTTGTGGCTAAAAACTATTACCCTGATATCTTTAAAGGCAAAAGCTAACATTGAACCACAGATAGAGTAAAATATATATAGATATTGATTTACAATTTTAGAATAAATAAATTTTGACGAGCACTCAATTTTAGATATACCATTCAAATTGATGATTCGTAGCTACATAATTTGTGTGAGCTGAGTAGAGGGGTGCAGGGAATTTGGGTTGGGATAATACAGGGGGAGAGGAGGAATAGGCCATTTCCCACATATTTCTTTTATTGATTAAATAGTAAATAGAGGATACTAAACGACCTTCCATTTAATACTACTTTTATTAAACGAGTTAATGATTTTGTATAAAACGAGCAAAAGCGAGTTTGATACCAAATCATTCATGAGTTTAATAAAAATAGTATTAAATGGAAGGAAGTTTAGTATTCTGTTTATTACTTGCCCTAAAAATCACAAATTGTGACGAAGCGCTTACATTGTGACGTCACAACAAGCTGCTCACTTCTGTGACGTCATACTTGCATTGTGATATTACACTAGTTTAATATTGCCATATAAATATTACACTGTGGTATCTTACACGGGCCTGTAATAATGATTAATATCTAATATGTAAGGATACACGATCAGACAGTTCCCTTTAATCTAGTGTAAGTCTAGTCTAGGTAAATTGGCTCGGATACTTGTAAATATCTTAGATACACTCGATGCAGATTTATTACATATTGTTCCATTTGCAGTAGTAATGTTTCAAGTTTTATATATTCCAATTGTCCTATAACAACTGCATGACATAAATCTAAAATGTCAAACCAGATCCTCTCAATTAGGAAATGAGGTCATTTTTTTAACACTTAATTGTCAAATAACTAGACAGTGGCTCCAATTACAGGCCCAGGGGATAACAAGAGAGCATTATTGTACTGGTTAGACCCAGGGATTACTTAAAACCCAGGGCTTATTAGAGGAAATACAGTAATGATATTGGAACTGTTAGAAGCTCCTTTGGTTACCCCAGTATGATAAAACTGTCATAAAAGTGCCAACACCATTTTTTATGAGTTTAATTGAAGTCATATAACTTAAACTTTTATATATTTACATCCTGCTACATCAGCGTATATGTCTCCGTTAAATGCTACAACCTATCCCCTGATATCCTCCTATAGTCTTCTGTCGTATCGCTGACGGGTTGTTGCTCAGCGCTATTTATAGCCTGTCTGTTTTCAGTCAAACTATTTCGAACTCCATACACTGTTGTCTAGTGATGTCGCACCTGGAAATCTAAGAGCGCGCGATTTGGAGCTTAGCGGGAGACTGCAACGAGAATCAGATTTATTATCTAATAGCACTCCTATTGGTTAACATGCATCACGAGGTGAGCACGCAAAACGAAGCCAAGAAACTAGTTTGCCGCTATCGCTGAAAGGGCATTATTTGATTGGCTTGCTATATATAGCGATACGACAGAAGACTATAGGAGGATATCAGGGGATAGGTTGTAGCATTAGCGGAGACATATACGCTGATGTAGCAGGATGATATATTTACAGATCAATGACCGTATATTGAGTCTGTTTACCTAGGTTGAGGTTAGCATCAGTGATTTCAAATATTGCAGGTGACTAATCTCAGTGTTAAGAAAATAAATCATCATTATAAAAGAAACCACCAACATTAGGAATGAAATGATGGATCAAACTATTGACTTACGATAGTTGTTGTGCTGATGTAACTTTAGTCATTTTTTTAAATGATCAATAGTATTGATCTAGCACATCTAACTATAAACAGTATCATAATTTTAGTCTATTCAGTTATAAATTAAATTTTAAAAATATTAATTCACACAAATACACGTCAATTCTGGAACACATCAAACAGACAAATGCTGAGAGCTAAAAGTAGCAACCAGAAGATACAACATAACCGCATCTTGTGGCCAGTTTAAAATTACGAAACCAGAGTTGGAAATCATCTCAAACAAAGCAAAAAAATCTGCCTTTCTTTATTGATAAACTATTGCAATAGCTATCGCAATAGGACCCCCGTAAAATGTCCCTTTTGTGTCAATAGTCACCCTTCATCAACATTAATGTACAATTCCATACTGCTTTTAAAGAAAACTCAATGATTGCATCAATGACGCATCAGATATCATAAATCACATATGGCAGGCACATATGCACTCATTTATTTAACATTAATTATTGTTATTTTTCTCATGATTTTGAAATTACCCATTGTTTAAATGCAGAAATCATTAATGAAGAAAAGTCAAAATATGGCTTAAATCATTTTGAAATACAGTATTTACCGTAACTGTAATGTTGATTTTCTGTAGTAAGTGACTTGAACTGACAGCTTTTGAATTTTAAAGTAAGTTTGGAGGCTATATAAACAAATAACAATGATTTCTTGACCTTTTGATGAACTCTGAATCCTATTATTCAACTGAGACCAGTAATTCATTATTCTATGAGTTACATGGTATATATGTATTTAGAGGTCAGGTAAATGTTAGTTTAACTTAGCAACCTTTCAAAGCCTCAAACCAATGTACACATAGTATAATATTGCTTGAGTAATGTGTTTAACTAAGTTTATAGATCTATATCTGATATTGTTAACAAACATGGACATAAATATTTACATTGCTCAATGCCTTGCATAAATTTTGTTATTGATGAGTTTTACAATCTGTTTCAGTTTGTTGATTAAATGTTGAATGCAGGCTAAGAAGTCAGATTTATTGTTGTAGACTGTATCCCATTGTTAGCAGAAAATATTTTTGGTTATCAAAATGTATAACTAAAAGTCTTGAGGACTTATTAACATCTTATAAAAGAAATGATTTTTTCAATGTCTTTTGCTAGCATGAATATGATTGCTTATCATATGGAGATGGCACACAAGATAATGTAACATAACCCCTGAAAATTATAACTCAGATTGAAACATAGTGAGGTTACAATAATGCACAGGGTTTGAAACTTTGAATAGGCACTAGTCCTGTAGCACATGGCTAGTAAAAATGATACCGGGCTGGTATAAATCAATGACTAGTTGAAAAGAAAATATGATCATGTACATGTATTATTTGGCTAGTTCAAATGTGTCAAGGCTTAGTACTCTCAGACAAGCTCTTGTCTGAATGGCTAGTATAAATGCAAAGGAATTATGCATTCAAATAGACCTGATCTAGAAGAGCTGTTGACTTACCCGCAATCGGTGGACCAACTGTCATTGGAAGACTGAAGATCCCGAAGAGAAAGCCGAGAGCTTGAGAAGCACCTGTAGGTCCAACAAGGTCGAAGGCGATGGGTCCGAGGAGACAGATGAAGATACCATCACAGATACCCATCACTAGGGTGATCACAATCAGGCTAGCAAAGTTAGATGCAAAGGGAATGCACATTGTAGTCACACCGAGGATTAGGAAAGCAAACTGCTGCATTCTCACTCTGTTAACCCAAGCACAGTCTGCGACTTTCCCGAAAGCAATTCTCCCAATACCTGATGTTACACTCATACACATGACAAGAAGACTGCCATCTGCATCAGGGAACAGATCGTTAGTGTGCTTCACCTGCAAAAAGAAACATGTCAGGCATTTTATTTGGGAAAGGTTAAGAAGAAAATTGGAGTGAATTTAACATGGGCATTATGCTAGAATATCTTATCTGCAGAGGATTCATTTGGATGTTTTGAAAATTTCCAACATATGATGTCATGTTATGATTCGATCTACCTCGTAAATGGATGTTCTGATAAAAATGGACTATCATCTTCAAAAAGGAGAACTGAATAGTTAACAAATCAAGTTATAATTTGCAAAATTAAATGTATTAACTGTATGTATGTTTTTATGTATGTCTAGTGTACAATATGTTATCTTGGTACAGTAGAACTTGGATATAACAAACTCCAAGGGACCAAAGAATTTAGTTCTCTATATCCGGTGTTCGCTATAATAATAATAATAATAATAATGCATTTATAGAGCGCCTAATTTCCACCTTAAATGATAATATACAATGTATAGGGACGGGACTTGAAAATTGGTTCGCTATATCCAATTGTTCGCTATATTCGAGTTCGCTATATCTGTGTTCTACTGTACATCATCATATTTGTTTCTGACTCACTTTAACCATGCGCTGATATCTACTATGCCTGATGCCTTTTATCAATAATAGTAATTCATGACTATAATTGGCGTTTGGATTTTTTTCAGAGAAAGAAATGTCGTTATTTGAAAAGCCTAAGGCAAAATATCTATACTCCTTCATTCTTTCATCAGAGGACTAATCCTATTGCTATATGAGTAATATTATTGGCTTTTTATGTAAAAAGCTATACAAGTATTTTTCCTTGATAAATATCAAGGTATGGTTGGAGTGAAGCAAAAAAACTAATTTGCTGATGTAGCAGGATGATAATGTACGTTAATGAAATTCCATTGGCGTATTCACAAACACTATCACTAAATGATATCAATATATTTACACACTGGTTGGAAGGTCATGACAGCAAAAGCCTTTTTTTCTAATCCAATCCTAATTCTAATGTTGCAAAGTTTTACCATTGAAAAGGATTAGAGGCATAAAAGGGATGGAAATGTTGAAATTTGTGATGATTATCACTTATCTTGTAAGTGGTCACCCATAAAAATGTAGCCTGATTGTTATCAAGAAGACTAGTTCAAATCAATTGGGAACTTTAGCATAAAAATCCCTAATGCTATTCATAAGATCTTTAAATGACAATGTTTATAATTAGTCAATGAAACCCTCAAGCAGTGTTGTTCCTAGAGGGGGTCCTGGGGAAATTTGCCCACCCTTTTGGTTTTGACACAGTGTCCCTTAAAATTTGGAGAAGTAGGATACTTGAACCATTGTAAGGGGTCCCATCCGCTTAAAAAAGGCCAAAATGACCCCCTTTTCTGACCACCTAGCAACAGCACTGCTCAAGGAACTACACTGGCTCATAATGATTATATCTGATGAAAAAGTAAAATCTTACCAAGTGGACAAACGGAACAAAATATCCAAAGAGAGACACACCATTTGACAATGCCCAGATGACATACCCACGGTTCCTCCAGATATCCACATTGAGAAACTTTTTCGTGAAAGAACAACAGTCATTAACATGCTCAACTATGCTCTCCTTTGATAGTGCAAGGCTTGCGAGATTGGTTTCTCGTTTTATCAAAGGTCTAAAGGTCAAGGCACAGATGATCAACAAGAAGTTCAATCCTCCTAGAAATATAAAGGTGTATCTAAGTCCTACACCAGCTAACAACTTTGGAAGAGAAAGAGAAAGACCTATGGTGAAAAGTGCACTTCCAAAAGTTACAAGTCCATTAACTAGACCCATGTGCTTCTTGAAGTAGTGTCCAAGGATTACAAGAGATGGCCCATAAGTACAAGAGGAACCTATTCCTAAAAGGATTCCATAAGTCAGATACAGCAACTGGAGCTGCTCAACAAAGGCACTTGAGACCAAACCTATGCATCCAAGAATTCCTCCAAAAATTGCCGTCTTTCGGATTCCTAGTCGGTCGCTGACAATACTTGCGAACATGCACATGAGAAATGTTGTTCCTGTGCATACAGAACCGACCCATGCTGAAAAAAAGAAGAAATTTTGTATTGAAAACAAACTTAAAAAGGTAGTTTGACAGGGTTACTACATTTTACCATCTGTTTTTTAGATACCAAAACTTTGCTATATACATGTAAGGATGGTTATGAATTACTGCAATCCTTGGCCTATTTTTGGCTCACAGATTACATATTTTAAAGGGAGGAAAAAGCATGACAAACAGTGTCTACAGACATTAGCCTATGTTTATAAAAAGAAGTAAAGTGCATAGAAGACTGAAGAGTAAAGTTTTTCTCAGATTCATATTATCATTCATGGATGTAAAACCTAGATAGGCTATTTTCATGGAATGGTAGTTGCCAACAACCATTTTGCACATTGGATGAAAAAATAGCTAAAATATTTGAAGATCACAATGGATATTTGCATAGGCAATGACCCAAATTATTTGAAATTCAGAAAATTACTAAAAAGCCTGAAAATGTCATATTGTCCAAAAAAATTAAGAAAGAAATAACAGGTTTTTATTTTGTAATGTTCCTTGTAAAGCACTATTGGGTCAAAGTTCAAGAAAGCTGAACCCACTTGATCCGGTCAAGACATGAACACTCAGGGGTACTTATAGGACTGTATCTGCAACCTGGCTAGCTAATAATGATAACATTACCCTGGTTAATTGCTCAGAACAGCAGGTCAGGTTGATCTGATATTGTTACTTTAAAGGTGCTGTAGCAGGATGTTTTAGTGAAATAAAATTTCTTTTTTTTTTTACCAATTTCAAAACGACATTTTAAAATTGTAAGTAGCACTTATAAAACAAACATTCTGTGTTCAGTTTTGCTACATGAATCCTTTTCTGACCACAAATGTTTAAAGGTTTTTTTGTGTGGCCACCATCAGTTATTGCTTGACAATTTCTTCAGCTTATGGGTAATCTGCATGTGAAATGAGATGTTTCACCCTCTGAAGATGATAAGTTTGGCATGAACTGATATTAATTGGGGAAAATAAAATATGCTAGTACTAGTTTTATTATCTTTTCTATTCAAGAATCTGAAATGGAATAATCTCACACATGAATTAAATTTGCACTGTTTTATAATTATACACATAATCAATGTATGTCACATGTGGGTATGCAATTAAACAATATTCATTAAAATATGTCTAAAACACATATTATAGTTGAAAAACAAGTGGATACTCTTCCGAAGAGTACTGTTGTGCTCAGTACTCCTCACCTTCAAATTTTAGGAGTACATACTCCTCAGTTCGAAAAATTATCTGGAGCCCTGTGCAACTGCCCCTTTAAAGGTGGTGTTGTTCCCAGGTGATCAGGTTATGGGTTATTTTGGCAAAGTCTTTACAGGGACCTTAAACAAATGTTATGGTAACTATCCTACTTCATAATTTCTTAGGAACATCAAGCCAAAAATTGGCAAATTTCCCCAGGAACAACATTGCGAGGGTATGTTTTTTTAAGTAATTCATTGGGAATTTATCTTTGTGCTTTTATAATATAAGTACTTATGAAGGGACAGAAGTAAAAAGGTGATTCTACAGTCAAATATGAATTTCAACCTGCCTTTGTATAAAACTTATAATTGTTGATTATATACAGGTATTTATAAGACAAGCATGATAGAATATTACTTGTTTATGACAATAAATCTCATTTCAATTGATTTTTAGATTACTGCCAGAAACAATGTCAGTTTTTTTTCTGAAAAGGTCAAAAGTTTGCGCCTAATCAAGTGTACAGTAAAACTACATAATCTGAGACCAATGTGGTGATTTTATTAAACCGGGTACATAAATCTACTTTGAAATGAAAACTACTGCTCTTTTATTGTAACTATCCTAGATTTAGTAGTTAAGTCTTTTATTTACTTTCAATGTTACAAACAGGTTTACTTGCTTTCAGTCAAAATATTTAAGGCCACTTAAGTTGCTTCCAGCAGAGAAAGGGTTAAGAATGAATGGAGAGTTTATGACGTCCATTCACTTGAAAGAATTTAAGTTGAAAATTGAAGGTTGATCAAATTAGCATTAAACCATTGATTTGGAAAGTACGAGTTATTTACAATGGTTAAGAATCTAAACTGTTCAATGGTAATGCTCTTTAAAACTAAAATGACCTTAAGAGATTTATTATTGAAATTAGGGGACCATATTTCTTATGTATTTAACATAATTCTTTTCAAGATTCAGTGATAAGAAGATATATAAAGTATGGTTAAAATCACATTTTTGGTTCTTTGCGTAAAAGAAGAAACCTTTACACTGAAATACATTTGGTGTTGAATTAAAAAGGGTTGGGAAAGATATCTTTGACAACAGGCAATTTTTCATGTCTTTTTTTTGGGTTATTTTCCAAATTTTAAATGAGCCTTATTGTTTACTTCAAAATTTTATCGGGCCATGTGTTTTCATCCATGAAGTAAATATGAAACATATAAAAAATAAAAACTCGGCCGAATACCAAACTTAACAATCTCAATAATGGACACAAATAATCAATTAATAAATCTTATTATGTGAAAAATGGCCCATGGCTCCTAAGTTACTTTCTCATTACCTAAAAAAATCTCCCACGAAGGGATCTGTTCATAATTAGTCATGGACTACAACATCTTTTCTCCTTGTGTACAAATTTCTACAAAACTAAACAAAACTGTTTAACATTACTAAAATATGCCTTTCTACTAAAGATACAATATTAAGAAAATGGGAATTATTATTTTTTATTTTGGCCACATTTGTTTTGGCAACTTTATTCCCAAAAAATAAACAAAACTGTTTAACATTACTAAAATATGCCTTTCTACTAAAGATACAATATTAAGAAAATGGGAATTATTATTTTTTATTTTGGCCACATTTGTTTTGGCAACTTTATTCCCAAAAAATTCACTTTGAATTCATGCCCAGGGACTGGGAAAGACACCTTTGACAATGGACCATTTTCAGAGTTTTAGTAATATTCTGAATTTGAAATGGGCCATCGCCCTTAAGTCAATACTAAACTTCAAAATTCTGATGGGACATTCCAATGTGCAGAATGGCCCATAGCCCATAGCAGCTAAGCCCATAGCCTATCTATCTCTAGCCCATTTTAATATAGAAACATTTAGTAGACCAAATATTAGCATACCGTATCATTGTATACATACAGTATAGTATAGTATCATTGTATACAGATACTATATGCATACCGGGTATCAGCATCTGTTACAGATTCTATTTTTCAGTAAGCTATTAAAATGAGATTATATTAAAATATCTAATATACTTACACACAAATATCAATATTTCACTTATAATTATATCATTCAATTATTCCCACCAAGTGAACACAGGTTGTCCACACTGAGCATGTGCAAGATGATATGATAAAGTTCAAATTTGCATTACCAAACCCTAAAAAAACCAGAATGTATTTTATTGAGTTTAAATAATTGGTACCGTATTCGACGTAATAAGCACCCTCTCCCTATAAGCGCCCCTTATGGTGCTATTTACTCTAAAACCATTAAGCGCCCCCTCTCTAGGCATACCTTACATGGCAAACTAATGAAATTTTGCATAAAATAGCAAGAAGACTTGATTTCAGTCCTCCTCTATGATCACGGTAATTGGATTTGTAATTTTTCCCAATAAAACTATTTGCAGATAAAGAATGAATGATTAAGTCATTTTGATAAGCGCCCCCTCTTTACAATTTGTAACCGCCCAGGGCGCTTAATACGTCGAATACAGTAGTACTTAATTTAGGAATTAAATGTAGTAGAAGTCAGAATTCGTAAGAGGGCTGGTTTGTAATTAGAACTAGCTAAATGTATAGCCAGAATATAGGCATTACCAAAATGTAAAGTGTTAACTTGCCACTTTGAAAATTTGCTTATCCTTTTTTTTTTACTTGGTGTCCATTTCATTTTGAATAATGAGAATAAGGGAACCATTCTGATTATCATTGGAAACTATCCTATTTGTTCAATCATTATTATCAATAATTTAAATTATCCTAATCCAGTAATCCTAATTGCTTAAAGGGGCAGTAGCACGTTTTTAGGGGGAACATAAGGTGATGTCAAGGAATTGAAAATTAATGGTTCGAATTGAAAGTATTTAAACTAAATAAAGCAGTAATAATTCAAATATATTATATCATTAATTTTAGCCATGGGATTCCTTTTTCTTACACAAAATGATTCAAAGGTGTTCACACAAAATGGCCGCCAATGGATTTTATGTAAATCTTCATGCTTTGTCCTCTGACTATGGATGATTGGTTTGTGTAATGATATTTTTGACACTGTCAAAATAATACATTTAGCATTAACGTACAATTATCCGTGAAATATTTAAAATATAAAATTATCAAAAAATGTGCTACTGCCCCTTTAACATGTATTTTTGCCAATGTCAATCAATCAACTAATGAAAATTATCACATTGAAAAAAAAAGAATAACAACCGGATTTCGAAAAAGTGAATATATATATTTAGTATTTTACTCATGAGTATCCTAAATATTTTGAGATTTGACAGTTTGTTGATTGATTTTTGATACAATGAGAATTTATCAATTTGAAAATAACAAGAAATTAAAGGTAATAAGGAAGTAGGAAATATTTGCACAGAATTTAAGTACTCACATGTTTTGAAAGACACATCTGGATCATCCTTTGCATAAAGATCTCTCATGTGCACGTAGACAATTCCAAAAGTATTGATAATACCAAAAACGGTTCCATTTGTCCACATGGAAGTGAAGCAAACAACCCACCCCCACCCCCCATCAGGAGGCTGGAACTGATCTTCTTGTCGATTTCTATCTTTAGAACGTATCTCCTTTTGAAGTGGTTCTTTAACATCAGCAGAGGTGTCATCTTCTTTGTAATCTTTGTCACGCATTTTGAGAAACAGTTATATTTCCCCTTTGTTTTAGAAATAATAAAGAAATCCGTAGTCTATTTCACTTAACAGCATGACACACCCACCTGCCAGTCACTGACTGATCAGCTGATCGACAGGAAAGAGGCGATGTTGCCCACAACTGATTTTACTTGCACAAACTGTTCGGAGTTTCTTGAGTCTATGTCTAGGCTTGGTATGCACCTGTTACTAACTTTCACTAGGCTGGGGGTAGCCTGGATGCCTTTTCTTTTTAAACAACACCTAGTGAAAAGGATCCGTCAAGCATATCCGAATCTTCTCTCTTCTGTTCAGTCCTAGATTTTTCGGCGTTGGACACACTCACAACCGCTAGTTAACAGTTAGAAGTCTATAGTTTCAAAAGCGACAGTTTCAATAGCACATGCTATTATTCAATAACCTTTAAACCTCATATAGTGACCTGTGACCACTGAAACATCCGATAATAAGACACGAAACAATCCACTTACTCAGTAATACGCGTCTAGCAGACGATGGGTGACAAAGGTCAAGGCCAAACGGTGTCCATAGACGCGAGCTTGAATACTTGTCAATTTTTCACGCTCATAAATATAGATCGAGCGCAAATATTGTTATATAAGGTCTATGGTCACTGCGAACATAGTCTACATACACGTACGGACTTGACCAATGGTTGAAGAATACTGTGGCCGAATTGATCAGAGTACCGAATGACACTCGATCAGCTGAGCGCATTGACATTCGGAACACATTTGGCTGTGGCGGGGGTTGATGGTATCTCGGAAATTATCAAAATGCATGCGGATGCATCCTTTTTAAAGTTACGAATTAGCGAACATGCGTGTAATTCATTTATTTTTTGTTGGCTGCGAACGAGTTATTGAATAAAAGAGTTTGACCACGATTAAATAACATTTCTGATTATTGAATTTGTCTACAGGTAAATGAAAAATCATTAATTTCAGTGTTCTTAAGATTGAGTCGATGTGATTTAATTCATGCACTGTGTTTTGATTTATTAAACATTGAGAAGAAGATTTTATGAATGTTATTGGTTCATTATTTAGTTAACACTATTAATGAAAGGGTTGGACATGCAATTATACATGTAGGCCTATACCATATGCTATGCATGTATATAATGTACATGTCTCATAATTGCACAAATAAAATTAATTTACATGCATAAAGGCCTATTTATATTATGTTCATCACATAATCAAAATTGCAGTGCGTATATATATGTTCTAATGTTCTCAAAGACCCATATGCTGTTTATCTTCATATGAAATATTGACGTTGGGATCGATTAAGAATTTCATATAGGCCTACTCCCCGGGGACTTAGTTTTGGGGGTGGGTACATGTACTGCAAGACCCCAAATAGCCTGCATTGTGGTTAATTAACCAACCTCAGAGGGTTATAATTATTTGCCATGCATTGAAATTTGAACCCAATCACATAAATGATTTAGGCCTACCTGCTGTGATTAAATCAAATCAACCAAACAGATGCTCTAAACAGTACGTCGCCAAAGGAGAGTTAATTGGTTCATATCGGTTCGAATTTCGGGTTGGACCTAACAATTAAACCCAAAAATTATCGAAAACCAGCCGTGCCAACTATTTCAAAATGTCGGTTTAATAGAAACCATTTTTTTCGAAAAATGAATTGAAATTTTAGGACAATCTATGAATTTGCTACAGCTAGCTAGCTCAAGATTGCAATATCTTTTACTAACGTTTTTGGCCACGGACCCTCCTCCTCTTCTCTTTGAACAACTGCCTGCATAGTCGAAGTTCCTCTTTTCAACAAAAAAACTATGCTCAATTAACTCTTTTATAACACGTCGCAAAAGAGAGATTTAATAACAAAGATTAACCAAATGATAATATTTGATTAACCCATCCATACAAATCTAAATTTTATTTTATCTTTGATTATATTTGTCTGGTATATCTGCTTGAATTAATCAGTTGTTGGATAAATAATGAAATAGATGCATTTGTACATTTCATTGGTTGAAAGAGTACATTGCACTAGATGATAATGACATGTGATACGTGATATGTTACATGCAAGCGTTAATTAAATACAGGTGCACATACAGCCTTATCTAGACATTACGTAACTGCTGGGAAGTCGATTTGCATGTCACTGGGCCATACGTCCCATATTGGATGAAAATGTTAGACGGGGTTAAATGTCAAATGACACTGAAAAAATTTCAGTCAATGAACTATTTGATTATGAATGATCTTGATTAGAACGGATGATAAATTCTTTTCTTTTTCCATTTGTATGGAATTATGATTGTGTTATTTATGTAATTGGTAAAGACATTGTTGCTTCATATATATTACTTATCGATATTTCAACGTTGTTCTCTATATCATTATTAGGAGAATGTTATAAAATATATTTACTTTACAGATAGCGTATATGCCATAGTGTTCCTGTATGTCAGATTTTTCATATTGAATTAGTAGATTAACACGAATTTTTAAAATTATATTTTAATTTTTCCTAAATGACAATTTCGATTATCAACATAACATAACCATTCTTCAACGCAAAACTAGTATTATTTTTAATCACAAAGCTTATGTATACCAATTTCAACAAAATATTTTGGTGAACATCACATACAATTTCAAAGTGACATATATTTTGAAGATACAATTGGCAGAGAGTGATCAGTTATAAACTATATTATTATTAATTTAATGCCTTTTCATAATTAAATCGATTAATTAATTCATTCATTCATTCATAATTTCATCATTCAATCATTCATTCGAATCACAGGGACTTGTATTGCTAATAAAAACGGTTCCTAGTAAGCATACTTGAATACGACAATCCCCTATTACTCAGTATTATTAGTAATAGGTGATTATCGTATTCAAGTATGCTTACTAGGAACCGTTTTTATGAGCAATACAAGTCCCTGTGATTAGAACTCATTCATAACAGTCGCACAAATAAATTTATAATAAAATATTGGCGTTTTTTCACAAAGTGTCACGCTTTAGACAAAAGTGGCTTTTTAATGGGGCAGTAGCACGTTTTTAGGGGGAATATAACTTGATGTCAGGAAAATGAAAATTGATGGTTCAAATTGAAAGACAATGTATTTAAAGTAACTGAAGTATTAATAATTCAAATATCATGATAATTATAAAAAAACGTGCTACTTCCCCTTTAATATTGACACAACTAATTCAAATTTTCCCCCAAAAAGGAAGCCTTTCACCCCTTTTTTTCATTACTGAATGGAAGCTACGTGTATGTACTAAGTTATATGAAAGAAGAGGTCTATCCCTCCCCGTCTAAGAGACGCTTAGTTCGTGACTTTGACATTGACATAAGTAAGTCAATAATGAGTAAGGGGAAATTGACACTGCAATTGTATCACTTCCTTTGTACGAGTTCAAAGGTGAAAATAGGTCACGAGGAGAGGTCACGTTTGTTGTATATAGTCTGTACTATAGGCCCTACTATTTTGAATTTCTGAATAAAAAATCACGTAGGACACTCATACAAAAGGCCTGCAATATCACTTTATTTCGATTATTGGTATATATTCTAGGATTAGTTGGGTGTCTGAATCATGGTATAAAAAAAACCAAAGGTCTGTAATATCATTACATCAGTATGGATTTGGTATTCTTTTCTAACAATTAAATGCTTTTGTTTTTTATTGATTTTCTTAATAAATCATCATTATATTTTCTACATTTTCTCTAAAGGATGTCTTTAAAACTGTAGTTTGACTTGTATTTTTCCCTGACAAAACCGTATATGCTTATTTAAGTTAAAGCTGATGTTCTACAGTTCGAAACAACAGATATTGCACTTGCACATGTCATTGACAGCCATGTGTACTTGTGTGGCAACCAAATCAAAAATGCTGTGCTCTTTTTTTTCACATGTCATTAGTTCATACATAAGTACTTAGAATTAAGAAACCAATTATTATCTTATTTCAAAGGACTTTCTATCACGTGACATTACTGCAGGGATGTACATCGCTAACGAAAAATGACCATGATAAATCATTGAAATCATTTCACAATTATGCTGATCGATTTGAAATTTCATAACCACATATAATAATTACTGCCAAATAAACAGAATGGTATACATGTATGCACTTTCACTATATGTTTCTTCTAAATTGAATTAAGATTTGTCATACGTCACTCACTTTACTTTCACCGTGTTAATAACTATCTTATTCAAAATCAGTCTTACTTTCTGCAAAACATTAGTTTTATAATTATGTTTGACTATTTGTAATCAACTTGCGCCAGTTTCCTGTACTTCGTCGGTTTCCTATTCAAAAACGATTTTACACTTACATTATTTCACTTCACTGAACTTACTGAGCATTGCATATTTCACCAACAGTCGGTAAAATTAAATCTCAATATAATGAAACCATTGATAACATTGCACATACGCCATTCATACGATATATACTCAATGTCAATTTAAAGGTTCAGTCCCTGTGAACTTGTATTAGATCACGTGTACGTTTCAATTCATGCATGCGGTACACGTGGATTTATCGTGGTCAGTGAGACGGTGACCTATATATACGTCAAGGTGCAAAGGTGTTGTTATCGTATTAAGCTACCCTTAGGTCAATTGATAAATGTACATGTCAAGCAATTAGAGGTTGATACGTTCGTACACGATTCCTCATTTTATTTGTATTAAATTTCAACTGTGTTTTCCATCATTCATTATGTTTTCCTCTCACCGTCAGTGTCTCTATGTCTTTCAAGTTTTTTCTTTCTTTCCTTCCTTCCTTCCTTCCTCCTCCCTCTCTCTCTCTCTCTCTCTCTCTCTCTCTCTCTCTCTCTCTCTCTCTCTCTCTCTCTCTCTCTCTCTCTCTCTCTCTCTCTCTCTCTCTCTCTCTCTCTCTCTCTCTCTCTCTCATTTGTCTATGCCCTTTATATCCTCGTTCTATCATGATAATTTTATCATTCGATAAAAACATTTGAGCATTCTCTCTGTTTAACAAATATATGTATATTTTGAATACATTGGAACATGAAAACTACCTACGTATTTATTGTATCTCGTGACAGGCAAGTGAGCAGATTTAAGACACCTGTACGAATCAGAACGTAGCTCTTGAGGTTCAGGTAACATGTTGAAATTGGACTGTAACAGTAAATCTTGAGCTTAACAATGTGTCTGTAAATTAACACCGACAATCGTCACAAACACGACCAGTCACTGTCCCTAAGTATCAGCTGATAACAATACAAATACTTACATACATGTTCATACATATACAATGATATATTGCCCTTTCCAGTGTCGACCCGATAACTGTCATCAGGTGGAACAGAAATGATGAGAAAATTTCCGAGAAACCGTATGTTCATAAAAGTGCATTCTTATATCGGTTACAATGCATTTTTACCATTTTAAAGGGGAAGTAGCACGTTTTAGGGGGAATATAATGTGATGTCAGGAAAATTAAAATTAATGGTTCCAATTGAAAGACAATGTATTTAAACTAAAGGAAGCAGTAATTATTCAGATATATAACATAAAGTTTAGCCATGCGATTGCTTTTTCTTACACAAAATGAATTAAAGGTGTTCACACAAAATGGCCGCCATTGGATTTTATGTGAATCTTCATACTTTGTTCTCTGACTATGGATGATAGGCTTTGTGTAATGAGTTTTTTGACACTGTCAAAAAAATACATTTAGCATTAACTTTTAATTATCAGTGAAAGTTTTTAAATATAAAAAAAATTCAAAAAACGTGCTACTGCCCCTTAATATTGAAGTGATTTTGACCCCTTGATAATTGCCCTATGTCTTACGAAATATAAGCCTTCAAATGCACACTAAAGATACACTACAGTTAATTTATATGATGTGTTTTATCATTTTTCAAATATATTTTTCTTGTTAACGTGACCAATCTTTATTCTTATTTGCAGAAAATGTTATTCTATTTTTCCTCGACGGACGCGCAGCTTGTATTTAATGATATATATCTGCTATCCGATGTGCAATTCATGCTTCATTAAGTTAATGAATATAATTATAATATTATATATTCCCTTAAACCAGCCCTTCATGACTCAATTCTTTCCCATCAATTCACTATCCCCCTTACGCCTGAATCAACACATTCATTTACTTATAGTATATGTTCATTACCACATTATGACATGTGCCGGTTTGGTTTAACGTGGCCGATCCGAAATGATAAGTAAATGATGATAATGTTATCTATATATATACCAGACATGATATGAATATCATACCTGACATTTTTCATGCAACATCATCACTACGTGATAATGAAAACTATATAGGTGGTAAATTAGGTTAACTTATCATTCATATCATATATACTAAAATATGCATCTGCATGATCTAATTGTGTAAATATGTTTATCTATATGAATAAATGTATCCTTGATATGTTATAACCATGTTTCAGGTGAGTTAGTTTAGCGAGAAAACTGTTTAAACAATTAATTTGGCTTTTAAGGAATCTTGCAGTCGTTTACACCATGTTATGTTTAAAATGATGGATCTAACGAAAATCTGATACAGGTTCCTTGTTTGATGAAAATAATTTTTTGTAAAAAAACAGAATGTAAGAGAAAATAAATGAGATGTCTTCAGGAACTCAGAAGGTCTTGTGAGTCAAAGTAGATTAAAGTTTCCCCCTCAATTAGTAATTAATAAAATGATACAAGTTCATCATACAACGATACTTTGCATCATTGAATTAAAGCTGAAATTTGTATGGATCCCCTTAAATTTTATGATTATTTGATGCAAGACTTTTAGTAAATTAATCACTGCAATATGAATAGGGTTTGAGAGTATCTTTGTCCTTTTTGCTACACAACAGGTAAGGTGAAATGCAGTTGAATGCCATCATGGTTCGATACTCCTCAGGAAGTTGAGACAGACATATATCCTTGTTGATGAATATCCATATGAACAAATATTTCTATGTCATAGATAATAAATTTCTCATTACATATACTCCAATAAACCTTGTCTTTGAAAAAAGGTTATCTGTGATTTAAACCTCTGTTTTCTTGATACAACTTATGCAGAATCTCAGATTCATAACGTTTCTTACACCGAAGGCGGTTATAGTTTAGCGTATTCATTGATTTAATGGTCAATCTCATTAAATTAACTCATAAGTTTGCGGCTCTACGTTTGAAGTGTAGTAGAGAACAATTATGATTTTACTTTACTGAAATTGATTAAGTGATGTACCGACTGTGAATTCTAGACTTAAATGCGTTCTATGCTAAAATAAGTTCATAGGCATAATTCAAATAAACAATTCGAGAATATATCCCCGATTGTGAAATAATGATATAAATGCGTATTTTAAATAACGGATAATTCAAATCATAGTCTTAGGGTCCGTCCTTTCAATGCCCGCTCCTCATAAATGCATGGCAATGTCTCTATCCATGTATAGTTCTCAAAAGTTAAGGTTAAGTTAAAAGTTAAACTTTCTGACTGAGATGTTTCCATGAGCGTGCTGTTCTCAATACAGTCAGATGACAGAAATGTAGTATTGAAAAAGAGAAACCATCACTTACCTACAGGGTGCACACACTTAGAGGGAATTGGGCCCAGAGAACTGGTTGAAGACTAGAAGTTAAAACCCTCTTGTGGAAGCATGCGGGCAAACACCTGCCCACCGATGACTTATTGAAATTGACATTAAAAAATAGTGTACTGTGTCACTGTGAGATGAAGGTTAGCTAATGTTGGTAGTGGTGGAGTGTAAATCTATTCCGTCAAGTGAACTGATAAATGGTCACTGTTTACAGAAGTATTACCCTTCAAGATCGTTATTACATTAGAAGAGACACTTTAGAAAACTTTTTTTTTGCGACAAAATATGTTCAGAAAAAAAAAAAAAGTTGGTCAAATGTCGTTGAAAAATGAATAAATTTAACAGCTGGTTCTTATTAGGTATAACAAAGGATGATATGATCCGGAAATGTAAACTTTTCAACCAAACGTTTGTTTTTTATACATGAACCGAAAGTCCATCTTTTAGTTTCCTTGCAGGAACAATATAACTTAGATTGTAAAATTAGCAATGTCAATTTTGAAAACTTTGCTAAGAAGAAAATATTCACTAAATAAAAACTTTATGAATTGATAATACATGATTTACCAACTACATGTATTCCCACAACACCACAAGGTAATTAAAAAAAGGTATTAACCTTTTGTCCGGATGTATAATCAAGCTCTATACGCATGAAGGAGATTCACATATTGGAAACGAAGTCAAGAGGTTTCTCAAAGTTTAATGATTTCTAAAGGGAACAAGTAAATAATATCAACAAACAAATGCAATCACAACCCTTATATACCCATAATGTGAAATACACAAAGCCATCAGCCTCATGTGTTGCTCATTAATGTATACATCACACATAAAACATGGTATATCCTAAATAACAGTATTCTTTATAATTTTAAAATGCTAAGAATATTTCGTTGTTCACAGATATGAGGTATGGAATGTATTGACAAGTTGCACTCTTAACTGACATGAAACCAGAAACCGAGTTTGTGACGGTTTGGTGTCCATGACAACCTATACACAACGATTGACTAACAATTGCAATACCACAATCAGTTGCAAGTAATTTTCATATATCACCAAAGTTATCTTTTTAGATATCAAACAATTCCTAAATCAACAAACACAGGTTTTACTCTCATACTTCAACTGCATAGTTTGAATTAATTATTAATATGATATTATTACCAGAAAATGTGTTAGCCCCTTTTCAGTATTGCAAACATTACAATCTATGTTTAACAAACGCCAACACGCACAATTGCGTTAGTCCCTTTCGAAAGCATCCAGGAAATTTAGGATGATTTTACGCGCGCTTTAAATTACATTGAAGTTGCATAGCTTCAACCTACACAAATAAATTATTATCGATTGAAATGTAACAAAATCACGCCGGAAAATTATTCATATCAGAAACAAACAAGGTTTGAATATTGCGTTCGAGTTGATTCTCCTGACCAATCGGTGACAAATCTGCAGAGGCGGTGATTTGACATGGTTTGGGCTTTAAAGCTTCAAGCGCTTGTATCACAGTTTTACTTGCTTTGGAAGTGAGATCATTTTACCACAAGTCCTTGAATAGTAAGCCACTAATACGTTGCTAAGTGCTAAATTTAGCGCAAATGGGTTGTGCAAAAGTGAATAATGTAGTATAAGTGATGGGATAGGAAAGTTTCGAAGGAATTTCTACGCAATTTATGCTTCTATTGATTGATTAAACAACTTATCAAGTACATATTTCAACATTATTTTATAAATGAAACTTTGTACAATGCCCAAACCACTTGATGTTTGACGTAATAGACAGTTCAAAAATATGATTGTGTAATGCCCGATTCCTGAATCGATAAATGGAAAATACTGAATTTTAATGAAGATGTATTAATTTGTAATGCTTTGATTACATCGAGTCCTGTTTACCTTGTTTTTACAAGTACATTGAGATCATGAAAAACTTTATATTATTGTTGCCAAGTTAGATAATGCCCTATATCCACGGTAACCTGAGTTGAGTAAAGCACAGATCTACATGTACATGGTCGCCCAAGCACGTACGCCTGGGGAACGTGCCTTGACCAGTGAACTCGTCCTATGAAAACAGAGGTTAGATCAACGTTCTACTTGATTTACCTCAGTCTTTAAGGAAGGGTATATGGTCCATCAAAGCGCGCCTCAGCTGCTCCAATGTAAATATCTTTCAAAGTAATACTGAACAGCTGATGAACAGTACTGGCAATGCACATTAGACTTCAAAAGTGTCAGTATGGTTAGTATTCCAATTCCGCTGTTTCGTCAAGAGTATTGTAGTCAAGTGTTCAAGAAGGACATTTCTTCGCTAAAGGATCACGAGTTTTGTGTCCATATACTTTTGAGACATTTCCTTGTCAATTTCTTTACGTGGTTAAAGTCCATAATTCTGTGTATTGTTTACTTGTTACTTGTTACTGCTTTTCGATTTTTTTGGCGTTACTTGTCTGTTGTTGAACCACTTTTGCTGTTTTTATTTGTCATGGATAGGTCTTCTTCTTTATTGACGACTTTGATATTTTTCAATATAAAACTGAAGAAATTTAGTCAAATGAACTCAAATTATGATTCTTATAGATTATTCTGCTGGTGGGTTCACATGACATTTATAATTCATGCTAAAGAAATAAATGTGCTTCAGTTGAATATAGTTTCGTTGATTCTTCATTTAGTTGAGATTCTTGTGTTAGTGGTTCACATCACATTAATAATTCCTGCTAAATAAACGAACTCCAGTTATGCTTCGGTTGAATATAGTTTCGTTGATTCTTCCGTTAGTTGAGATTGTTGTGTTGGTGGTTCACATCACATTGATAATATATACTAAAGGAATGAACTCCAATTATGCTTCGGTTGAATTAAGTTTCGTTGATTCTTCAGTTGGTTGAGATTCTTGTGTTAGTGGTTCACATCACATGATATTACACTTGAGAAATGAGCTCCAATTATGCTTCGGTTGAATTAAGTTTCGTTGATTCTTCAGTTGGTTGAGATTCTTGTGTTAGTGGTTCACATCACATGATATTACACTTGAGAAATGAGCTCCAATTATGCTTCGGTTGAATTAAGTTTAGTTGATTCTTCAGTTGGTTGAGATTCTTGTGTCGGTGGGTTCACATCGCATTCAATTGTCCGAGTCTCGTCTTTGAACATCTGAATTAGAAAGACAAATACCATTTTATTTCTGAATAGTTCTCATATATGCAAAATAAACGTTTGGCTACAAAACTAAAACATATTTTTTTTTACACCATTATTGAAATAATATACACAAAGAACTTAATTAAGCACCCCCCTATTTTGTAAAATGAATTTGGATGCTGTTGGACTATTTGGATTAATTTCATGTATTGACCACTCCAGATATAACAATTGGTTTGTTATCGACTATTTAACGTTGGAGGGTCATAGGTCGCAGAAAGGTCGGCTGACGCGACCCTCTATTAGGCCTTTCTAGACTCAGTATAGGAGTGAAACGGATGTGGGGTGGGGGGGGGGGGGGGTTGAAAACGAAGATGGGGATATTCCACTGTCATACCTGGGAATGAGACACATGATTAGAAGAGGAGGAGGAGGTGATATGGGGATGATAAAAATTAAGGTCTTCCCCATCCTGGCTAATCCTGGGAATGAGAAACATAGAAAAAGAGAGAAAGAGAGATAAAGAGGAAAAGGAGGAGAAGTAGACTGGATTAGGAGGGGATGAAGATGAAGATCTTGTCCAACTTGTTTAGTCCTGGGAGTGAGGACCATGAGAGAAGGAGTGAAGGAGTAGCTGGGTTAGGAGAAGGATGTAGGAGGGGATGGGGGAGGATAAATATGGTGATCTAAATTTCTTACCTGTCTAATCCTTGGAATAAAAACATGAGAGAAGGAATGGAGGAGTAGGAGGTGGAGTAGGAGGAGAAGGAGGAGAAAGTAGGAGGAGGAGGAAGAAGGAGGAGGAGGAAGTAGGAGGAGAAGGAGGAGGAAGTAGGAGGAGGAGAAAGTAGGAGGAGGAGGAAGAAGGAGGAGGAGAAAGTAGGAGGAGAAGGAGGAGGAGAAAGTAGGAGGAGGAGGAAGAAGGAGGAGGAGAAAGTAGGAGGAGGAGGAAGAAGGAGGAGGTGGAGTAGGAGGAGAAGGAGGAGAAAGTAGGAGGAGGAGGAAGAAGGAGGAGGAGAAAGTAGGAGGAGAAGGAGGAGGAAGAAGGAGGAGGAGAAAGTAGGAGGAGGAGGAAGAAGGAGGAGGTGGAGTAGGAGGAGAAGGAGGAGAAAGTAGGAGGAGGAGGAAGAAGGAGGAGGTGGAGTAGGAGGAGAAGGAGGAGAAAGTAGGAGGAGGAGGAAGAAGGAGGAGGAGGAAGTAGGAGGGGATAAGGGGATGGACGGTGATGAAGATGAAGAACTTCCCCTACCTGGCTAGTCCTAGGAATGAGGAACATGATGAGAGAGCCGATGATTGGAGGAGCTCCTGCACAGTGGAATGCGATGTTGTAACTGCCGAGGTGGTCGTACAGGAGACCTGGAATAGAAGGTTAAAACGTATTGGCCTGTTATACAATATACCACTTTTTTTTTAATTACAGAAAAGTGTTGGTACAATGAAATCAATCAATCGCTGTTGATAATATCACCAAATTAATAAGAAGAAAAAAGGTAGATAGGATAGATAGAAGCGGAGGATGAAAAAAGTGAAAGGGTGTAGAAATAGAAGGGACTCACAGTACATTTTCTTTTTGGTACAAACACGACCATTGTCTTAAGAAATTGGGGTTATCCTCCCGAAAAATGAATTTTTCTAACTTAAGATGAAAATTTATGCAGGTAAATAGTTCATTAAAATTCAAATCGTTAGTGTTAAACCTTGCTTTGTTTCAACCTGGAATTAAATGGATGGAAATGTTTACATGGACTTGAGAGATACATTAAATGACAGCATAATCGTGGAAAACCTTGTTTCAATATACTGTCGGCAGTTTTGTTTTATCTATGTGAGTGAGTAATAAACAAAATATATACTAAACATCCTTCCATTGCATACTTTTTGTTTAAAAGAGTTTAAATGATTAATACAGGTAATACTAAAAAAATTACCCGTAAGAAATAGCATGAAACGAATTGACGTTTGTATCTTCTCTCAGTTTGATAACTGATATATAATATGTGGGTGGTCATATTGTTAAATCTAAACCATTAGTTACATTCAGATCTGTAACAGTTTGACCGGGTACTTGAAGCACAATAAACCTTAAACAGAGAGGACATGAGGTATTAACACCTATTGTTATAGATGCTATTATATCATAGAGTATTAAAGTGTAGTCATTGTTTGCTGTAACAAGTAACGTAATGTAAATTAATTGCTCTGAAAACCATTATATGTAATTTCCTTTTAATGTTATCAAATTCTTTATTCATATACTTGTTTAAGGGCATTTGAACCATGCTGAGATGAATAAAACCTTTGAACAACGCAACCTTTGGACTTCAAAATTCCCCATAACACCTCTGCGACAAATATATCATGTGATATATCATTAACTTCAACAACCATCAGATATAGGATATATGAGTAACTTCACCAATGATTGTTGCTACACGGAGAGACTAAGATGATGGTAACTCAATATTGGTTTAAGATATACAATTTATGAAAATGTTAATGATCTGCCAACATTTATATAGTGCCTTATTTGAACAAGTCTGCGATAACTCTGAGGCGCTTCACAAGGAGAACACATCACAGATAGAAAGCACTGTTAAATAGATGTGTTTTGGGCCCTTCTATGAAGCTGTTGGTCGATATACTAAACAAAGTCAGATACCAAAAGGATCCTGTTTCGTAAACTGATATCTAATAAAACTCGTTTAGTATTCTCTATATGTATCTCACCCGCTATCGGTGGACCAATCGTCAACGGAAGACTGAAGATCCCGAAGAGAAAGCCGAGAGCTTGAGAAGCACCTGTAGGTCCAACAAGATCGAAGGCGATGGGTCCGAGGAGACAGATGAAGATACCATCACAGATACCCATCACTAGGGTTATCACAATCAGACTAGCAAAGTTTGATGCAAAGGGAATGCACATTGTAGTCACACCCAGTATAAGAAAGGCACACTGCTGAAGTCTTATTCTGTTGACACAGGCAAGGTCCGCTACTTTGCCGAATGTTATTCGTCCTATTCCTGAAGTAATACTTATACACAGCACCAATATACTCCCATCTGAGCCCGGGAATACGTCGTTCACATGTTTAACCTGAAAAGGAAGACAATGAAAGAAGAATTATTTCAAAGAAATTATCACATCCTGGAATTAAATAGTGCATAAAAGGCATGTTATTGAAATATTTGCAATCAACGGTTTAGTACTACAATAAAAACAAGTTCGTTACATTCCTAAATATGTTGGTTATCAAGTTTTGTTCAAGCGGACGTAAAATATAATTCACATCGTTCAAAAGGTTAACCTGTATTTTATTAATAGAATCAACAGTATTGATCAACAGTCGAGGAAGTTTGATCAACAACTTGTCCAAGAATAAACATCTTGTTCAAGAATATCTTAATTTTTTTATTAACTTGTATGAACTAATTGATCATCAACATTCTAATTATAGCTTCGACATAATAACTACAAGGACTTAATTAAGCCTAAACTAAACAATAATAAAAAGTCAACGATGTTGTTTGAAAATGAAATTGTAGTCGACGTATTTTGAAATAATATAACCAATCCTCCACAATTCTTAAATTTAGATTATTTGACATTGATATTGTTGATTCAAGACACATCCAACTGTAGCTCCCCATTTACGAGGTATTAACATCATACTGCATGGATTCATATAGCCATGGTACTCGTTATCATATAAACACCAACTATCTTTAGCAAAGGAGTCTAACAGTGATAGCTTCATTCTCGAAAACTGATTTCCCCGTTTGCTTCGGGAGCTTAAGTAGTATTGACAGAGACGGGAATAGACTACCATCTAATCAATCGTGGTATCTCAAACAGATCTTCTTT
This sequence comes from Steromphala cineraria, assembly GCA_916613615.1. Lineage (NCBI taxonomy): Eukaryota > Metazoa > Mollusca > Gastropoda > Trochida > Trochidae > Steromphala > Steromphala cineraria. The sequence continues at coordinate 28,740,340 of OU744725.1, forward strand.
TTCGAAATACTAGCATTTTTTAAGTGCTTGCATTGCTAAAAGTAGTATCTAACAGGTCTCACATGCCTGAAAAGACATCACAAAAAAGTGATAAATTTTGGGACGCGCCCTTGGTCAATGGATTTTGCATTTATAATATAATTTGAATCCTTTCTGTCTAGCTTTTATTTAAGAACTATGAAATGTTTTTGAATTTAAAATATGTTCCTAATATCAAAGAAAAATTCAGATTTAAAAAAAAAAGACAAGGAGTCTATCAAAAACGAGAAAATATATCTTAGTATAGCGTTTTCCTATAACTTACCAGATGGGTAAAAGGAACAAAATATCCAAAGAGACAGACTGCACTTGAAAGAGCCCAGATGACGTAACCCTTGTTCTTCCATATATCCACATTCAGGTAACCTTTTGTCCGTACACAACAAGTTTTCTCACTTTTAGCAGATTCAAACTTAGGGGAGGCGTTAGGCCTCTTTCTGATTCTTGGCTTAAAGGTCAATGCGCAGAACACCAGCGTAAACTCCAACCCCCCAAGAACCAGGAACGTATACTGTAGACCTATTGCTGAAAGAAGCACCGGAAGTGCCAAAGAAAGACCCATGGTAAAGAGAGAACTTCCAAAGGTGACCAGCCCATTGACCAGACCCATGTGTTTCTTGAAGTAGTGTCCAAGAATGACTAGAGAAGGGGAATACGTGAAGGAAGATCCTATGCCAAGAAGAATTCCATATGTTAGATAGAGGAGTTGAAGTTGTTCCACAAAAGCGCTGGACACCAAACCAATGGTGCCAAGCACACCACCAAATATGGCTGTCTTCCTGATGCCAAACCTGTCACTGAAGATACTGGCGAACATACACATGAGGAACATCATCCCTGCTGTAACGGATCCGACCCATGCTGAAACAAATAAACAAGTTAACAAAGAGTCAAAACAATAGCCAATATTATGTAAAAGAATATATCACTTATGTACAAAAATAACTTTTCTGATGCACTGCTCCAATAATATATGAAGTAACACCATTGAACAATTATAAAGAGTTTACAAAATATGAAGAGAATTTGTTCAACTCACTCATTTAAGATATATATCACAGTTACAAAAAAAGAATCACGTTCCACTGGTAAAGTTTACTCGTGAAATTGTTAAAGGCTTAATCATTCGCTTCTCTCTAATTTATTCAATAACAATAAACATGATTATTGGCATAAGCTTTCCAATAATTCATGGAATGATAAGGTAGTCATTAGCAAGTGCAAATATTAAAGAATTGCAAAATGAACAAAATGAAAACGATAAATGTTTAAGTAAACACGTTTTTGAATTTGTAAATAATTCATTAATGATAATCATAATCAAAGAAAACTGTCTTATATTGACAATTGATATTATAATTAGGGCTGCAACGATTCACTTGTCCTTCGATTCGGTTCGATTTTCGATTCTAGTCACTCGATTCGATTATTTATTCGATCCATTAACAGATCTGATAAAATACAATTATTTAGGTATTAAAATGAAAAAATTGTTACGAGAAGATGTTATTCTATTGAATTCTGTTGAATTGGTTCCGTTGTGTTAATGGACACCTTTTGGACGCAGGTCTTTTTTAGTTTGTGTGTGGTAAATCAGAAAGTTTTTATACAAATTCTGCCATGAAAATGATATTTGCCATCTCGGTTCGATTTTCGATCAACAAACTTCGATTCAATTGATTCGGTTCGATTCTCGGTGCATTGAACCGAATCGTTGCAGCCCTAATTATAATGTTTTTACGTGGTTGATTTAATTGTTAGATATGCAATTTTTAAATTTTTCATTATTAAAGTGACCAATGTATGAGTTAGATCAAGTCATACCTTAAGATGATATTATCTCGAAAGCAAAATCATATTCATAATAACAATACCCACTATTTGTGTATGAATATTTTAATTAAGTTTTAATAAGTGAGATATATGAGAGTAAGTATTGGATTTTGTCAACAGATGTTTAAGCCTCGAGTAAATTCAAGTAAGATTGGAAAAAAAGAAATATTTTAAATTTTAGGAACATAATTTTTTTAACTGTTTGTTGTGAAAATAGCTTTAACATGAACTTTTACAGGTATACGGAGCACGGTGGTGTAGTGGTTAGCGTGTCTGCCTCTCACCCCAACGACCCGGGTTCGAATCCCAGTGGAGACACAAAAGATTTGTGACTTGGGTCGAAAGCTGTGTTGTGTCCTTGGGCAAGGCACTTCATCCTCATTGCACTCAGTCCACCCAGCTGTAGAATGGGTACCTGGTTATACGGGTGTACTGTCCGAAATGGACTCTCAGCGCAGGCAAGCAGCTTTGAAAAAGTACAATCCGTCAGGGTAATAATGCCGTCGGTGAGCAACTTACAAAGATGGATACTTGACGTTAAACTTATCATTATTATTATTATAATAAGATTCAAGAAATCAATTTTGTTAATATTAAGGAATATAGATTGTAACTACTTGTAAACTTTTCACAAAAATATTTCTCGTTTACAAAATGTCGCGAGGAAAAGCCATTAACAAGGAGGCACATATAGATACTAGATAGAATATGTCGTTTGTCATAAAGCCAATTACATCACCCCAGCTGTTGCAATTATAGTTGGTGGTTTCCGTTTTTGATGCTACATTAACCACATTGCAAATTTATGAAGCATTTATGAGAAATTGATGACAAATTTATTTTCATCACTGCATCATTGCTACAAATTAATGTAGATGAGAAAAATACTACGTACACGTATTTTTAAAAATAAATATTGTGGTACAGGTTTATTTACTAAATAAGGAAACCTTGAATATTCCGATCACATGACACATGGGTTATTGTTTTAACTGTGAGCAAATTGTTAATGAACGAATAAAATAATGTAAACATTTTTTAGACAAAATAAGCACAATATATTGTTATTATGATGAATAATATTTTGTCAGGTGGGAAGTACATCTAGAATCGTAAAATATAATAAAAAATAGAATACATCCGCAATTGTTTTGTCATTAATGCATTGATTAAATATGCCATATATGTTGATAAACAGTTTCATTATTTCCAAATGACTAAACGTCTGCACTTTTCGGTTTTAGATTACTCATAAACTTGAAATATTTGAATCTATAAATAATACATGATACAAATCATACAACCAAATGAAATATGTACTTTTCCTTGAACCTCAGTTCTTAAAGGTGTAGTTTAGATCCTTTTGAATAACTAACATACATATGTCAATCCAGGTCATGTGATATTCTGCAAGTATTGAAGTTAGCACAGTGATCAGAAATACTTACATGTTTTAAACGATATATCAGGATCGTCACTGGCAAAGTGATCCCTCATATACACATAGATGATCCCAAACGTGTTCAATATCCCCGAACAGGTTCCATTTGTCCACATGGAGGTGATGCACACCACCCACCCCCACCCCCCATCAGGGGGGTTAAAGTCTTCATCCTCCTCTTCCTCCTCTTCGCTTTTATTCTTACTTTGAAGCAATTCGCCAGTTGTCCTTTCTGCTTGAGTGTCCATTACGCTCTATGTAAATAAATAGAAATGAATTGAATTTAAAAAAGGCTACTAATATAAGAAAAATGAGCTTTCCAAAGTATTATCTGCCCCTGTGTCGGCCAAAAGTCAAGAATTGAAAGTGAAAGTTTGTTTAATTTTTTTGTGAATTGCCATAAAGCCTTGTGATTGAATACACATTTTGAAAAAGGAACTAATTTAAGAAAACATTGATTTGACAAAATTAATATCTGTTCCTGTGTCAGCTAAAAGTTAAGAATTGAAAGTGAAAGTTTGTTTAATGTTCCTGTACATTGTCATAAAGCCTTTCGATTTCTAAACAATACTCTCTTTTGATGAAATAGCGAAGGTCCGTAAAAGAACTTACTTGAAAAGTAAAAAGGTCTTTTCAAAATATTTTTGTTAGTAGCATATGCCATGTTGATATTGATAATTCGTTTCCAAAACTCTTTGAGAACTTACAAAATGATATATTCATGTCATGCTCCAAATTTTATTTCAACAAAAAAACAAAGACATGGACGTGATTGGAATGAGACGAGGATATAAACAGTGTACCTGACACGAACGTGATAAGAATGGAAGGGAAGGAAGTGAATACGGAAGATGTTGTTTGGTGACAAGGATCTAAAGATTCGCCCTGAGCTGTAAAGTGTTCAATTTAACGTTATTCTCTTGAAGATATTAAGAATTTAATAGCTGCTTAAATATTATTTGAATGGGTCTGTCAGCCTTGCAGTCTAAAATAAGATAAGAGAACTTAATTCTCAGTCTCCTTTTCCCCATATTTAATGATACTTACCAAATCATAGATTTTGGTACTGATTGATTTTTGATTGGTTTTATTTAAGGGCCTTATTGTTGGACTAGAAAACCAAATGTGTGGTATTATCATGTAAGTGTTTATTGTGATTAAGATCTTTTTGTTATATGAGAAACAAAATATACAAAATAAAATTTGTGCAGGGGGAAGGGAGCTTATCCATTACAATGAGTACGGTCATGTTTGATTCCAAACGAATATAACCAGCCAACCATGACCTTTCTTGTTCACCTTGTTGCATAACCTATCGCCGTACTCCGCGAAAGCTTCCTATCATTATTTGTAAATATAGTTCCCTATCAAGTTATATACCAACGGCCCAAACCTTTAATTTGTAATTTTGTCTTTTACAACAATTAATAATACAGAAAGCAGGTTTTACATTACTCTATATTACCATAAATTTTAATATTATTTTAATAAACATTTGGAATAACAAGCTTTTTATATGATTAAAAAATATAGCAATTGTATACATCAATCGTTTAAAGACTAGAATAGTATACTTGAAATTGCCACGTTATATTTATATGTTATCATGAATCATAATAAAATGCCAATGTATGTTTTTGTGTACATATTATATTCTATTGCTATATTGTACGTCATGACACCCAAAACAACCTTTCCTTCCCCAACTGACAATAATACCCTTCACCATTTAGAATACGCTGACGTCATCAGATTGTAAACACATTGTTACTCCAAGACACCTGGGGATATCTTAGAAAGGTCAAGGTCATTTACGATACCTGTGGCGAAGATGTATGTACTTATATACTTACATTTTACACAGTTTCCTTTACAATTCCAAGTGACCTTGCGTTTGACAGGATTGAATCTGCCCACATACGCCATACATCGCTTCGATCGAAGGGACTGTACGTACTGGTTCAACGAAGCCGGTAAGCCATGCTAATTTAATATAGCACCGGCTGTCACGTGATCATGGGATTGCCCTAGGCAGTTGGGGGAGGAAGGTCGTATCCCCCATAAACTGACTAGCATTGCTACCAGTCTCGTTTTGAATATATTAGATTTGTGGAAATATCATGAATGAGGTTGTTCTGTGAGAGAACTACACTGTTTATAGTAACAAATCGCTATCAATATATTTTATTTGTGGGGGAATTGATTAAAACCGTATTTTTTTATAAAGATAATTGATCGATCGTTTATTGATGTTATATATGAAGAAGGATTTGAAGAATCTTATTTCTTCATTTGTTTCTCTCCTTTTCCTCATAAGAACTTCGTGTATGACGCAATAAAAAATTTCGAGTTCATTTTATTCAATTCCCTCATAAACCGACTAGCATAGCTGACATCCTCTATTAAATATATTTTGTTTGCAGAAATATCATGAAGGTCTATTTAAAACATCGACATGTTTGAGATAACATATCGATCATTTAACTTCAAAACATAAATGATTGAAGATACTTGTTACCCCGTTTGTCTTTTCCTTTTCCTCAATAAGAAAGACTAGGCTTGTTCACAGCTCCCTTTTCACTATATTTTGTCCCGCCGCTGATGGCTGTAATATTGCCCAAGCGGAGCTAAAGAATAACTCACTCACTCACTATATTTTGTGTGTGTCAACAGGAGCGTAGCAAGGTTATTATCATGTGTAAGGCCGCAGGTGGTGGCCAAAAATTCCTAGGGGGGTTTAGGGGCATGCCCGCCCAAGAAAATTTGAAAGTCCAAGCATAAAGCCTCGATTTTCTGCGTTTTGTTGGAGTTTGTTCACTTTTTAAATTTTTTAATTTTATTGACTGATCTAGTATAAAGAAAACTATAAAGTTTATCTACAAAGTGTAATACGTTCTTAGATGTTGTATAACGTCAGCATTCGTTTTTGTTTTTCCACGAAATGACAACTCTTTAATTGATGGTAGATTATTTCAAGATAAGACAGGGTGTGAAGGCGATAACCAACACTGGCCCATGGTCCATCTCATTATCTCGTTAACATAAACAAAGTATTAACATTTCCAAAGCACAGACTTGAAGGATTCTTACTCGAGATGAGTTAGTTTAATATGACACATTCACCTTTAATGCAACCATATTATAAACTATTAATAATCCACTTGTTTGGTAACCAATTCTTTTAATTAATGTATCATAGCATGATACATTAATTAAAAGAATTGGTAACCAAATAAACAAACGTTGTTACATGATTAGGGTTGCGTTAGGTCTACATTACATTAATAATAATTATAGCTCTTCATATATCAATGAATTTTGATAATAGTGTAGCAAACCAAGTGCCCTCCCACCCACTCCTAAATATAGTCTTACAGCAATTTAAAGGGACTCACTAATAACATTTTATAATTACCTATTATTAATGCTTATATACCATTATCTTAGCTTATCTTATCACACATGCTATCAATTCATTATTTGCTACTGTGCTACTGGCAGCACGCTTGCTATGATCATTGTTATGTAATGTTATGTAACTGATATCCTATGTATGCTAGCTCGTTAGAATAAAATTAGCAAAACATAACATATGCATGATTTCTTCAACATCTTGTTCCATTTTTACACCATATATCAGTGTAAACACAGGACAAGAGAACTGTGAAAGAAGGTCATTGGTCAAGATCACTGATAAGAAGTTAACAGGCAAAACAACTTTCTGAAAGACTGGGCAGTCTTCCGCATTCCATCTAAGGTTATGGTCATGACATCTGTAAAGCCGGATAGGACCTGTCCATACATCCAAGTGTGGTCTTACCATAACAGAGAAAAACTGGCAAGAACTTTGCGTAGACCCTCTAGTCGCACCTTTGTCATTTGACTAAAAATAACGTTTTAGCCCAGGCTTTTTTAATAATGGATTCTACGCCCCTGGTCAAGATCGTGAAAGCTGACATTTTATAGATAAAGATCACTCGTTTAACATAGAAGAGGACTTTGATAATCTTATTGCTTCAATTGTTCCTGCCGTTTTCTTCGATAAAGAACTCGTACATTGAACATGATGGTGTGTATTTAGAATGTTTGAATATATCTGATCCATGTCTCCATAAACTGACTTGTTTTATTGACATTCTCCTTTTAAAATGTTTTGATTTTCCTAAATATCATGACAGGTTGATCATAACTATAACTATGATAGATAATTGATCGATTATTTTTCATTGAAACATAGACCTGTGATTTGAAGATCAGCATTTCTTCGTTTTTTATGTCCTCGTACAAGTTTTTTTATAGGATGATTATCAATTTGATATTGAATTTTATTCTTTTCACATTCCCATAAAATGTTGCGCTTTGTTTACGGTCTCTTATTACATTTATTACATTTGGATTGTGAAAATATCGTATAGGTTCCCTTGTCGAAACTGTACTGTTTTCAACTTAATACCTCATTATCTCAATAAAGACCTCATACATATTGATGCAATCAACTATTTTATTTTATTCGCATTCCCTTAAACTGATCATGACTAGTCTCTTTCTAAAAATAGTTTTATGGGGATGACTTGACAAAATTGAACTTTTTGACTGATTATTAGGCGATCATTTAACTTGGAAAACCTAGAGGTATGTTTAATCACCTTATTTCTTTATTTGTCTGTGTTCTTTTCCTAACAAAGAAAGCGTATTTGATGATGTAATCATAAATGTTGACTTTATTTTATCCACGGGTGTATTATTGACCGATGATGATAAACAGGTGCAGTAGCACGTTTTTTGATAATTTTATATCTTGACATTTTCACTGATAATGATACATTAATGCTAAATGTATTATTTTGATAGTATCATAAATCTCATAACACAAGACAATCAGCCATAGTCAGAGGACAAAGTATGAAGATTCACATAAAATCCATTGGCGGCCATTTTGTGTTAACACCTTTATTCATTTTGAGTAAACAAATGGAACCGCATGGCATAACTTTACATCATATATTTGAATTATTACTGTTCCATTTAGTATAAAAACATTGTCTTTCAATTGGCACCATTAATTTCCATTTTCCTGACATACCTTATATTCCCTATATATATATATAAGTACAGGCTGTTGCTGAATGATTGAAAGCTGATCGATTGATCGATGATCGATGGTGACAATACATGGACCATTCTCTCACCACAGAGCTAGCAACACGATACAATACAAAAAGTACAAATGCCACACACAGGGGTTACGAAAGACTAACAGTTTCATTTAAGAGCTTAAGACAATAACATGTAAATAGATATAAGAATGATGTAAAATATATTAGAATTACACATAATGTTAACAAATAGTATAAGAGAGAATGTACGTTGTTTATAAATATAACATAAAAATAATGGTACATTGTGCATAAAAAACTTTCTGCGTTTAAACATTTTGAAATTTGCAATGATTGTTTAAAATGGTTATATCTACAGGTGCAATATAAGACATACTATTAAAATGATGAGAGCGTATATATATCGTCATAAAGAGGGCAGTATATAAGTTCAAGCAATAGAACCTCGATTAAACTTTATGACTTGAGCTATCCCTCTGAGGAATGTACGTCAACGTTTTGAGGTTGCGAGTTGGATCTGTTTTACATGTAAGGTAGCCTTAAAAACTAGACTTACAATTGGTCTCAGAAGTATTTTTTCAATATTGACAATATTTTTTAACAATTCATGTATTATAAAAAAGAGCCCAGAAAATGCTTTACCTTAAGCTGAGAAATCTAGACTTGCTATACTATCAGTCTAGACAGGATAGGTCGTCAATTGAATATTTTTGCTCTAGGGTCTGTATTACAGAGTACCTTGAGCACCAGGTGCGCTTTAGTTAATTATTTTGGTAACAGGTTGGATTTGATGTCGTTGGTAGGTTATAAATAGGACGTATGATTTTAGTTTCTATGTATTAAATAATTGTGTTTTCCGATATTCAATCAAAATTGTTGTCATATGTTGGTAATTGAAAGTGAATATTCGATATGATAAATATTAACAGATAAAGTTATTTAGCACTTATTGAAGCAAAATTTAATCTCGTGAAAGTCAGGTGATATTGGGTTTATATCATGCTGTCCAAAATGAAATTTGGAAAACTTCAAGCCCCAAGCATATTCAAATTTATTGGTATATGTTGAGTTAGGAAGAGAACCATAAACATGAAAAAAAACAAATAGAACTATGATGTTTTGTCATACTTAACTTAACGACTGAAAAGAATTAATTATCTAAACCTATAATGAAGTATCTGATGCATGATAAAATAAATGATAGTAAGGATCACGACTGACTTAAAATTTGGAGAATGTACTGTATTTTTAAAAAATAAAAGCAATAGATTACAAATTTCCTCATTCAATAAATACTTGATACCAATTTATGTAATAGGTGCTTTAGGGTTTTGTCACATGATAACTTCATTATCTATAATGCTCACAGAAATATAGATAAGAGTCCTTATTTCAATTATTATGTTTAGTACAAAAATGAAATTTCAATACTACATTTCTATTAACAATATTTTGTCATAACTTTAGTTCAGACACTTTTCGTTAATAAGAATAGCATCGTTTTATAAAAACGTCAAAATTGCTTCAAATGTTTTTGGACTCTTGCTAGTTTCGGATTTAATCATAAGCAGCAACTTTAGAATAAGATATAAAATTTCAAGTGATTCAACTCACATGTTTTTCGGAATACGTCTCACTACAGTCTGGACGCAGGTTTTACAAATATCTTGCAGCAAGTATAAAACATGGCTATGATAATAAATTCCTTGAATAAACTCAACTATCACCTAAGCGTTAGTTATCTCGAGAAGTTAATTGTAAATGTAGCATAATATATTTTGTTAATGATTTACCTCAAGTGTTAATGACTGTCATAATGTATTACATAATTATCTTACATAGCTGCTTTATCTTCATTATTGTTTTCATACTGAAAATTTACTTTGATAACAAAGCCATTATCTTATATTGTCCTAGATAGCTTCACAGGTTTGTTTTATCATTCCTTATAGTGATTTTAGCAATAAATCCGGTTTCTAAATATGTTGCAGATTAGCTAATCGTTTGCAGTAGTAACCTTGAAAACGGCATCATATTCATGTGGTCTTCTCACAGGAAATATTTGGGAGAACTTATTGAAATAAAACTTTAGCTGAGAGTTAAAAACATAACTCTTATGAGAGTCATGACATGAAAGAGAATAACGTATATTGTAAATATAAGAATGTAAATGATGTAAATATTAATTATCGCTTTAAATGAGCAGTTAAACGAAGATATTGGTAAGTGTATATACAAATTGAAATATTAAAGGGGCAGTAGCACGTTTTTAGGGGGAATATCAGGTGATGTCAGGAAAATGAAAATAAATAGTTCCAATTGAAAAACAATGTATTTAAACTAAATGGAGCAGTAATAATTCAAATATATAACGTAATGTTTAGCCATGCGATTCCATTTTCTTACAGAAAATGAATTAAAGGTGTTCACACAAAATGGCCGCCAATCGATTTTAAGTGAATCTCCATACTTCGTCTTCTGACTATGGATGATTGGCTTGTGTAATGAGATTTTTGACACTGTCAAAATAATACACTTAGCATTAACTTTCAATTATCAGTGAAAATTTTGACAAGATTATCAGCAAAATTGAAAACACTCTTTATCTTATCAAAACGCAAATGGCCATATTGAAAATGACGGCCATTTTGAAAAAGCCACCACCTGGAATTCGCAGAACTTTATGCCATTAATGTTAGGATGATATTTCCAGAAAAAAAATCAGCTTTCTAATGTTTTTTTCAGGGTTATTCAAATCTTTAACAAATGGTCCTGGCCTATACAGTTTATCTTTATTGTCATGTAATCATATACATTGTACGTCGGCCTTCCTTATCTTAGTCATATTACCTTTATCTTTATTCGTCTATGATCATATATCTACGAAAGCCCGTTACCGCCAAATTGTACTTTATTTACAAATGGGTAAATTCTTTATGCTATAATCTTTTATATTGTAATATTTACATTCTACCTACTCTTTTTAGCATTATATTTTTCTCACTTCTATCGTATCTCATTTCTTATCATATCTTATTTACCTTTTTTGTGTGATCATACAATCTTTGGTATATATAAATTTATATATTTTAACGCTTTTGTATAAGCAGTTTTTTATGTTATTGTTAAATAATATGCTTTTACGATAAATATAGTGTTTTAGTTTGCTTAGTGTCTCATAAGCCAATTTATGGCTGGACGTCAGTTTTTTATGCTGTACAATGTACATATATATCATGCTTTATATACCTTTGAAACTGACTTGTGACACTTAAATAATTTTTTATTGTCTGTTTGTCTGTCTGTTTAAAAAAATATAAAACTCGTAATTACGACTTTATTTCTCGTAATTACGAGTTTTTAATCTCGTAATTACGACTTTTTGAAACTCGTAATTAGGACTTTTTAAAACTCGTTATTACGACTTTTTAATATCGTAATTACGACTTTTTAAAACTCGTAATTACGACTTAAAATCTCGTAATTACGACTTTTTAGAACTCGTAATTACGACTTTTTAGAACTCGTAATTACGACTTTTTAATCTCGTAATTTACGACTTTAATCTCATAATTACGACTTTTTAATCTCGTAATTACGAGTTTTTACAAACCCCTCATTCAGCAGTACTCGAATTAGAAACACAACAAGGCACGAGTGATGGGATTGCTTTAATTAGATTTGAGGTAGTTTTTTGGTATGAGCAAAACTACCCACTGAACCTTTTTGAAACGATAAACAAATAAATCTTGCATACCAAGTTTATCATATATGCAGTGAGGCTTATTCTAGCCAATGATAAAGACTGGCACAATTTAAACCTTCAACTGACAGTGACCTCTTTGAGCGATTAGCTATTACGACAAATTGTTTCCTTCTCATGATCTCTGTGACACTCAAGACATGTTTTATTTAACGAATTATATCACACTTTAAAGGGGCGGTAGCACGTTTTTAAAAAAAATTACATTTTACATTTTTCACTGATAATTGTATGGTAATGCTAAATGTATTATTTTGATAGTGTCCAAAATCTCATTACAGAAACCAATCATCCATAGTCAGAGAACAAATTATAAAGATTCAGATAAAGTCTATTGGCGGACATTTTTGTGTGAACACCTTTAATTCATTTTGTTTTAAGAAAAAGGAATCGAATGACATTATATATTTGATTTAGTACTGTTGCATTTAGTATAAATACATTGTCTTTCATTCAACACATCACACATATTCTGATTATTACTCAATAATATTGCCCTTCATCATCCTTTATTATAACAATGGTTTATCAGAATCGATATTTCTTTCAATGTATAACCATCACAGACGTTCATATAACGAATGGCTTGAGTTTCTTAAATGATGAAATTAAATGATGACTGAGGACTCGGTTATTTCACGACCGGTTAATGTCAGCTACGGGGACGGGATAGCGCAGTGGTTAGCGCGCTCGGCTTCCGATCGGGAGGTCCGTGGTTCGAATCCCGCCAGGTGCTCGGCAACTTTGTCTGCAGTAGAGAACTGTTCTACACGCAGTCAGGTTTGGGTGCAGTGCTACACTGAATTTCAGTGGAGTACCACCCATGGTTGCTAGTTCTAGCTGATGCTCGCAGGTTTCACCGCAATGCATAGCCACAATAGTGGTGCGGGCTTTCTCCCTGCAATAATACTAGCCGCCGCGATATTTATAAGTGAAATACTCTTGAAGGCGGCGCGTGTTTTGAACAATATTTCAGTTATTAAACACGTGGATGTTGCCATCCAAAAGAGAGTAGATAGATCAGAAAGAAAGGGATCGAAAGGATGAGAGGGAAGACGGAAAGAAAGGCATAGTGAGAGATAGAAAGCAGGTTTTAGAAGGACTCTCATTTGGTCTGGCTTCTACCCGCCGACCTGTCCAGCTTGGGTGACCCTACCAGGAGCATGTAAGCTCCAGCTGGCATAGCTCTCGGGGTCGTCGAAGCACACAAACCACCACACCACGATAAGGTAATGAGTCCAGTGGTGGAAATTCACCATGACATGTTCTACATCTTGTATTTTGGAGCGGTATTAACATAAGCTTTTAGCTTGTTTACCAATCTAATTCTTTATTGAAATTAATATGTTTAAACCATACATTAATCATTACTGGGACTTTTTAAACAGAAATTTCGTACTGAAACTATCCAATATAAATATTCTTAGAACAAAGTTTTATGTTCGTTCATACAGTATTACAAATGGAACTGTCGGTCGAAATTTGATAAAGATTGGAAATTATCCACCTTGAGGTAGGTAACCAACTTGAGCAGCATTGGCCGGGCATTTCAAATAAAGGTTGGTGCTATTTAGCCTAAGCAAGGGTATGTTTTTAAAGTAGGAAGATGTTAGAAATTAATTGGCAGATATACAGCAAGTTAATAGAAATAACAACGATTTCAATACATTTGATGTTTAATAAAGTTACTTTAAATTGAACCGCACATTAAATAGTTGGTATGTTCGGTTTTCGATCAGGCTTTGGCAACCGTTCTTCCTTGTGTTTTCTATGTCTTGCCCGAGATGTTTAAAATCAATTTTTCATTTCTTCACCGACTTCGTTCAAACTGAGACGATATGTTACTACCAACATATGAAAGCGATTTATTCGTGCAAAAGTCGGGATTTTATTATATATATTTTCATTAGGTCAACTGTGAGACTCCGAGCCCTGTGGTTGAAGTTTCGTAAAATATCCTTCTGCACCCCTGGTAACTTCCTTCATTGAGAAAAAGACAATTTCATTTGATAAATAAATTATGAAATATATCGTATTGCCGTTTTCAACAAATATGTTTTTAGAAAATAATCAGAATATGAATCAAATCTAAGATTTTAACATCATCCGTTTATGGAAATTTATATAGAAGTAACTGTTCGAAACGTGTATCTTTGAAGAAAATTCAAGCAATGGTAGAGATGTCACCTTTATTGTGAAAGCAAGCACAGTAGTCAGTACATAATGTTTCTTTTGGAAATCCTGTTGTTTGTCTCATGGACTTTTAAAATGTTAACAGTTCACAATTTTTAAGATCCTCTATAAAACGGATTCTTATTGATCAGTTTTTCCAAACATGGACTGCTTGCCAAAAGTATTCATCAAATGCAAAATACTACTATTAAGAAAAGCCGTATATGGACCCCTATCCCCTGGATCTTCATATTAATCTCATGTAACTTTCATGAAAGTAGCAAGAGAATTAAGTTCGTTTTATTACATGTGTATCATTATATGACGCCATAGGTCTCTAGTTTTCGTTTTCATGATTAGACTAGTATACTAGTGTTGTTTTTTTAAAACAAAATTGGATCCATTTTCAATCTTATGAAGTCAAGTTACTCATCAATATTTCAAAGCTGAATTCAATGACATTTAATATTTATATGTTCTGGAAGACATTTTAATCAAATTACGTTTGCCCTTAAAGGGACAGTAGAACGTTTTTGGTGGGAATATAAGGTGATGTCAGGAAAATGAAATTACATGGTTCAAATTGAAAGACAATGTATGTAAACTAAATGAAGCAGTAAAAAAAATCAAATATATAGAGACTATTTCATTGTTTTTGCTGAATATCATTTCTATCTCATCGAGTGGAGTGAGAAAGTGATATTTTCACGAGTGGCGCAGCCACGAGTGAAAATGTCACTTTCTCACTTCACGAGATGAGATATAATGTTAAGTTCAGCCATGCGATTCCTTTTCTTACAAAAAATTAATTAAAGGTGTTCAAACAAAAATGGCTGCCAGTGGATTTTATGTGAATCTTCATAATTTGTTCTCTGACTAATAGTGACTATGGATGATTGGATTGTGTAATGGGATTGTTGACACTATCAATGTGATACATTTAGCATTAACGTTCAATTATCAGTGAAAATAAAAAACATGCTACTGCCCCTTTAAGTACATCCATTAGTTCAAGTGGTTAAATCTCGATGCATAAAATTAAGTTATTTATTTATAATTATTGCATGTTAAGAACAAAAAAGCATTAGTTTTAATTGATATTATAATAGATGCATAGAAAACTGCATCAGCTGTTTTGTAAGAACATTCAAAACCTTGTGCGTGATCAAACAAACTTTTCGTTAAACTGTTATTGCAGTGCATTATCCATAATAACAGATTTGTTGTTGGTCACAACATGATTACCTAAAACAATATTGTTTCAGCAAATTTGATATTATAGTTTGAAAAAAAACATGGCAATTATCCTGTTCAGAATATAGTTAGTGATAATAACAGAGTCTGGTTACAGAGGCTTGTCCAGGAGAAGTTTGTTCAAGAATGTTTGTTCTGGAGCGGCTTGTCAACGACACTAATTCGAGCAGGCTTTTGCTCAAGAGCGGCTTGTTCAACAGTTAAATTGTTCCATAAAGCTTGTTTTATCCGGCGTGTTCAAACGAATTGTTTCAAGATCAGTCATTTCCTTTGGAATTAATATTAGCTCGCTACAAGGGCTGTGAAACGCTCTTTTCGACAATTTCTTAGATTTGCCAAACACTTCAACTGTCTTATCAGAAGGACGCATTTGACCGATTTGCACATCCGGGTTCCCGATTCTGATACGCTGCCTTTTCTCTGAAGCATGTTCCAATTCGAGGCAAGCTGCATGCACGTGGGTGTACACGTGGGTGTACACGTGGGTATAGCGATGATCACTTGTGTGCGAAATCGGGAGGTTTAGTGCATTTTGTTATTTCAAATTTGCAGTCTGATCGCGGTAGGTACCGGTAAATATATCTGCAAGGGTCTGTAGAAACGAAGGTAGTGGCTGACATTAGCCACAATATCGAAAGTGTATAACATACCAAATAGTTAATAGTTTAAGATACATTTATACATTAAAGTAAAGTATGATATTATTATTGAAATAAATTGAAATGTTGATCTTATCTCTGTTCTAATTAGACCAACTTTGTGGTCCCCGAAAGTTTCTTCTTGCGAAAAACAAATGCACCACAATCCATTTGAATTTGTTAAGCAAATGACAACACTTATCGTATGGAAAGGGTGGTTCATTTCACAATGTCTTTGCCATGATACAGTAACCAAAATGATGATTTTAGAACAGCGTCGCTGATTGCACAACTAACTTTGATTGCCTCCAATCAGGCATCTCCCATTCTATCCCACAAATTTGGCTAATAATAACAGAGACTCGATCAACATTTCATGACTTGATCTACCTCAGTTTGGAGAGAATCAACCTTGAGATGAACCATTTTCTTTACCTTTTAAATACGAAATTCAGCTATTTTGACCAGTAATGGCCCCCAGAGAATAGTTCCAATTACGATCCTGAACATGTCCTTGATCTCTTATGAAAAGCAGGAACTCAATGACTTAAATTCAAGATTCCTGATTTTGCCATAATTGGCGAGAAGACACGTGCAGATATAATTACGCATTGCAATGAATTATTTGGTTTCGTCTTCTGGTGAAGATAATGACTGTCTTCGGTTAAGGCAGAAAGTCATGACCTGTTGTTTGCATTTAGTCACGTGATCAATTGAAACGTGGAACGTTTTTGAAGGATCAGAAGTAGTTTGTTGAAATTGTCATATTCCAAAGTTTGTGCAGCCGTAATGAGGTCGTTTTAAAGTATGCATTCCCCTCGTTCGTCAAAATAATGATTTAAGTTCCTTTGATTAATATCTGGGAATTACCAATAGTTATGGTGAATCTTTTCATGAGTTGATAGTGGAAGTTGTCAAACATAACTTTCGTGACTTAAACAGTAATTATTTTCTAAGCTCACCATAGTGACGTCAATGAAGATTGATGGATCTTTTTAAACAACCAATTGCAACTCATTTAGCAATTGTATTTTCAAAATCTCCCGACAAACTGTTAATGTCACGGGAATTATATATGTTTTCGATAGATGTGTTTCAGGAAATAAGTTTCGTAAATGTAGACCTGATGTGCTTTCTCTATTCTCCCTATTTTTGTATTTGAAGACGTCAGTGTTTACCTTCGGTCTGATTTAATGAATTTCTTGTTTAGAAACACTTATATGATAGTTCATAATACGAGAACAAAATCATTAAATTAAATTTTAAATTAAATATCAATAAAAGAAATATAGCGACATAGAAATTATCTTTTTCCTATTCCTTTGAGTTCATACTTACATTAAACGACAATGAGTATTTTAAAAAACAATTTTATTTTTCAAAACTACATACAGAAAAAGGACATGTAAGAATAACAATTTCAGATATAACACGTATATACAAGTAATAATTTAACAACGTACATAAGATTTGATGAATTGACAATTTTATATTCAAAGTTCAATCTGACATTAGGTGAAAAAAAGTAGATATTAAAAACTAATAATTCAGACTAGATAATGACAAATTGACCAGAAATTCACAATGCTGTCGAAACGACAATTAGTATATTCGAAGTAACATGTTTAAGTATAATTCCCAAAAGAAGTTAATTATATTTACCAATGCAATTGTTCGATTGTTTGAAGCTTTGACTTAATAAAACAGCTTTTGGATTTCAAGCGGCGATGATAAGAAGCCAAACATATGAACTTCAGTCAGATTTATTGTTGTAATGCACACATTCAAACTTTCATAATTGAAATGGATATTTCGTTAACAAGTAAAGCCTTGGGAAAACTTGTTATCACGCTCAGCGAATCTTCTAAAACTTCACGGAGTTTCGTAGGTGAAATGAACATGCACGAGGTATCATGAAAATCTCGTGCTAATCGACATTGGCCATCAATCGCATCAAGCAGACAGACAGTCGTCTATCGTTGTGTGGAGGTGATAGCATGGCTTTGTAAGTAAGCTTCATGTTGTTTCGTTGAATTAGTTTCAAAGTTCATAAAGGATAATAAAATATATAATATATGTATATGATCTAACATGTTGTTTATTTATTTTCAGCAACAAGATACTTTTGCTTTTGTTCTCATTTGAGGTAGGTTGCATTACAAGAGCTTGTTAGTGACTGTAACGTGTTCGATTAACTAAAGGCTTGTTATTATTTTCCACGAAAGAACTTGATTACTGAATGCTTCAACTAATAGTTAGAAGAAAAAGAGAAGATGTAGTTATGTTTCGATAGATAATAATAATAATAATAATAATATACAAAATTTGTATAGCGCCCTATAAGGCTTAACAAAACGCCACTCTAAGGCGATATTCTTTATCACAGTCGTCGAACTGTTACTACAATAAATCTTTAACGGGAAGTTTCGGATTAATATAATAAACTTGACGATCTATAGCTCTCTGTATCAATTGTTTGCATTTCAGCTTTAGATGTGTTGAAAAATCAGCTTACGGATGCCGTTTCGAATCCCTTTATACTACGTCAATGTATCCATTCAATTTCCAAAAACATTAATCTGTTACCTTGCCAATAATATAACTTTCATATAAACTTACAATGGGTTTCCAGGTACATGTATTTACACGTGGGGAGATTCCTGAAGACTTCATCTTGCAAGGTAAATACTTCCTGAAAATCCACTACCATAAGCTTCACAATCACACACTGGTTCTTATTCCTCTTTGTAACTATTCCCCTCTTTCTCTCCTTACTCTCATTCTCACTCACATAGCCTTACAATCACACACTGGTTCTTATTCCTCTTTCTAGTTCTAACTATTCCCCTCTTTCTCTCCTTATCTCTCATTCTCACTCACCCAAGCCTCACAATCTGTCACGCACTGCCATCACACCGTGGACGTGTCTTGGAGGAACCCAACCTTGCCTCTTTAAAGGGGCAGTAGCACGTTTTTTGATAATTTTATTTTTTAAATATTTCACTGATAATTGTTAGTGAATGCTAAATGTATTATTTTGACAGTGACAAAAATCTCATTACACAAGCCAATCATACATAGTCAGAGGACAAAGTCTGAAGATTCCCATAAAATCCATTGGCGGCCATTTTGTGTGAACACCTTTAATTCATTTTGTGTAAGAAAACTGGACCGCATGGCTAAACTTAATGTTATACATTTGAATTATTACTGCTCCATTTAGTTTAAATACATTGTCTTTCAATTGGAACCATAAATTTTCATTTTCCTGACATCAACTTATATTCCCCCTAAAAGCGTGCTACTGCCCCTTTAATGCGAGAGAAATAGAGAGATTCTTTATTTCTTCCAGTTATAACCGAAGATCATAACATTTATACAATACATTTATTTACACAAAAACAATGATACACCAAATTAGGAATTGATATATGCATATAAAAACAGTGTTAATGCAGAAAGTTTATATCAAATACAGTCTTAAGTTATACAGTGCCATTATATACGTACATATAGTTATTGAAAGTATCATTGTAGGAAATGAAGTTACAAGTCGTGTACATATAATGATAATTGTAGAATGATAAATTCCAAGGTACTCTATTGTCAATCTATTTATTAAACTCAGTTTCACCACCAAACAAAAAGGCAAGCATATCAATTTCATCTTGTAGTTCAAAGCAACATAAACATCAACCTCAAGAAGATCTATCATAAAGACAAAAATGCATTTGATAACAGTTGATAACAGATCATTGCAGATTGAGGACGAGTTTTAATATGTTGTTATTGAGGAACAAAATATGTATTTTGCAAAGTTATGACAAGAGAGTTTGCATAGACGTCCACAAAATATGAGTTTACATTTATCAATGTATTCACCAAGCGTCCAGAGACCTAACTTTGCAAAAGTAGAGTCTGTTGACGATATGTTAGTTGTTTGTTGTAAGTATCATTCTCAACCAGATATTAGTATAGCAATGATGTAAAAGGTTCCACGTTTTTCTCTTATACCAATTTTATGTAATTTATTAAATAGTCCATCATGTCAGATCCTGTCAAAAGCTTTTTCATTGTCAAGGAAAGAGGCAAAAACAGGTGAATCTCTATGCATGTAATATTGAATACTTTCCATTAATGTGAAGACAGACATTATTGCTCCATGTTCACGGCGAAATCCGAATTGTAACATATCTGGAAAATCTAGTCTTGTTTTGGATAGTTTGCTTTCAATTCTTTTAAGTAAAAGCTTTTCAAATAGTTTACCTAGACATGATGTTAAGGTGATACCTCGGTAGTTTCTTGGGTCCGTTTTATCTTTTTTACCTTACCTATTTTATAGTAGTCCATATTCTCTGGGGAATATTCTGCCTAGATAAACTAGTCTATGATAGAGTCGTCTGCCAAAAATGATGTGCTCATTGGTTATTTTGTCAGGTCCAGAAGATTTTTTTCTACTAAGAACTTTAATAGCATCTTTAAGTTAACTTAACTTTAACTGCCTATTAATTACTCCATCTATCTCACTCTAACCATCTCTCTCTCTTTCTAACTACCACTCCATTTAATTCTAACCCTCTCACTCGATCACAGAGCTTGATTCCAACCTATTGACTTGAAGTTGCCTCCCTCATATTTTTCGTACAAGATTTGTTTTACATAATTTCTAAACATCTGATTGTCAGTGACACCAACCTGTGGATCAGATGCTGTAGAGGATGCCAAGATCCAAATAATAACAGATCTCCACATTCACGCTACGGCAGATTGTAATGGTGACACTGTTGCATTTGTCAGCAAGGATCTGGCCCATCATACAATGGACGTGTCTTACCCTGGAGGGGCCCAACCTTGCCTCTTCAATGTGAGTTAACTTTAAAAACTTTTATCCATTTTACTTTCAAATGGCTTGAAGTCTTGTCTAAATATTGACTCGATAAGGTTAGCAATGACCAATCACGCCACTATAATATATTGAAATAATGCATAAACAAGAGCCTGTTGAGTCACAATGTATGAACAGCGAACAGTGGAGAAATATTTCATCAGAAACTTAAGTTTGATATGCGAAAGGACATTCTCTCTCCACAGAGGTAGCCCAAGTAATACAATACTCATTCATCCAATGGTCGCTGGTTCCTAAAGCGACCAAAGCAAAAAGACATGGTCATCAACATCCCCCGCCACGGAAGTTTTCATTAAAGCTCCCACCATTTTCCTACATGGGCCATAACTCTCATTAATCTCAACAGAGTCCAAAACATGCAACAAGGGAAATAACTCCGTTAAAATATTGCGCGGTTCTGATTTACGAATTCCATCAAGGTATTGATGCTCTGACGACACACAGCAAATTTGGTTATCCTATCTTTAATAGTCTTTGAGAAAAATGTCCCCTTCAACTCGAACGCACGGACACACGGACGGACGGAACCCAAACCTATTTCCCCTTCCCACTTCGTGGCGGGGAATAATAATCTATGTCAGGCAAAAAGATATTTTCCCTTCCCCACAGAGGCTGGTTTGCAGAGCAAGTCATAGAATATTGATATAACCTCTGTTCTATAAAGATCGCTTCCCTTTTTTCCCTTTTTGCGCATGGAAATGTTGGTTGTTTTCATAGAGGCCTTTGCTTTTACTGAAATATGGTCGAAACTGTCGCTTAACTGACATTAAGGTGTTGCTCTCCTAGTTGGTTTATTGGTAATTATGCTAATTAATTATATTCCTTAAGTTCACCAGCCCCTAATGGCTGAAACAAACACTTTCAATATGGCCTTATTTGCCAAGTATGTTAGCTTTTTCTATCAGAGACAGTCTGCTTTGAAGCGTCGTTATACCGTATCCCTAGAAATTGAAACGGTTTCAAGAATAAAAGTACAACTCTCACTGCAGTTCAAACAGTAAAATATCCAAGAAAACATGCTAAATAAAAGGTCAATGAGTGTTCAGTCCAAGTTGCGTTTGAAGTTGGTATAAAGGAGCGCGTATCAAACCTCAATCACTTGTGATCAGTCCTTTACATTTTATTCCAATAATGATATCTGTAAGACAGGAAATAACCTGAGGACATTTCCTTACAATCAAAGTTATTACTTAACGGATTTCTATACTTGATCAGAATACATCCGTTTCAGAGAAGGAAAGACTCGGAAGTGTATTCCATTACGGTGATTGTAAGCTATGGCGAGACCGGACGTTTCGTACACCAAGAGGACGAAGAGTTTACAGTCACGTGTACCTTCACTCCCAGAGCGCTGAATCAAACTGAAGAGAAAAGAGTGCTGGATGGGTGAGGCGAATTAGTGACTTGTTTCGAAATTGTTATGGGAATTATTATATATTGAACAGGAAATGGTAAATATTTGCTTACTCGAAAGCGTGCTGTACTGAATGCTATTGAATAATCGTAGTTTTCATATTCAGACCGAGTAAAGTTGTCGGCGGTAAAGAAGAACCGAATTGTCGAGCCCTCAAGATTTTTTTCAAAATGAAGTAGGTTCTATTATTGAAGGGCTGAATGGTTGACAAAGGTCATTGATGTTATTAAATTGATAAAGGAACTTTTATATACGGAACGGAAAATGGTATATATTTTTCTGACACAAATAAATGCTTTATTGCACCGAAGAATAGGTATTGGTTCTTATAGTGTTAATGTAACGCTTTAAAGAAAAAAAGTGAAAAAAGGGAATATGTACTGTAGATTTGTACATTTTAAACACAAATGGTATATTATTGCGGACAAAAAATTAATATATGACTTGTTTAACCAAAAATTAGCCTACGCGTATTAATACATCATGCAAACAACAATGCAACAAATACTTAACACACATGATGTAAATATACTTCGAATAACTTCTATTTATCTTTCTAAGATATTCTTAGTATAAGTTTGGTCATGTGACAAATTTATTTATTTTCTCATACAATTGTACCATGGGCCATGTGGCCTTTAATACTGAAATAAACATGATTCTGACATCATGCAAAGAGAATGGCCAAACAGATTATCGAATTCAATTTCTATTGAAATTATTCCGAGTTGGCGTTTGTTGCAAAATTCCCTATTATTAACTATAGATTCAATAAGTTATAGTTTAATTAAGCGTTCAATAAGATATATGATATAATCACAATACAATCTGACTGAGAGTCCAGCATTAAGGGTTTGAATTTGGTTATTGAGATTAATACATAGAATGTTCATTTGAAAATGCCACAGTATTTAATTTTATCATTAGTGATTTAAGAAAGGAAAAGAACGCCATAGATGGTGTATCAAACCTAAAGCTGGCGCTGGGAAAGGTTTGCTGTTAAAAGAAGGTCTGTAGGGCAGATGAAATGTTTAATGAAAGTTTAATCATTAAGTTCTTCAAAATGGAAAAAAAATTCTTCCAAAACTTTGAAAAGATATTACAGGAACATATTGACATGAGCAGTATTGGACCCAAGCGGATTCAAATGATTCCTTAACATGTTTGACTCTGATGAATTGCCTATTTGTTGGAAAATTGACATGAACATTCGATCAATATTTAAAAAAGAAACTTCCTGCTTTTACAAATTGTGTCTTGTTTGCATATTTAGGTCATCAATGCCCTTAGCTCATGATAAATGTCTTCATTCAAAATTCATCGATTAAGATAATTAAATTTGAAATTGAATTTGAAATTCTAAATTCCCATTTAATTTTTTTTTTTTGCGAAATAAATTCAACTTCTGCGAACATCAGTTAATCAATTTCAATGGTTTTTTTTCAAGAAAGCATGGCAGTAGCTTCTCCCGTCAGTGTTCTCCCGTCTGACTGTCTAAAACAGTTAATAAACCATAAAGTGATGAACATATTTCATGGAAATCTGTTAACAAATGAAGGAAATAATGATCTGGGGAAGATCGTTTAAGGGATGTTAAAGCATGGGAGTTAAAAGGACAGTAGCACGTTTTTAGGGGGAATATAAGGTGATTTCAGGAAAATGAAAAATAAATGATTCCAATTAAAAGACAATGTATTTAAATTGAATGAAACAGCAATAAATCAAACATATAATGTAAAGTTCAGCCGTCATTTCTTTTTCTTACAATAAATGAATTAAAGGTGTTCACACAAAAATGGCCGCCAATGAACTTTATGTGAATCTTTATAATTTGACATCTGACTATGGATGATTGTTTTGAGTAATGAGATTTTTGATAATATTAAAATAATAGATAAAACATTAACGTACAGTCAATTATCAGTGAAAATTTTAAATCATTTTTTTTCTTTAAAAAAACGTGCTTCTGTCCCTTTAAAGGCAGGCAACTTTAGTAAATGTTGCTTTGTGAAAGAAGTGCTGATGCTTATGTTCAGGGGGAGATACGGGTTTTCGCTTGGGTCATCTTCCTACGCAGAGCCTAAAAGGCCAGTTCACAACCTGTCATTTTATGCCTTGCTGCATAGCCTTGAGTTTCCTGTGCTTGCTCTCTAGTCTGTAGGGGCACTATAGCAGTACAGAAAAGTAAAGTCTCTGCAGCCATAAAATGACAGTTTGGAAACTGGCCTTTTAGGCTCTGCGTAGGAAGATGCGCTTGGGTTCGGTGAGCCCTGTACAGTTCATAAGTACAACTATTATTGATAATTACTTTGCGTCACAAAGGTGATGCGCAAGCGTAATGACTAGATTAACAAGGTAAATGAGATATATGATAAAGTGATCACAAGAAACAAGTTGTCAGTTAAAAATATCATGAAATTTGAGAGAAGTTTTTAATGTAATGTTTGGCCGATAAAGTAATACTTGAAAATTGCAAGCTTGATGTAGTTTCCTGATCGTTTTCAGTTTTCACCCACATAAGTTACAATATTTCTTTTAAATAGGCCGAATTTGTTCCAACATTTTTTTATTTAATGACTAGAACATTGTAAATCATACTGTATTTTGAATAAATCTACTTTAAATATAGAATTGGAGCTAAATTTGTAATTAACGATATTGACAAGAATGGTTGTTTCCATGCAATCTTATCAAAATATGATCTATCTGCTACACTACACTACACTACGCGTGTATGCGTAACGTTGTGAAGAAATATCTTTTTAATGAGATTGGTTTCCATGAAAACGCAACTTTGTTTTACCCGATCATAACTAAAAACATATATGGCCTAGCTTATTGACCCGTGGTACATGTATATGAAATAATCTTATGTGAAGTTGTGCCTTTTGGATTTTTTCAACCCATCCTTTATTTTGGATGAAAATCGAAAACCGTAAGCCCTAGCTCACTGAAGCTTGATATTTCGACCAATCATCATGAATGTCTATTCCTCCTAAGAAATGTTGGCTGTTTCTGTCGAAACGTAAGTCACAATATATTTTTTCAAGGGCAATCACATAAAGGGTTATCTTGTTTTGAGTAATTGCCGGTGATTTGCTAAGGATATAGTTTTCAACTTAAACTGTTGTCAAGTTTTAATTATAAAATACAGTAATCAAATTAGAAATATCATCTAATACATTTCACACTTTTCCTAGGAGGCGGGGGATATAGCCAACTCCGTCTGTCACGAATTCGAAGGGAAAATCTCCTTTATGCAATTTCCAAAGATAATCATGACACAATGAATATCAGATGAAAACTCCAAGGGGTAATATGCTGTAGACGTTCGGAACATTAAGCCCCGAATGACCGATGACGCAGTTATGTCCTTTATTGAACTCGAGGAATGTAACACAACCCCTGAAGATTTCTAATCAAATAATTCCGTGAGGTACATTCATGACCTGTATTGATAGTAAAATTTGAAATTTTGGTAATTCCAGATTGATAGCGGCCGAAGAGATCCAGGAAAACAAAGAGAATTTGACGGACGCCGTGCTTGTCCTGCAGATGACCACTGTGGCCGGAGAGGACCTTTCTGACATCGAGGTACATTTGGGCCGGATAGTCAAACTGACCGCTACAGCGACAAACACAGGTGTGGTTTCTAGTAAAAACATTATATCATAAGTTTCATTTCAATGTATATTCATCATATAATGCTTCTGCATAAAAACTGGGAAGATAAAGTTATTATTCACTTATTGCGGATAGTATGCAATCGGTGGTACTGAAATGAAAATCAATGTAAATACTTCTGAACACGAGACAAGGTTGAATTTTAATCCCGGATTTGAACTTGCTAGCAGATGTACTGTCCGTTACAGCAGGTTAAAGCAGCATTGAATTGCAATCCCATTTTTATCGCTTTCAGCTGCGGAGGAGGTTGGTTTGCTGCCAGTTAGTTGTGTAGCGATCGGTGGAGATAAATCATACGCCATACTCAGATCTGGGTAAGCTTACAGGCCATGACAAATGAGTTATCTGAGCTATTTCGTCCATAATATGCATGTTAGTGTCGAAGTCATGTTAGGTGTTATTTTCCCGAATGCCGGAGTCACACCAAGGTAGATTTTACAACGAATACCCCGTCTTAAAATAATCACAAAACGTGATTTGTGCCTTGACATTTAGAGTACGTTGAGATCGGGTAATGTTACCTGTAGGACACGTCTGATGCCCTTCCATTTTAAGTACGTCCAAATCGTCTACAAAGTCCTTAAACAGTTGTCGCCAGGTCAAATCAGTTCTCCCAGAGATACAGCCCGTTTTTTTAACGTAGTAAGAACGGGTTTGGTGTCATGTGGGTATATGTCGTTGTCAGTGATGGAAATCATGCCCCATGGGCATTAATAAGAAGTATGAGAGTTTCCCTGCGGTATTTTGTCCAACATGAAATGAATTCACCCTGCTTAATTTTAGGAGTTTTATCTGAAAGGCCTGTAAAATATCTGAGCGTGGTCATGCACTTGCCTCGTTACTCTGACGGTTGTTTCTCGTTATATCATTGTCAACCAATGAAGTGAAAGGAGACTGAAAATAAAATATCTCAATTGCAATGATCTTTTCAACCCGGGATTGCCAATAGTGTTGGATATCAAGTTATTTCATTGAGTGTTTATTAATATCAATACGAGGCAAAAGTCGTTAGATTGTAAGGGATAGTTCGAATACTTCCCCTGATATGTTAAATTTACCAATGATGAATTTGTTCAAAAGAAAATATCCATTCATCGCAGATGTGGTGATGGTATTATCTTCAATCAGACTGAGGGGTTCCAGACCACGGGTCTCAAGGTTGTGAGTCCATATTTCGAAGCCTTCACGATAGATGGCGCTACAGACCTGATGTTTGAGTGTAACTTTACTATGTGTGCTGAGAACTGTGATGGGGTGAGTACATGTAGCACTGATAGCCAGTGTATAATTTCCTCGATTACCCATGCTTCATGTCCTGATAATTCCTATGTACTTCCAATGTAATCTTTTTTATGATACATAATAAGTGTTGAAATCTTCTATATGACACATATTGAGTACTTAAAATGATAGGCTGTACATGTAATTCCAATGGTGTTCAGATTTTCAAACTGTCTGAATATTGTATCTTAAGCTTAAATATTCATTTAAAGTACGACATCAGGAACCTTAAATACATTGTTCTTTGTTCTAGAGTTCATGTGTTCAGCCTTCGAGACAGAGGAGGGGCGTGCTCGATCTGACTTCCCAAGGTAACCGGTTAAAATTCACATCCTGCTGCATCAGGGTCTAGCTTTCCTCGTACCTTCACACACACCTTTATATACTGGTCATCGCTATATGTCAGTACTTAAAGTAGTGATGTGAGGAGATTGAGCAAACCATTTCAAAATCCTTTCACATTTATTCGGGGTACGAACGTGACTCTAACTCCACTAATCTGCACCCAGGGTTCAGAAGCTAGATTCGCCCGATTTGGGCCAATCAAATCATTTTCTCGCAACCTTCTCGATAAAATTTCAACGATAAAATGATTTGATTGGCTATATGCCAAGTCGGGCCGCGCGAGCGAATCGAGCTTCTGAGCCCAGGGTAGAGATTAGTGGAGTTAGCGTAACGTTCGCACCCTGAGACGGATGCCTTGTGGGATGGAATGGAACTTTGTTTAGAGTTGTGGCAGCAATGGCCTCAGTTACCGCCTTATTGGTTTAACAGATTGACAGTCGATGTACATTCTTTTGGTATCGCTATTGTTGGATCTTGGTCATTTAGTGGCTGGTTGTATTTAGATCTCAGATTGCAGAAGAACAAAAAAGCGATTGAAAGAAAAAGTAACGGAGGTCATTAATAGATGTCATTTATAACCCCCTGTATACAGTACAATAAACATTTTACATTTTAGTAAATTCGTAGTCAAATTTAGATATTGACTCCTCGTTCAAAACATTTTCCGAACATTTCTCGTGTGAGGCTATTCTTGTTAACTTCCGTGACGTCAACGTATCAAATGAGGTTTGAGATAATGAGCGTGTTTTTGTCATCCATGTTGTTTTCTTATTGTATTTTCGGATATGTATCTGCTGTTGGGGACCGCACTTGCACTTTAATAACTTTATATGACTTATAACTTATGTTAAATTAACCATATAACGTTCACATAATTGAATGATATTTTTCGGTTAAAACAATTTTTCACCCACACATGCGATTAATTTTTTCAATATTTGAAATAATACGAACATGATAGTAACACCATTTGACGTAAACATAGCATTTCCGTTAAAGGTTCTATCTCAAGGTGCAATTGATGTTCTTTGAATTTGCATAGTTCTTTAGCATTTTTGAATTGTAAATTTGCGTTCTTTTCAACGTAAATAAGACTTAAAGTTATCTTTACCTTTATACAGGTACTTTCATTTTAAGGTTACCACTTACATTTTGCTGACACTTAACTGAGTTTGGAATGTTGCCTTACCATATAACTTATAAATTTGATTGAATTCAAATGTCTTGTAATATCTCGTTAGGGAATTAAGGGTAATTGTAAGGTGATTTGCGATGACATTTTAAAACATTCAGGATGTAAATGGTTAAAAATATTTGTTTTACATTTGTTATGACATTGTCTATTTCAGGGGCTCACATCACTGGTAGGAACGCACTGAAACTGACATCACATCACAGGGTGCAGAGGCAAGCCAAGGGGAGAGTACTCTCATCAAGTTAGCCTATGGCACATGTAGACACACAGGGTATGGTCTTTTTCAATAAACGTCGACTGTCAATTGTCAAATTGTCATCTTTGGCTTGAAAGTCTAAAAACACAAGCAATTTGATGGGTTAACAAGTGATAATGGCTACAGTATTGACGAAGTTTCAACAAATATGACATGGCATCAAATCTACAATATTATTTATTTTAAACTATAATAATTAATCTGGATAATAGTATCCTCTCCCAGATATGAGTATAAGACGTTAGCATAGACATACGGCATGTTGTTAACCGATGAATTATTGGCATGAAACGTAATACTCATCGGTGGTAAGTTATTGCAGATTACATTATTTAGAATTTGAGATACAAACCATACATACAGCGAGCTCGTTTAAAAAAATAGACTTCAATGTACATGGTAACTATCGATCTAACATAATCAAAATGATATGGAGAGGGTTTAGTGGTAGCATTAAATGTATTTATGTTTTCAAGCCTTTGCACTCATCCACTTGTGACGCAAATCATAGCACATTTTGTTTGTCAAATAGTGCTGAAACGTCAAAAGTTTTATTATGCCTAATCCAAAACACTCAAACACTTCAGGCAAACTTTTCGAGGTAATATTAAAAGTTTATAGAATCTTGACCCGACAGTAACATACTTCATACAGCCACTTAATGAAATTGAATTTCATTGATCAAAATTGACCTTTGGCAAGTAATAGAACGGTTATAAAATCCTTTTTAATTAAAACCTGCCTCAGAAGTTATTCAATTCCACAAGATCGTAAAGAAAGTAAATCATTTTGGCACCTCAATGAATTGAATATTCGTCTTTGAACAAATTAGACTGACAGATAGCTATGTCTAGTATATACAGAGTTTATCGAGTGCCTTAAGTTCTTCGTCATCTTCCTGTTACTGAGGAAAACGTACAGAAAGGCTTTGCTAATAATGTATATTTATATATTAGGACGTTACAAGGATTCTAATGGCAGTTCATATATGTGGGCTGTAATTAATGAGTTGACCTGTTTGAAAGAAGCCCTGTGGGATTTTCGCATCAGTCTATTTTGGAAGTTCCATTAGGTTTCTTCGGTTCCTTCCTAGTGACGTGGCTGTCAAAATCAAAGTAGCTTCCATTTTTACCCTAAAGATAACTACCGCCATTTCGTCTGCTCCTTTAAGTACGAAAACAAGACAAACACATATTGCAAAGTAAAGGCATCATAATGATAATGTTGTAGAACAACTAACTCCAAGTTCCATGCTTGTAACATAATTATAACCTTAGTGTCATTACCAGTCGGGGAATGAACTTATTGTTGTAATTGTTCGTTGAGTTATTAAGGATGAAGACATTAGGTAAGGTAAATTTAAAAACAATTCTTGATTACAACTGTTTGAAATCGTGTAGATCGGAGTAATAATCATATATCATATAATACTTTGCAGGATTGTAATGGATTAGTTCGGTTTATTGAAAACTGTGTATGGCCCATTATCTTCAGGAACAGCATTGACTTTCAAATCATACCGTGAGAATTTTGTACTCGCTGGTGTTTCACTTGATATATAATGTTATTCTGTAACATTGCCCAAGCGGAGCTAAACAATAACGCACTCACTAATGTTATATTGGTTGTTTCTTCAGTAGTCGGTCTACATTATATGTGATAATCATTCAGCAATTTAATGTCGACATTGAAATTATTATATTATATATTATAACATTCTCAAATATGAAATTAAGGCTTTTTTACGCAGGTTGTATCATTAGGTAATAACTGATCATGAAGAAATGTGGTTTGTATATATAATATAGTTAAGACTGAAAGTAATCACTGGAAGATCCCAACTCGAAGAACATCAATAGTTTGTTGGCAATTTAAAAATATAATTTTACAGGGGTTGATATTCGCATACATGTTTTGGTAGCAAATATGCCGTAAAATAATGGAGTCTAGATTCCAACCAATCCCTCTTCCGTGCACTATGTAGTATTGACCAAAGACAAACGCATCAAAGTTAATCCTGACAAAATATTCTAAATCCTTTGAGACACAATCGGTCAGAAACTTATATCCATAAAAAGAGGAAAACGTGGGCCAAAATAATTTTATAAAATCAAGTTATGTTTTTATTAGCATGCATTTATTCATAATAATCCAAATAACAGCGGTTGCACACCATTTCTAGTATACAAGTGCCTAATATTTGGATAAAACTGCATCAACGAAGTTGCGGGGGTAAATTAAATTGGCATCGTCCGTCCGTTCGTTACACCTTGTTTCCGGCTCATAACTTTGTGACTAATCAACCATTTCATTTTCAAATTCATAATAGAAATACTAAAAAGGTGTAATAATGTGTCATGAGTAAATGTTTTTAGAATATCTACATAAAATATAAGAGTTTTGGAGAAAAAGTGGTTAAACTGTTACAAGTCCTCGCCGGCTTACAACTTCTTCACTAATTATAATGATCAAATTTGATATGAAGATACATAATCTTTATGAAGGTCTGTCATGATTAAACATTTTAAAAATATATTTGTAATATTTTATGTTTATTCTGCAAAATATTGAGGACTCTAGATCTGTTAAAAAGCTATTACAGGAACTGTCCGGCTCACAACTTAACTAATTACATTATGATCGAACTTTACTATTCTGGCTAAAATAAGGACTCGGTTAGAAAGCTGTTACAAGTACTGTCCAGCTCACTAATCAAAACATATTCATCAAATTTGATATCGAGATACATAATCTTTTTTGTTTTACATATGAATCTGCAATTAGGTAAAATGGATTTTTTCTACATCTAAACAGTGATAGAAAAGGCTTCAATTGAGTTAAGATTAGTTAAATCTTGACATATTTTGCTATTTATATATAAATATATATATATGCCAGCTGCTTGTTACTTTACACTTACCGTCATTTATCAAAGTAGTTTGGCCATGGTTCGACCTTTTTGACAAAGTGCCTATATTTGAAATCCTTAATTGTCGGGAATTGCGGATTTGGAACGGTGATGTAAACCGTAAAGATGCACACACTAACCATTTAATAGGATCATGAAATGTCAACTAATGTAAAAAGGACACTATAATTTGTCAACGTTTCATAAAGTATAAACAATACATTTATATTTAGCATCGTTTTTTTCCTCGCATTTTCAGGCTTTCAAATTTTCAGAAATCATTAAACGCCTAATCTTATGTAAATTGATACATTTCATGCATTATATTTTACTGAATATTTAGAAAAGGAAATTAAAATGTTTTTTAAGGTCCAGTTTCCGATTAATTACAATTTCAATATCTTTCATTTAATATCAAAAGCTTTAAATTGGTTGTTATACACTTCGAGCTTTCTTATCAATAATTTAAATTGTAAGTAGTCAAAACTTTCATTGGGCCAGATCCAACTTCATAACCCTACATGTACATACTTAAATCGTTTGACTAAATATACAAAAAAAGTAGGTGTAACAGAAAAGTAGAGGCATATCGGTCAATACACCTACAGTTAGAAGAAAGGAAACCATGGCAACGAGACCGGAAGTGGGGTATAATGATCATCAGCGTGAAACGTTCTCGCATGTACTTAAACAGACGAATGTAATCTCATTTGGTATTCTGTTTTGTCTCGCACTCACACTGAGGTGATGTGGAACTTCTAGACAGTCAATAAAAGATCCAGCTAAGTATGTGACAAACCGAAATCAACTACAAAAGTTAGCCTTCCGTTTATTATAAGTATTTATAACTTATATACATGTATGTACATAAAAGACTACTAGAATCTTCAATTTCAAGTTAAACAGTGTTCTACAACACGAACATTTCTGAACTAAAAAGTTAATGATATTGTATTTTTTAGGAGTACAATTTCACTGTGTGGTCAATGAAGACCTATATAGATATTCAAATTCATGAAACGTGCAAATACAGTGTATATCTAATTATTTTTGTCCAGTATATTTTGATTGGTTGAAATTTGGTCACGTGATGTTGACGTATTGAAACATCACATGGCCAAATTCATCAATAATCAAATAAAAACAATGTCATTGACTACCATGAGACGGTTTAAAACGAGATAGTTTCCAGTTGACCTAAAATGCTATTGTGTTTTAATTGTCCTTCAAACTCAATGTGGTCAGTTACGCCCTTTAGCAATGTGGTAAAATTAAAATTCAAGTTAGTACGTAAGCGTCATTGAGTTCTGTAAAGTTTGGTTTTAAACAATTTACTATCTTTCCTAGTATGAATAATTGAAAAAAGAGAAGCTCTTGCTTTGAGGAGAAAGAAATAAGGTTACTGTTTATTTGAGGTCAAAATGCCATTTAATATTTTTGGTAGACTTTGTCCTTTTTCCTTAATATTTTTCCATCAATTAGTTACTTCTCAACCACCCAAACATCTGTTGGATTATTATAAAGAGAATTGAGAGTATTTCATCGAAAACAATATATATGCAATCTTCTAAAAACAGTGGAAGTGCAAACTGTGTGTGAAATTAGTTTTCAAGGATAACTGATTCAAATGTCCGAAATATTTAGATATGTTTCTGTGCCTCTTTGTCAGATGATTTGCAATAAAGGGCCATCAGAGCCAATGTGGAACCATCAGTTGCTAATGGCTTGAATAAAGATAGAAAGTGCTCTTAGAATGACATCAAGAGTCAACCCTCTTCCCTTTTGCAGCAAAGTATGTTGTCTTAATGATAATATGTATCCTGCATGTCTAAGGTTCGTAATGTGATCGTATTGTTGTTCTTGATATTACTTTATTCTGTTGAAGAAATAACTGTGCCGCAGGTCAGAATGACCTTGGCAGGTTGATAACCTATTGTGGATGATGTTTAACTGTGACATATGACATGTGTGCAATAAGATGAAAAAATTAAAACATAACAACATAACATATTCCTCGTTTTGAAAATTAAGATTATATGACTCAGACTTATTAGTCAATGATGCGTTTGGACAATGATTTAATAATTTGACATTGTTTAGAAATATATTAAATAGCAGGATGCAGCCGTTTTCGACAATCTATTTTTTTTTTGGTACTAATATGTTCTTACCTAGTGACTTCTGCCGTCTCAACTTTTTAACAATTGCATGCAGGTCAACTAGAAAAGATATTTATACATTAAAAGAAAGTTAAAGTATGTGCAAATATCCTCATATGACCCACAACAGCCCAATTAAGCACTAACACGCGTGCGTTTGAATAAGTCTAACTGTCAATTGAGAGGAATCTAATCTTACTTTATAAATTTCTATACCATTCCTTAACAAAATTCTAAAAAGGGTATGTGACAATTGTCTTTGACAAAAGAGCAAACAGACCTTAAAGGGGCAGAAGCACGTTTTTTGAAAATTTCAAATTTGTCACTGATTATTGTATGTTAATGCTAAATGTAATATTTTGATGGTGTCAAAAATCTCGTAACACAAATCAATAATCCATAATTTAGAGGACAAAGTATAAAGATTCACATTGAATCCATTGGCGACCAGTGAACACCTTTAATTCATTTTGTGTAAGAAAAAGGAATCGCATGGCTAAACTTTACATTATATATTTGAATTATTACTGCTCCATATAGTTGAAATACATTGTCTTTCAATTGGAAACATTGATTTTCATTTTCTTGACATCAATTTATATTCCCCCTAAAAACGTGCTACTCCCCCTTTTAAGTACAGGATCACGGCACGAAGATATTCCGTTGAAAGATTTTTTGCTCTCTATTGAGATGTAGATTTCCCTTGGGTAGAAACATGATTATTATGTAACAAAGAATACCTTTCTTCTTTGACAACTGTTGTCATTGATCCTATCTAACAAATGCATCCAAGGTAGCAATAAGATTGAACTGTTTTTATCAAAAGATTCAGAGCTTTAGAGTATTTGATGATTTTTTAAAGCTTAATTTTACATTATGTTTTTATATCTTCATCAAATCCATCCATTATCTAAAGGTCGTTTAAAAGAAAAAGTGACAAAAACTAGTGTAGCATTGGTTTGTTTGGAGTAAGTTACGTTATACCCCACTTCCGGTCTCGTTGCTATTGTTTCCTTTGTTCTAACTGTAGGTATATTCACCGATACACCACAACTTTTCTAATAATACACCTATTCTTTTGTGCACACCCACATTAAGTCAGGTGTAGAGATTCAACGGAGTTGTAAAATTTAGAATTTTTGAGAAATGTTAGCGTCCAAAGTGGGAATCGAACCAGGGGCTTGGTTTACAGGGCTGGACCCAGTTTGTGTCACGTGAGCCCGACACGCAACTAAAAATAGTACATAACGCGCTCATTACCCTGGTTGAGTAGTGTTGACAGCGAGCCGAAATTGGACCAGCCGTGACTTCCTTTAATGTTGCGACGCAACGTCTCTATCGACTGAGCTACTGAGGCTTGATACAGGTAGTGGTACTTTTTGTTGTGTCATGTCTAGGTTGTTATATTTTCCAAAATAAGCCTATGAAAAGGTATTTGTTTCTACCAAATTTTAAAGTAATGAAGTCAGTTTATGTTTTTTAAAACGTAAAAAGAAGAGTATTGTTTATATTTTTTTATCTAGTTAGGTCAAATCAAATATACATAGAGAAGGGTGGATAGCTCTTTTTCGTCAAATAAAACTCGACCAGAGTGGGGTATAAGCCAGATATACCCACCTTTCCCTCGGTGCATCACTCAATATATCTCCTGTTTGCATCGTAGATCCTCGGCTCCGCTACGCTACGCCTCGGAGACTCACGATTCAAACAGGAGGTATATTGAGCGATACACCTCAGGAAGGGTGGGGATCTATTACTTGTATCATTCTTGTCAACTTCATCAACCGACCAAATAGTGTATTTGGAATCGTATTTTAGAATTTTATCCGATCAAATCAATGTCATCACGTTAATTCAAATAAATATTATAGTGTCCAATGTATTATTATTATTAATATTATAGTATTATTACCGAGGTTATCATGTTACTACTCAACAGTATTATCAAAGTCAATAATAAACGATTAAACTAGTACCAAGAAATAACATCTGGCGGTCATTTAAGTGCTTCAATCGTTTGAAATGGGAAATTGGATTCGTAATTAATATCGAAAATGTCAGTTTGCTTAAAGGGGCAGTAGCACGTTTTTTTTTGGGGGGGGGGGGGGTATAAGGTGTTGTGTGGAAAATGAAGATTAATGGTTCCAATTGAAAGACAATGTATTTAAACTAATTGGAGCAGTAATAAATCAAATATATAATGTAATGTTTATCCTTGCGATTCCTTTTTCTTACACGAAATGAATTAAAGGTGTTCACACAAAATGGCCGCCAATTGATTTTATGTGAATCTTCATACTTTGTCCTCTGACTATGGGTGATTGACTTGTGTTACGATATTTTTGATACTTTCAAAATAATACATTAAGCATTAACATTCAATTATCAGTGAAAATGTTAGAATATAAAAATTATCAAAAAACGTGCTACTGCCCCTTTAAGGAGACGGCCTACTGTTGTCGGTAGAAACGTATTGCCTTCCAATTGGTTAAATTTTTAGTGGTATACCAAATGCTTAATCCCGTTGCATATTTCAAGCATGTATGGTTATAACATCCAATTACTTCCCTTTCTCCAGAAGATGATATGTACACATTGAGTAGATAGTATGTGACATTTATAATATGAACATATAGAGAAGTAAGTGTTTATATAAAATCATGTCAAGCTCATAAATAGGTTTAACAACACTGTTTTCATCGCCCAAATGCAGGGTGTTCTAACCATTATGACTTATTATGTCTTTATAATACTATATGCAATTCTGTAAACATTTTGAACGGAAAATCACTACCATAATAACGCAGTCTGATTAAAATCGACCGTGCTCCGAGGAATAAAATATTAAAAATAGTGTCTCTATCGGGGCTCGAACCATTCGGGATATCCTCTCCGTCTCGGTCTGAATGCATCCACCTCTATCGCGTGTTGCTATAACCAGTTTAGCGCAGACAGACCCAGTCGTAAGCTATAAAATCACATCCTCGTTTTTAAATAGCGTTTAGCGGCGATTAAGTATAACGAATGGTACACTAGAGTTACCTGCCCCTGAGGGATACCGAAGCTTTCACTGCGCTCCTTTTGATTGGCTAGATGAGCTTGTGTCAGAACATGCGGGCAATAGGGGTGCCTTCAGACTGTGAATGAGAGGAAAGCCGGGCTAGGTGAGGTTCGAACCCCGCTAGAGATAACATTTTTACACTTTTTTCCTCGAATCACAGTCGATTTTAATCAGACTGCATAATAACGCTGCTCTTAAGTAAAGTTTTGTAATATTCAGACGTCAGCAATTATTGTTAGAGGCGTTGTTGCTGAAAGGTGTTAAGAAATTGAAGGTTTTTACACGTTTATTACAACATTCCGCTGTGTGGCGCCACCGAGCAGAGACGTAGTGGTTCCTCCTCTATTAACATATAATGAAGAAACCTATGATATCACGAAAGTCATTGAGTGTTTCTTTAAGGTAAGGTGGCACGTTTTGTGAAAAGGAAAAGAGGCATTTCAACGTAAAAAAAATACATCCAAATACATTTTAACTCAAAAACCAACGTTAAAATGTCAGTAAAGGCTTTGCAAACCCAATTTCGTGACTCAGAAGATGATGAGGTATTCACAATGAATGTCTGCTAGCATGTTTTGCTTGATACTGAATAATTTCTTCCTTGACTCGAATAAATATAGATTTTTGTCCCTTATAATATTATGATCATACGTTTGGCATAAACGATAAACAATTCGGTAAAATATCACGATTTACAAAATTGCTTCTGCGCCTTAAACACTTCACAAACACAAGTCTAGTTTCCAAGCTCTATTCCATGCACAATGGGAACTCTGCTGTCTGTTGAAGTATTGATCAAAGGCATCAAACAAATCCTGACAAAGAATTCTAAAACCCTTGATAAGACTGATCAAGTCATCCTAAGGATAAGGGAGTAAATCTTATGACAAAATAATCAGTTTCTTTGTTGTTATTGAGCCTATAATTGTTCATCATCATAAAAATCAAAGCCAATCCCACATACTTCGTTCTCAAGGGGCTTTTGTTTCAAGATAACTGCGTCATTTTACAGAAAATTCGTATAATTATTTTAGATCATTCAATTTATTATTCTATGTGCATTTTCTCATTCCTAAAATGAAATATAAAATTTAATGGATACTAAACTTTATTTCCGAATAAACGAAAAATGTATTCTAAATGACGTTTTCATTAAGTTATACTAGCGAGTGAGTGAGTGAGTGAGTGAATGAGTAAGTGAGTGGCGGTTCATGAGCCGTCAGCAATATTATACCTATTTAAAGGGGCAGTAGAACGTTTTTAGGGGTAATATAAGGTGATGTCAGGAAAATGAAAATTAATGTTTCCAATTGAAAGACAATGTATTTAAACTAAATGGAGCAGTAATAATTCAAATATATAACGTAAAGTGTAGCCATGCGATTCCTTTTTCTTACACAAAATGAATTAAAGGTGTTCACATAAAATAGCCGCCAATGGATTCTATGAGAATCTTTATACTTTGTCCTCTGACTATGGATGATTGGCTTGTGTAATAAGATTTTTAAAACTGTCAAAATAATACATTTAGCATTAACTTACAAGTATAAGTGAAAACTTTAAAATATAGAATTATCAAAAAAACGTGCTACTGCCCCTTTAACACGTTGATGTTGACCACCCAGAAGAGATTGGAAAGATCAGGGAGGAGAGTAAAATTGTCTCGAACGTGATTTTACTTCAACAAAAGTTCTGGTATCATTTACAATCATGGAATATTTTGATAGACGTGAGCTGGTCACATGTTGTAACTTTAACCGTTTTTCAATATTTGACTCTTTAAAATAGTATAGTGGATTGGCTGACTGAGAAATACGTAGTTATTGAACGTACGAGCAAATTCACAAATGTTATGAAAAGTCACACATTCATGTCGTTCTAATCACAGTGTCCGAGAATATAAAAAATATAATTACACATTATTAGTTTAATTTGGTAATCGCTGTAAGGCAAATATTTATTTTGCACTAATGATGCTTTGAACCTGTTTGCTGACATGTACGATAAGCGAACGTGAACCTTTTGATGAATAATTTACAACTCGTTAAAATGTTATCCTGTTCTTGATTTGCCGAAAAGTGAACTTAACAAACTGTTAAGTCAAATTATGTTTTGCGGTTGCTTTAAAATTCAATTTGGGTAGTTTCTCCCCACAGCAATTTGGTATTATTAAAATCTTAATTACTATATAAGCATCACTGACTTCTGCACAATTTTGGTTTTAAGCGATCTGTTGTCCTTCCTAGTATGAATCATTTAATTACTTTTGAGATAAAAAAGATCTTGCTTTAAGGAGAAAGAAAATGAGGTTAATTATCCTTCACAACAACCTTCGATATTTTATGTATACACTTTGTATACTTATGAAAATAAATAACACATCCCCTAAATTCAAAACGTGATGAAAGACAACCCTTTCCACATGTGCATCTCATCATTTTGTAATCTTGTATCTTGAAGTATTCATTTTGGGAACCATAAACATATTTATCAAAGATCCATATTCAACTGTAGTGACTTGCAATATTTAAACACATATTTTAACTGAATTATTTGTTTTTGAAGCAATTATTTTGCGACCAACCTTGAGATCATCAGTGCGACAACCATATAATGTGGGTTTCGTTTGGCCATCTCACTTTTGAAATTCAGATTTTCTTCATTTTTGATGGAAATATGAATATAGACTATCTGTGAAAAAAATATTGACTAAGTGCAAAGGAAAGTATGATCGGTAACTAGTATAAACTAGAGATAAATTAACGGCTGGTCAATTCAATGACCCTCCAAAACTAATAAGTTAACTGTTGTGTATGATATACAGGTACGAATGTGATTACGCAAAATAAACCGTAACCTTTTCCTCCCAATGTTCGCTTGTTGGAACGTGTCTGTCAAACCCTTCAAACAAATGATAATGCTTTTCTACTACAATAGGAATTTTGTTCGAAAAATCAAATAAAGAGTTGTAAACCGTTTGAGTGACACCTACACGACTGTTGTTTCAGCAATTTCTGCTTTTTAACGTGCCTCCCCTGAAAGAAAAAATATTATTTCAGACAATGTCATTCTATTGAAGCAAGGTGATCAAATGTATCATTCTAAGGTTAGATAAAGTGTAAAATACTTTTATGTTGACATGTACTGGTCCTCGTAGCGTCCATCGTCTTTGTTAGAAAATTCCTACTTTCACGCAGTCTCTGGATTGACAATATTTGTACCGTGTGCGACCAACTTTCAAAATACTGGACACAAAAATACCCTATTAGACATTTCGAATAAAGGAACGATTAATACAAGTATTGAATGCCCTTTTAAAATATTTGTCACAAGAACCCCAATCTATTTAAAACTAGCTGTAATGTATACGCCCCTAAGTCCTCACGTTACATCTAGCTACAAACCCACCTGGTCCGTGTCACGCATGCGCGGAAAGCAGCCAATGATTGCAAGAACCCTATACAAAACGTTTTACACTCTTTTTGCTCTGGTCAAGTGTGAAACAAAGTGCGGTTAGGTCCATCAGGGAATGATAACCTGTTTAACGAAACACACAAATTACAATGCATTTGTCTTAACAGTTCGCCAGATGCATGCATGTATGTGTTTGAACATGATAGATGTTGTTAGCAAAATATTTTATGAGAAAAGTGAAATAACTACTTACCAATATTCCTCAAAAGTTATCAAATCTTTTTTACCTTTTTTTGTGTAATCATACAATCTTGGGTATATATAAATTTATATATTTTAACGCTTTTATATAAGCAGTTTTTTATGTAATTGTATAATAATATGCTTTTACGATAAATATAGTGTTTTAGTTTGCTTACTGTCTCATAAGTCAATTTATGGCTGGACATCAGTTTTTTATGCTGTACATGCTTTATATACCTTTGAAACTGACCTGTGACACTTAAATTAAATTTTCTGTCTGTCTGTCTGGTAAGCGTAAATGTCTTCTGTTAATTACTTTGAACGATATAATAGATGTTATATACTAGAAGTTTTGCTTTAAGTGTTTATAGACTTGCATCGTGGTGGTTGTGGTGGTACTGTTAGCTCTATGTCAGCCAATGTTTTTCCAATATACTTATAAAAGAGTGCACAAACCTTCGAACATGCATCTAAGCTTCAAAGTAGTTAATGCGTGGTTGATGTCATTGTCGATATATCTTCTCCCACCAAATATAAACTGTTTTCAACCATCCCTTCAACCCCTTAAGTAAACATTGACGACACTATCGGTGCTTTGCTTAACAAAATGTACTACAAGTAAACTGAACAGTTGTTGTTGGGCTGGCATGCTACACAATCAGTACACAAATAAAGATAACGAATTTCAATGTGCATCACCATTGATATCAATTTGTGAGTGCATTTGGAGTCGTTAATTGATATGTTTGCATCCGTTTTGATCAAATAATTTCATTATTAAAAAAAAAAGTAACTTATTGCTTTTGACCATTACTGTCCGGGTATGCCCATATGAGAACCCATCATTATTTCGAAATCGTATCAGTATACAATTTTGGATTTGCCTTTTTCACATCATGAGTCTACATAATGAAAATAAAACGGATCTGATAATGGAGTCTTGTAGTCGGCTTGTGAACTTATGTTGTAAAATGTCAACATGATCAGTTTTGGTTTTGCAATGCTTGGATGCTTCAAAGACACTCTATATAGATAAAGGGGATAAGACCGAGAGAAAGTAAATGATTTTATTAAGATTTCTAAGTTATTGTTTTCTTTATATTTGGATCATTAAGTAAAAAAGGCGTCCTTTATTTCTACTATGAATGACAATTGTCTTTGACAAAAGAGGTTGACATTCTGTTGTATTGCACCACGACCCTGGGATGATCTTTGGAATTTAAGGTTTTAGAAGTTCATAGAGCTGTAGATTTCCCCTGGGAAGAACATTGATAATAGAGTTCTCTCTTTGACAGCCGTTGTAATAGATCTAATGCTGACATATTAATGCATGATTACAATAAGATTAAATGTTTTTACATGCTTTCGAGCTTCTATGACTTGTGAATGTTCTTTTGTAATTTGTACACTTCTTGGCATCTTCAGTTTATGTAATAATGTTTTCTTCGTATTTTCTTTTGTGAGCCTCCTTTTACTAAATACAATCAAATCATCATAACTACAAAGTGTTTTTACTCGTAAAAAAAAAACTCTCCCCCATACTCCTTTTCAGCTAAATTTTATTTTTGAAAATTCCTACATAATCAATAAGGGTTGAACCAAACTTTAGAATTCGATATAAATTTGCTACAAATACTCCATTTGATAATTAAATCTTGGTTTGTATAAATCTTATGCCATACCAGGAATTGCGATTTCAGGTTTCAAGAGATCAAATATAACCAACAGATTTAATAAAACATGGTGCAATCAGTTAACATTCCAATGTTAACACCAGAGAAAGATAAAAAAGATGCAAAATCAATACTCATACAACGAATCCATTGGTAATTGAAATGTGTTATGAAATATGAATAATGTAAAACTTGTTATTGTTACAACGTTCAAAATAAAAATATCGGAATATGCAAACAGAATACTTGATGCTTAGTTATTGTATTTTTCTGTAACCTAGTTAAATATTCTATGAAAATCAATTATCTCCCAATACGACTATATTACAGTAACAAAGTTTTTTTTCACAATAACTTTGACACACTTTTTGAGAAAGGCAGAAATAAATGTCAGAAATATCTATATCCTTTCTTGTGTCTTTTGTCGAATGACTTATAATAAGTTGTCTTAAAACCATATTCTCCCGCACACAATTATCACAGGAGTCTAATTGGAACCTTCACTTGCTATTGACTGGAATATAAATACAAATTGCTTAAACAATGAAAAGACAAGCTTCTTCCCAAGTATCTTGTCTTAATGATGTTCTGCATCCATCATGTCCAAGGTTCGTGATATGATCGTATTATTGGATAATTCACTATGCAGATTCAATTCCCCCGCAGGTCAGAATGACATTGAAAGGTGGACAATTCAGCAAGATTAATGTTTTTAGGTTGTTACAAAATGATAACAGTTAACGATAAGATAAAAAATATAAAACACAAAGTAGATTTACATCCAATGGTATTTAAATCCTAGTGCATATTTTGTAAAAAGACTACAGGCATTTAAAGTGATCTTAAAATATTTAAAAAAAAGACTTGTCATCATTTAATGTTTTTTCTTAACCTTCTGGCATAATGCCTGTGATATGACAGTACCAATTTAACATACTAAAGAGGCAGAGGTACAGTTTTAAAAGCAAATTTTAGTTCAGGTAACTAGGTTATAAAAGAGCGACACAAAACTGAATAGCCGATTTATTATTTGCTTTTGCAATCAAAAAGGTATAAAAGGTTACATGCATTTTGGCAGAGTTCTAAGGCAATAGCTGATAATACTATCGCGACGGTATTAGTATCATAGATTGACATACTGCAACCAGCTGTAAACTTCTTTCAAGACTAGCGTAGAGTAGGGAGATGAAGAGGTCAAGCAGGGGCAGTGTTTCCTTTGATCTGTGATAAATTCTCACCTATTAAAGGGGCAGTAGCACGTTTTTTGATAATTTTATATTTTAAAATTTTCACTGATAATTGTAAGTTAATGTTAAATGTATTATGTTGACAGTGTCAAAAATTTCATTACACAAGTTAATCATCCATAGTGAGGGGACAAAGTATGAAGATTCACATAAAATCCATTGGCGGCGATTTTTTGTGAATACCTTTAATTCATTTTGTGTAAGAAATAGGAATCGCAGAGCTAAATTTGATGTTATATATTTGAATTATTACTGCTCCATTTAGTTTAAATACATTGTCTTTCAATTGGAGCCATAATTTCATTTTCCTGACATCACCGTATTTTCTCCCTAAAAAAGTGCTACTGCCCCTTTATAAAGGTGGTGAGACAGTGGAACATACTTTATTCTTTCATTCACATGAAATGTTCTTCTGACAAGACAAAAGAGAACCTTAGGCTGGTTGTGACTGATTAAACAATTAAATGTATGAAAGTCACTAATACCAACGCCGTGGTAGTGCCTGAGAGTCAATGAAAATTCACTCACATATTTAAGATATATGATGAAAAGATATGTCACACAAATGTGATTATTCCGTAATTATTCTTTGGAAATAAAAA
This sequence comes from Steromphala cineraria, assembly GCA_916613615.1. Classification (NCBI taxonomy): domain Eukaryota; kingdom Metazoa; phylum Mollusca; class Gastropoda; order Trochida; family Trochidae; genus Steromphala; species Steromphala cineraria. The sequence continues at coordinate 28,784,985 of OU744725.1, forward strand.
TGCTACGCAACTACCAGTCGAGAGGAATTATATCCTTTACTTGGATGGTTGCCTGATCCTTCCTTAAAAGAATTCTAAAAGAATCTGAGTCAATTGTTTTTGAGAAAAGAGAATGACATCTTATAGCTCTGGATCACGCCACGAAGATATTGTTGAAGCATTTTTGTACTCTTCGAGTAGAAGATTTCCCGTGGGAATAAACGTGATAATCAAGTAACAAAACATACCCTCCTTCCTATAAGGTTGTTGTCATAGATCTTACGCTGATAAAATAATGCAATGTAACACTTATATTGAACTTTATAATTTCAAGATTCACAACTTCTTTATTTAAAATAAGTTGTCTTCATATAAAACTCATATAGGAATAAAAGATTAATAACAAATTTAAAAAAAAAATATTGTCAAAAAGATCCCAAACAAACTGTTGTTTAGTACAAGAACAATGTATAGAGAACCATCCATTGTCTTCACTTGTCGTGCTACTAAATCTCATTCAAACCATCCAAACTAACTGCTTCTTCCAAATATGAAGCTTTGTGCAAAATATGAAGAGAATTTAGACAACAGAACATATTACCCTTGTAAGCTTTTAATGCAATGACCTTGAAAACAATGTAATGGATTCCAAAACAAAATGGGCCGGTGTCTTCCTAAAGAACAATCCAGTACATGACCCCTGTAAAAATGCTAATAACTCAATGTTCTGCTGTGAAATAATTTGGAGGTCATGTGAATCAACTGATTTCACATTGAAACCAAGATCAAGGTCATGAACCACTTTAGGGATCTTAATGACCTGGCGATGAAGTTAAAGAGTCATAAGAAGATGACATATCCCACCGGTCCCTGTGAAAGTTAGCCGGTATATTTCCATGGAAACCGCCAAAACTAATATCTGAAAATACCAAAGGCACATTAACATGTACACATGCTGCCTAATCCACATACAAAGTTTCCTTGAGCTAACCTTGCTAAAAACGTTTTGATGGTTTTGGGGAAGACATTGGATATTTTACACGTGCATATATCATGAAATTACCTTTCAGATAAGGTCATCAGTTTTGATCTCGTGACCTTGCCATTGGCGCAGCAAGCATTTTTGGAAAACTTTAACCTTGGACGTAACTTGTGATTGGATAGAGATAGACCTTGATATTTTATATGTGCATCAACATAAGACTTTTCAGGTGAGGTCATAATTGGTGACCTCAGGACCTTGACCTTAGCGCAACAAGCATTTTTCAAAACTTAAACCTTGGCCATAACTGCGGTTGGATAGAGATGGACCTTTGATATTTCACCTGTGCATCTATCACTTTCATGATAAGACCTTTCAGATGAGGTCATAACTTTTGACTCGTGACCTTGACCTTGCCGTCGTGGGCATCAGTGTTTCACTAACACAGCTTGTTTGAAATTCTTTCTCTGAAAGAGTTTGTAATAATACGTTAAGAAATCTATATAAGTTTATGAAAGTAAGTCGAGTAAGATTTCTCTGATAAATCCCTGCATTTTCCTTGCACAAATTGTTTTCTTGGATGTTTATGAAATTAATTCATGAAAATAACAAGACAGTACTTCAGTTTCGAAAACAAAAGCTTTGAGGCGTTTGAAGTATGCAAAGTAGCTGATACGAAACAAAGAATTGCAGTGAGATAACAAATAAGCTCTTATCAATAAGATAAGAGCGATCAACACATTCATAGGAAGTAAACTTATTTCAAGCACCAATTTTTAATATATTTTCTTTGTTCCTTATGACCGCGTGACAGAAGAGTCGCCTTACTCAAAACATTTCTTCTTCGTATTCAAGCTGCCATTAATCGTCTTCTTTTTAGAACGTTCACGTGCTTCAAATGCTTCCACCAATGCCTCATCAATCACGCGCACAACATACTCTATCAACTGATAGACATACGAGCTTCCCGTATGAGATATTGCAAGTTCGCATGCAACTTAGACTGACAGCTGTTTTCTTGCGGGTCTCAGTTTTAGTTTTTAATTTTCACGTAGATGAATTCTTTCAATCTTTTTTCAGTAAAGGCATTTCTCTTAAGCACAAACAACAGAAAATAAATTACAAATAAAGAACCGTATCACCTCTTTTCTTTGTATATCTCAAGCAATGGAATAAGAATTGTACCTTATTCTCACATTTTTTACCTTAGTCAATTTTAAGACTCAAATGTTTACCACCTCAGACACCCACGCAATCAAAATGTCCACTCATAGCCTATTTGTTGCACTATTATTCCTCTGCTGTCATATCTAAGATCTGATCAAAGGCATTAAAGAAAATCCGGTTGAAGTATTATATGGTGAAAAACAGGATTATCAAAAAGTTCAAGGCTCTTTAGTACATGGAAGAAAGTTACATTTTAGATATTAATCGAAGCTGTTACTTTGTGTTATATAAACATGCATTGTCCATGAACTTAAGTGTAAAGGAAATTCCAAAATGTATTTTCTCTTAAAGTCTTCAATAAACTCTTTTATAAATCCATATTCCAATAAGTTTTACAGAGACGTTAAATGTCTTAGTGGCTAAATAACTACTACCACATCATTGTTTCCATTTCCCATTCCATGTATCCCTTTGTTGATATCATTGTAGTTTCCACGCAAAAAAGGACGCTCTTAACCAAGATTAAAATATCTCTAGATAAAGTGTTTTCCCCAAAACATTTGAAATCAATTAATGCATATTAATCTATTGTGTAATAAGGTCAATAGTTGTTTAATGATCACTATAGTAATTCAATTAATTGATTTCATCAAAAGTTAATATTGTTTTATCGGTTCATTTTCGGTTGAACTATGCACACAAATTTGCTTATAAAATAGCTAATTATCCTTAGAAGCTAAGAAATTTTACCTTCCCAAAATTTATTTTAAATAGGTATATTCCTTTATGAAAACATGACGTGGATAAAAAATACAGACTGTACTCAGCAGATAATTGTTATATATCTTACACACAACGCTGTTTGGTTAAGACAGATGTACATTGTAATACAAGAAAAGTTCAAACATTCTGAAACCTAAGCAACTTTCTTTGTTTCATTCATTGTGTTTAAACAAAAATAAAATATTGTATATAACAATATACCACACTCGTTTACATAAACATACATGCAAATATGCTTAATATGCCGTTCCTAAACTGAGGACTTTTCAGTATCGGTCTTACCAAACACTCATTTCTGTCATATCGTATCAAACATTTTTGCTAAGGTAAGGTTTCATATCGAAACTTATGGCGGACAATATTTATGAAAATTTCAAGGGTTGGTTAAGCTGAACATTCAGTCGTGGCTGCATAAGAATGATAACAAGCAACTATGTTGAGGGAATGTGATATAATATTATGTCATTTAATAAATAATGTCATAAATACATAAATGCAATATTTCTTGCATTCTGGCAGGAAAAGTTCAGATGACTGAATTCAATCAGTACAGATAGTATTATGGCACCTTGTACAGGCGTCAAAACATTTTTGTTTGTTTTAAAGGATATTTCAAAAGGGCGATTACCATAAACAAATCAAACACACACTACGTGAAAATTGCCTGAGACTGTAGCACGGTTGGAAACATTGGTCACTTTTGCCAGTTAACCATACGTCGTCAGTTATTTTGTGTAAAGCTTGCGGGTAACTCTTTAGCAGGTTTTGGTATTCATATGTTGCAGGTTTATCGGGAAAACCATCTAATTTATTGTTGATTAAATCTTCTGATGCTCTTGCTTTTAGTGAATACTAGATCTTCTTCCGTTTCAGAAATAACATGTTTCAAATGCATAAAAGCTTCTCCTTTAATTTTATGAAATGATTAAATAGTTTCTCTATTTCATAAGAAATATTATTTTGGATAATGAGGCAAACAAGATAAAACATTTTTCTATCATGATCAATAGCAAGTTTTCATGTTGTTTGAATCAAATTTCTTCATATCTGAAAATATGTGATTTTATGTTTGTTAAATCACGCCAACGCAGAAAGAAATATAAATATTGCATTAATCAAATTATATGAATTATTAAATACTATTCCGATATTGAATACAACTCAACTTTAAAAACCTCGACATATCATTAGATAAAACATCACTTTACCAAACAAACTTTATCCAATTTCAAATTATACATGTTTTAAACAGTAGGGGACAAAATGATTGCATAGAGTATCAAAGTTTATCAGTATTTATGTGCTATTTGCCAAATTATCAGCAACGTTCACGAGATTCAGTCTGCAGATGGAATCTTCTGACATCAAGGTAGGGTTTCAATGTGTATATAAATAGCAGCGGTAATTACTTACCATTGACAGACATTGACTTTTGTAAGATTTCCGTACCAGGTTATTTCAGACGATCCATAGATATTTGTGGGCTCATTTCAAGTGCAGCTGTTCTTGAAAATGATAAATATACACATCCGTTAATACATAAAACACCAGCTTATACCTCTGAAAAGTTCACAGTTTCATACGTTCTTTCCATGTATATGAATTAGTTTAGCTTTAATTTGCTTTTAACATTTTCATTTTCTCGTTCATTTATAAATTTCCTATTCTTGATGATAATTCTGCAAAAGTCATGAAATAATTAAGTTTTACTTGATAAGCAGAAGAATAGCTAGAATTCATATTCTCTTTCCTGACATACATACTTTTATTTTCAGTGAGTTTGGTCAGTATTCTTAAAACCAAAGTCAATCTCTATTCAAGTACAGATAGGACATCCACCAACTCCAATTTCAAATTAACTGCATAACTGTCATTTAAATACTCTGTTGTCAAATTGTAGTTTTGATCAATGGAATACGAGAAAATAATGTGAATGTCTTGATGTTTTGATGTCAAGTCAGAAACTAGATTGTCTTAGGATGTAGAAATAAATCATAATTTTGACAAATCAATCAAGTTTTTTTATGTAAACTTGTCTTTTTAAATTTGTATATCAACTAACTAACAAATGCAATAATCACACTCTCTTTCCCCGAAAGTTGTCATACGCCATCAATATTCATTCTCTCTCCACAGACGCAGATCAAGTAATAAATGTTTATCCAACCTCTGTTAGAATGAGGCATCTATGTGCGCTAGAAAAGGGAAACCCTGATTGGATGCAATCATAGTTAGTTATGACTTATCAATTATGCTACTAAATCACAGAAAATATCTTGTGACAACAATACATTTTTCAAGGCGAGAATTGTTTTTATTAGCTGACATTTTCAAATACTTTGTGGTGAAAATGTGACACCAGAGCTTTGGGTCTTAATCGAACAAAGGTCAACCTTTTCTGACTTCATCTACCTCTGTGGTGAGAGAATGCCATACTCTATCGTCTTTGAATTATGGTCTTAAATGGTAAACTGTCCTCGATCTCATCTTGATTACGGTATTATATTTACCAATTATATAGGTGAGTTGCCAGTGAAACTAAATGTTTCAGCAACTCTTACAATACTTCTCTTATTTCACAACCTCAACTGTCATAACCCTAGCGGATTCTTTGTGTAACATACACATAGCTATTCACCCAAAGTTATCTACCAGTTTGCCAAATCGAATTTCCTTACCTCACGAGCTAAAGTTGATACTGATATAACCGAGAACTACATCTGATTTAAAGGCAAACTGTTTTCAGTATATTATGGTATAGTATATCATTAATCAAATGTCAGCTGTACTTTTAATCAGCTTCTTGCACCACTTTATTTATATGAACTTAATAACTTATTAATGTTCATAACACAAAGAATAAAATCGAAGCTAGCAACTTTTCAGACTTAGAGTTTGTCTATTAAACTTTTGATTGACACCTCAATTGGAAACCAGCAAAATAGAATACTTCATCTTTTTTGTAATCATTAAGTATTTATGATTGATGTGAGTGCATAGATACTTCAAAGGTCCTTTGCAAACTTTCTAACTGTTACAACTTTGGTAACTGCATTCAATAGTCTGTTTCGTCTGAAGCTCACACTGAGGCGATGTGATGCTGTGACCTGAAATAGCCGACCAATGTACTGAATAGATGCAACAAACTAATAAGTCTTAAGCTAAACTGTTTTAATGGGAACTGTGTTAAGTTTTGAACTTGTTTTTAAGATTATAGCTTTAAAAAACAATCAAGTAATAACTAATAAGTAAGCAATTGTAATATATACAGTATGAATATAAACATGACTTAACGATAGTAATATTGTCATATACATGATTTGTCTTCCTCAGCCGTTTTATAGTGAGAAGTACATCAGTAACCATTTAAATTGTTTTTTGTACATAAAGGAGATAAACATACTGTGTTTGGAAATCAGCGGCATATAACAGAATTATTATAGCTCTAAATTTAATTTAAAGTCGAACGCGTAGCGTGAGGCTTTAAATGGATAATTTAGAGCTATAATAATTCCATTAACAAAACACTTATTTATTTCAATAAACTGCTTAATGTTGCTGAAACTCATACCAACTACGACAAACTGTTCATTCACGAAATCTTGTTACTATCATCATCATGTCATGTGCTTTAAGTCCTAAACCTAAAAACACAAAAGTAACAAACAATACATTACCGATTGTCACATTCCATTATTTGTTTTCATGGACGCAAACATACTGCATCACTAAGAAAAAAATGCATGCTTAACAACATAGAATAGACCAACATTTGCTGTGTGACATTTAACCTGAATATTGACTATTAATTACATAACAGAATGAAGTCATGGTAAGCAGGCGTATCGTAGGTAAAGCAGTTTGTTGAAACAACTTTACATTGTACCAGTAAATTCCTTTTTTTTGTTCTAATAAATGTTTGAAATGTGATTAAATAATGCATTAAAATACGATTAAGGTTTAGCTAATTAAAATAAATATTGATGATTTGGTTGTTAAGATATATAAAATGAATCAAATAATGACTCATTTTTTATTGTTTGGTTTTGGAATATGTCAATTGACCTCTGTTTTCCGTTTCAGAATGTTGTGAATCTGAAATCTTGCAACTCCATATTCTTCTGCAATGCTCAATGGAGATTGCTGCAAATATATGTTCGACTGTTTGTAATAAATGGCATAAAATAACCTATGGTTAGATAGTGTTGACCTTATTGTGCGTGATATTGTTAAGAAAATAATCCGATACAAAACCTGATCATTATTTCTTGATTGATATAAAAGGTAAATCAGTTTTAAAATTGACATTTTGTTTCTTAAAAATCACTGCTGCAAAGCAAGCATCTCTAACATCATAACACGGAAACGGCGATCTAATGACATGAAGGCGATTTTAGCATAAAATTCGAAAATAATTACATTGCAAACTTTTGCTTTTTTTGTTAATATTTCCCCCAAAATGACTTTGAAGAAGCTTCAGACATATTTTACTAACTATATCTAACCAGCTGTTTAATGTTGTTATGTTTGTAATTTCCATAACTTTCTACGTCATTTGTTTTGTCCAAATAACAAAATGGTAATTTCAGAATCCTAATTTATACTTTTGCATCACTGGTTTCTGCACAACTTCTTGTTTTTGCAATTTGTTATCCTGCCAAGCATTAACTATCTTATTATTTGGACATGAACACATGATCAAGCCTTTCAGGAAAATGATTGAACCTTGCTTTGAATCAAAATTTCATTCAATTTTGTTATTGAGCTGTCTCCTTTTCATCAACTTTTGCCTTTTCTATATTTTAAAACACATTAACAAAACAAGAAAAATTAGTCTATAAGACTGTTTTGTCAGAACAAATAAAAATTTTTAATAAGGCAAATTTTAACTATTTTTGTAGAATTGCATGTCCAAAATACTTTATCATTTCCCTATTTTGTCCACTGATTATGGATAAGGAGAAACCGACCCATCTTCTCAGGAATACAATTATCATACAAACTGCGTCAATGTTGGACCATCATCTTCGCTAATAACATATAAATACAGGAAAAATAGGGAGATAATTTTCTATCGGTCAAGCATAGCATGTTATGTATACCTTAATCTTATCCTGTGCTTATCCTGCCTATAGTCTGTGCTGAATTTGTGTAACAGGACCGGTATGCAATCATCATGCATACAAAGGAAGTCAATATCAAACACCACTTTCTGGTTTTGAATACTAATTCAAAGTGCTTTTAACAAACAATGACGTCATTTTACCGACCTTTCTATACTTGCAGTATATCTTGTCCTTGTTAATCTCTAATCTGCATTTCATTATAGCGTAATGTGAAGAATTGTAAATATTATAGATAGAACAACGCTTTGTGAAAATGATATTTTATTTGTCAGAATTAAACCCATATTTGATAATTACGGAAGCGTATTAGTGTCACGGTGAAAAAATATTTTAGAACTATCTCCTACGTAGGAGATACTATCTCCTACGTAGGACTTAGTATCTCCTACGTAGGAGATAGTTTCTCCTACGTAGGAGATAGTATCTCCTACGTAGGACATAGTATCTCCTACGTAGGACTTATTATCTCCTACGTAGGAGATAGTATCTCCTACGTAGGACATAGTTTCTCCTACGTAGGACTTAGTATCTCCTACGTAGGAGATAGTATCTCCTACGTAGGACTTAGTATCTCCTACGTAGGAGATAGTTTCTCCTACGTAGGAGATAGTATCTCCTACGTAGGACTTAGTATCTCCTACGTAGGACTTAGTATCTCCTACGTAGGACTTAGTATCTCCTACGTAGGACATAGTATCTCCTACGTAGGAGATAATTTGTTTCAGAAATTGATCATTTAAGTGTTTTTTTGTGTGTGTTTGCCTGTGTCTTTATTATTTCTTGTTTGTATGTTGATGTTAATATTACATGATGTTCAAAGTTTGAATGTCGAATGAATCATCGTTAACATCTGTATTAAAGTTTGTTGGTCACAAATGGATTATATATCTAACAGTTAACGTTATGTTATATTGTCTAGAGAACATTTTCCTTTATTTTACTCGATCTTGTCATTACAATAAGTTCAATAACTGTGACTTAAGTGTGTTCATTTAAAAACCCAATTTCATAAAGGGATGGATCTAACAAAGAAACATAATAATGTTAAACTGTCCATGTCACGTCTTATTTACCGAGAGGGGTCGTTAAACAATTATTCCATGTAATATTATATGAATATATGTTGATATTAATATATTATTTTAGTTGGAATTTTGGTAGTGTTTCAAACTTAAGTTTTGTATATATCAGCAAAAGGGAGACCGTTTCAAATCTGATTGAAAACTAAACTAGTTATTCAAGTTCCTTTTTCATAGGACCACTCACTCGTCGAAATAACAATTTTAAAAAAATATGACAATTCAAGCTGTGTCTCAAAGGTTACAGACTCGCTTTTGTCAAGATAACCATTATCGCCTCAATCTGATCTGATTGATTTAAATGCAGCTAAAGTTTTATATATAATCGACAAATATCTCAATCCTTTTCAAAGCAACGCATTAGACAGTATTACAAAGCAACAGACAACAATATCCTTAAATCTTAGATTATAAGCAAAGGTAACGATTAATTTGTAAACGAAAATCAGTTTGATTGAGTTTTGTGGTTTCTGTTTTCTGTTTTCATATCTTTTTTAATGTGCGGGCCAGCGACTGCCTTATTGTACGCTTCAAATAATACAAATGTACCTTTTCTGCACTCCTCATAATTTTTTTTAGAATATTTGAGGCATGAATAATAACTTTTTGTGCGTTCTTTCGCTAAGAAAATACTGTTTGATTTCGCTGAATACCGTATGCAACATTAGTCCTACATATGATACCATAAATGATACATTAAATACTACTTCTAGTATTGGAATGCGTATTGTGATTATTGTGAAAAAGAACAATATTAAGTAGCAATGTTTACAGCAAGAGGATTCACATAAGTTGACGCAATTCTCTAAGACATCTACACTTTTGCCTTATATTATCTATGAATATTGAGATAAATATACAAGTGATTCAAAGCAGAACAACTCGGTTAAGAATAAAAGATAGATAAGCGCTTCCTTAGATAGAAACATCTTACGGACAATAGCAAATATCTCAATGTGCGGTTCGATATTGTCTAGCCCTGGTTTAGAAACATTTTATTTCTTACGGCGAAACTAGGTTTGTCGACCAAGCAATAGGCTTATTTAAAGGCCGCCCTTAAAATAACAGAAGGTTGTACACATATAAATACTAAAAAATATTTTAATAAACCAAAAAAAACTATCTAACATCTTTATAATCAAAGCAATTTGTATAATTCCTTAAGGCCAAATGTTTTTGGAGAAACCTAAGGTCAATTTATGCTACAAATACTTAGGAAATATTTCACAAATGAGTGATAATAGTTTTCAACAAAATCGTTGCTTTTGCTAATAAACTAGATTGAAGAATTAAGAATATTGTTGTCTGTTAAGTTAAATTTACCCGATTTAGATGTGTGGCGATGATATCTATATGCAATCAGATCGATTCATCCCAGACTGGGGGCATCATTGATTATTTTGACAAAAAGCGTGACTGTTAACTTACATAAAAGTAACTTTGAATCACAGTTCTGTTTATCATCTTTTTTACAATTTGGGTAAAGATGTGACTTCGTAACTTCGCCGAGTAAGGGGCCCGATGAGTCAATAACGCTTAGTAACAATATCTAGTTCAGTTTACGACCATATTGACCTAAAGCGTTTGTTCCAAATCGAATTGTCTGTTAATAACAACAAATATCAATACAACATTATATGGTATAATTTGTTAAATGACCCAATTCAGTAAGAACAAAACTATACATATCCCATTTATGACCATCAAACGTTTAACAAAACTTTCAATAACTTCATTCATTATTCGATATTATGTAATATTAACATCAACATATCAAATAGAAATAATTAATACACCAGCAAATAGACACAAGCACCCTGTAAATTGAACAATGTCTTATACGAATTAAGTCCTACGTAGGAGATACTAAGTCCTACGTAGGAGATACTATGTCCTACGTAGGAGATACTATCTCCTACGTAGGAGATACTTTGTCCTACGTAGGAGATAGTATCTCCTACGTAGGAGATACTATGTCCTACGTAGGAGATGATATCTCCTACGTAGGAGTTACTATGTCCTACGTAGGAGATACTAAGTCCTACGTAGGAGATACTATGTCCAACGTAGGAGATACTAAGTCCTACGTAGGAGATACTATCTCCTACGTAGGAGATACTATGTACTACGTAGGAGATACTAAGTCCTACGTAGGAGATACTATGTCCTACGTAGGAGATACTAAGTCCTACGTAGGAGATACTATGTCCTACGTAGGAGATACTTTGTCCTACGTAGGAGAAACTATGTCATACGTAGGAGATACTATGTCCTACGTAGGAGATACTAAGTCCTACGTAGGAGATGCTATCTCCTACGTAGGAGTTACTATGTCCTACGTATGAGATACTAAGTCCTACGTAGGAGATACTATGTCCAACGTAGGAGATACTAAGTCCTACGTAGGAGATACTATCTCCTACGTAGGAGATACTATGTCCTACGTAGGAGATACTAAGTCCTACGTAGGAGATACTATGTCCTACGTAGGAGATACTTTGTCCTACGTAGGAGAAACTATCTCCTACGTAGGAGATACTAAGTCCTACGTAGGAGATACTAAGTCATACGTAGGAGATAGTATCTCCTACGTAGGAGATAGTTCTAAAATATTTTTTCACCGTGACACTATTACGCTTCCGTAGATAATCCCCTTAATTCGGTTGCCATCATATATTCATATTAGAAAAATTTGCTTTTCAATGTAACTGCGCACATTAAGTAGAAGTAGAAAAAACTGCAAGTTTGCATGTTACGTAGGATGACAGCTGCTTTCTTGTGTGACAAAACATGGTTAAATATTATTCAATCACGCCATACATGTAGCATAAAGTAATATAAAGTTGCACGATATATGCTTTTACAAATGCAAATTTTATGTAAGCTTACAAAGGTTTTACATCAAATTACAAGATTTATTTTCCCCGAATACTGCATCTTGCTTCTTGCTTAATTATCTTGCCAAACTAAAGGTGCACGGAACAACTCAGGTAAAATGCAGAATAAGCGGAAATATGCTTACTATATATATAATGTACATACTTGTATTTGCATACTTTTCATTAAATCTCTGTGAATCCATGAAAAGTAAAAATCCTTGTTACAACACATCTGACGACAATAGAATAGCATCTGAGAGAATAGCTGATAAAAGGATAAGAACGACATAACCATAACATCAAACAGTATAATCTTACCAATTTCCCCTGCAAGTATCATAAATACATACATTTTGAATCTGAACTGTGTCGGGAGTGTGACGTGTTATGATGAGACAAAAAGCATGTGACTTCTCAATACACCTCTTAACAAGCCTGATAAAAATATGCTATTGATAGTTCATAAGCTCTTACTATTTGCATTTCTCTGTAAGTGAAACATGCATTGCAAAACACCAACCATGTGACAAAGTATTGATAAAATCGTTATCGTTTCTAAGAACAATTAATGTTCAGTATAATGTCCAAGCGACATAGTGATATATTGCCATCAAGGCAAATTACCTGACATCAACTGTCTCCAGCCGAAGCTAAATCAAAGAAATATTTTTTTGGGGCTCTAAATAATTCTTAAAATCAGTTTTCAAAAACTTTTTTCAAACCATAATGGTTTAGGGATAAAAAATTTCTTATTTTCTTATTTCATGTACGTGATGATTAATGCATCTCTTTTCTTAAGCATGCATATGAAAAATAAGGAAAATATTAAAGAGTTTTTTTTCCTAATAGCTGTGTGTATTTTCTGGAACGCATCCTTATTAATCGTGTTTGATAAAAACCGATTTCTGTGGAGAACCATGTGCATGGTCAGAGGTCATCAACATGCACAGGGTCAAACCACGAGGATTCTGTGTTTATATATGCCTAATCAATGAATGAGGATGAAGATTTCCCTTGAGAAAAATCTAATCAGTCAGGGTTTTACCCCCTCTGAGACAGATAACATTTCATTTTAAACTGTCATGCCACTCTCTGCATTGGCACTCTTCCCCAAAACACATTTCCAAGCTGGTATCAGCCTTAAAGGGGCAGTAGCACGTTTTTAGGGGGAATATAAGGTGATGTCAAGAAAATTAATGGTTCCAATTGAAAGACAATGTATTTAAACTAAATGGAGCAGTAATATTTCAAATATTGAACGTAAAGTTAGCTATGCGAATTATTTTTCTTACACAAAATGAATTAAATGTGTTCACACAAAATGGCCGCCAATGGATTTTATGGGAATTTCATACTTTAAATTTGTCCTCTAACTATGGATTATTGGCTTGTGTAATGAGATTTTTGACACTGTCAAAATAATACATTAAGCATTAATTTTGAAATATAAAATTATTAAAAAACGTGCTACTGCCCCTTTAATACATAATAACTAAACTAAAACTAGCAGTTGCATCCACCTAGTTGTAATCATGGTAGTCATCTCTTGTCAAGAAATAGGTGATGTTATTGCTAAACATGAGGCAAGGCTCTATGAAGCATGTGGAGTGAATAAAGAAGTTTGCAAACAAATCAGGGTCTCCTAGGTTTTAGTCAACATTCTATTCAAATGTGTAGGTGGTTTGCAATGAATGCATTTGCCGTATATAGTTTGGCATATTTTGGATAACGTATAACATGACAGGCACAAGTAGCATTTAATAGACAGCACTGTCGTTTTTCTTTGCCTTTTCGGGACACAAGAACAAGATTGATAGCAAGTGAAGCAAAAAGAATCTCTCTGAATGCCTCTTAAAACAGATCAAGAATAATGTGGGAATGAAGGAACTGAAATATATCTTAATGGATGGATTTTGGAAAATTGGTGCATGCTAAAAGTGATAAACTAACTGAATCCTTAAGGTATGGCACAATAGTTTTCACTGTAACAAGGAACTGATTTACATATTGAATGTTTTTCAATAAAAATATAGTGGCATATGTTTAATCATTCAATAATTTAATGTCTAAAAGTTGTTGAGAGACACTCTTAGAACCCATTTCAAAATAAAACATATGTGCACCAAAAGAGCCAAGAGCGTGAGGTTCAAATTGAATTTAAAGAAGATGAATGTCGTAAATACAGGTTTGGTTTCTTTAATAGAACCTTTTATACATAACAGTTTGCTGATATAAAACATAAGATGTGCAATTTATCGCAACAACGTGGGCGGGTATTTATCAGATATCAGTTAGGAGTGTGAAAACCATCTTCAACCTTTCGATTATCTCATTAAATGATACATGGAAAGCCTCCAACAAACTTTTATACAAGGTTTCCTGTATTCTGAAAATATTTACAGAGGAGAAATCAATTTTGGAGGTTTGATAAATTGGAAATCTTGAAGCAGTCATTTGCATGCAGTAAACCAAGATAACCCAACAAAAAGATCTTGCGCTTTGCTCATTACTCGAAATCGAACTCAGGCTCTGTGTTCTGATCAGATTAATTGTCTGGTATCGAGAAAACTTATCAAAATACAAGTAACAAGTCTGTTGAGTGATGGCCCGGTAAAGTGAACAACATATCTAGAAGGTTAACATGACTTCATTTTGATCGAATGGATGTTTATAAGAGTTCTTTGAAGTGTTGCCTTTGGTGTTTCACAAATATAACTGCATCAACTTTTTGCAAAAGCCCGTTTGCTCTGTTGTTGTTGTTCCACCAGCTTATACATAACTGACAATAACTTCATTTCCAAGATTAAATCAATTCATAGTTTAATAACACCCCACAAAAAACGTCGGTACATACGTAACAAAATCTAGCCCTTAAATGCAAATGGTTCAGGGTTTAAAGTAGGTCGATGTTGTCATTTTATTATTCAGTATAATATACATCATTGAATTTGAAGGTAGCATTGATATCCCTGGACCAAACCTCAAAGAATCAACTTCAGTACTTGAGCCTATAGTTCCAACCAAGTACACATATAAAATCATATTCATTTCATATGGAAAGCCAATATTTAGCTTATAGTTTGATAGAATTTTTTTCCCTATACCACTTTGTGTAACATATTAGCATAAACATGTTAGGAATGACAAGATGATCTTGGCTGTTTCACAAAGGTGAACACTTAAAGTAATTTAGATGGACATCGAACATATCTTTATTGTATTTACAGCACGGATCATTGTACGTGTTAGAAGATATGATATTCATATACATGGCTTGCTCAGTCTTATTGTTCTCTTTTCGTTTTTGTATATGAATCTTTTCAATTTCTATGTCATGGCTTGAACATCGAAATCTTGCTGAACATTCCCATAAACTTTTGTACATTTGACTTGAAGGCAACATTGTTCACCCTGAACTTTACGTTGTTAGATAATTAGAGGATATTTGTGTTTTCTTGACAAATACTATGTTTATCTAATCGAGTGAGGAAGAAAGTTTATATTTTCACGAGTGGCGCAGCCACGAGTGAAAATATGTATCTTTTCTGCCTCAAGAGATGAGATAAACATGGTATTTGTCAAGAAAACATAAATTTTCTATTTATTTTATGATTTAATCGTTGTATTTATAACAAAATTGAAGTGCATTTACGTTGAGTCGGCTTACCTACAAATACTTACAGACGAAAAACGTGTCATACTTGCCCAACTGAATAGAATTTATGATTGCAATAAGTAATCATCAAAATCAATTAAAATCATATAGCGATTAAGAATAAGTGCTATAAGTAATGAGTAAATGAATAAAAACAGGTAACAACACACAAATCCCACACCCTTTGTTCTATAAATCCCGAAAAAATCATCAAGAAATGAATTTCACAGAATCAACTTAACTCGTGCTTAGTCATTGTCTATAAATATTTTACCGCTTTCTTGTAGTCTATACCAGTCGAATTCTTATTCTTGAACACTCCTTGTTTTCGCAAGTTTGTATGCATCACTGGGACATCATCTGAATTCACAGAAGCTTTGATCAATGACGCGATAAATCTTCTAAGAAGTCAGAATAGAATGTGTTGTCAGTCTAAGTAAACCTAGCCTCACTATTATCCGTTACACTGCTATACTGAGTCTAACAAGGCTTGGTTGAGAGTCGCGTCAGCCCACGTGACAAAGTTGACCAATCAGAACTCAGCTTACCAAGCCACAATAGTCTGCCTTCGCACGTATAACGTTGGAGGGTCATAGGTCGCAGAAAGGTCGGCTGACGCGACCCTCAACCAGACCTTTCTAGACTCAGTATAGCAGTGTAACGGATAAAAGTGAGGCTAGGTTTACTTAGACTGCTGTGTTGTCCACTTCAAATTGAATTAGTTGAGCTATGATCAAATACGCTTTGAGTAGCTATGAGGAAATTTATCAGCAACTGCAATACCCTTAACTATTCATTTTCATCAAATGAAGCTGCAACAAAGACGTATATCATGATATAAAGAAATACCCTGGAAATTCCAGGCGCAAGTCTCCAAACCCCCAAGTCTCAAAAGTTAAACCTAGTTTCTTAAAAGTGAATTATTAGAACCTTGTAAAAGATTTTTCCATCACGAAAATTGTACTTGAAACTTTTCGCAATATGACATTTTCGAAATGCTGTAAATGGAAATTATTACAATATTTTGTAATCATTCAAGCTCAAAAACGATTGGTCTTTACGTGGATTCTGTGAGAGTTCTAGATGTCGTTCTTTAAAAAACTACAGCTTGTTAACGTATATGTAGTTGAAAAATTCTTATAGGTTTCAAATATGTGTTGACAGATATATACAACCGATAAGCCAAACACAATACTTAATTTATCTATCAGCACACTGATTTGCAGTCATTGGCAACATTTTTTCATTATTGTTTTTGTTTTGAATTGTTTGAACGATTCAGTTTGATCAACCACTCAGTTTAGATATGTTTCTAATGTTTCAGTCGATTCAAGTCCTCTCCTTTTTTTGCTCCCGATTTGTCAAGAGTTGATAATATCGATTATATCGAAAAGACATATTGACCCAAAAATGTTTCGTCAAAGATCTTAACGCGTTTCACTCAATTACTTACTTACTTAGACCCTTTACCCCCCAGGGAGCATAGGCCATCGACGACAACCCTCCATTTGACTCGGCTCTGGGCTAACTGCTGTACTTCTTTCAAAGTCTTTCCTATCGAGCGAAATTCCTCCTCTGTGTCTCGTCTCCAGCTGTTTCTCGGCCTACCTCTCTTTCAGTTTCACTCCATTGAGAAACCGAGAACAAATAACCTGAGTTGTAAGTACAGCCTTTATTCAGTTACATTATACAAAACAGATCAATTGAAATCACCCCTAAATACATAAACCACTTGCAGGGGCAATGGAAGCGCAAACCAAATCTTTAACTGTTTGATTATCTCCTTAACAATGTGGAATGACTTCACATGATTTGCAACTATTTCTATTTCATGCAAAGTGAATAGGAAGCTATTTGAATTAAAGTTTAAAGCGAAGCGCCACTGGTTTCAGCATAAATCAGTTATACTTATGAGCAGTAACAAAATCATTATTTTCACTATGAAAAAAGTTTGTC
This sequence comes from Steromphala cineraria, assembly GCA_916613615.1. Taxonomy (NCBI): domain Eukaryota; kingdom Metazoa; phylum Mollusca; class Gastropoda; order Trochida; family Trochidae; genus Steromphala; species Steromphala cineraria. The sequence continues at coordinate 28,802,591 of OU744725.1, forward strand.
AATGAAATGAGTTCAACAAAAGAATAAACTATAAGGCAAGAATCACATGGCGAAAATATAAATATAAAACCATCCTCTGAAATAAAAAAATAACGCACAAAGTGTGTCAAAGATTAATATAACCTCTGTGGTTCAAAGAAATTCTATTGCAATAAGGAAGATGGGGAATATTTATTATTCGTCAGGAATAGCATGTCAAAAGCCATAACGTGTAAAGTTCCTATCATGTCTCATTATGCTGTAACAAAGCCATCTTCTCCAGCACGGCATTATCATACAAACGTTGGGACCATCACATGCAGAGTTACAATGGCAAAAAGGACATCACTTCTCATATTTGCAGTACGTAACTTCTTTTCTTTTATATTCGAGTTGTTAAAATTGTTTCTGTCGACATACAAAGATATTGGTGAGGAAGATTTAATAAGGGATCAGCCTTAAAGCTAAATTAAACTTACTCCTCTCCAATGTTTTTAAATAATTGATAATTATTATTCTTAAGGAAATAAGAAAAAAGTAAACAAGGCTCACTCATACACCCATGACCTACAAAATGTCTTTTTACTTCCAATACCTTATACATTCAATTACCTAGACCATTGTAGACGTCTCTTTCACAGAATATGAGACCCACATAAACAAAAGAACTGAAGAGTTTGATGACTTCTGCAATAGGTTATAGAAATAATGATCTTGGAAAATGACAGAGTACAAAACACGGAAATTTCTAAAAATTAAAAAAATAAACAAATCAACTTGTAAATTGGCACTGCATCCCTCCTAGTATGTCAGAAGACGGGGATATTGCCTTTAAGATTGCCCACAATTGAATGTTTATTTACTATTCGTCAAGAATAGCATGACAAAAAGCCATTTCATATAAATAGATGTAAGCCTCTTATGTTGGGAGTGTTAGAGGCTGCATGTATTTTGAGACAAAAATATGACATCTTACACGACAAGAAAGTGATGTTCTGTATTAATTCCAAGAAGTTGAATATCTATAGAGAAATGTTCAATTTCACACATTAATATCTTAAACATGTGTTGTTGTGTGTGCTGAGGTAAACTATTTAGAATTCATGATATATTAAAAGAAATTGAATATATTTATTACCTTAACAATGTATTGCAACAACTTGAGCATGTGTTTATTGGATTGTTGATTAGCAAATGATCATGGAAAGTCTCCAACAAACTTTAACCACATAAGTTGTCTTGAAATAAAACAATCGTGGCACATACTTGGTTAGAAACTATAAACGTCCTTGTCTCGATGCATATTTTGATTTTAATTAGGTATTAATTAACATTTGAATGTTTTTCAATAGAATAGCGTGGTTTTATCAAACATAAAGTCATATTTTTGAGCGTTGTTGTCATAAATGTGTTCAACTTTCTTTGTTTTGAATACAGAAGAAAACAACACATATTTGCAGTAAAATAGTGTCATTCAAATTTGATTTTAAGAAGTTAGATATCCATCAATAAAGGATTGATTTCTTTTACAGGAACAATTTTAGCCTCTAAGACAGTTTAACGTGCAAATAGAAACATATATAAGATGTGCAACTTCTCATTACAACGTGGGCATGGTTTAAAAAGATATCACTTTAGAGTGCAAACAAATTCTTCGCCGTTTGTATCAACTCACTTACTAATTCATGGAATGCCTCCATGAAAAAAGATACGCTGTCATTAAAATATTTAAAAAGAACAAACAATGTTTTTCAGGTTTGATAAATTGGAAAGTCCTTGACACCTAAAAACACGTCATTTGCATGTATCAAAGCAAGAAACCCAAATAAGAACTCGCACTTAATGCTCATTACTTGGGATTGAACTCACTAGCAAGATCAGAACCTCTGCATTCTGATCAGAAAACTCGTCTGCATCCCGTGACCTGTTCCCGAGAACGTTCATCAGGATAAAAGTAAAAGGTCTGTGTGTTGAGTGATAGGCCAATGAAGCGGACACCATGTCGTAACTTTTAACACGACTTCACATGATCGACACGATGTGATGAAGAATTCTTTGAAGTTAGGCTTATGATGAATCACAAATGAAACTTAATCAATCTTTACAACTTGAAGCCTGTGACTTGTCTAAATCATATCTTCGATAGCCTGAAGCGTAGCTAAAATTATTCACGAGTGTGTGATTAATTGTTGTTGCAAATTACGCATAACTGATAATTTCTCCATTTTATAGATAAGAGCAATTCATGATAAAATGGCACAGTTCACAAAATATAGCTAAATAATTTTAAAATATTTTACTTTTAAATGCAAATGGTTCAGCTTGAGAGTACGTTGATGTTTGTCATCTATATTTACTAGTATATGTATCAACGTCAGTGAACATGAAGGGGTATTGATATCCCTGAACACAACTTGAACAATCAATCAATCTTTATTCACTACTTAAAATGCCTGAGGTTCATGGTGAATTCTATTAAACATAGTAACACATCTACATATTCATATCAAATGACAAGCCAATATTTAGCATTTGATTGGTTTAAACATATTTTATTGACAAAAAGTCAAATGGATCGGGCAAAATGGAAAACACTTACTGGGCCCTCTCCAATACAAAATTGATTAATATTCATATGTTATAAAGATTTACAATTGTTCATATATTAAGACAGGTTTTACAATTAAGGTTTGTTAAATTATGTACAGTGCAGCTTTGTAAAATATAATTGATTACAATATCAATGATGATACTATATATTTACATAACAGTAATACAATTTGACACAGTTATATATAACGAAAAGAGACAAAAAGTGTTGTAGATATTATTCAATATATATAATAATCGTAGCATGGATAAAGCAAGGCAAATATTAAAATAACTGACAAGTAGATAGTACCTGAAAGTGAACATTACTGGCATTTGATTGATATAATATTTTCCCTGTAGTACATTGCATGATAAATAAACATGATTGTTTGTTGTTTTAGATTGATAATAACTAGTTTTGGTCGACATAGTAAATAAATTCAATGTATGTATAGCGTACATGGAATACATATTCTGAATTCTCCTTTCGTGTTGGTATATTTAACTTTTTCTATTCCTAAATCATTTGACTTGAAGGAAACATTAATATTTCTGAATTTGACATCATTTTATAATGCTCGTTTATTTAAATCTTCTATAAGTCAAATTTCTATAATATTTTTCTCCCATGACGTTTTATTTTACAATTTGAGATTATTATTTTGTGAAAATGAATCAAACAGATACTAATACAGGAAAACAAAACTGTATCTGACCAACTCAATTGAATATGTGATTGCGCAAAGTCATGTATCATCATCAATTGTGATCACACAGTGATACAAATACGTGCTCTAAGTAAAGAAACAAATGAATAAAACCAGTGATCGCTCATCACATGACGCCCTTAACAAACTCTGTGTCATGTAAACCCCAGAGAAAGAATCAATAAGGTAACGTCACAAAACCAAATTGATTCCCGTTGAGACATTGTTCCAAAATATTTAACTGCTTTGTTTTAGTCAATACAATTCAAAACCTAATGTTTTCACTTAAACAAAAGCAAAGGTTGTATATGTCGTTGCGAGATCATCAGCAGCAAAAGAAGCTTGATCAATGACTTGATACAGACGAATTTCAAGTTGTCCAAAAAATTAAAATGTTAAGTAAACCTAAATATAAGAGAATATTACTTAGACAGTATTGGTCTATTTCGTAACAACTAGAGAATTTGTTTGTATTAACAATGAATTATTAATTAACTATCAATGATATGGCACTAAAACAATTTATACGACCTGCACTATACGAATCAACAACTGGGCCAATTCAGGAAAACTGGGCCAATACGAGCAAAACAGGGCCAATACGAGCAGACTGGGCCAATACAAGTCTGAGCATGCGCACACACACAAATGGCGAGAGTCCGAAGCTATCGCTTCACAACTTTCATGACAGTTCATCAATCTCATTGATAATTTTGATTTCGGTAAAAATTAACTCTCTAATGTTGTGCAAGTAAATTACAAAGAAGTTAATTAATAAAAACGTCATTAATCAAGTTTTTCCGTATTGGCCCAGTTACAGGTCCTCGGTCTTCTGTATTCGCCTCGGGCCAATACAGCAGACCTCGGACCTGTAACTGGACCAATACGGAAAAACTTGATTAATAACATTATAATATTGCCCAAACTCATTCTCTCTGTGTTGGCGTCCACGGAGTCATTACAATTTTATTCTGTTCTTCTTTGAACAAATTATTACCCTGTGTTGTTTCTTCAAAAAGAACATAATCAAATAAAATATGACGACTTTTCAACAAAGGGTTCACTATCAATTAAGACAAAAAAATAAAAAAATAATGCTACTTCAAAATATGAAGGACCTTGAAATTGATCGCGGAATAAACTCAAAGATATCAATATATTGGGCCATTATACGACACATTGATCACGTTAATTATGTGTCTCTCAACATTTAGTTTGTAAGCATATTTAACTATTGTGTCAATCAAATAACAATCTATCTGTAAGTATGTTAACAATTATTCCGAAACTTTTGATAAAAACTCGAGCTCTAAGAAATGTTTAGAATTAAATGTCTTATGATAATGATACCCATCCTTCTGTTGACTCCCTTCACTTATTCAAATTGAATTAGTTGAACTATTATCATATACTGACTTCCTTTGATAGTTGTGAGAGAAATTGATAAGCAATTACAATACCCTTAACTATATCCCTAACTCCTTTTCACTTAATTAAGCTCCAACATCGTTTTTGATGAAAATATACCTTCATAAATGTCAGACGCTAGTCTACAATCCAAATGACACAGACATATGTTTCAAAAACCATAGTAAGTAATTGAGAATTTTACAAATTGGTGCAACAATAATTTTTTGATTTTAAAAACAAAGAAAACGAAAGAAATTGTTATAGATTTCCGAAAATCATCTGACTCTCCAGGCGCTATTTCAATCAATAATGAAGAAATTGAAATTGTGAATAAATACAAATATTTAGGTACTTTCATTGACTGTAAGCTTTCTTGGAATGACAATGTTGATTATCTATTCAAAAAAGGACAGCAGAGATTGTTTTTCTTACGTTTAAACACTTTTAAAATTGATTGTTCTCTCATGGTTTTGTTTTATAAAACATTTATTCAAAACATTTTAACTTTTAATCTTCTTTGTTGGTTTGGTAACCTGTCTGTTCAAAACAAAACAAAATTAAACAAAATTGTGAACACAGCACGAAACATCATTGGCACTGATTCAATAATATCCATCGGCGAACTTTACGAGCAGCAAATTGTTAAAAAAGTGCAAAATTTTTTAAATGACAGCTCCCATGTTCTTTTCTATGATTTTGAATTTCTCCCTTCTGGACGTCGTCTGCGCATGCCGATATCTAGAACAAACAGGTTCCGTCATTCTTTTGTACCAGCCGGTATAAAACATTTTGATAATAGTTAATATTTGTTAACAATTTTCTGACAATTTTACATCACTCCATTTAATCTTATAAAGTTATCTATTATTTTAGTGCTCTTACCTATTTATTTACTTATTTATTTATGGTCTTAGTGCTCGTTTGCGTGTATATGTTGTCACTCATTGTTTTGTATTGTTTGAATGTGTTTACGATGTAACCAAAATTTCCTTCGGGATAATAAAATCTTATCTTATCTTATCTTATGAGACTATGCATTAGAAAGTCTTGAAAGGATTGAAGTGTATGCAATTATTGAGCATTTAGATAACTTAAAATAAGTTTATTCAAAATGAGTTATGAACTTTAAATATAACTTTTCCAAAGCTGTCAAATTAAATCATTTCAACATTTTCTAATGATTACTTCTGTACTTCTAAATGTCTTTATTTAAAGAACTGCAGTTGAGTGAATTTTACGCGGCAGATATGAACATGTGTAAACATGAAGAAACATTTAAGCAACACATAACACTCAAAAAGCAATATTAATTTATCTATTTTCATCAAAAAATAACATTGATATACAGTCAATGTCAAACATATTTCATTTTGTTGTTCATCATTGTTGTTTTAAAGTGTCTGAGCGATTCATTTTTAAACAATAAATTAAGTTATACCTTAACTTAAATATTCTTTCCTTCATTATGTATTGAAAAGGAATTAAGCAATTATCTGCCTGTTTTATATAACAAAATATGTGCATTGGAATATATAAACTTTCACTTATTCTGAAAACAGACTTAGATCGACCTTAAGATGTCTTTCTTTGTGAGCAACCATACCAGTGAGATTGTGATATGGAAAGGTTATACTTTTTGTTTTGTTTTTCACTGACAGTGTGAGGGCATGAATGAATGATTTAGTTGAATAAAACAAATAATGACTATATAATAACTTTGTACAGGAGTGTTTGTTTTATGATAAAGTTTATGTTACTATTTCATTTTAAAAACTGGAGAAAAAATATAATTTCATTGATAATTCTAATTTGACCGTCTTTTTTAAAAATGTTTTGTTTTCATCATTTGGTGCCCTATTGGGAGGGCACAAATACTGGGGTAACTTGGTATTTTTATTACATAATCAGATTCAAGACATACATGTACTTTCCAACAAAATATGACCCAATTTTTTTCTTAATACTTAAGGAAAAAATCACAATTTGATAGTTGTCATCTTTTAATACATGTACTTTGTGTAGGAATTTTCAAATTTGTTAACCTTCTTCTTCTTAAATCCTTTGTTTGACAAATGCGATCGATGCTTGATTTTAAAAACTTAATAAATCAATCAACTGGACAGCATAAATAGAGCACCTGCACAAATAAAACTTACACTGAATTACAAGGGCACATAACATACTACTCAAACAAAGAAAAGCAAAGCTGAAAACAGATTTTTATTTTGACTTGATATGAGTGATGTTAGCAAGAGTTAGGAAAACATTGTTGAACAAGTATTGTGTCATGATAGTAGACTTCGCTGAGGAAATGCCATGCGTCAAGAAGTTAAGGTCACTTTTCGTTGAAAATCATATGCAGTCTCGATGAAAAAATGTCTCGTCCCATAGACTAGATAATGGCCCTGTCATAGTGTCTTGAAATGTTCTGATAATCGTTTCCATAGCTCACTAAAATGTTACGTAAGTAACCAAGACTGCCAATCCTAGATGGGTGCGGTCACCCAAAATCTTCTTTACCCAGGACAATCAAATGTTGTTTAATGCTGCTGAAACCAATGGCAGAACCTTCTTAACAAACCCCGGGAAACTTAAGTTATCCTTACAATCCTTGGTTGTACTCAACGCCCTCGAACTGTTTGATTGCATTGTTCTATTGACCTTCATTTAGTCGAGACACGACTTTATTTTTAAAATCATGAATTATCCTTTTGATTATCTATGCAAGAGAAGGCTCATTTATATTTCCAAATTCTTGCTTTCCCGACTTCATTAAAGGCTTTAGATAAGATTGCATTTTCAAAACACATTTTCATTGCCTAAGGATTAAGCTCGGAAATGGTTGGAGAAACCGTTCATCTCAGACACACTACTTAGATGCTATCCTATAATTCATTTTGTAAAAATTTCATGGAAAAACAATGTCTGTGCGTTTCTTTCTTTGAGCAGTATAATTATCTTAATTAACGATTATTGACGAGGTCATGCCTTGATACTTCCAGAAACAGCAACGTTATAAATGACATATTGTTCTCTTTATAACTGTTCTGTATAACATGTTCAGTCGATGCTTGACATCTGTTTGATAAATGATGTAAAGAAGAAGTAAAGAGTATTGCAGAGTATAAAGGAAGGATATATGACGCTGGTTTATATTTGGGCGGAAACTGATAAATTATCTAAATAAGTCCTCAAAGCAAAGCACAGTATTTTGTAATCGTAAATTATCTGACTTTTACTTTTTCGATTAGAAAAAAGTGGTTTATGTTTGATCCAATACAGAGCTTATTCATAAACAATTAGTATCTTTACATGTCTGGTCTCAAACTAATGGAGAGGTATTTAATACTTTCTTAAGTAATAAGGTTAAACATTTGCTGGAAGATAGTTACGTTCATTTTGGATTAAAAAGAATGTTCGATTTCAATTATTGAAGATATTAGTGTGAGATAAAACATTAAGAAATTTAAAGTATATTAACATATATTACCAACAATTTAATATAACAACTTGAGCATTTAGCTTTTAGATTGAAGATTAATTAAATTAGAATAATTCTTTGAAATCACCCAAAACACTTTAACAATATTGAGTTGTAATTGTTTAAAACAATGGAAATGCTTCTAAATCTAATCGCATTCCATTGTCATGCATATAGAATATAAAACCTTAAGATGTACAATATGTTGTTACATTATGGGCATATGTTTATTAGGAATCAGTTGAGAGTGCAAACAAACTTTAACTATTTTATTTACATAAAAAGTAGTTTTTTGAACGCCTCAGGCAACAAGATTTGCTCTTTAAATAGATCAAATAACCTTTAAGGTTTGATAAATTGGAAACTTCATATCTATAAGCACATCATTTGCATGCCTTAAAGCAAATAAAGAGAAATAAGAACTTGCACTTGATGCTCATGATTTGAGATTGAATTCACTAGCAAGATGGCAAGGTCAGCGTTTTGATTAGAACAATTGTCTGTATCCCTTGACCTGTTCGAGAGAAAACCAATCAGGATTACGTTCAGTGGACAACATATCTAAACTGTTATCACGACTTCAGTTTGATGGAATGGATAGTAAAGAATTCTTTGAAGTCAGACCTGTGATGCATCACAAATACAACTCCATCAATTGTGGCTCAAAAATCATACCTCAGATGGACTTCACAATTACTAAATTAATTTTATTCATGTTCTAGCAGTTTACTCATAATTGAATATAACACCATTTTATAGATTAAAGCCATTCATAATTTGAATGTAACAGCACTCAAAACGTCATCAATACAGTTACAGTTATAAGTTTTTAATGAGAATGGTGCAGGTTATAACATTACTGGTATTACTACTGAGGCAGAATTGACACCCTTGATCCAGACAGCGATAAATGATAGAAACTTTCAAAATACTCATTTCCTCAATGTTCTGTAATATGTTCAGTTCAAAATATGTCAACTTACATCTCAAAGCAATTCAATTTGAATATCACAACAAAAAAGAAAACATTTACTCAAGATTTTCCAAAAAGTATGGTTACATAAACAACCTGGTGTTTGTCATTGTATAAGCTTTTTGTTACTTTACGGATCTAATTCGCAGCATTGATAAAATATATCTGACCCAGATATAAAAGAATAACTTACAATGATAAATGTTTCCGTTTGAAAACTTTTTATTTCATTTTTCCCGATATATTTAAATCATTACACAGATTGTACACACTAATGCCCTGCTACACCTGGCCAACCGAAACGATGATATGAAACCTATACGCCACCAATAACATCTCGCAGCAATTAATCACAATATGATGACCACTTAAGTGCACACAATATGCAGCAGAACTATGTTATACAAGTCCCTTAGATATCATCAATTAATTATTTTGAATAATACAAAACCAAATCAACACATGTTGAGTCTTTGTATAAAAATAGAAAATGTACCAGTTTGATTCAATGCATTATTCACTTTCTTACTTAAACAAAAGCAAAGTTTGTATAGACTACTAGGACAGTACCAGACATCAAAGAATCTTTGATGAACGACTTGAAAGGGGCAAAAGTATTCGAAGAAATAGAAATGTCAAATGTAAACCTTCATGTAGACATAAAACAAACATGTAAACTGTAAATAATGTTATAGCAGCAATAGTCAATTCGTAACAACTAAACCTATTTTTGTTTTCTTGTGACGACTTCTGAGTAAATGGTTCACAATCAATTGTTGCTACACAAATAATTTTTAATGGCATTTATATACCTCATACACATATATAATCTTGCCATACCAAGAATTTAGATTGAAATTTATGCAAAAGATGTCCTCAATCCAATTGGTTGACCTTAGATCAAGAACTAATTTCCTTATTAGAAGGTATAGCAAATATATGCATTTGAAGCATGAAAGAAAAACGAATATTACCAAATGTTCAAATGAGATTCATCCCAATGTAACGGTTGTTAGACTACTAGACGCCAATATTTAATCCAATTCATTCATTCATTCTTTGCCTGTTAAAAAATCCGCAAAATCTTGGCGATTGTTTGACCTGTATGTAAATCGATAAACAAATATCACAATTACGTAACAATATCATTTTAATGATTTTGATCAAGCAATAACTAATAATGTAAACCACAGAATGTTAAACAGTTATTTGAGATTTTAGTGGTTAATCATATTTATGAATACTTATCTTAGAAAAAAGGAGTCAATAACTAAACGACATATTGATTGCAAGAGTTTCAATCGGATCTTGAAAGTGTAATCTATTGATTGTAAACAGACTGATCACGATTTACTGAGCGCCAACAAGCATTCACTTATATAAGTACACATGAGTCATTTTAAGTCTATTTTGAAATTGAAAGTGCAAGACCAGAACACAGAACGAATAACTTTAGATTTAAGTGCAGCCTTTATAATTTTACATTCAATTCTTATTTACATTCAAAGTTTCTAAAACCAAATCAGTGATCAATAAGTAATCAACATCTATACATATGACACTTGAAGGGGCAAAGGAGGGCAAATACAACATTCAACATTTTGATTACCCCCGCAAGACATTGTAGATTGGCTCCAACTACTTGCAACATAGTTGGCAACTATTTACATAGCATAGTCAATAGCTGAACAAAGGGTCAACAGAAATATTTCAGAAGAGGTTAAAATCTTCATCAGGATTGGTTTGTTAAACCTACTACATATATATGCATTTATCCTTTGATTTTGTTTCTGAATAATCCTGGATTGGTATAAGCCTAGCAGGATAAAGCTGATACCAAGTAGAAATATAACTTATAACTATTTATAGATTGTATATAATATACCTACATGTATGTATAGGCAATCGAGTGATAGCTTTATATTCTAGTGATAGCTTTATACTCTAAGTCTCTGAAGTGACATCCAACAGAAATTGATGATTTATATCTATATGTAAGTCTAGATAGCCAAACCTAACATTCAGTAGAAAAATGATTCAGATCACCACCATATAAATTAAGGTAATCAAGTGATAATTGTTTACTCAATTGGTTCCGCATTCTCTCCCCACAGAGGCAGATCAAGTCATGTTGATTTAGCCTCTGTTCTATTACGCCGAAATCCGTGTGTTCCGGCAGTTTCCCCTGGCGGAAAAAAATTTCATCTCAATACGTTTGAATTTCTTTATCAAATGACAAGGCTTCTCGCATGGAAAGGGTGGTTCATGTCACAATGCCTTGTTTCAGTAGCCAAAATGACGATTTCAGAACAGCGTCGCTGATTGCACAACTAACTTTGATTGCCTCCAATCAGGCATCTCCCTTTATATCCCACAAACTCGTCGTAATAGAACAGAGGCTCAATCAACATGACTTGATATGCCTCTGTGGGGAGAGAATGTTGGTTCCGAAGTGACACCAACCATCAATTGTTCATGGCAGGTTATGCTTCAGAGCTCTAACCATTTCATTTATTTTGAAATGAAAACATGACCTTAAAGAAAATAGGCGAAACCAAGCTGTAGGTAAAATCTCCCATATCATTTTTGTCACCTATTGTATCTTCCTTATCAAAATGAATCATTGTTTACATCTCCTGGAAATGGAAGTTAGTTGTTCCTATACGACAATATTATAATGTCAGTTTAACGAAAGATAAACCTGAATCATAGGCATATTGATAAGGTGTATATAATAAGCGTAAGTACCGTTATAATGCAATTTGAGCCAGTGTGCTAAAGACTTAGTCATGAATTGTGTTGTCAATAGAAAATGCAATAATTGCCACTGCAATATGGGGGAAAGAAGGGGAAACAGTAACTATTTATCAAGAATTGCATGTTAAAGGCTATTTTATATCAAGTTCTAAACATGCTATTAAGCTGATAATGTGTAACATACATATCTTCTCCCGTATGCCATTATCATACAAATGGAGTCAATGTGGAACCATTCCGTCTAATGATGGCAATAACATCAAAGTGCTTTCGACATACAATGGCATCAAAGGACAACTCTTTCCACATCTGAAGGTTAGCATGTCTTTTCTTTGTTACTTGTAGCCGGTCCGTCTTCAAATCGTAATGTGAACCCGTTTGGACAATACATATTTTATTCAGTTGACATTGCCACATTCAGTTTGGTACTCGTCTGATAGAATACTATATACCAGCAAAAAACAAAGAACGACAGAATATAATCATTTTGATTTCATGATCATAATAACAAAATAAATATGTTAACGCTTGTTTTTAGAATTATTTGATTTATCTATACTTACGAACTACCTCATTGTCAATTTCCAAGTTTGGGTTGATTTATCATCATCAAATATCAAAGAATAATTGTTTCAAACAAAGACAGCATGTTCCACATTTGCAACACATTATGTTGTCTTTATGATAAAAGGTTAGTTAAACCTTGTACATGTATATCGTAACGTCGTGTTCATGTTAAGACATTTCACTATGCAGCTGACGTTCACGTATTGATCATTATTTCTGTGGTTGCTTAAAAGACATTTGAATGTGGACAACTTTGTTATAATATAAATGCGAGGATAGCATTATACTACGAACCAGACTATCCATTTGATTTCCTCTCTATTGTACTTCATTTCACAAGAACTATAATGTTTAGAATGCAACAATCAATAATTTAATGTAATGTTTGTTACAATATTTCTGACAGACATGATACAAGGAGTCTTGAATAGCAGAAATCTGTATAAAGATCAAAACAACATTGCATCGTCAAAACGTTTTTCAATATTGCAATTCTTTATTTCTTATTTTCCAGAAATAAAAACTTTCTTTCAGGCAAATCCATTCCATATTGTCATGAAGTATACATGTACTTAATTCAAAACATGCGCCAAACGAAATAAAAAACACGTGACATAAGAGAATAATCTTACCAATATCCTATGCAAATAACATAAATGAATACATACATGTACTGAAACGTTACTGCAAATCTCATTTGTTGGGAAAGAAAAGTCGTATTTTGAGACAAAAAGCTGGCATATGAATACGACAATAATCTCAAAGTCAGAAATACACCCTTTATTGCTTCCATGGTTTTGACAAGTGATGAAAGTAATCAAATATGAAAATATCGATGACTTTGAAAATATATGCATTATCGTCATAACCAGCATCTCGTAGATTGTAAGTATGATCTTCTCCATATCATCTATTTTCTTGTTGTTCAGGCGTAATGCCATAGCAGATAACATCTTTGTGATGACAGATGTTGATGTTAATTAAAATTAAAATTAGAAAAGAATTGTAAAATGTTCAAACATATTATGTCACATGGTTGGTATTGGCATAATTATGTTTATGAGACATTTTCAAATCACAGGATGCATCGATTAGCACTGTCTGATTTTACTTTAGGGGCTCTCAAATACAATTTTTTACATAAAGGAAGTTCGATTTCATCCAATATACAGGAATACAACATGGCACTACCATCACAAATCTACTGACGCCAACCATAGCTTTGTCACATCCTTTAAAGATGCTGTATGACTGCAATACTGCCCAAGCGGCGCTTAACAATAACTCACTAAAGTTTCTGTATTTCCTTCCATTTTGCCACATTTGAACACAACTGAAAATGGTAGGCAAATCACCAAAGACGACAAAGAATAGATTTAACTAAATCATATTGCAGAATGGTAAAAGGGACTTATGCTACGTCATAAAGCTTGAAACTGATGAAGTTTATCTATAAGTCCTTATCCTGACGTATAGCAAAGCGTTTTGATTGTAAAAGAACTGTATAGTTTGAAAAACATTTAATAAATTTGGTTAAATGCGTTATGTCCTGTACGAGATTTCTTTCACTGAAGATTCAGTGTACTCTTACTGATCATTTTTAAAACATAAATGTTACCTTGGCCAACATTAGAAGTAGATAGATGTTGCCAATAAACAGACTTTTATTTTTGAAGCACATATAAGGTTTGTCACTTATAAATATGCGAGCTAAAACCTTATTCATCAACAACGGGGATATGTCAGATCACGTAGGCGCGTGGGCAGAAAGTTAAAAATCAGTTAAATCTTCTCTTTGAAAAGTGCAAGAAAAGCCTCCAAAAGAATAATACAATTTTCACAGCCTCCACATAATTTTGACACAGGAAAATGTTGAATGTTTTTAGAATTTGTCCAATTTGTAAGGAAGGAATATAAGACGAATTTCATTTCATTTCTTTGTGTCTATATTAAAATGATTTAAGAAAAATATAGATGCCAAATATTAGAAATGGCAACAGGTGTATTTAAAAAAAATAATCTTACTACCAACGATAACTACGTGTTGAAAACATTAAGCCACTATGTTTATTATGCCATGAAAAACGATGTAAAAGGTTAAATGAAATTTCTTGTGATTAATTATTATTTTCATGTTATCCACTCCTCGTAAGTTCTGCGTATTATTACTTATTATTTTTGTATATGAAATATGTGTTTACATGTTCCTGTGTTTGGGCTCAGGGGCCTATATACATGAATAAAGTTGATGATAAGTGTTGATAAATTGGAAATGCCCTTAAAACTCACACTCTTTTCTTATCACTTGAAATATAACTCCCCGCAAATATCACAGATCGCTTAGCCCTGGGAATAATTTGTCTGCTTCCATTGGCCTGTTCATTGTAAATCTTAACCGGAAAAAGCTGTCTTTTGAGAGATTGGCCAGAGAAGTTGACAACATCTCAACCATTAACAAAGAGTCAAACTAATTGAAATCCTCATGTTTGACTACAATTAATTAATCACAACTTCAACTTTGTGGGAATGATATGTTAAGAGTTCCTTTAAAGTCAGGCCTCTATCACTACATACAAACTGTTGCAAAAGCTCTGCACATATTGAATTTTTTTATATTAAATTAACTAAAATGTAGGTAAAATTACCCACATTTGTTATTCCCGATTCCCCATCATTGATATCAGTTTCTGTCCTTAACATCTCAAA
The DNA here is from genome assembly GCA_916613615.1 of Steromphala cineraria. NCBI lineage: Eukaryota > Metazoa > Mollusca > Gastropoda > Trochida > Trochidae > Steromphala > Steromphala cineraria. The sequence continues at coordinate 28,817,763 of OU744725.1, forward strand.
ATAATTCGTATCTGTTTATCACAAAACAATTATTTATGATGCTGTGAAAATGATTTAGTCACTAAAGGTATTGATGGCATAGGCTGGTATCAACGTCACAGAAATAATAAGGTAATTAGAAGGACATGATATCAGTGATCCATGCTTAACTGACTGTTTATCATTGATTTACTTCTTTGTAACGTTGTTTAAACATATATAATTTTTATGGTATGACCTATCGTGGATGAATATAAAGTCTGTGAAAATAAACTCCTTCCATCGTAACCCATATCACACCTTGAACTTGATAAACAAAATTAGTGTCTATAAGAAACGCTACTAGCCAATTCAAACCACATGCACAAGATAATTTGATCCAATGGTGTTTTATATGACAAAAACATGGTTACATTATTTATCAAGTAGCCATGTTAATGTAATGTTAATTAACTTTATCTTCTCATGTTTGCGAAATAACTCGTTGAGAAAAGATGCCGTTTAAGGATATTCTTTACGAGGGGAAATAGCAGAGAGGACTTGAACACTTTAGCCCGTTAAAAACTGCCTACAGCAATGACGCCTCCACAAATGTATGTCAAATAAAGTGCATTATGTCGGGAACATACATAACATAACTTCTATTATTTATTGATTTGAGACTTAAATGCTGATTATTCTTTAAAAAAGAAGATTTGATTTATTCACCTCATGTGTCTTTGAACAGCCAGAAAATAAAAAATAAATGTTCCAATGAATGAACATGTGTATTCATCTTCACATGACATATACCTATCAAATACATTAGAAACAACTCTATCTGGTATATATTTTTATGATGCTGAAACCATAGCGTTTCTTTTGGAGAGTAGTTTATATGATGATCTCAAAACGTAACGTCAACTAAAGAAATTATATTCAAGGAGTGAAGAAACCCTCAAACCAGTTCAATTTCAAGGGCTTAGAAGGCCTATGTTTTGCTAGTCAAAATTATATCACTACTAGATGCGTTTAAATTACACAGAACCAACAAAAGCCATGTTGGGTCTTTGTCCGAAAATATCCCTACATTTGAGTCAATACCAGTCACGTACCTTTTTATCAACACCCACTGTTTTCAACAACAAAAAAAGTATGTGTACATCACTGGGACGGTATCAGAAATCAAAGAAGCTTTGATCAACGGCTTGAAAGAGACAAATTTGAAGTCTTCCAAGAAATCTGAATGTCAGGTCTAAACCTAGACTAAGATGATTAGAGTTAGTATGTCATGATAGTAATTGTCTATTTCGCAACAGCTTAAATCTGTGTTTTATGCTATGAGATGAAGATATGTGATGTTTATTCGATCTAATCCATGGTATGAATGTAATTTCTCCACCAAAATGTTTGCCAAAATAATACGAAATCGTTGAATACGAATACTTTGTGGGAAAACATATTAAACATTAAATGTGATGCCATTTCAGCAAGTAAAAAGGGAAAATAGAAATTTAGGAATTTTGCTTCTGAATACTTATTTGAAAGTTATTAAACATTATTATATTAACAGCTTATGAGAAAACAGATAGTTCAGAAACAGTTTCTTCAGACTGAGTTGTAAAACCTTTGATTGAGTATGGATTTTTATCATAAGATTTATCACAGGTAATAATGCAATTGAAATTTCCAAAATGCTTTCATATTGAATTATTACAATTTCGTATTCATCCAATCCATAGAGTTCAAATACGATGTTGCTCTATGTGATCCCTCTGGGACACCAAGACGCCATTCCTCAATCCATTCCTTTAGGAGAATGCTCATATGTATACATTTTGTAGGATTTACATGTGTACCTTAATGTATCAATAAGAACGTAATTATGTTACTGATATGTATCTTGTGAGCAAAAACCTAAACGATTGAAGATGGTGTATGTCAATACAAATTATACACGTTATGACATGTGTTATCCGCACCAATCACTCGTAACGATCACAGTAATAACTGCTGCATTATATGATGGATATTATATCCAGAAATCATTGATTTTTTTGTTTCGGTGACCCGTTTCTATATTGTTTGGAATGGCAAGTCTCATACTACCAATACTAGTTTCTCGAAATGCCCATTTTGAGTCACAGGAGGATATTGAGTATCATTAGGCAAGTAGAATTGGAAGTAAAGACACAAAGCGATTTCCGTAAGTTTTGATTCGACCTCAAAAGATTGATGTGTTGATAGTAAATCGACTTTGCAAGATTAACTGAGGGCCCTTGAACAAGCAAATAATAAACATCAGATATGTAATGTTAACGGCAAATATGGATTGCAAAAGCTGCGAAAAATACTTTTATTAAAAGTGCAGCCTTTCAATCTCTATATATGTTCATATCATGTCTGCAAAACCAGAATCAATATCGATAGGAAGTCAACCCTGTAGACATGTAACACTTGCAGGGGGCAACAAAAGGGCAAACTCAATCATCAACATTTCGATTACCTCGTTAGCATTCTGTGGAATAGCTAGAAATGCAAGATTTATAACTTTTTACATGCAATGTACAGTGAGGAGCTGAATGAAAAGCCAACTGAATCTAACACAAAAGGAAGATATCTCAATCAGGATGAGAAACCCTTGGCCTTATTGACAAGATTCCCATAAACCTACACATATAACCTATTCATTCTGTAACCTGTGGTATATCAGAGGTCAAATCACAACCTTGATCACAAACCTGATCTTTGGTAACAATAGCCTGTCTGCATCTCAAGGCATTATGCCAATTGGTCAGTGAATAAAAACTTAAAGAGACAGTCTCATCGGTGATCCTTGATCTCGTTAGTTTAGGAAAAGGTCATTAAAGGCTGTGGTTTTATCCTTTTTGTGTGTATTGAAAATAAAATATATGATTTGATAGAATATCATCAGGATGATAACATAATGATTAATGGAGTTCACTTCGCATTGTTGTGAATTTATGTACCGATTGTGCACTTTTCTTTATCATGTTGTCAAATTTACATTAACAATATGTTTCCCAAGTAACCAAATAACCAAATTTTATGGTATTTTGTGCATTAACATTAACGACCCACCTGAATTTCGTTTCCACAAAAATACTACGAGAGGAATGTCCCTTTAACGCCACGGGATGTTTAGTTTTCTGTTTTTTAGTTTAAACATATTTTATTCATGAAGAAAAGGATCAGGAACAAGTTATCCAACTAAGAATACCTTCTCCTATATATTTACAAAGTTGATTTACAATCTTTTTACAAACAGATGACAGATAGTTAACAGGAGAGCAACAAAAGAAGAAGAATGGTACATACATAAAAGGAATATTGTTCTGCTATACAAAAAGAATGGTAAACGTAAATTACTAAAAAATTTAGAACCTACATTTCTTGGAAGCAGTTCTTTCAGTTATAGAGGGATCATCTCATTTTGAATTTTATACATCAAGCAAAATTTTCGTTTCCTCCTACGATCTTGTAATGTTTCCCAATCTGTTTCATAGTAGAGAATTCTATATGATGCATATTTTGGTAAACCAGTAATTATTCTCGCTGCTTGTAATTGTATTTGTTCTAACTGTTTTATTTGCTCAAGAGTACAACCATCCCAAACTTCGCACGCATATTCTAAATGAGGCCGAATGAACATATACACAAACACCTTAATTAAGCACCCCCCTACATGTATTTTGTAAAATGCAATTGGGTGCCATTGGAAAATTTTGATTAATGTGTTGCATTGACCACTCCAGATATAACAACTGATTTTTTGTTGACTATTTGAATGAACTAAAATCCCCTTTATGCAAAAATAATGAAAATATGACGGTAAATATGAGACCACTGAAATTTGGACAAATACAACTATTGTCAGTTGGGAGAAACTACGTATTGAATTTTTTTTTCAATCAAAAATAACATTTTTGGTCCCTAGATGACATTCATACACAAAAACCTTTTTATCATGCAAAGTAAGGGGCGTATATTTGTATCATACTTTGAATATCTTCAGCCCATTTACCATTGTTTAAAGGGGCAGTAGCACGTTTTTTGATAATTTTATATTTTAAAATTTTCACTGATAATTGTAAGTTAATGTTAAATGTATTATTTTGACAGTGTAAAAAATCTCATCACACAAGTGAATCACCCATAGTCAGAGGACAAAGTATGAAGATTTACACAAAATCCATTGGCGGCCATTTTTGTGTGAACACCTTTAATTCATTTTGTGCAAGAAAAAGGAATCGCATGGCTGAACTTTACATTTTATATTTGAATTATTACTGCTCCATTTAGTTTAAATACATTGTCTTTCATTTGGAACCATTAATTTTCATTTTCATGACATCACCTTATATTCCCCCTAAAAACGTGCTACTGCCCCTTTAACTCCCAGATATTTATGAAAAATCAATTGTAACTTCGACACCATCAAAAGAAAGATGTGGTGTATCACTATCATTTTTCATCCAAAATAGGATAGCCTCGGTTTTATCCGGGTTATAGTTGATTAACCATTCTTACCCCATATATTTAGTCTACTTAAATTGGCATTTAAATTCATTTCAATAAGTCTAATATCTGGTGAGAAATATCAAAGAGACGAGTCAAAAAATTATCATATGCCTAGTAAAATGACTTGTAAAAATGCATTTAGTTTATGTCCCAATATAAGTTTCTTCAATAAGATGCCGATTGAGATTAGATATGTCAGAAATTTCTAATAGCTTTCTTATCACATCATCATTTGTATGAACAGACAAAAAGAACCAGTCATGTTGGAAAAATTTGTTTTGGTAAACGTCAAAATCAATATAAACTGTTTTCATCAAATATGATGCCAATTAAATATGGTGTTGGTATATAATTAAGTAAAACGAAACAATTACGACGTTCCTTCGAACGAGTATAGCCACATAGAGCGCTTTATTTGGTCACACACCTCTTTTGGCACCTATTTGAGCCAAGATTGAAACTATTGGTGTGATAGGCAGTTTGAGGTCGATTTGTGGTAAAAACATTTGGTAGGTTCTGTGAGCATTTATCGAGATATAAATCACCCAAGTATATGTTGACACAACGTTTAATCAATTGCATGCTACTGAGCAGTGTGACAGTCGACAAGAAAGGCGATGTAGATATGTAAAGGTTCCGGCCTTCTTTATACTATATAACTATGGAGGCGTTACGAAGAATCTTTACTGATTTTCATTTGCAGCGGGAATACTTGGGGTGTTTTAATGACCCTGGAGCTTGTTGCTCCGACTGCTAAAACTTGTATCAAAGTAGCCTTGATGTACAGAGACATTTGTCTTGAGTGTTACTGAAACCATGAATACTATTGTCAAAGACATTTGGGAATACAAATTAAACTGTAAGACTTGCAACAATATATGCCATATGCAAGATATTTTTTTTTTTTTTTAACTTTTTTTTTAACTTTTTATTTTTAACACTCCATACAAAACATGTTACATATTCAACATCCACATCATAACAAAAACATATGGTTTAATTAATACATGTCAACATCAATGATAGGCAATAGAAGGCATTCAAAAATAGCATATATACATATACATATAGGTTCATTCAGTGTAATATGATATTCAAAATAGATTTTGACATAATGACCAAAACTTCATAAAATTGTCATATTTACAGTTTGTGAAAGCGTTGAAGCGATCAATATTATATGTGGTCTTTATATCCTCCTTAACATATCTAATATTTGGTATTTTTTCTTGCAATTTCATCTTGTATATGTTATAGCTGGTCGTAGTTATTATAAGATTTAGTACATAATTTCTCTTTTCGCAATATCCTAGAACAACGTTTTTGTTTGAGAATATTATATTAGTTCCTGTTTTGCTAAATATCCATTCTTCGATTTCTCCCCAAATTTGTTTCACATATTTGCAATCATATAACAGATGAATTATTGATTCTTTTTCGGTCTTGCAAAAGGTACATTTGTTAGATTCCTTAAGTTTCATTTTTGTTAATAAATCGTTTGTTGGTAGAAGCCTATGCAATACACTATATTTGAACCAAGAATGCTTTACACTATTGTATGAGTTGAAGGTGGTCTTCTCTATCGTGTTCCATGTGTTCTCATCAATAAATTCATTTAATTCTTTTTGCCATTTTTCTCTGTATTTTAGGAGTTTAGTGGTATTACTTTTTATCAGTGTATCATAAATTTCTCGGCATCCTTTTGGATTTCTGACAATATCTTTCAGAAAAAAGGGTAAGATTGGGAGGTCAATTTTCATGGCAATATTGATGTTTCTGGATTTACAGTAACATTTAACGGATTCTAATATGCCTTGGCGCTCTAAGAAATTTGTTTTGCATCCGTATTGACATTTTAATTGCTCCACTGTTAGGAAGGTTCCATTGTTGTCTAATAAGTCATTAATATAAGTTATACCCTTGCTTGAGTAGTGTTTATAGTTAATTATTTTGCCATCTATTTTAATGTTTTCATTTAACCATAGGGGTTGTGTTAAGATATCCTCCAATTGTTCGACGTTTTGGGATTTTTTATTTAGGAATTTGCCCCAAGATTTTAATGTGTCTTTCCAGAATTGATTTGTCTGTGGCGTTAATACCGATTCCATTATGTATGTTTCGCAAGTTTGTATGAAGTCGGTTATGTTACATTTTGTACTTCTCTGTAATAAGTTCCTTATTTTTGAATCTGTATTAAATATTCTTTTAATCCACGATATTTTTTGTGATCGGATGAGGTTTAATATATCAGGTGCCCTTATTCCGCCTTGGTCATAATCTTTAGTAATAGTGTAACGACTAACTTTGTCGGGTTTATTTTTCCATATGAATTTGAAACATAGTTGTTCAATTTCTTTGATAAGTTTGTGGTTTGGGTTGGGCAAAGTTGCAAAAAGATGATTAAGTTGTGGCAGGAGTAAGCTTTTAAGAATGGCATTTCTACCTAAGGGTGTTAAATCTCTTGCTAGCCATTGATTCATAGAGTGCTTGAGCGTCTTTAGTTTATCCTTATAGTTTCTTTCGACCATTTCTGCAAGATTATGAGTAAATATAATGCCTAATAATATGAATGAGTCATTTTTCCAGTTCAGGTTCCAGTTTTTGCAAAGTTTTTTGTTAGAGTTTTTCTGAGAGCCTATCCATACTACCTGAGTTTTAGTTAAGTTAATATTTAGGCCTGAAAAGGAGGCATATTGACGAAGAGTTTCTAGTGTAGCCTGCAAACATTTTTCAGTGCCGTCTAATATGAGTGCTGTGTCGTCAGCGTACTGAGAAATAAGGTATTCTTTCTCTCCAATTCGTATTCCTTTAATTTGTTTATTATTTCTTATCATTATAGCTAAAATTTCAGCACAAAGTAAAAAAATGTATGGAGAAATGGGATCTCCCTGTCTGCAGCCTCGTGAGACACTAAAATAGTTTGAGAGGAATCCATTTACTACAACACAGGACTGAATATTGTTAAAGAAAGTATTTATCCATCTTGTAATAGATTCTCCAAAATTAAAGAATTTGAGGACTTCTTGAATAAAATCCCAATCAACGGAGTCGAAAGCTTTTTCAAAGTCTATAAGGAGAAGAATACCTGGAATTTTCATGTATTCAGTGTAGTCAATAATATCATATATTAAACGGGTACATTCACCAATATATCTTTTGGACATGAATCCTTTTTGATCTTCGTTTATAATAGTGGGTAGAACAGTTTTTATTCTGTTAGCAATAGTTGATGATCCGATTTTATATGCAACGTTAAGTAAAGAGATTGGTCGCCAATTTTTAATCAGATGTTTAGGTTTTCCTTTTTTTGGAAAACAGGTTATAATACCTTGTTTTTGAGTCAGGGATAGTTCACCTTTTTCATATGCAAGGTTCAATGATCTTATAAGGTGTTCGTGAAGATTGAGCCAGAAGAATTTAAAGAATTCAACAGTAAAACCAGATGAGCCGGGGCTTTTTTCATTTTTCATTTTTTTCAGAGTGTTTAGTACTTCGTCGTATTTCAGTTGTCCTTCAAGGTTTTCTTGTTGTGTTTTTGACAACTTTGGTATATCCTGTTCTATATCTTTGAATAATTCTGATAAATTAACTGTTGCACTTGACTTTTTCTGATACAAGTTATGATAAAATGATCTGGTTTCAGTTATCAAATCTTCTTTTTTAGTGAGTATTTCTTTATGTTTATTTTCTAGTTTATAAATTGCTTTATTCAAGAAGTTTCTGTTTTCTAATGATAAGAAGAATGTACTTGGTTTTTCACCTTCTTCCTTCCATTTTGATTTAGATCTTAAAATTATACCTTCTACTTCATTTTTATTAATAATCTGTAATTCTGTGTTTGCATCTTTCAATTGTTCATGAAGTTTTGTTTTTGAGTCAATGTCATTTGATGTATCTAATTCCATTTCCAAGTCATTTATTATTTTTTCTAGAGACTGTTTAAGTTTGAGTTTTTCCTTTTTCTTATATGATGAATATTTGATTGTATGTCCTCTAATCATTAGTAAAAGTGTTTCAAAAAACATTTGATCATTGATTTTAAAAACATATTTCCCTGTTTCATCAATATACGATTTATATTGGTCTTTTGTTTCATTGATCAGTACTTTTATTTCATCTACATATGTTTTGTCATAAAGTAAGGAATTATTAAATTTCCAATATCCTTTTCCGCGTTCGATTTCGTTTAATTTTAACTCAATCCAAATTATAGAATGATCAGATCTGTATGCGGCATCAATGCCAGCTTCATGAATTGAGCTTTCAAGGTTTTTGGACATAATAAAGTAATCTAGTCTTGCTTGTTTTGTTGGGTTTTTCTGTCTCCATGTATATCTTAGGGTATCTGGGTTTAGTTGTCTCCAGGGGTCTATTAAATCATTATCCTCCATATATTCTAGCCATGTTTCTCTTGCTTTTGTGTTATTGACGTTTTTATAATTAAAATAGTCTAATTTGGGATCTTGTACAAAGTTAAAATCTCCACATATAGAAAAGTTATCAGATTCAAACTCTGAAATGATTGAAATGATTTTTTGGTAAAATTCTGGTGTATCAGTATTTGGTCCATAAATTGTTATTAGCGTAATTGTCTTCTCCATGATTTTGATTTTTAATGCTAAATAGTTTCCGTTCTTATCATATCTAGTATCATCTATAGTATAGTCAAAGTTATCATTGAACAATATGGCTGTACCTCTGGCGTTACTTTTATAAGAACTGAAAAAGCTATTTTTTGAGCCCCATTCATCCTTTATTTTATTTTCTAAGTCTTTTGTAAAATGAGTATCTTGGAGGCAGCATATGTTTGCCTTTTTACTTTTAAAATGACGAAAAACATCTGTTCTTTTTCGTTTATTGTTCAGGCCTTGGCAGTTTGAAGATAGTATTTTCAATTTGTCGTGACTCATGTCGGGTGTAAGTTTATATGAGGTTGAATTGTTATTGTTACGAGTGAAGCGTTGTTATGAGTGAATTTTTTTGGTATGGAGATAGTTTTTATGGTGAAGATATGAAACAGAGTGTAAAAGCATAGCGCATTTAGCAAAAGAGAAGTTCTTACCTTCATTGATTTGGTGAGTATCCGAATTATACAATGTGAAATCTGTGATGTGTCTGTCGGTGGGTGAGGGATCGAGTCGGTGGTTTTGATTGGCGCGCGGGCGTCATGCTTTGTTCGTGGCTTGTTGTGCACGCAAGATATGCCATTGATAAAAGTGAAAGTCATTTTTCTTAGCAGACTTTTTACAAGGTTCAATTTCAAGAATGAGCATACTAGCACGAGCGTCCATTCCCACCCTTAATGATTTCAGGAATAGCATTTTACCAGCAAATATACCGTAGATAATGAAATCCTAGTGTACTACCATCAAGGCTCGTTCAAATAAATGACACTGAGAGACTGCATTATCATATCCTTATCAGTATTAATCACTTCCATTAGCAATCTTTAAAAACATACATGAACGTGCTACAATAAAGTTTTAATTTTTAAAACTGTTTTTTGTTATTCTTATTCATAACATATCCACGTATGTAATAGGCATTTCAAGCGACATACATATTCTTGGTAACTACTTCTAGAGTATATCTTGTTTTTCACTAGTCACATCATACATCATCTGATATTCAACAGTCAATTACAATCTCTTAATTTAATGCTTTTAAAGCAGTCAGCTTGTTGATGTATGAAAGATAACACATTTAAAACTTTAGATAAAATGTTGTGTAGATAATGATAAATAAGTTGTTCATAAAAGAATTAAAGCCAAACCGTAACCCCAATATATAAGATTATTTTTGTGTTGAACAACGTTTTTACCCATGTTATCTATTTCGATGTAATAAGTGTAATTTAGGACTTCATACCTGAAATTTATATCAAAAGGTTGGTATCAAAGTCACTCAAGAGTCTCCAAATTCTTTACATTTACGAGACGGGGATATGGAAGTGGTTGAAGTAATCAGAACTATTCACTCTTAGATAAATTGCATTTATTGGCGTCAAGTGACTCAAGACGATTCATAGCTTTTCCACCTATTTACACAGCATGTTGAACGAGTCAGTTCATAGATGAAAAGACCAGACTAAAAGCTATTACCAGAGGTTAAATCACGACCATGATTACAAACCCTGGTGCTGGATTTGAATGTTCTGTCTGCATCATGGACAAGATGCAAATAGGTCAGAAAGGAATACATCAGTGCGAGAAAATGTTCCAAATCTCCTTCAGTTCGAATGTGGTTCATATCGACCGCAGAGTAGTAAAAGAGTGTGAGATGCACTCGTTTTATTCATTAATAATTGCGATTTTTTAAATTCATTTATTGAAAAAATATGATAGACCGAAATAGTACAGTCAGGACAACATTCATAGTTGTGTGACACCACAATAAGCTTCTTAATGTAAATCACTGACAACAAATTCTTCAAGAAAATTAAACTCTTATTAAACCTAGCGAGTGAGTGATTATATTGCACACTCGTAATGGCATAGTTAACGTCAGCAGCCTGTATGGATATATTAGAGGTGAATAACATTTATACAACGCTCTTTCAAATGAAACATAATGTGAACTTAGCAACATGACAAAAACAAGTTAAAAGATTTCTACTTATGTAATATCATGTTAATATCATCTTCACAATTGACTGTATGTGTGTTCTTTTATCACATGTAGAATAAGGTAATACTTGCAAAGCAATAATATCTTAACTTTCAAACATTTTGTCTCTTATCTCTTTGATATATTTGTTTTCCCCCCCAGGAACAACATTCATAACATGTATTAAACTATTGCGTAACGTGACAGTTCTTGGGATCGAAATTGTACTATTTTAAATAGTTTATGACATCTTAATTCATTATATGTTTGAGTGTGAGATAAGCTGTTCTACCAGTGAAAAATCATCTATCTGGCTACAGTTGTGATAACCTGTACCATCGCTCTACTACGTGGCGATAAACTTTATTCATACTTGAGTGATGTCAAATTCAATACTTTGACCTCATGAAACAGTGGTCTGACGTAACGAATTCTCATAGTTCATACTCTAACTGCGGCAAGTGGCCCTTCAACATGAAATTGGTCTTTTTTTCGCGTAATTAGAAGAATTTCATCATATCCTATATAGATATCTGTCAATTTTTGACAAATACCATTTTTTTCATATTGTGAGGAAAACAACATATTCACTTGTGGATATGCCACTCATAAAAATAAATAGAGACTATTTCATTGAATATCATTTCTATGTCATCGAGTGCAGTGAGAAAGTGATATTTTCATGAATGGCGCAGCCACGAGTGAAAATGACAAATTTGTACTTCACGAGATGACATAAAAATGATAATTGGCAAAACAATGAATTAGTCTATTTATTATATAATTTTGAGATCATAAAACAGAGTTGTCAGACATCGGGAGGCAAAGATTTGCTGTTGTGATGAATGACAGTCTAGTAACTCCATTTATCCTTTCTCAGCAAAAAATAGCTCGATAGATATAAATATTTAATCTGAAATTTTTTTTTTAAGGATATTTAATGTGTGAATGTTCATTGATATCAGATAAAAAAGATGTTTTTGGTTATAATTAGGTGAAACAAAGGCTCCTTATGAAGTCAGTTTTGACGTGAACAGATACATTGAGTGAAGCGCTATGTCGGTGTAACAGAAGTCTCACCTTGTAAATTTATTTTTGTGATGAAATTAACAATCATTAACTACAACAACACGATATTAACTTCGGGTGTCTTTTTGATATCCGAGGATACATTGGCACTGCAAAAAGTAAACAGTTACATACCAAAAACATCGTAAAGAGTCGTTTTACTCCAATCCTAACCAACGCCTTGTGTGCGTTCGATTTCCTCAAAGGGAGATAATCGTGTTTCAAAGGGAGGTAATAGGTTCAGTCCTCGTTTTCTCACGGCAGTGAAAATATGGATTATATTTTCACTGCAGTGAAAATATGATTTTCTACTGCTTTTCTTACAATATGGATTATATTTTCACTGTATAGCCCTTTATTTCATTGACAATTATATAATAAACATTTCGACCTCACTCTATAAGGTACACATAGTATTAGTAAAGAAAAGACAATATATCCTTATATGACAAATATGAGAAATGTGTTATAAATCTGTTATGATCTTTTTAATAAGCTGTAGATTACAACACCTCAGTTTAAACGTCTAACTAATGTTCTCATATCACTACTGCAATTGCTCCATATTATCAATTCATGAACCTCTCTCTCCATCTAGCCCTGAGTTAGGTACAATATCCTATCATATATGGTTGATTTCATATTGGTCTGTGGTAATAATTGTGGGCGTTTACAATTTGCTACCCATATTGAATGAATGCATTATAATCGACAGATAAGATTTGAAAAATGAGAATTTGAATTTTTCATATACGCTTCTGATGCTGGTTCAATATCATGGTAAAAATTTAAATTGAAGATCATGTTTTTACAGAAAATGTTACCTACAGTTGTACATTTATCCTTTTTTCAACTGAATGCAGAACAAGTTTCAAAAATGGTCTGAAAAATCAATCGCCTTCAATCACCATCAGAAGATGACATATCCCACCGGTTCCACATGAACGTAAGATGTAAACCTTTGAAAGATAATTGTAAATTTTTCAAGCAAGGTTCATAATAGTATAAGCTAATATATATGAAACGAAACCTTTCATGAACAGAGTCCAAAAAAGAGCCGTTTCCATGAAAATAATAAAAAATAAAATTTTCATAAATGTGAAAATATCAAAAGGCACCACTTCAGTAGGTGGGCAATACACATGTAAAGTTTCAGAAAGATATGTGGACTGGTTTTTGAGTTCTGCTCCGGAAACGAAACCTTTCATGAACTGATTCCAAATAAGAGCCGTTTCCATGGAAATAATAAAAAATAAAATTTTCAGAAATGTGAAAATATCAAAAGGCACCACTTCAGTAGGTGGGCAATACAAATGTAAAGTTTCAGAAAGATATGTGGACCGGTTTTTGAGTTCTTCTCCGGAAACGAAATGATTACAGACGGACGGACGGACGGTCGGATGGATCGACGGACATACAGACGGACAGGGTGATGACTATATCCCACGGTATTACATACCGGTGGGATAAAAAGCATTGAATAATTAAATAATTAAAAGAAAAAGTAAAATTGCAATTTATTTAAACCATGTGTGTTTCAACAGTCATAAATCCAGATTAGATGTTCCTAGAAAATAGAATTGTGTATTTATCTTCACATTACATATGTGTATCAAATAAATTAAATACAAATTTATCTGGTAATTTTTGTATGATGTTAAAACATGGTAGCTTTATTTTTGGACAGTAGTTTACATGATGTAGATACGTAATTCATGTAAGAGTTAGATAACAAAATAGCAACTAAAAAATTATATTCAAGGTGTGAACAACCATGTTGGGTCCTGTACGAAAATAATACTACATTTGAGTCAATACCAGTCACGTTTCCTATTTATCAACACCCACTGTTTTCAACAAAAGAAAAGTGTGTGTACATCACTGGGACAGTATCAGAAATCAAAGAAGCTTTGATCAAGGGCTTGTAAGATACAAATTTGAAGTCTTCCAAGAACCTAGACGTAAGAGGATTAGAGTTAGTATGTCATGACAGTTATTTCGTGACAGCTTTAATCTGTGTTTTATGTTATGAGATGAACACCTCTGATGTTGTCCACTTAATGAGTTGTTATCTTATCCATGAAATAAATGTTATTTCCCCATCAAATTGTTTGTCAAAATAATACAAAATCTTAACGGGGGTTATGGGGAAACATAAACATTAAATGTGAAAATAGAAATTCAGGAATTCAGAACAGTTTTAAAACATTGTTATATTAACAGCTATTGAGAAAACAGACATTTCAGAAACAGGTTCTTCAGATTTAGTTAACATTTGTTAAAGAATTGATTTTCATATCAGAAGATTTCTCACAGCTAATAATGAATTTGAAATTTCCTAAATGCTTTCAAATTAAATTATAACAATATCCTATTTCATCAAATGATAAGAGTTCAAATGAGATGTTGCTCTTAGTAATCCCTTCGAGACTACTAGACGCCATTCATCAATCAAATTGCTTTAGGGTAATGCTTATACTGTATTCATTTTGGGCTTTTCAAATGTGTATGGAAATATATCAATATGAATTTATTTATGTTACGGATATGTATTTTGTAAGCAAAAACTTTAAGATGTTGTTTGTATGTATATACAGGTAATGACATGTGATATCCGCAAATGACATGTGATATCACAGTATAAATGCTGCATTATATGACAGTTTTTATGTGGTTTGTTCTTGCTTAACTGTTTCACCATTAACTTAATATTTGAGCCGTTTCGATACCGTTTGGTATAGAAAATCTGATTCAAACAATAATAATAATAATAATAATATGTGTACTTGTAATGCGCAAATGTCGATACACAAGTTTATGCTCAATGCGCAGTTCTACTCATAGCATTGTTTGAACAGCATTGTCTTCAGAGCTCTCTTAAAAGAGTCTAGAGATGGTCGTATTTTCAGTTCTGTCGGCAGATTGTTCCACAGGTAGGCGGCTCCATAGCTGAAAGACTTGTAGCCGTAAGTCTTAAGTCTCATTTTAGGGATAACAAACAGATTCTGGTCAGTTGATCTCAGAGTTCGTTCAGGACAATAGATCCGTTTGGTCAATAGATCCGTCAGGTATCCAGGTGCTATGCCATGAAAACACTGGTATGCCAAGCACAAAACCTTGTACTCGATCCTTGCTTTCACAGGAAGCCAGTGCAGGGACTTCAGGATTGGCGTGATGTGACACATCTTTGGTACCTTGCACACCACTCGAGCTGCAGCATTTTGAACCTTTTGCATCTTTTTGAGCAATGATGATGGTAATCCATAGCACAACCCATTGCCATAGTCTAACTTTGACAGAACAAGTGATCTAACTAGAGCATGCACTGCATCAGTTGTCAAGCATTTGCGTATGTTACTGATGTTCTTAAGATGGTAAAAGCTTGTTTTGATGATGTTATTTACGTGGGTCTCCATGCTAAGTTCAGAGTAAAAATAAACTCCTAAGTTCCTGACACTTTCAGCAAGAGGAATAACTGAATCGCCCACTGGAACTGACTCAACTCCTGTAAACTTTCTCTGAGAGGACTTGCCAACCAGCAGTGCTTCGGTTTTGCTGTCGTTGAGTTTTAGAGTGTTTGACGTCATCCACTTTTTGGCATCATGTGTACAGTAAGTTGTGCGTGTGATGACATTTTCGAACTCTTCAACACTGCTGGAGTCGATCAGCTGCGTGTCGTCGGCATAAGAGTGGTGGTTCATGAGGTGTTGGTCTATGACATCAGCAAGGTCGCACATAGTGAACAGTATTGGTCCGAGGACTGAACCTTGCCAGACTCCACATGATATAGCAACCTTGTCTGAAATGTTGCCGTTAATTATAACGGCTTGGTGTCTGTTCTTCAGATATGATGTAAACCACAGAAGGGCTGTACCACAAATGCCGAAAATGATCATGTTGAGTCACAGGAGGATATTGATTATCATTAGGCAAGTAGAAATAGAGTCAAGAGACAAATCCATCCCCAGAGTTTTGATTTGACCTTTAAAGATTAATTAATTGACTAAATCGACTTAGCAAGATTAACTTAGGATCCATAAACACTGGATATACATCAGATTTTGACAATCAACGGCAAAAATTTGCAAAAAACTCGAAAAATACTTTTATTCAATGTGCAGCCTTTTAATCGCTATATATGTTCATCCATGTCTACAGAACCAGAACAAATTCGATCGGAACACAATCCTGTAGACATATAAAACTTGCAGCGGCAATATGAAGGGAAAATCAATCTTCATCATTTCGATTACCAAGTTAAAAGTCTGTGGAATAGCTCCAAATGCTTACAACATGATTTGTAACTTTTTACATTCCATGTGAGGATCAAATGAAAAGCAAACGAAACATAACACAAGAAGTAAATATCTTAATCATGATGAGAAACCCTTGGGTTGACTCTATCTGAATTATTGACCTGATTCCCATAAATCTACACTTAAAAGCTTTTCATCCTGTAACCTGTGGTATAATATCAGAGGTCAAACACAACCTTGATCACAAACCTTGTCCTTGGTAACAATAGCCTATCTGCATCTTAGGACATCATGCAAAATGGTCAGTAAGTAAACTTAAAGGGACAATCAAATCGGCCTTAGGTCCGTGACCTCGTTAGTTAAGGAAAATGTCATTAAACGCTGTGGTTTCATCCATTTTTTTATTTATTGAAAATAAAAAGCAAGATATGCAATTGATAAAAGTGAAAGTAATTTTTCTTAGCAGAATTTTTACAAGGTTCAGTTTCAAGAAGTAGCATATATATATGCCTTCGAGCAAGAGCCTCCATGTTTACCCTTAAAGAAACTTGCATGGCATTTTCCCAGCAAATATACCGTAAGTTTGCTACAATCGCGCTCTTTAGGGTGGCTTCACACTGTCCCGATTTTGACCAACGACAGAATCACGAATTAGAAAATTTAAAATTCGTACGATTTGAACCGAGTATGGGTCAAAAACAGTCGTCATCGGAGGTACATCAAATAAAGACAGAAGGCAACACGTTGTTGAAAGAATGATGCACGACCACAAAACGAACTCAATGCGAATGGATGCACGATCGTAAAGAAGATTTAGATTAGGTCGAGTTCGATCAGCCAGGAATTGATAACAATTGGTATTGATTTGAATTTTTGCCCATGCGTGAAAGGTGGCTATGTGGTTGAACTATCAGTGGTATCCCATCGAGTCTAAGAACGCTTGTGTTTCACAAAGTGAAATAACCAGTCATGCTGTTAGACTATAATCTGTAGCCTCTGGGAACATATTCAGGCAATGGTCCTATAATATAATGTTCTGCTGACTTGCTAGATAACAATCGTTAACAATTGGAAATGATTCAAAGCGTTCGAACTCAGCCTTTACGAAGTCTACATGAAGACAACACGATGGCAATACGACGTCGTAACGGAAGTACGATGCATATGCGATGCCTCTAACCAGGTGCCAGTAAACATCACGTGACCTCTGGGAGTCACCTTGAAAGATTATCATGGCTGCACAATTCGACTGTATTAAACGATCTTACGACTTTTTATCATCTTGATATTTGTTTTATTCTTCCTGGGAATCACATGAACCTTAAAAAATCAACTTTGTTAACCTGCGCCGTATGCATTGAATATTAATCGCAAAGTTACCGGGACTATCGTGAAACACCTTAATGATTCGTATTACAGTCGGTAGGATTTTCATAGCTCCGGCAGCAAATTCAGCTTTGCAGGAACCTTTTTTGGTATGTCAAAAATATTCTGATAATCCATCCGAATATACACTTTCTTGGTGCAATCGTGTCTTCATCTTGCCGTTCGTACGACAATAGCTACGAATCCGTGTCGCCATCGTATAACCATCGTGTGATCATCTGTTCAATGGGCGAGTTTTACATGCAAATAAAATTGAATGACATCATCGTACTGATCGATATACTAAGGCAATATGAACACAGCACGAATTCACACGACGGCCCTCGATAGCAATGTGAAGGGGAAGATGGAGACACGGATGCAACACGAAAATGGCATGATCAACCATTTTCTCACTTCCCCGATGTTGCCGCCGAAACCAGAAAAACTCTTGCGACGGCCAAAAGATGCGTTTACGAATGGCCCGATTGCTTACGATCCTTTGCAAATTTGCACATTTTCAAATTCGTGTTTCCATCTTTTGTCAAATTCGGCTAAGTGTGAAGCGGCCTTTAAGATAAACCATACGGAGATACTGCATTATCATACCATTATCAGTATTAATCTCTTCCATCAGCGATCTTTAAAAAAATACATATATGTGCTTCAATAAATTTTACTTTCAGAAATGTTTTTGTTATTCTTATTTATAAAGTCATCTATATTGCTAATCACTGGTCATGTAATACATCATCTGATATTCCAACTATTTATATATTAGAACCTCTAAAGGTAATGTTTTTTAAAGCAGCCAGCTTGATGTTGTGTGATAGATAACACAAATCTTTGGGGAGATAAAACTTTGAATAAAATGTTGTGTAGATATGATGTAAAGACAACTAATTTGTTCATAAATAAATTAAAACAAAAGTGTAACCCTTATATATAAGATAAGTTTTGTGTTGAACAACATGTTTTATCTATGTAATCTATTCGACGTCATAAGTGTCATTTATGACATCATACCTGATTGAATTTATATCAAAATCTTTGTATCATATCAAATTCACACAAGAGTCTCCAAGTTTCATACATTTACGATGCGGGGATATGGAAATGGCTGAAGTAATCAGAACTATTCACTCTTAAATAAATGCATTTATTGGCGTCAAGTGACTCAAGACGATTCATAGCTTTTCCACCTATTTACACAGCATGTTGAACGAGTCAGTTCATAGATGAAAAGACCAGACTAAAAGCTATTACCAGAGGGTAACTCACGACCTTGATTATAAACCCTGGTGCTTGATTTGAATGTTCTGTCTGCATCAGGGACAAGATGCAAATAGGTCAGAAAGGAATATATCAGTGCGAGTGGATGTTTCAAATCTTCTTTAGTTCGAATGTAATTCGTATCGACCGCAGAGTAATAGAAGAGTGTGAGATTCAATCGTTTTATTCATTAACAATTGTGAATTTGTTTTTATATTTATTGAAAAGTATGATAGACCCAAATAGGTCAGTCAGGACCACTTTCATAGTTATGTCATAACACCACAATAAGTTTCCTAATGTAAATTGCATACAACAAATTCTTAAAGTACACTTAAACTCTTAAAAGACCTAATGAGTGAGAGACTGTTTTGCCGACTCTTTATGACATAGTAACGCCAGCAGCCTGTAAGAATATATTCGAGGTGAATAACATTTATACGGCGTTCTTTCAAATGAAACATAATGTGAGCATAGAAACATGGCAGAAAAACAAGTGAAAAGCTTTTTGGCACATGAACGACTTTCGTAATATCATGTGAATATCATCTTTACAATTGATTGTATGTGTGTTCTTTTATCAGATGTTTCATATACACACTGCACATCCAGTTGTTCTGTACAATCCGCCTCATTCAAGACCCTCGGTAATAGGCAAATTGAGAGATGGAGGCAGTTAAAAGCATTTGTTCTGTGTTTTAAAACATTACATCACATCTTTTCCTCAAATTTCACGTTTCAGCAGACTAGTGGCCCTGTCACACTGAACTATATAGCAAGAGCGTATTTGCATTGAGTACTGAAAACTATTGATACGTCAGCAGTATGCCCAGTACTTGTTGCGCTAATGTAGCAAAATTATGTACAAAGCATATTCATTATGTAAAACACTAGTGTTAAAAGCAGGTTATTTGCGTATCACTATTTTGTTGTGGTAGACAACTTCATATGCAGTGTTTAGTGTCAACGCACATCATTTGCCATGCGCATGTACCCGCATGTGCTCCTGAATGAAAGTTATCATTATTTTGAAATGGTCCCCATTTTTTAACATATTACCCATAAGCCAAATTTTTGGATCAATATGTAAAGGGTTCCTATCTACACCCAATGCAGAAGGTGATATATGGCAAGTAGGATGCCAAAGCAGCACTAGTAAAAATCAGGTTCTATATTTCTGCCTAAGCATGATGATTTGACAAACATTCGAGAGAAAAAACATTTAGTTTTTGTCCACACAATAACATATTTTATAAAAACAAATTATGTTCTTAAAATCATTGTTATTGTTATTGCATTTTCAAGCTTTTGATTCACGTCTTTGGCTCCTTTGAATATCCTGATTTCTATCCAGCTAAATTTTTAAAAACACAATGACATATTTTATAAAAACAAATTATGTTATTAAAATCATTGTTATAAGAAAAAAAGTTATTGCATTTTTTCAAGTTCTTGATTCACGTCTTTGGCTCCTTTGAGTATCTTGATTTCTATCCAACTAAATGCCTCGTTTTGCTGTCAGGCAGTTATTGATGATATTTGTAACTCTCAGTCAATGAAATGTCTTATTTTTGTTTATATTTTTCAAACCTGAAGAAAACTATTATCTTGAGTCCTTACATTCTTCCATCCTTGCTGCTCATTTCATTTGCGGGCCATATAAAGTGCCATAAGAGGCTTTTAGCTTGACAGATCTCAAGTGTAAGAAGGATGGGCTAAATGTGATCTTGTATGTATATGAGTATAATATAAGTATGTTAGCAAAACAAAAATTCCTAAAAATGGAGGCACCATATTATCCTTTCCATAATGTCCAAACATATGATATAAATCCATTGTGATAGATTTCATTCGTTTTCATAGGATGATAAATAATGCTATATTTTTGACATGTTGAACACTTAATCATAATTTAATTCCAAAATTCCATCATATCATGACCAAAGGCTTAAAATCATATAATGCTACATTTAACAAGCTGTGAAGTTATCAAACAACCTTGATCACAAACCTGGTCCTTGGTAACAATAGCCTGTCTGCACCTCAGGACATCATGCAAAATGGTCAGTAAGTAAATTTAAAAGGGACAATCCAATCAGCCTTAGGTCTGTGACCTCATAAGTTAAGGAAAATGTCATAAAACGCTGTGGTTTCATCCATTTTATTATTTATTGAAAATAAAAAACAAGATATGCAATTGATAAAAGTGAAAGTCATTTTTCTTAGCAGAATGTTTACATGGTTCACGTTCAAGAACTAGCATACATATATGCCTTCGAGAAAGAGCCTCCATTTGTACCCTTAAAGAAATTTTCTTAGTTAATTTACCGTAAGTTTGCTACCATCATGCGCTCTTTAAGATAAACCACACGGAGATACTGCATTATTATTATAATACCATTATCAGTATTAATCTCTTCCATCATCGATCATTAAAAACATACATATAGGTGCTACAATAAATTTTACTTTCAGAAATGTTTTTGTTATTCTTATTCATAAAGTCATCTTTATTGCAAATCACTAGTCATGTAATACATCATCTTATATTCCAACTTTTTATATATTAGAACCTCTAAAGGTAATGTTTTATTAAAGCAGCCAGTTTGATGTTGTATGATAGATAACAAAAATCTTTGGGGATGAAATAATTTTGTTTATACTTTATAGAAAGGAATAGATTTCATTCGTTTTCATAGATCATTAGATGATAAATAATGCTATATTTTTGACATGTTGAACACTTAATCATAATTTAATTCCAAAATTCCATCATATCATGACCATAGGCTTAAAATCATATAATGCTACATTTAACAAGCTGTGGAACACCAAGGAAAGACAACCTGCATCAGAGAGAATGTCTAAATACATGTATTCTGCGATGATTCGGGATGTTGACAGACCATTGTGAAGAGGAAAACCGTAATGGTACGTTTACCACTTGTCAATATTTCAAATCTTCATTCCTTTTAACTTGGTTGATTTTAGTCAGACTGTAACAAACCATTGTTGATAATGATTCTGCATTAAACCCAGACAAAGTTGATGTCTTTTTTCTTTTGTCAACTTTTGGGACTTACATAGTGCAAAATCCTTTCAAGAGAATACATGTATCTTTGATTGAGGGCAAATCACAAACAAAACGTGTTTCTGAATTATGCTAATCATATTTGTTTACTGTCTGGTCATTGCATGCCCTTCAATGCAAGGAAACACTCATGTGAATAACGAAAGGAAACGCAGTGTTATAAATTTAGCAAGAGAGGTGTAACAACATTAAAACATTTGAATAGTTAAATAATTAAAAGAAAAACAATTAATTTGTGATTTATTCAACCCATGTGTGTTTGAACAGCCACAAATCCAGATTATATATTCCTAGAGAATGAAATCGTGTATTTATCTTCACATTACATATATGTATGAAATACCTTAAAACAACACTATCTAGTAATTTTTGTATGATGTTAAAGGACATGGTAGCTTTACTTTTGGCCAGTAGTTTATATGATGTAGATACGTAATTCATCAATCATAGTTAAGATCACAAAACATCAACTACAAAAATTATATTCAAGGAGTGAATAAACTCTCAAACCAGTTCAGTTTACACAGGGTCAAGATAGCCAATGTTTTGTTAGTCCAGATGATATCACTACTAAATGCTTTCTAATAACAGAACCAACAAAAGCCATGTTGGGTCTTGTCCGAAACAAATCACTACATTTGAGTAAATACCAGTCAAGTTCCTTTATCAACACCCACTGTTTCAACAGAAGAAAAGTTTGTGTACATCACTCGGACGGTATCAGAAATCAAAGAAGCTTTGATCAAGGGCTTGAAAGAGACAAATTTGAAGTTTTCCAAGAAATAAGAATGTCAGGTCTAAATCTAAAAGTAAGAGGATTAGAGTAAGTATGTCATGATTATAGCTTATTTGGCAACAACTTAAATCTGTGTTTTATGTTATGAGATGAACATATGTGATGTGTTGTCCACTTGTTTTGTCAAATTTTTATCTAATCCATGTTATTTCACCATCAAAGTGTTTAACAAAATGACACACTATGCTTAGGGGGTTGTGGGGAAACATAAACATGAAATATGTGTCATTTCAGCAAGAAAGAAGGGAAAAGAGAAATTCCTGAATTTTGCTTCTGTATACCAATTTGGAACTTTTGAATTTTTAAATATTTACAGCTGTTGAGAAGACAGATATCAGTTTCTTCAGATTGATTTGTATAACTATATTTACCTGGTCAAAAATCTATATCCAGATTTTTCACAGCTAATAATAAATTTGAAATTTCCAAAATGCTTTCAAATTAAATTATAACAATATCCTTTTTCATCAAATGATATGAGTTCAAATGAGATTTTGCTCTAAGTGATCCATTCGTGACTACTAGACGCCATTCCTCAATCCAATTGCTTTAGGGTAATGCTCATACTGTATTAATTTTCAAATGTGTACCGAAATGTATCAATTTGAATTTATTTATGTTACGGATATGTATTTTTTAGGCAAAATGTTTGCACATGTATGTCTATACAAATCATACAGTTATGACATGTGATCATGAAATGATCATGACGAGTCACAGGAGGATATTGATTATCATTAGGCAAGTAGAAATAGAGTCAAGAGACAAATCCATCCCCAGAGTTTTGATTCGACCTTAAAAGATTGATTAATTGACTGTAAATCGACTTAGCAAGATTAACTGAGGGTACATAAAAAAGCAAAAAATATACACCAGGCATAATGTCAACGACAAAAATGAATTGCAAAAACTGAGAAAAATACTTTTATTCAAGGTGCAGCCTTTTAATCGCTATATATATTCATCCATGTCTACAGAACCAGAACAAATTCGAAAAGAGCACAACCCTGTAGACATGTAAAACTTGCAGGGGCAATATGAAGGGAAAATCAATCTTCAACATTTCGATTATATATATATATACCAAGTTAAAAGTCTGTGGAATAGCTCCAATTGCTTACAACACGATTGCAACTTTTTACATTCCATGTGAGGATCTGAATGAAAAGCCAACTAAATATAACACAAGAAGTAAATATCTCAATCATGATGAGAAACCCTTGGGTTGCCTCTATCTGAATTATGGACCTGATTCCCATAAATCTACACTTAAAAGCTTTTTATTCTGTAACCTGTGGTATACTATCAAAGGTCAAATCACAACCTTGATCATAAACCTGGTCCTTGCTAGCAATAGCCTGTCTGCATCTCAGGGCATCATGCAAAATGGTCAGTAAGTAAATTTAAAAGGGACAATCCAATCGGCCTTAGGTCCGTGACCTCGTTAGTTAAGGAAAATGTCATTAAACGCTGTGGTTTCATCCATTTTATTATTTATTGAAAATAAAAAACAAGATATGCAATTTATAAAAGTGGAATTAATTTTTCTTAGCATAATTTGTACAAGGTTCACTTTCAAGAACTAGCATACATATATGCCTTCGAGCAAGAGGCTCCATTTTTACCCTTTAAGAAATCATGCATGGCATTTTCCCAGCAAATATACCGTAAGTTTGCTACCATCACCCTCTTTAAGATAAACCACACGGAGATACTGCATTATCATTATCATACCATTATCAGTATTAATCTCTTCCATCAGCGATCTTTAAAAACATACATATATGTGCTACAATAAATGTTACTTTCAGAAATGTTTTTGTTATTCTTATTTGTAAAGTCATCTATATTGCTAATCACTAGTCATGTAATACATCATCTGATATTCCAACTATTAATATATTAGAACCTCTAAACGTAATGTTTTTTAAAACAGCCAGTTTGATGTTGTATGATAGATAACAAAAATCTTTGGGGAGATAAAACTTTGAATAAAATGTTGTGTAGATATGATGTAAAGACAACTAATTTGTTCATAAATAAATCAAAGTGTAACCCTAATATATAAGATTAGTTTTGTGTTGAACAACATGTGTTATCTATGTAATCTTTTTCGAAGTCATAAGTGTAATTTATGACATCATACTTGATTGAATTTACATAAAAAGGTTGGTATCATATCAAATTCACACAAGAGTCTCCAAGTTTCATACATTTACGAGACGGGGATATGGAAATGGCTGAAGTAATCAGAACTATTCACTCTTAGATAAATTGCATTTATTGGCGTCAAGTGACTCAAGACGGTTCATAGCTTCTCCACCTATTTACACAGCATGTTGAACGAGTCAGTTCATAGATGAAAAGACCAGACTAAAAGCTATTACCAGAGGTTAAATTACGACCTTGATTACAAACCCTGGTGGTTGATTTGAATGTTCTGTCTACATCATGGACAAGTTGCAAATAGGGCAGAAAGGAATATATCAGTGCGAGTGGATGTTTCAAATCTCCTTTACTTCGAATGTGATTCGTTTCGACCTCAGAGTAGTATAAGAGTGTGAGGTTCACTCGTTTTATTCATTCATAAATGCGTTTCTGTAGATATATATTGAGGAAGAATAATAGATCCAAATAGGTCAGTCAGGACCACTTCCATAGACATGTTATAACATCACAATAAGCTTCTTAATGTAAATCGCATACAACAAATTCTTAAAGTACACTTAAACTCTTAAAATACCATATGAGTGAGAGACTGTTTTGCCGACTCTTTATGACATAGTTAACGCCAGCAGCCTGTAAGAATATATTCGAGGTGAATAACATTTATACGGTGTTCTTTCAA
Organism: Steromphala cineraria; assembly: GCA_916613615.1. Taxonomy (NCBI): domain Eukaryota; kingdom Metazoa; phylum Mollusca; class Gastropoda; order Trochida; family Trochidae; genus Steromphala; species Steromphala cineraria. The sequence goes on from OU744725.1 coordinate 28,843,565, forward strand.
ATGAAACATAATGTGAGCATAGAAACATGGCAGAAAAACAAGTGAAAAGCTTTCTGGCAAATTAACGACCTCCGTAATATCATGTGAATATCATCTTTACAATTGATTGTATGTGTGTTCTTTTATCAGATGTTTCATATACAAACTGAACATTCAGCTGTTCTGTACAGTCCGCCTCATTCAAGACCCTCGGTAATAGGCAAATTGAGAGATGGAGGCAGCTAAAAGCATATGTTCTGTATTTTAAAACATCACATCACATCTTTGGTTTTCTCAAATTCCACTTTTAAGCAGACTAAAGGCCCTGTCACACTGAACATGATAGAAAGAGCGTATGAGCATTGTGTACAGAAAACTTATAATTCGTCACCAGTACGCTCAGTAGTTTTCCTTACTAGTTTCGCTAATGTAGCGAAGTTTTTTTTCTATCACTTTTTTGTTGTGGCAGACGACTTCATATGTAGTGTTTACGCTTAGCTTATTTTCATCACAGATCATTTTTGTCACCTGCATGTACAAGTTCTGAACGAAAGTTTGTTACACTGTTCATAATTTACTATAGAGATTCTGAATGCACGATACACCCTTCGTCAAGCACCCTGTATCAGCCCGCAGGGCAGATAACCTGTATCAGCCCGTCGTCAAGGGCAAAAGTCTGTATCAGCCCGTCGTAAAGGGACTTGAACGTTGAACCCTAGGCAACGAACACAAAAAAATAGATCGAAGTCGCGAGGAATTTAGAGTTGTCTCCCTTTGTACAGCTGACGTTTGAACGTGGCCGACATCGCGAAGAAAACGCTGCAGTCACTTGCGGATAGGATTTGTCAGTTTGATCATTACTTTGATACAACCTTTCTTTCCAGTTTAGAAATTCAACCAAATGAATTAAAAAATCGCAAGAGGCGGGAGCTGAATGATCAGTGGTATTAAAATCAGCCACATGTTAATTTTATGAATAAAAGTTTAAAAATGTTACAATTATTTTTGTAGTTTGTTTGGTAAGTATATATGATAAAAATAGTATGATATGGTTAATTTCATATCACATTCGGTATCAGCCCTCGACCAATATCAGCCCTCGAGCTAAAGCTCTCGGGCTGATATTGGGGTCTCGGGCTGATACAGAATGTGATATGTATTAGACACTAACACTTATTTATGTCGTTCACTGGTTAGGTTATATATAATTAAAAATTTGTGTTAAGTAGGACGAGCAAACTACGAAAATTGTATCTAAATGACATCGACTAGATTAATTACAAAACAGTAAAAGAACAGTAGATTTAGACACCTTGAATTCAATTAATTGGTAAGTTGGAAATGACAATTATTGTCATGTAACCTACACTTAATGTCCCAATATTTTAAAAGTTTTGTTGAAGTCTAAAGATTCGAAAACTCGAAACCAAATATACATTATTCATTTTTCAATCAGTTGATCTGGAAAATAAAAGTACCCCTTTATCATTTGATCGTGAAGATGGCATACATTAAGAAACTTTGCTACAGTAGATGGTTCAAAGATTAACATCATTTTTTTATAGTTATCTAGATAAGATAATACTTGCAAAGAAATAATATCTTTCCTATACAATTCTTATCTCTTTGATATCATTTTCCTCCTAGCAACAACATTCAAAACGTGTATAAAAATATTGTATAACATGCCATTTCTTATGATAGAGAATGTTCTATTTAATCTATATAGTTATGACATATTAACTCATTTTATGATTGAGCTCGATGGTGCGATACTCTGTTCTATCAGTGACAAAGCCCCTTTATCTGGCTACATTGGTGATAACCAGTATCGTCACTCTTCTGCGTGACGATTAACTTTATTCACACTCGAGTGATGTCAAATTCAATACTGTGACCTCATGAAACAGTTGTCTGACGTAATGAATTATCAGATGATGTTACAGCGGCGACGAGCTCATCCAAGTGGCCGCTCTTCATGAAATGTTTTTTTCCTGGTGTAATTAGATTTATTTCATCATATTTTACATGTATATAGAACGTCTTGCAACTCTTGACAAATACTGTTTTTATCTTATATTGTGGGGTAAATTTTTAAATATATTTTCACTCGTGAATGTCTGTCAATGTCTGTCAAATCTTGACAAATACCATCTTTATGTTTTTATTGTAAGGTAAAAAAAGAAGATTTTCACTTGTGGATGCGCCACTCATGAAAATATAAATTTCTACCTCACTCCCTGAGGTAAACATGGTATTAGTCAAGAAAAGACATATATACTTACATGACAAAGATGAGAAATGACGTGTGATAAATGTGTTATAATTTTATTATAAAGCTGTACTTTTCAACATCATTATGTAACCCGCAAAGCTTTGCAAGAGACATAATGTTTTCGGTTCTGTCCGTGGTTCCGTTTCTGTACGTGGTTCCGTAACGCTTTCGTTTTCGGACCATATTTCAAAAAACGTTCAATATTATTTTACGAAACTTGGTATGTGGTTAGATCTAGAGGTAGGCTGGTACCGTTTGCTATTTTGGATATTCTGATTTTTTTATATGTTCTGGTTTTCATGGAAACAGTTTGAACTTAGTGCATATAGGGGGTTGGGGGTTCCGGGCCATACATGAGTCAGAAATTCAGAATATCCAAAAAAGCAAAAGGCACCACATCAACACTAGATCTAACCTCATACCAAATTTTTGTAAAAGAATAGAAATCTGGAATAACAAACATAGCTTAAGGCACCACACCACCATCAGGTCTAACCAGAGACTAAGTTTTGTAAATAATTATTGAACAGTCAATGAGATATGGCCCGGAACCCCCAACCCCCTATATGCATGGTAACAATTTTGAACTTAGTGCATTTTGGGAGAATGTCCATTTCAAAGCTATAGCTAAAAAACTGTTTAATATTGTTTTACTTAACTTGGTACGTAGAAGGACTTAGAAGAGGAGTGGTGCCTTTGGCTCATTCGGTAATTCTGATTTGTTTTGGTTTTTGGGCATTCTCTCCCCACAGAGGCAGATCAAGTAATGTCGATTTAGTCTCTGTTATATGGGAGATGCCTGATTGGAGGCAATCAAAGTTAGTTGTGCATTCAGCGACGCTGTTCTTTAATCATCGTTTTGGCTACTGAATCAAGGCAAAAGCATTTTGATATGAACCACTCTTTCTATGCGTGAAGCGTTGTCATTTGCTAAAGAAATTCAAATGTATTGTGACTAAATTTTTTTCCGCCAGGGGAAACTGCCGGAACCCACGGATTTCGGCGTAATAGAACAGAGGCCCCCTGTCTGTCTAGTCTTGAGACAGGTACAATACCATATATTGTTGATTTCCTATTGGTCTCTGGTAATAATTGTAGGCTTTTACAATATGTTACCCTTGTTGAAATGAATGCATTATAATCGACGGACTAGATATGACAAAGGAGAAATTGAATTCTTCATGTGGGCTTCCGATGTTGGTTCGATATTATCGTAAAGATTTATATTGATGATCATGTATTCACAGAAAAAGGATACCTATAGTTATTGTTTTTGGAATTGAATGATGAAACAAATAAAAACTGGTCTAAAATAAACAATCACCTTCGTTGAATAGTCGCCGTGCGGAAAATGAAGGATTAACGGTATGTAGATCTATCAATTTATTCCTAATTCTTGATTAAAGAACAAACTGGGAAGTCATCAAACAACAAGGGAGAGACAACCCGCATCAGAGAGAATGTTTGAACATTTCTATAGAAAGGGATTTTTATTTTGCATGAACTCTGAAATGCCAATTTTTCTTGTTTTTAAAAGCATGAGCACAAAATCACTTTTCTTGTCAGTATATGGTCTTGCAGAGAGCTTACACGTTTGTAGAACTTAGAAACAATCTCCCATTTGCGTCCATTAGAGGGTGAATTTTCTGAATCCGATAAAAAATCTCATTGCCTTGTTCTGTACTCGATTGATGCATGATAGGTCATATATCGTCTCCATATCGCAGAAACGTACTGTATACTGCAACGATTCGGGTTGTCGTCAGACCATTGTGAGGAGGGAAATCGTGATGGCACGTTTCCGGTTGTCAATATTTCGGAACTTTTATTCCTTGAATCTTGGTCGATTTTAGTCTGACTATTACAAAACCATGATAAACGTGCATGATGTTGACAATGATTTTGCATTAAACTAAGGCAAAGTTAATCTCTTTAGCCTTTTGTCAACTTTTGGGTCTTAAAATAGTGTAAAAGCTTTTCAAGAGCATACATGTATGTTTGATAGAGGGCACATCATACAAAAACGTGTTTTTGAATTATTCTAATGATATTTGCCAACTGTCTGGTCCAGGACAATTGGCACTTCTCATTACTTTAAGGTCAATGAAGGAAAAAGTTCATGTTAATAACTTAAGGAACCCCTGTGTTTGCTGAAAATAGCAAGAAAGTTGTTTCAACATTAAAACATTAAATCATTTTAGAGTACATGTACATTTTTATCAGATATTTTTCAGCAATGACAATAATGCTAAAGATCCATGTGTTTAACACATATGTGCAATGCATTTTGCGGTCATTACACAATTTTTCCAGACATGTATCATTTTGATTCTGATATGAATGTGTCGATTAACATTCTTAACGTCATTCTCCCACGACAGATCTAGAGTTGGATCAATTTATAAAATTGTTGATTTAACAATTGCTCGGATTGGACAAATCTCTGGTTCCGGTGAGCTCCAATGGTCGTTAAAAAGTTTCACCAAAAACCATTTTAAATATCTCAGTCAATGAAAACACTTTTTGCATCGAAAGTATTCTTTTAACCGAGGCCTTTTCCATGATTCGGTAGCCAAAGTATTGAGCTGGTTGCTTAAGTACTTTTATTATCCATAATTGTAGAAAATCAAGCGATATCTCCTAGTTTGACAGTAGATTTTGAACAATGCCCTGTCATCAGAAGGGACATGACATCACAAACGTTTGCATCATCAGTAATGACGTCAGAATGATATGACGTCATAAACACGATGACAACACAATGCTATGACGTTGTTAACACGATGATGTCACAATGCTATGACATCACTGGTTTAGAAGGTTTAGGGCTATGCAGTGTGCAAAGTTGAAAATGTTTCATGCAAATGTGATGAAATATGATTTTGGATGATAAATAGAATCTCATCCAAGTTCTTCTGATATCAAATATATCAATTGCAACAGTCGTTGACAAAAGTAAAATATCTTTGGCAAGCCTCGGATATTTGTTACTTTTATCAACTTGCGTTGATATATTTGATATCAGAAGAACTTGGATGAGATTCTCTATTTGAACAACATGATTAAAGTGCTACTCCGCGATTTTTACACATATACTTTTTCTTTCATACCAACGTAAACAGCATAATTGTAACTTGAATAAAAAATATCTCGAATATTATATTCATTCCCAAAAGGTAATTATATGATAAATACATTTTACTCATTGGCGCGTGTCATTGTCCGGTTTTGGAACAAAATCGCGTCTTCAAACCTTCCTGTTGTCATTATAAGGCGTTGATTAGCTTTAAATGATACTTTCTAGCAACAGTCCATACTTCTCGATCAGATGACACTAATGGTACAGTTTGGCATCTGTGACCCCGGAGAACTCACGGAGTGGCTGCCATTGTTGGCCGGTGCGAAAGTGCATGTAAGCCATCGGACTTAAGAACTGGATTATTTTAGTTATCAAGCCTGATATTAGTTTCATTAACTTTGGTGGTTTGTTATTTTTATGATCCTCTATATTTCGTCTTACCGAAATAAGGAATTAAAACTGTTTATCATAAACGCAAGAAAGCACATGTTAGATTTTCATGATGTTTAGAAGATATAGTGTGAGAAAGTACATTTGTAGGACAACGAATCTCTGAGTCCCTGACTACTTAGTACCTGTAAAATATTATGCCTAATTGTTTTTATTAAAACTTACGATTTGTAAAAACGAGGCCTGTAAAATACTAAATTTCACCCTAAAGCTTACGCATCTAAACTTGCCAACATTTTCTGAATGAGTTCAGAAGGCTCTTTTAAATTTGTTTGCTTGAGGGCCTGAATAACAGACTTTACTCAATGATCAGATTTTACGTCAAAAAAATGTAATATTAAATATATTCTGAATAGTTACAACATAGACTTTGATTTGGCATTGAAATAAGCAACCCATTTATTGAAGTCATATTTGTTGATGTATATGAATAAAATTATTTCGAACTTTAGATCCTGATTTTCATGGACATTGCTCATGATTCAATAATTGCATAATTTGCATCCTGTAATACTTGATGTTTTTATCATACTTGTTAATGTTCCAGAGCTCATATGAATGTAAACCAAATTGCTCTTGTGGATAATTAAGTTTTATCTAATCTTATCTTAACTCAACATATTTTGAATTGTCACAACCAAAAAGGTGATTTTCTATTTTTAAGCCTAGGGCTTAAATTCCCGATAAATATATATTAAATCTATAATTTGATTTGTTATTAATTAGTGATGAATAAGAATTTATATTATCATAAATAGAAGTCATGGACATTATTGGATCAACTCTTAGCTGTTCAATTTTATCACAATATCAGTAACCCTTTTTTTGGGTCTCTGTCGTAATATCTATCCCAAGAACTGTCCACCTACCAGCTTTCACGCACACTTCGATCATCAAGTGAGAAATTACTATCAGTGCAAAAATGCAATCCCAAGTCAGCAGGCAAGCGATCTTTCAAATACAGTGCTCCTTCAGTGTGGAATGCTCTCCCCACAGAACTCCGAACACTCCTACACTTGAATCTTTCAAGATTGCTCTAAAACATTCATTTTTAAGCAGGCCTTCCCCTAGATCATATCTCTAATAGTTGTGAGACAAAAGCCAATGAGTCCAAAGGGAGACTTGCGCTATTTATAAATTATCCATTATTTTTATTATCATTTCCACATTAAGTGCAATTAGGGCATTGGCATGAGAAATATCAATCATTTCAAACATTGCTCTTGAGTACCTATCCTGATTCTAAATTAGTAACAATAAACAAAATCAAACAAATTTTTTCAGTGATTGTTGACATATTGACTTGTATGTCGATTATATTTCTTAAGGATTATAAAGGAAGATACCATAGTTCTATAGTACCCTAAACGATTCCGACCCATTATCGGAAGGATATTGAACAATATTGCACTTAAATGATTTAGCTTCAAACTTCAGTATTTTTTATGAAAATTTGATATTGTATAAAATCTTTCGATAAAACCATGTTGACATCTTACTCCAGTTATTGAAGTCCATCATTGACAACATAATCGAAATCTACAGTGTGTGTATCTTCAACAAGAGATTTCCTTTGTACATGTTGAACATATATAGCAGGTTTTGTGTTGGATATAAAACGCTGCAAATGTTTGTCACATGCACTAAATAAATTGGCGCAATTTCACGATAACAATCACCTTTCACAAGCGAAGGATTGTAGTTTTTGATTCATTCATTTGAAGGATTTTGGTTTGAAATAGAGATTTGGAAGTTTGAAAAATCATGACATCTGTAGGATCCTCTTCATAATGACCTCAAGAATGTTCTGCAGAATGGTTTGCAATATTCTGTCATAACCTGTCTTGACATCAAGCAGATAATTACACGACAGTAAGACGTGGCATTTACTTGACGTCGACACATATTTACATATGTGGTGTTTGGCATGATTATTTAATTTCCACAAACAATCAGCCGAAATCAACATTTGGCTGCAGGTATACGTATACTGAAAGGTTTAACCAAACAAATTATCAATGTTCATTAACAAAGATCTTCGCGCCATCTAATTAACAAAACAAAATGGTAAGAGTTGCTCTTTTCTAGATATAATACCTGAATTAACCTTTACATTATTTTTTAAAAGTTATGAATATTAACACAATCATGATATCATTTTTTTTTGAACAGTGCTTATTATATAAATATCAAGTAAAGACATGAAAAACGAATCAAATAATTACATGATTTATTTATCTTTTAATTTTGCCAAAATACATTGAATTGTTTATTCTCTCTCCACAGAGGCAGATGAAGTCATGAAATGTTGATCGAGCCTCTGTTGTTATCAGACCAAAATACGTGTGTTGCGGCAGTTTCCCCTGATGGAATAAATTTGCCCCACAATCCATTTGAATTGGGTGGGTCCTATCACAATGCCTTTGCCATGATTCAGCAGCCACAATCATGATTATAGATTGCACAACTAACTTTGATTGCCTCTTATCAGGCATCTCCCATCTTACCCAACAAACTCGGCGAATAAGATCAGAGGCTCGATCAATTCAAATGTTAAGCGGCCCTATGAGGCCCAGGTAAGCATCGAAGGACATTATAATTGTGATGTATAAGGAGAGCTAAATAGTTATCGCTATGCCTGTGTTCCTTCTGTCCGTAATTATTTAGTTTTCAGATCTCAAATACTGTGAGACCTTGCTGAGTTGCTCAATGAAACTTTATATGTGGATAATCGTTTTTTGATTAATATTTTTAGCGGTTTCCTTTTTAAACGTTTGTTTCAGAAGCAGAAATAAAAAAAAGTAAAACCGAATTGAAACTTTGAAAGTTGATCAATCATTCAATTATTCTTTTTGGGCACCTGTTCATGTGATATGATCTTTGACAACTACCATGATAACTATGTGCTGTTGACGTTAAGCGTCTTCTCACTTCAAATTCACGATAAAGAAATCCTCACCCTGCTGTTTACAACTTATACCCATAGTTATAAACCAATAGAACAGAAATAGGGTTATCCTCGGTCACTCAATGCGAGACTTATTCAGATGCGCTATTACAAATCACTTTTGTCACATCAATAAACTCATACTCGATTCATCCACCCTTGAAACTAATAAAAATATTTCAATTAAACATGTTCATATGAGAAGATTACTATAATTGTTAGGTAATTCCGAGTTCTAATAAATCATTTTCGGTGCATGCAAGGAACCCGTATTAGAAACTGTAAAGGTAAGCTTCCCATCCATCACATCCTTTAGAGATTAAAACTAAGTGCTTGCCATTTTTTCTCAACGCAAGGCGAAATATTATTCTAACACGGACTTCACAAGACCCGTAGATCACATCAACGTGGGATTTTATCCGCTTACTCAAATAAAAGGCCGGTTATTTCTGTTTAGTTTTCAAGAAAAGCCCGAATGTGTGATAAAAGTGAGGAGCATAATAACAATCTGACCTGAATGATGAAAGATGTGTTGGGGCAAGATTCATTATAAATCAACTTAATATAATTTGGGGACCATATGTCTTATAAATTTGATCTGTCACTTTAACCTTTTCATTTAATCCCTTTATAGATGTTTTTAAGAGTTTTTGAATTATTCCATTTTCTGTCATGTAAGTGAAAAACATGTAATTTGTTGTAAAGCTGACTGTTAAAACATTCGATAATCTTGGAAAACAAGAAACAGCTTTTATTACTCCGTTGGGCAAAACTAGTCTCATACATCTGTTACTTGAAAAGAAATAAAGCGCATTTCTTTCTCTATCTAAACCCATTGTTACGATTATTGACCTTGTTCTTAATATATAACTTGTTTTCGATTTCACATTTTTCACAAAGATATGTGGTTTGCGAATTGAAGCCATGTAGAATATCATAGACCGCTGATCTTTTTCAATGGACCGGAAGTTGGATTTTATTGGACATATGCAGGCCATTTTCAAAGAAGACGGTATTTTCCACAAGCCTTTCCTATTTCCTTCGTCCCTTACCAACGCATACACGACCCCTTGGAGTTCACCGTGAGTCATGTCAATTATGCGTAGTTTATATTCAATGGTCTTTTGGACTTTTCTGTTGAGGTCAAACGACATTAAACCCTTACTGGAGGCTAACCGTACTATTGTATCTGTGAAATCACTGATGAGATGAATTTCAAAACCAGAATGCACTTCATACTTTGTACAGTTGTCAGCAATGTCAAGAATAAAAAATGTCATTGAGTTCATGTGGCTGTACATAATCCGATGTTTGCTTCTCTGCTCCCTTACTATGTGGATTTCTGCAAAATGTGACAAATAATATGTATATTAAAATAAAAAAAAACGTCTCTATAAATTGCTATGAAGAGAACTTTCACTGGTACCTATATTGACATGAATGATTAAGATATCTACGAAAATGCGTATTGAGTGTCCATCTCTCAAAAACAAAAAAATCTCATGACGTCACATGCATAGTTAATAATCGACCATACAGTAAACTTAAGAAGTAATGTTGATTTAACTATACACTTATCAAACTGTCTTGACAAAGTGACTTCTTAATGTCACAAGAAAATGTCTAAAAGGGAAATAATCTCCCGCAGAAAATTTAATCAATATTACTTAATAAGGCGAGGAGGTCTCAGTTTAATTTTAAGTTTGATGTTCATAGAGCAGTATACTTTGAAATGTGATTGAAGAAAACTAAATTTTTTAAAATATTAAAACTCATTCAAAATTAAAAGTACCAAAAAGAGAGGGGAAAGGTTTTTATAGGTTTTAATTATATCTGATATATGTCATTTATAGTGATGAATAAGGCATACCTTCTTTACATTTTGGACGATGATATGATATACCTGTCAGGAAACGTATATCGCCTGGTCCACTGGTATCCTGAAATATATACTATTTAAAAAGATGTTTTCGGCCAGCACTATTGCTTAATTGTTATACTATATGGTACATGATGTTTTAAACATTTGAATTATAATAACATCCCATAGAGAATAATTCACAATTCCATTTAACAAAGAATAAATAACTGATGAAGAGATATGTTACCATTGAAGCATTACTGCACAAGAGGTCCAAAACCAACTTATGTACCGAACATCGGCTGCAACTCAACGTGCACGAGAGGTCAACAGACTTGAAAGTAAAGGATCGACATCCAGTTTCCTTCATGCATTCCTGTTTACACATTACGGGTCCATAGGGTGCCAATAAAACGGTTGACCAGGCCGTGGATAGTGCTGCCAGGAACATGCTTAAATGACGAAGAATCATTTTCACCAGTTCAAGTTATTATTACAAGAATAGTTACTTATACATTTCGTTGGAATCTCAAATATACTAAATTGTACGTGTGACTGTGTGAAAAGCGAAATGGTAACCACAAACCACATGACTGTAGCTCAATTACTGAAGTCCTGAATTAGGACACGTTGTTATATCTTATCGTACAAAGCACTGATTAACAACAACCAGTTATATATAATCTTGATCCTGTTTTAATGATAACGCTATACGGCTTTTTGCATAGATAAATTTGGTTTTACATCTAATCTTTGCCATATCAGTGATTAATAAAGTATTTGTGTCAAGGTTGAGGCGAATTAAGGAGCCATTGTAAAAGATAGGTGACTTTTAAAAGAGCAGTAGCGCGCTTTTTGAATAATTGATTTCTTTAAGTATTCAGAGGGTCAAATACCTAGAGGATATTTGTGTTTTCTTGACAAATACCATGTTTATCTCATCTTGAGGAAGAAAGTTTATATTTGTAACTTTTCTGCAAGAGAGATAAACATGGTATTTGTCAAGAAAACACAAATTTTCTATTTATTATATGATTTAATCGTTGTATTTCTATCAAAATTGAAGTGCATTTACGTTGAGTCGGCTCCAAAGTCCGTCGCCAAAGCAACATATGACGTCATGAGCGTGTCATTGCGTCAGAGCATTGTTCGATGACGTCAGGTCATTGTTGTTATCAGTCACTAGTGACTGATAACACGTTCCATTGTTTTTGTCACTAGTGACTGATAACACGGTTTACTGTCATTGATAGATCTCGGTATTTCACCGCCAATCATATAATAACTCAATCCATTTCTTAGTCCAAATACACATAAAAGAATATCAAGCGAAAACTTCTCACGGCTATTTAAACTAAATTTTCAGTTGAAATTTTCATGTGTGAGATCTTCAAATACAATTATTTCGAGTGCCGTATTCTCAGACAGACAAGACAGACAACTTAATCATCGTTCAAAGACTTATTTCATAAAAAAAGAAGGTTTATATATGTAGGACTCACATCTGTGGCGGGTCTCAAATCCATGGCGGATTTCCTAATCCATGGCGAGTTTGATTGTTTGATTGTTTATTGACGTCAAGTGAAGTGACGTCATTGACGGATGACGTCATAATCGCTTACTATTCGCGTCGCCAGTTGAAACCGCTGTTCATTGAGAAGGCAAGATATTTCCAACAGTAAGAAATGAATTCAGCCGCCATTGCCGTCCGAGATAGCATAATACCAAATGCATTATGTTACTAATTTCTTTATTTTTCTTCAAAATGTCTACTTAAGCCTTGGAAAAATATCAGCTCTCCTTTGTAGACCTTGATTTCATTACAACTGTCTTCTTTAGTCATAAAATCGCTGAAGCTATCTTCTTTAGCCCTTGGATTCATACTAAATGTCTACTTTAGCCCTTGGATTCATATTAAAGGATTTCTTAACGGTTAGGGTTAGGGTTAGCGTTATAGGTTCACTGTACAATATGTTCGCCACTTTATCTACAATATACGTTACCGACCCTTGCACTAGACAAACTAACCCTAAAACATTTTCGATACGGATCCAAGGGTTAAAAAAAGATAGTCAACAAATATCTAACTGCTAAAAAAGTCAGTCTAACGAGAATCCAAGCAAGGGCTAATTTCCTAAAGATATTAATTTAGTGGCGAACATATTGTTGTACCGATTCCATTACTTATTGGCCAATTGCAGATTTTGGCCTATAATACAATTAAGTACATGTAGGAAAACACATAAATTGAATGTTGGTAACACAATTCTACCCAGCTGAAAATGTCTCAACACAATCAATACAAAATCCGCCACAGCTTTTGCTAGGTACGGCAATTTTTCATGCATTTGAAAATCCGCCATGGATTTGAAAATCCGCCACGGATTTGGAAATCCGCCACGGATTTGAGGCCTGCCATGGATTTGAGTCCTACATATATATATATTTTCCAAATAAATTTTGATATCAACAAGGAAGATATATTATATGTGAAAATCAATAAATGTGCCTATTTCTTCACATAGTGACAGCCTCATATACCTGAAAGGGGTCATGATAGTGTGCATTCTGTGTTTAGCATTGCCTACACTAAACAAAGATCTTAACAAAATATTAACCAAACCTTAACTATTTTATTCACTGCTGCACATAGGTATTATTGTAAAGGTGTCATAATTCAAGACCTCACATTTCTCTTAGATATTAAGTAAGTTTAAATAAACATTTATTGCCTGGCGGTTTAGTATCAACACCGTTTAATCATTTTCGTTAGGGAAATGAAATTAAAAAAGAACTTTGTACGTTCCTTTGAGGACTCATTTTATTGTTGCAATAGAGTACCCTGTATTTCGTAACATTTGTTTTACTTTTCATGGGGTCACTACTTGCTGCCAAAAGTGCTACTGCCATTTCACATGGTCAATTTGAAACACTTTGTCATGATTTACATTATTGATAAAATAATTATATTTAATTTGTGCTTAAGTATCCATGCCATATCCATCGAAATCAAAATCACTTGCAAAATTGGCAAGATGATAAGACTACATCGTGTGAAATGAGTTAGTGAGTGATGTTAATGTATAACGTTTCCCAAAAATTTCAAGTTATTTCACACGCAGATGTTTCCTTCAAAAAGAAAGTAGATAGGATAAGAATGTTTAAGAATTTGTTCTTTACAATGTTTAGGCAACATAGCATCATATACTCATATAGTAAATTACATATACATTTGTTTATACATATTTACAACAATCATGATACAATATGGTGTCTATTAACCACTGCGTATGTACATGGCCAGGTTTTCAATTTCTTTATTATTTAAACTGAGTTAAACTGAATTAAAATTGAGTCTAGAAAGGTCTAGTAGAGGGTTGCGTCAGCCGACCTTTCTGTGACCTATGGCCCTCCAACGTAATACGTGAGGAGGCAGACTATTGTGGCTTGGTAAGATGAGTTCTGATTGGTCAATTCGATACGCGATTCAGTAGTCTTTGATCTTCTAACAGAATAGCCTCAAAACTCTCATAACATGTCATCTTTGAAAATTTCATCACTTCACTGAAGATTTGGATTCCTTGTCTGAAAAGGGTATTAGCTGTTTGAGTGGCATTCTAGAAGTTGATGGTCTAAGGATGACGAGTAATTCTTCAGTTGTTCATCCATAGAATTACTCTTGTCTACCTGCAAAGGGTATTGTTGGAACTGGAACCATAATATCAAATCGGGTTGAGCGATGTCCTGTTACATATGGAAAGGAAATGAAAATCTTCCAAGAGGATCCATTAACAGAAACAGCACCAATTTTGTCACAATCTGCAATGATGATAATGCTTTGATGTTGGCCTCAATTGCTGATGGAGTCAATCCCATAAGTCAAAATTGAAGATGGTCCAGAAAGGGGCACGAAAAGTTGACATTTGTGACCAAACATTGTCAAGAACTCTAATCAGTACAATGGTGGAGTTGATCAAATGGATCAGAACATTGCAGAATACAGGATTTCAATGCGTCCACAAAATTAGTGGTGGGCATTGTTCAAAACATGAACTGAAGAAACGGGATCTGTTGGCATTTCGACTGGCGATTGTTACATATGTCTATGACAAAGTGTTGCCCAACTCCGAGTAGTTTTCCAATCAACAGTCACACTGATGGCAAAGGGCATTTCAGGCAGATTATTTATAACTCAGGGCGAATGTGCATTTGTGGGAAAACAAACGCAAAATATGCAACAAGTGCATGGTTGCACTTCACCTTATTGCTTCGAAGCTTTTTATCTCCTCTAATGAGACTCTTTGTATGTCAAAACAATGTAATGTCTTCTGTTTTAAAAATATAGAATTTATCATTTTTTTCATAAGTGTAGCTCACCAGGCTTCATATCAATTTGGCTTAAGGGTGTGGCAAATGTTGTTTCCCTCTTAGTACGGGCCACGGGGTCACCGAAATTTAGAAAATTTAGAATCCTCCTTTCAGCTCTTTATGCCTACTCCTGGAGAAAAGATGAAAATAGGTTCACAGGGCAACAAAAGCTATAACTAGTCAATGAGTCTGCACACTAATTTTGAGCTTTCTGGGCCTTGTGCTTCTGGAAGAGAAGATGAAAACAGGTTTTAAGGGCGTGACCTATGTATTAGGGGCCACATTAGCAAAGCTATAAATTATAAGAGATGGTGAGGGGTGATGTACATGTAGGGAACACTCCATCCAGCGTTCACACGCTTTGTTCCCCGAGACGCAGGTACTTCTCACCCTTCGCTTTTTAAGCAAGGGCGATTTCCTTCTGGAAATTGGAGACTTGCATGGGGTGGCTTGTGCAAGTGTGTCGAGAGCTTATTACCAGACGACGAAATTACGAAATACACAGAGGTTGTTATTCTTACTGTGCATTGTCCATGTATTGTGTAAAATTCAAACATAAAGTGGTGTAACTCTTAACTAATCAAAGACACTAGGATGATATCCTCAGCAATGAGACGTTATCAATATTATACATGTACAAGATTATTAGCTTGTCATGTTTTCTTTAGTTTCCATTGTTTTCATAATACGATTCATTGGTAATTAATTAAAAGCAACAATGGACACGATCCTATTCTCGAAAGTGTCCTAGCCCTGAGATGGAGAACATTGATCCTAATGATATTTATTATTCTTAAATTATTATTCTAGGCCTAGGATTTCTTGAATTAGGACAAATACCATGATAGGTACTGACTTCTCCTAAATGAATTTTATTTGAAACAAAATGGGGTCTTTTTTATTCGTTCACCGTTTTATTGATAAGGAAAAAGTAAACAAGAAGAACTGTCGGCGTATAAATCGAAACCAGTCAGCTTCACTCGACCTATTTGATGACAATGACTAATTTCTCAATACCGTCTGTCTAGATTAGGGGTTGAAGAAGTGATAGTTTTGTGTCGATCCGACTTCAAGTGGGCGAGTTTCCAACACTTGCTGACTTTCCAAATGTGACGTCAAGCAGGTGTTTCCAACACTTGTTGACTTTCCAAATGTGCTTTGGTTGCTTTGAGGAAACACATATTTCAATCGTCCGTCCGTCAGCAGGTGAAGAGGCAGCCTACGTATGTAGAAAAGTATTTCACGCTGTGAACACCCTAACTATATATGCGATGGAGACCTGGGGCGGTATTCTTAAAAGGACTTCAGTCTAAAAACTAGAAAGTGTTTTTACCCGTAAAAACAGATGTCTCCCCCTTCCTCAAATGCTCCAAACCTCTAAACAATAACATCAATGAATGTTCTCTGTATAATTCAACTTGAATAAATAACCTATCAACTCCACAATTGTAGCAAACAAAATATTCAAAATTCTAAATGATTTGATGCTGAAACCCTTGAAAAGACTTAGTTCAAATTGTTGCCATGGAAATAAAAAAAATTTAATTTTAAAAAACTCTATAACCTCCAAAATGCACATCTACATGATATGGAGAGACAATATGCCAAGTTTGGTGATGATCGGTCACATAGTTTTAGAGATCTGCTCCGGAAACGAACACTACCCTTGAAAAAGTCCAAATTATTCACATGGAAATAAAATTAAATTAACTTTTAAGAAATATATAACCTCCAAAAGGCACATCTACATGATATGGAGAGACAGTATACCAAGTTTGGTGATGATCGGTCACATAGTTTTAGAGATATGCTCCGGGAACGCCGACGCAAACGCCGACGGGAACTCAGCTAAAACCAATATGTCTCCCGACCCTTCGGGGGGAGACATAATCATGACTTCAGTTCCAATATAAAAATGAAGTTTTAATTTTTTTTTCTAAGTCATATTATTAAAAGGTCTTAGACTTTAGTT
This sequence comes from Steromphala cineraria, assembly GCA_916613615.1. Taxonomy (NCBI): domain Eukaryota; kingdom Metazoa; phylum Mollusca; class Gastropoda; order Trochida; family Trochidae; genus Steromphala; species Steromphala cineraria. Next base: position 28,860,496 of record OU744725.1, read on the forward strand.
TACGAATCCTAAGCCTGTTTTTGACTAGGTTTAAATAGAATATATGTGATTTAAGTCTGTGAGAGAAAATGGTTGCTAGACAGATTTATAGAAGAGTTTATCGAGCAAGAAGTGACTGTTTTCAAGACCTAAATAACGAAGAACTAACCAAACGTTATCGCTTAGATAGGGAAGGAATAAGGTTTGTGATTAACTTAGTTGGAAACGCTATTCAACCCAAATCAGCAAGAAATCATGCTGTTGACGCCACTGTGAAAACACTTTTGACATTGCGATACCTCGCCACCCTCAAGTTCCAACTTTGTAATGGCGATGACCATATGGAGTCAGTCAACCTACTGTGTCCTACTGTGAGGAACTGTCGTCACGGCATTGCCAGGTTTGGTCGCTTTCCCACTCAACCAAACGAGTTTTATCAGGTGGCTCAATCCAACAATATTTTATTTTCAAAGGATACACATTGACGTGTATAACTATTTCTAATTGTAAAATTCAATATCGTTTGAAAACATTTTATCGTCATTTTGATCAAAAATCTTTTCTCGACTGGAGTCGGACTAGAAAATCTAATTTCAAATATTGCAAAATCGTTTCCATGTGATTGGTAAAACATTAAAACAGTTATTAATATGATAATTTCATAGTCCTAACGTTTCAATTATTAATATATCAATACATCGTACATTCAAAGTCATCTTCTAAAAAAGTTTAACAAACGATACTGACGACACATTCATCAAATCCCTTCTCAAAACCACTGAGGCCGCCGTGCTGGTTCCATAAGGCCGTTATGCGGCCTCCATAAGGCAGCAATGCTGGTCGCCAAGGTCAGTACGAGATATACACGAGAGGAACAATTTTTATAGTGATAATCAAAGAGGCAATTTTATATAGGCATAAACTCTCATCAACCAAGAATGAAACCCTGACTTTGAAATGCATGATAAAAGATCTGAATATGTTTATAATTACATAACAAGCAAACAAGTGAGCGTGGCTCACTAATACCCCGACCGTGCATGCCTGACAAACTGAAATATTGATTACATTCAATGTAGTCATCTCTTGCACAGCATTTGACCCCCAAAGAGAAATTGAGAAAAATGACTAATAAAAAAATGGAACTTTGTAAAAAAAAAAACACACAAAAAAACCTTATCAATTTTTGTTTTGATTTGGCACTGCACCGCTCCTAGTAGGGAAGAAGACACATGCAAAATGTGAAAAGAATCAGATGTAAAGTTTTTCCCGTAATAGGTTGGACAAATCTGATATTGGAAAATGACAATGTTCAAAACATGGATATTTGTAAAAAATTCCAAATATTAAAGAAATTTGTTGATACTTCGCACTGCACTCTTCCTAGTAGGGAAGAAGACATGTGAAAATTTTGAAATTAATCTGATGAATAGTTTTCACGTAATAGGTCGGACAAATCTGATATTGGAAAATGACTAAGTTCCAAACATGGATATTTGTAAAAAATTCCAAATATTAAAGAAATTTGTTGATACTTCGCACTGCACTCTTCCTAGTAGGGAAGAAGACATGTGAAAATTTTGAAATTAATCTGATGAATAGTTTTCACGTAATAGGTCGGACAAATCTGATATTGGAAAATGACTAAGTTCAAAACATGGATATTTGTAAAAAAATCAAATATTAACGTAATTTGCTGTAAGTTCGCACTGCACCCATCCTAGTAGGGTAGAAGACATCTGCAAAATTTGAAATCAATCGGATGAATAGTTTTCACGTAATAGGTCGGACAAATCTGATATTGGAAAATGACTAAGTTCCAAACATGGATATTTGTAAAAAATTCAAAATAGTTTTCCCGTAATCGGTCGGACATAAATGTCCTCGGACGGACAGACAGACAGACACACACACAGAGAATCGTTGGTATTACTAGATACCCCGGACCGTTGGTCGGGGGTATAATAATTCTTGAGGCGATGATGTAATTCTTCGGCGCATGAATACGAAACAGTGTACACAGCGCATAGTACGTTGTTCATGACAAAATCCTAACCAACAATATTTCTGACACTACAAAGTATTTTAATTACAAGAACTGACATCAATGAGCTACTGGGATTTCAAATATGACTACGAAATACTTCAAGAATGACATGACAGGCACATGTTATCTGCATCGAATGTCTGACATCGACAGCAAAGTAAAATGGCGGCGCTTTACAGTCTGCTAAATACGGGATGAAATTAACAAATAAATGGATGGATACCAATCTAAAAGTCATACGATTACGGCCAAAATGAATCTAAGGTAGGCAAGATGATAATTAGATGGAATAATCATCAACAGTGAGTAAATTTAGAAATGCAAAACGATCTTACAATTAATGCCGACCGATGTTGTTTACATCATAAAAACAATAGATAAATTGATTCTTGCAATAATAATGACTTTAGTTACAATCTGAGCACTATGAAAATTATAGACAATCTTATTTTAGTGAATTTAACATGAACACTAAGTTTACTGATACGTGTGAATTGCTAGAAAACTTCAGACGTTACAAAGAATTACAAATCACAACATGTGATGGCTGGCTATCACAGGCTCCCCTGCTTAAAGTTGATGCTCCGCATCAGGAGTTGCCTCCAGATTGATGACTCTTCTATTTTTAGCTCATCAGGTCTGAAAGACCCGATGGGCTTATGGCATTGCATGGCGTCCGGCGTCCGTCCGTCCATCCGTAAACTTTTCACATTTTCGACTTCTTCTCCAGAACCAATGACTCTAGAGAGCTCAAATTTGATGTGGAGACTCCTTGGCAATTGGGGATTCTAAATTGTAGATTTCATGACCTCATGACCCCAAATGGGGTCACAGGGGTCAAAACCTTAAGAACCTATTTTAATCTTCTTCTCCAGTTCCAAAAGGTCTAGAGAGCTAAAAAGTTGTGTGTAGACTCCTTGGCCAATGAAGATTCTAAATTGTAGATTTCATGACGTCATGACCCCAATTTGGGTCACAGGGGGAAAAGCTTAAAAACCTATTTTCATCTTCGTCTCCAGTTCCTAAAGGTCTAGAGAGCTAAAAAGTTGTGTGTAGACTCCTTGGCCAATGGGGATTCTAAATTGTAGATTTCATGACCTCATGACCCCAATTTGGGTCACAGGGGTCAAAACCTTAAAAACCTATTTTCATCTTCTTCTCCAGTTCCAAAAGGTCTAGAGAACTAAAAAGTTGTGCGTATACTCCTTAGCCAGTGGGGATTCTAAATTGTAGATTTCATGACCTCATGACCCCAATTGGGCTCACAGGGGTCAAAACCTTAAAAACCTATTTTCATCTTTTTCTCCAGATCCAAAAGGTCGAGAGAGCTAAAAGGTTGTATGTAGACTCCTTGGCAAATGAGGATTCTAAATATTAGGTTTGGTTACCCCTTAACCCCAAATGGGGTCACAGGGGTCAAAACCTTAAAAACCAATTTATTCCATCTTCTCCAGTTCCAAAAGTTCTAGAGAGCTAAAAAGTTGTGTGTAGACTCCTTGGCCAATGAGGATTCTAAATTTTAGGTTTGGTTACCCCTTAAAGGGGTCAAAACCTTAAAAACATATTTTACTCCTTTTTCTCCAGTTTCAAAAGGTCTAGAGAGCTGAAAAGTTGTGTGTAGACTCCTGGGCAAATGGGAATTCTAAATTTTAGGTTTGGTGACCCCATGACCCCAAATGGGGTCACAGGGGTCACAACCTTCAATACCTATTTTCATTTTCTCCTCCAGTTCCAAATGGTCTAGAGAGCTAAAAAGTTGTGTGTAGACTCCTTGGCCAATGGGGATTCAAACTTGTAGATTTTGTGACCCAATGACCCTAAATGGGGTCACAGGGGTCAAAACCTTTTTCCATCAAAAGTCTGATGAGCTACAGAGCCCATGGCTCTTCTTTTTCTATAATAAAGTCGGTTTTAGCGATTTCTTTCTTGTTGGGAGGCTAGGAATACTTCTAAATGTTCCCTCGCAGTGGCACCACGGATCTTCCCAAGCGCAATGTCCACCACCACCCGGTAATTGTGGACGGCTGCTTTGCAGATGAGCGCATACACCTCGCCAACAGCGGGGCTCCTGGTGCCGGGCAGCGCCAGCATGTTCCACTTCGCCAGCAGCTGCGCACACTCCACTCGAGGAAAGTTTCCCTTGCGAGGGTCATGGCCGCGTACTCCCACACGAGTAAGCGTTGGTCCGGGGTGGCACCTCTCCGTCCCCTTGGTGGCCAGGTTATAGACTTCCTCCCAGCCGTCAGTCTGACTGTATCCGTCTCCGTCCACTCTCTCCAGGCAAGGGGGTAGAATCGGCATGGAGCCGTGTGACAGCAATCTCCTTGCGTCCTTCTCAGGTCGTTTTCTCTCTGGCACCTTGGCCTTGGGAACGTTCGGGGCTACTGAGCTAGAGTCATCATAGCGGATCTTCTTCACCGGGGGTCGTGGGTCCACCTTGTATTGAGACTCCCATTTCCTGATCTCCCTTATGAGGCGCGCTTCAATCCCTAGGATGGAGGCAAGTAAGTTGTGCATCGGCCCCAAGCTGTGCCCGTCCATCCTCCTGCCTTGGCCTGCTGGTAGCTGTTGCGGGTCCATCGGCTTCAGACCTTGCATTCGCCTTGATAGGACGTCGAATCCCTTGAACGAATCTATGGATTCCTGAGGCAGGTGGGCCTGGTACCACGCCCCATCACAATTGCAGAACATGGCTGTTGTGGCGCTCTTCCTAAGGATCAAGTCCTTAAGGGTCATCAAGTTGTCTATGGCCGGCTGTTTGGGGTCGTAGATCATAGGGTCAACTTGAGGCTTGGGTGTGTGGTTGACTTCCTGCACAACCTCCCTGGGCTCGTCTTCCCCCTCTTGCTGATCTTCCTCTTCTGGTCCCTGTTGATGGTCACTCTGGGAGATGCTCCACTCCGCCATGATGGATATGGCATCATCTTCCTGGCTGCACTGGTCCTAGTCAGCTGCCTCCTTCAACTGCTCTCAGCCTGCTACCCAGTCTTCTTCTCCACAGAGGCTGTCAGTAAGGCTCCTTTGCCAGGCGAGTGTCATCTGTCTTGTCTTAACAGACAGGGGTCGATCCCAGGGCGTCGTGGCGATCACTCTCGAGTATGCTTCTGGGTGGAGACACATCCAAGACCCGTTTCCCTTGTTCAAAACACGTTAAACACCAACTCACTCACTCGGACAGGAAACCAGGTTCCGTGGTCTTCTCATGGTGCTGGGTCTCGCAGTGGCGCTTCCACTCCGCAGCTCTGTTGAAGGTCCTGACTGTTGGACAGAAGATACAGACAACCTTGAGGCAACTGTGGGGGGCGGCGGCTAAATGGTTCTTCAAACAAAAGAGCGTTGTCTTAGCCATCTTTCAAACTTGCATCTACTTCATTTACACATCATTAGTTACACCTTAGTTACAGTTTCATCTTAACAATCACGACTTGGCCCTTATAAGCCTATTCTACATAGTGAGCCCAACGCCGATATATTGGCCTGCCCTCACCCGCTAACAGAACATCGATCAAACTTTCCCAGATTGATCAGGTCTGGTCCAGCACTCGTTACAATATATGAACACTTAATTCCTTAAGCTTCATATTCCTTGATCGATATCTTCTTCTGTTTCAGGTTCCAGGACTTCCATCGTTGCGTTTCCGGCAAGACCAGTATCTTCAGCTTACACTCGGTTCAAGGGCCAACACCACAGATTTCTTCAACATTTTCATTTAATCGATTCATACAGTCAACATTTCAAACTTATAGCCAATCTAACTTAAAAGCAATAGTAACATTAACAACAGCAATAAAAACAACTGGAGTAAATTCAAGGCAGGAACCACATCACTTCTAATCTGATAAAGAATCCCCTTCATCTGTCGAGCCCTCAAAGGAGATATAATCTTTACATGGCCCAGGGGAATTTCTGCTTGCAGACAGTGGACTGAACAATTCTGGAGGTACAATCTCAATTCGTTGTAATCAATGCCAGTTGCATACTTTGTCAGAAAATCTTGGCCAATTATTCCATCTGGTGAGACATCACAGACAAAAACTGGATGATCAAACGTGCCCATCTAAAGACATTTTTATCATCGCATAGCCATCAATTTGTAACCCAGAACCATTTACACCTACAATATTGGTTTTCCACGAGCTCAGTGATGGTGCCTTTGACGAGTCAATGCATCCAAAGAATTTTCTGGACAGGATAGTGATTGTGGAACCAGTGTCAATGAGAAACTCGATTGATCTTCCACACACTTCTGCTTTAGTGTATATTCCATTTTGCCATTGGTCATAATTTTCTTTTGTATCAAAAATTAGTCCAACACGGCCATCTCGCTTTTCCTTTGGCATTTCAGTACTAGAAGTTTTCTCATTGTCATGGATATCTGGCTTGACAGATGGCATCTTCGATTCTCCAGCACCATGACCTTGAACTTGCAATTTGGGAAGTATTGGTTGGGGCCTGTCCATCATTATTTCCTGCTGTTCAGTTTCAAGGAGTCTTCAAAGGTTTCCTCTATGACTCCAGGTGAATTCTTTTGGCCACTTCCTGCTTGACCTTGAACTTGACCTTGGTTATTTTCAAAAGTGACGTTGGAGTTAAGATCGGGTGATGACATCTCTGATCTCTGATGAAACTGTTAGCGGGTTCGTATCTAGGATGTTTTTAAAATTTAAAACATGCCACTTCTGACACCAGTTTGTAGCAGCCCTAGCCCACTTAATTAACGGCTCACTCTTGCCTTATATGTAGATATATAAGTAATGTCAAAGAAGATCCAACAAGAGATGTAAGAATAAATAGAGGTTTATTCTACAAATATATGATTTATTTGTACAATGATTTATTTGTGAGCAAATCCCTTCTCAAAACTACACTAAATGGGCTTATGAGTTTCACAGAGATACTATATGTCTTAACACAGGCAAAGTGGTGAATTAATTATAAATAATTTATATAGACGTCAAAAGGGGTCACGTGATTGATTTCAACCAATCAACGAGAGGCCGCTAGCGGGTCGCTACTTCTACAGGTTGAGAAGGGATCTACTTTTACATCACAATATTTCATAAAAACAACACATGAAACAATATTCCAGGAACCATTCGAAGTGGATATTTCACAAATCACTATTTGTGAACAGTTCACGTCCAAAAAAGCCAAATTTACATAGCAGAATACATTATTTCATATCTTGCCTTCGGTTAATCATAAAATCAAGCTTTCATTGCACACACTCCCTGTGCTGATGAAAGCCACAATTTATTCTCACCCTGAGTCTCCAAATAGCCATCCATTTCTGCCCGCAGTTTCTTCTAAATAGTTGCTGCTGAATTTGAAGCTGTCAGGTTAAGCACGAGAAACTACATTGGTGAAAATGTATACATTAACAAGGATACAAAATCATGTCAAATAGTATATAATTGGATAACAATCTCAACAATAATGACAAGACTAAAGCAATTTGGATTGCTTCAATGGCAGATAGTGAAAAGACATTTCACTTGAAATCAAATTTACACAAAACCTTGCTGATTTCAGGATTATGAATACCGAAAAAAGATTCGGAGAAATGAATAGACCGATAGCAGTCCAGAGAAAAAGAAAGTTAACATTAATTGGATAATATATAGTTGTTAAAACATTAGCCCTTTCTAAATAAGTTCATCATATTTTCAGCAGTTTGCCAAATACTGTGGAAGACAACTGGAACAACTATATCTTAATTCAGTCTTGGATGGTTAAAGAGATAGGACACTTTGAATAAGTGACACAACCTTTCAGAAACAAGAAATTGAATGTATGATAAATCATAACACCGTCAGCTGGTTTTAGATAGTTTTAGCTCACCTGAAATCAGCCAATGAAAAAAGAACTGGCTGATCCCTTTGAATCGGACATCTAGTTCATACAAGCTGTTAGAATCGGCCAATCTAGTTAAAACTAGCTGTAATGTTTATTTCCAAAAAGTCATACATTTGATCATTTTTATTTATGCTCATAATGTGTTAAATGCAATATAAATCCTAACGACGCCCGATTCGAAGAGATCAGCCAGTTCTTTTTCCATTGGTTGATTTCCGCGCATGCGCGACACGGATCAGGTGGGTTAGTAGCTAGATGTAACGTAAGGACTTGGGGGCGATAACATTACAGCTAGTTTTAACTAGATTGATGGCCCTGTAGCCTCAAGGAAGACAGGGGTAATAAGCCCTGAAAATTTTCATCTTCTTCTCCATGAGGAGAGAAAGCTGACATTTTGTGTACAGACTCTTTGACTAGTGAGGATTATATAATTTATATCTTTGGCCCCTATTAAACATTGTTTTAAAAACACTTCGTGCAGCAAACTATTGTATGTCAACATCATTGTAAGTTGATATTTCACTATCTATATGACAACAGTCTTTGTCACTTACGATTTGATTTATATGGAAATTAAGTAAATTTATAACACTCAGACAGTCGTATAAGTTTTATCTGATGTTTGAAAGAAGGCGAGAGGCGAAGACTATAATTGTATTTCTGAATATATTATTCAGTATTATTTTTTTAAAAATATGAGTTAGGTGACCTGGTTTCTACGCAAACATTCTAATTTTGTTGAAGACAGCAAGAGTGATCACAATGATTCTCCAGTACTCAAGTCTTTGTCTCCTCATATTGCCTGCCTTTTGTAAAACAATAGTTTTGGAGCCTTATGGACCTTTGATGTGTCGACTGAAGTGCATGACAAATACAGGTTGCAAATCCTATATATTCAAGTCATCTGATCTGTCCTGTATGATGAAGTGCAGCGTCTGTTTCAACGAAAACATCGACAAGGACACATTTTGCGGTAACAAAACAAAGGTAAAACAAATAGTCCTAACTACAAGTTAATACAATTAATTGTATTTATTACCATAGATTTACCATAAACCAACACTTGTAATCATGATTGTTATACAGATTGGTTGGGCTTGATTGTCAAAGGTCGAGGGTACAATATATTATACATGTATGCCATATTATATTTTAAACCCTTAATCCATAACTTTCAAGTTACTTGTTCTGTATTTTGACATGTGCAGTTAAAGATCTAGGTCACGAGTTCAGTTACAACACCTGACAGCATGATAACTTCTGTGTTAAAACGTTCCTATTTTGTGTATATCAAGTATTTAGAGATGATAAGATTTAAAAAAAGGTTTTCGTCACAATTTAAGCATGACAATTCGAAAGTGTTTACTATTGAAAATTTATATTGTTACATGATTGTTATACTCAATGGAAAGTGACCATTCATCGCGTAAACGTTAATGTCAAAGGTCAAGGTACAAAAGGATGGGTTAATTTATAGTATTTTTCACTTTTCAATCAAATATTGAATTTTATTCAATTTTTTTAATGGTATTTATTGACAATAGCATTGTCAATTCTTGCACAGTCAAAGGCGATACACGGAAAGCCTTAAACCCTTGTTTCCATTCTGCTAACACTAATTTAGAGTTTTAACAGTTTTTTGTCAAACTTATATATTTTCATTTTTGAGTAGGCGGATTTTCATCCGCCTTCTCATTGCTAACAGTGTTTAGCAGTGTCGATTTGGAAAAATATATTTTATGTGCTTTTTATTTTGCAAAAGGATAGGCGACATAGATAAATAATCACTAGCACACACTAAATCTGTTCTATCTGATACATTACGTCCATTTTCTTTCTTATATTTGAGGGGAGGGGGGATTTGACCTTGTTTGTATATTAATGATGTACACATGTTCATATGTATAATAAATCAATTCTTTTTTTAATCCTACCAAAGAATAAAAATGTGTTAAAATTAAAATGTTCAATGCATTTACTCAACTATATTTCAGCCAATTTTAAACCAGTTAAAAATTTATGATAAGAAATTGAATGATGACACTTTTGGAATAATTAATTCTTTTATTGGATAGTTCAAAGACTTGATTTCAGTTGTCCAGTAATATCAAGTTGTCGTAGGTCAATGTTCACAAAAAGTTACCAGACTAAATGCAGTTTTATCCAATTGATTGTTTAGCAAGTCCTCCTATAGTAGAAAATAACTAGTATATATACACAATCGGTATGTGATTGGATAAGCAAGGTTTCAATGGTTTTTAATGATGTCACAAACAAAATTGACTTTATGATGTCATATTAAGTTTTTATGATAATTAAGATTGTTATTATTTAATCAAAGACTTGATTTGCCTCTGTTGGGAGAGAATATGTGTCTTCTAGCGCCTGAAGTTCTTGACCCTAGGCATCACAGTATAAAATATCTCCTTTAAGGGGGCTTCATACTGTGCTGAATTTAACAAAAGATGGAAACAAGGATTTGAAAATGTTCAAGTTCTCAAGGATCGTATGCAATCGGGCCATTCGTGAACGCATCGTAAGTCATCTTTTGGTCGCGAGAATTCGCCCCTTTTTAGCAAACAATACCATGAATTAAGTAAGCATACTTGACTACAAATATTTGCAGAAAATTGGATACTGTTCATTGATAGATTAGATATATAGATATAAATTTTGAAATAGACCTGTCACTTCTGATCTGAGTGACAAGTCTGTTCAAAATTTGTTAAAAATGAAGATGCAATAATACTTTGTTTTAATTATGATATCATAATCCTCATTGTTACCTACGAGGGTGATGAATTAACTTCAGAATTGGTCTGTTGTCACTGGCGTTCTAAATGTGCTGTCATGTCATCCGCCTTAATTTTAGCTCATCAGACCTGAAAGGCTCGATGGGCTTTACGGCATGGCATGGTGTCCCGCGTCTGTCCGTCCGTCAACTTTTTACATTTCCGACTTCTTATCCAGAACTAAAAGGTGAAGAAAGCATGAAATTTAGATCTTGTGTACGGACTCCTTGACTAGTGAGGATTATAAACTGTAACTTTGGTGACCCTGTGACCCCTAATAATGGCCACAGGGGCCACGCCCTGAAAACAAAACTTTATCTTCTTCTCCAGAACCAAAAGGTTAGAAAGCTTGTAACAAAGTAAGGGATGACACAAGACCGTAGGTGGATCTAATCAGTTATTTAATGCAGCAAAATCATCAGGTCGCCTAGCTCCCAGCAGTCCGTCTGGCGTCATCCAGCATAAGTCAGTTGTCCCACGACTTGTCCATCCGTCTTTGCAGACTGGGTCTGCTCAGCGTCCAGGTGTTCACTCGTCGAAGCCCCGATGAAGTCTGTCCTTGTTCCAGGCTGTCTGTCTCTTATAGTGGGACCGCTTGACCGTGGGCTGACCTCCATAGCCAAATCAACAGCCAGTCCACGACTGTAGAGGTATGCCACTAATCCAGCTTAGTGATTTAACAATGTCAGCTGTCTCACTGGTCAGCTGAGAGATATGGCTTGGATTAGCGACGTCCACTGCAGAGTTGTCAGCTGTCTCGCTGTCAGCTAAGAAATATGGCTTGGATTAGTGACGTTAACTGCAGAGCTGTCCACTTTGTTACATTCGCCCCCGTATCATAACATAGGGCGTTGGCGTTCCAGCCTTCTTACACACGCCTAGCACATGAATATTAGTCACAATTGAATATAAGTTCGATATGATCATATTATTATTTGCGTGGTGTCACTTTGTACAGTTGACAGTTCCTTCATAGCATAGGGCGTTGGCGTTTAAGCCGTTCTACACACGCCGAGCACATGAGTCTCAGTCACATATGATTATAAGTTCGATATGATCGTATTGTTATTTGCGTTGTGTTACTTTGTACCGTTGACAGTTCCTTCATAGCATAGGGCGTTGGCGTTTAAGCCGTTCTACACACGCCGAGCACATGAGTATTGTCACATTCCTTGAAGTGGTCACCCATCCGATGCACACTATTCCCTTCGTCACTGGTTATCCCAGATCACGTCTGTTGTCCAGTCCAGGATATAGTTGCCTGACCACAGGCGCTGTGTTCGTGTCGTGGGCCGTCTCTCTCTCCGTCAGAAGTGGTGCAGAGGCTACCCGCTCTCTGTTGGCGTTACCCGCACCTCCCGAATCAATCGACACCATTTCGAAGACGGGAGCAACCTGAGTGCGTTTTCCCCTCTTTATTCTTTTGGCAAGCCAGGGTTTAAATTTAACATATATCACCATCCCGATTATGAAGGCGATACACACTACTATGCCTATTAGAGTAAGGACTTTTTTATGAGACGACTTATCTTTCTTCATCTTCGTGTCTAAAGTTTCTAATTGATTTATCATATTATCCATAGGGATCGAATCCATCGCTTCCAAGTGCTTAGGTAATTTTGTTAACGATAATTTCCCTTCTATCTGATGAAATGGTTTAAGTAGCAACATATCTGATATGTTAGGTGGTCGATATATTTGAAGCCAATCGTCATCTATATCCTGTCTACTCTCCTCATAATAATAAGGGGTAAGGTTATGTGGTCGTTTGAAGCGAGGCATCCTATATCTAGTTGTACTATACCGGACGGGGGTTCTACAGATAATACTCGGGGTTTCTGTTTCTCACAAACTATAGTAAAGTCCAAAATGCTAATCGTTGTAATTATCCACTTCCCATTACTAATATACTGTGCCATGGGCAGAATTGACCGAGGAATCACTTTTGTTAAACAATTTTTCTTGATGTTTTCCTCAGATTTCATGAATAAGGCGATTATGCAATTTTGATCAACATTTATAGGATAAACTGGACTTTGGATGTGGCAGTAAGACGTTAGTGGCAGCGTGCAAACATGTTCCTCCGAACCCTTAAGAATCATATACTGAGTACGTTGAGGATTAACAGCAATCATGCTGGCCTCTAGTTTGTACCTAGCAACCATTCTATTTATACCATTCGGTCTAGAATCAGGTTTATTAGATAACATTGGTGTTGGTAGATTATGGGCCTTGTAGATTTCAAATTGGCCATTAAGATCCAAAAGGGGAAGGGTCACGATGATTAGAATTTCCCTCTCGTACAGTACGGTCGTACAAGTTAATGTTTTATAAAAAGTCCATAATTGTTTGGTTGGGTCACCTGCCAGTTTGAAGTTAGGCGGTAAATGGAGGCTTACATCTCTTAGTAATGCTAACAGTTGCCCTGGACTAACAGTGCTTGGCGACAGATGTCCTAATGAGAGCATATTTAGCTGCAGTTGGAGATGCTCTTTATAGTTCATAAACATTTCGATTGTCTGACGAAGTTCCTCAATAATCACATTAATGCGTGTGTACGCTACTGTTGTCCATTCAAGTTTACCTATCCTCGCAGTAAGCATTGAAGTGGCGTTTACTATTTTACTATCTAGGATACTTAAGCTATCTATAACTGAATTAATAGCGTGCCTATTTTGTCTAATTTCAACTCTAGATATGTTTAATATGGTGAGACCTTCTTGTACCACGTGGGCCAATGTCTCTTGACTCCTTGCTAATTTTCCAATATTACTTCTTATAGTGGCTAAATCTTCCTCAGATACCGTCCCAAATAAGAAACTCATTGCCGAGCCTATGAATGGTAATAGGGATCGCTTAGGTCTCGATAAATGTTTATATTCCCCGAAGTTCAATGCCATGTTCCTCAAAGTGTCATTCAGGTTAGATACTTCCTTAGATAACAAGTCGAACATTCCAGTTAATTCAGGATTATTTGTATGAGGGTCATGTCTTTTAAACGTCTTAATCACATCAGTCGTTTTTCCAATATCCGCTTGGCATTTGTCAATATAGGTATAGTAGGGGTCGAGATTCAAGGTGAGAGTTAATAGCCATTTTGAACGCGTAGTGGTGATATCATTGACTTTTTGAAAAAGCACATTTTCAAAAACAACACTATCGCTGGCTAAACCAATAACTAAGAATAAGAGTACACTCATCGTTTTACGCTGTAAAACAGGACATACATATGTAAGTATGGATATCACAATAATAGTCGTTATAAAGTCACTACAATAATAGTCGTTATATAGTCACTCATAGAATCATTTCTCTACAACTAAACCATCACCAGTCATCCTAGTATGAGTTATATACTAATAGTGCTAGAGCTAGTGAAAACTATCATGAAGCCCTACAATAGTCTTGCTACTGCTTCCAGCAGGTCCTTCACCTTATCGTCATATTTACACTTGGTTCTCTGTCGGGGCTTACAGTGAACTGAGTTAGCAGTGAACTGTCCCTCGTCACTAAAGGTTGTCTCTTCGTCACTTATATGACTTGAGCCCGAGCTCTCGTCACTTGACCTACTGACACCAGAGTGGTTGTGGGTATGATCTTGATAATCGTTTCACCTTCTGAGACGCTTGGATAATTCGGCTAACGGAATATCTTCTTCCTCATCAGAATCTGACCTTTCTTGGCGATAGCGCTTAGCAATGCGTGCTAACGGATCTTTGGAAGGTGGTTCGGCCTCGTCTGAGCTTGAGGAAGAGGGGGGGACGACAAACATAGCCTTTCTTCTCGGGCGGCCATTTTGTTGTTTCGGGATTTCCCACTCGTCCAGTTTGGCAATTCTGAGATGTTCTGCATGAGCTTTTGTTGTTGTCCCATCAAGCTGACTGCGGATAATGTATGTCACTGGCGATGTTTGATCAATTACACGATGGAAAGGCTTCCATTTGTTTTGTAGCTTACTTTTTCTCTGATGAAACCTGTAGTAGACCGGGTCGCCGACCTTAATGAGATTAGGTTTGCTGTTTCTGTCAGCATACTTCGCCTGCCGTCGTTTCGCTTTCTTCATGTTTCTATGAACAAGAACAAACGACTTGTGCTGTTGTTGTAAGGCAATCTTGTGTTCATCTTCACCATTATACTTTCGTCTTGGTCGAAGCAAATTGTCAACAGGCAGTACAACATCCCGGTTGTACAGGAGGAAGAATGGAGAGAACTTGGTGGATTCGCAAATGTTGAACGAAAGGCTGCCAAGGTTTGGTTTAGATAAAAGTCCCATGTGGTTAAATTGTCTTCCAGCTTTTTGGCTAGGACATCATGGAGTGTCCGATGGAATAGTTCCACTCGACTGTTCGCTTGAGGATGATAATATGACGTCTTCACGTGATGAATACCCAAGGCTTCTAATGTCCCTTTCACGGCTTTATTAACATTTTCCGTCCCATTATCAGTTACGATTTGTAATGCTGATCCATAGCGTGGAAATATTTCTTCGATGAGTAAATGGGCGACTGTCTCTGCCGTTTTGTCTGGCACCGCAAATGCTTCTGGCCATCCGCTAAAATGGTCAACAAAGCCGATGATGTACTTGTTTCCTGAAAGGGATGTCGGGTATGGTCCTGACTGTTTCTCTTAGAGGCGGTTTCTGTTTCTTCATAGAGCGGGCTTGGCAAATAACACATTTGGAGACATAGGTGTATAATTCTTTATACAGGTTCGGCCAATAGTATTTTGTCTTAATTGCTTCGAACGTCTTGTCAATCCCCATGTGACCATTGTCGTCATGATATTGTGTGATTACCATTGCTCGCAGTTGTATTGGAATTACCAACCTCGGATTAGGTTCATCATCTACTTCGCTGATGAAGTAGAGTAAGTCATCCATCAATATGTATCTCTTTACGGATGGACGGTCCTCTCCCTGAGCGAGTTGTCTTTTTATATCTTGAATGTCCCCATCCTTTGTTTGCTCCGCAACCATATCTATTCTTTCGCAACAGGTCTTCGGCACTTTGTCCACGGGATCAGTCTTTGGCTCGCAGCTGGCGAAGTCCCTGAGTGGATACTTGCTTGAATCAATCACGTTTACCTCGAGGGCGTTTTCTGGACCATCAATCTCTATATCGTCTCCTCGTGGGAGTGGTTCGTCTGGGTTGCTTGGAACACGGGACAGCAGGTCAGCTCAAGTGTTGGTCGTTCCTGCAATATATTCTATTTGGCAATTATAGCCTGCAATGCTTAATGCCCATAGCTGTACCTTCCTGTTCTGCATCGGTGACTCCAGTAGGTATTTCAGTGGTTTATGATCAGTTTTAATAACGAAATTCGCATTGTGCAGGTAGTGGTCGAGTTTCTGTAGAGCATAATGTATGGCAAATGCTTCCTTCTCTATGGTTGACCAACGTGTTTGGGTATCAGATAGCTTGTGGGAGAGAAAGTGTAGAGGTTTTTCAACCTTAGATGTACCACTGTCGTCTGGGTGGAGTTGGGTCAGACAGGCGCCGATGCAACTGTCACTGGCGTCTGTAAAGAGCACATATGGTCGATCAGGATGAGGATATGTTAGGAGTGGTACGACTGTCAGACTCTGTTTGAGGAACTTAAAGGCTTGATCGCATTCATTAGTCCAAGTGAATCTGGCATATTTCTTCGTCAACTTCACTATCGGTTCTGCAATCTTCGAGAAATTTGGGATGAATCTGCGATAGTAGCTGCACATACCGATAAAACTGCGACCTTCCCTCACAGAGGTTGGGGCTCCCATCCCTCTAATGGCCTCGACCTTCTCTCCATCTGGCTTGATTCCATCCTTGTTGATCACGAACCCTAGGTACTTGGTCTCCTGTTTCATAAAGCTACACTTTGATAATTTCAGTTTCAAGGAATGTTTTCTTATTCGGTCAAACACTGCCTGTATGTGACTCAAATGTTCTTCTTTGGATTTTGAAAAGATTAAAATGTCATCAAGGTAGGCAATGGCAAAGGTCTCTAAATCTTCAAGGACCACATTCATTAGTTCCATAAAGATCGAAGGGGCGTTGCAGAGACCAAAGGGCATCACAGAAAATTCAAACAAACCTCGATGACAGGCAAAAGCTGTTTTCTCCTTATCCGTCTCGTCCATCAATACCTGCCAATAGCCAGACATTTCAAATCTAGCGTACTGAAGTACTTTGCCTCTCCCAGTTGCGTGAGGATGTCATCAATCAACGGAAGGGGTGTCGATATCGGACGGGTGATGCGATTCAGCGAGCGAAAGTCGACACAGAACCTCTTACTTCCATCCTTCTTGTCTACCACGACGATAGGAAAAGACCAAGGTGATCTTGATCGTTGGATAATCTTGGCGTCTAGCATGTCATTGATTGCTTTATCTACTGTCTGTCTTTTGTTCAAGGGGGTTCGATAGGGTTTCATTCTAATTGGGGGGTGGTTACCAGTGTCTATCTTCATGCGTACCGTGTTAGTATGACCTAAATCCATGTCACTTTTTGCAAATAAATCATTATTTCCACTAACTAACTTATCGTCCCTATGTTCTCACGTGTTTAATAACTGAAATATTGTTCAAAACACGTTAAACACCAACTCACTCACTCCCTATGTTCGTCTGGTACGTCAAAGTCATTGTCTACCTGTCTGTCGGGCGTGACACGTTCGTCGGTAGATTGTATTGTATCAATTAAATTTTCTGATGGAACACTGTCTAACATGCCCACTACGCAACCTCGTTTTAATTTAATGGTCTTGTTTGTACTATTGACTATCATCACAGGAACATCCCTACTCTCACTGACCTTAACCACTGAGTTGCTGACAAGAACACCTGACTCTCCCGCTACGTAACCCTTATCTAGTGCAGTAAATTGGTAAGTGTCATTTATTTCTAACCCATCCCTATTCTTGACCTTACCCTTTAAAACATTTCTGGTCTGCGGTGCTATTGTTGTGTCAGCAGCCAATCTCACAACTGAAGAAATGTGAATGTCTTCCTCTAATGGTACATACGTTTTTCCCACCCTAAGGCTACCAAGGTCAAAATACAGTCTTACACCTGCCTGAGTCAACCAGTCATGTCCTAATATCATGTTTCTATTCATATTGCTGACAATGTAGAATTTGTGACTGAGCGTCAATCCCCTAAGTCAAAAAGTAATGGTTGAACTTCCCTCTACATTTAATGAGTTTCCATTAACTCCCTGTAATGCTATCTTCTTTCTATCCAATTCAACTCCCTTTAATGAATCAAAAACCCTTTTGTGCATTATTGATACTTCCGCCCCGCTGTCAATTAAGCATCTAAATTTGTGTCTCCCTATGCGTACACTACATGAATTGGGACGTCCTGCTAAGTTAATGGAAAAGGTTTCTTCCTCTCCCACAACGGCTTCTTGTTGTGGAAGAGCATCTAGTTTAACTGTCTTTGAGGAGCGAAAGTAACTCTACGTCTGTTTGGGCATTCCCTTTTGTAGTGTCCCGGCTGATTACAGGACCAGCAAATAACTGGGGCTGGGGAAGCTGGTCGGGTTCCCTTTGAAATTGCGTTCACTGTCCCCCCTTGTCGGCAATGCCTTGCCTTGTGCCCAGGTCTATTACACTTATAACATCTCTGGGGCCTCACATGTCCTACGTCCATGGGCTCTTCCCGTCTACTACGACTGAACTCGTCTAATGGGGCCATTTCTCTGCGGGGACGGGGTGACTCAGTTCGTCTATACCCTGTCTTACCTAGTCTCAAATCAATTCTAGCCCTTACATTTTGTTCATGTGTAGCCGATGTAACTGCTGTCGCCAAATTGGGGGGGTTTTCTCTCATGAGTTTCTTCTGGAGGTAATCATAGGCTAAGCCATCAATAAAGAAACCAACTAATTGCCTCTCGACTGCCATGCCGTTACCCTCTCGACCTAGCCCTGCATACGCTTCTTCTGCTAAGTTAAGAAGTCGTTCAGCGAACATCTGAACACTTTCACCTGGTTTTTGCTTAAGGGATCTGAGCAATATGAATGCATGCTGCGGGTCAGTTATCTCTGCAAAACGCCTTGACAGTTCGCCTTGTAACTCTTCCCATGTCGCCTGGTCATGGTCATGCATATATCTCTGTATGAAATCACTGACTGTCCCACTACTACTCTGGTAAGCAATAAGTTTTTTCTGGTTACTATTTGCGTTAGTCAAAATAGAATATTTTTCAATACTCTTCACCCAGATCTTGAATTTTTTCGGATCCCCCTCAAAAAGTATCTATAACATTTGAAATACCCTGTGCGCCTAAGGTGGTAGATAAATTGGCCAGTTGGCTACTTATTTGTCCTGCTATCCCCTGTAGGAATTCACCCATCTCCTGGCTTGCCATTTCAGAATATCAAGAGTACTAACTAACACATTAGTTACTCACCGAAATCTCCAGGGCTTCAAAAAGAGGAGGATCCGGGTCACGGCACCATTCAAGAACCCATCCGCCCTTACTTGTAACAAAGTAAGGGATGACACAAGACCGTAGGTGGATCTAATCAGTTATTTAATGCAGCAAAATCATCAGGTCGCCTAGCTCCCAGCAGTCCGTCTGGCGTCATCCAGCATAAGTCAGTTGTCCCACGACTTGTCCATCTGTCTTTGCAGACTGGGTCTGCTCAGCGTCCAGGTGTTCACTCGTCGAAACCCCGATGAAGTCTGTCCTTGTTCCAGGCTGTCTGTCTCTTATAGTGGGACCGCTTGACCGTGGGCTGACCTCCATAGCCAAATCAACAGCCAGTCCACGACTGTAGAGGTATGCCACTAATCCAGCTAAGTGATTTAACAATGTCAGCTGTCTCACTGGTCAGCTGAGAGATATGGCTTGGATTAGCGACGTCCACTGCAGAGTTGTCAGCTGTCTCGCTGTCAGCTAAGAAATATGGCTTGGATTAGCGACGTCCACTGCAGAGCTGTCCACTTTGTTACAAGCTGTAATTTTGTGCACAGACTTCTTGACTAGTGAGGATTATAATGTCTTACTTTGTTGACCCTGTGACCCCTAATAAAGGCCACAGGTGCCACGCCATAAACACCTATTTTCATCTTCTTCCCAGAACTAAAATTTGGAAAGCTGAAATCGTTTGTACAGACTCCTTGAATAGTGAGGATTATAAACTGTCACTTTGGTGACCCTCTGACCTCTAATAAGGATCACGTCCTTATAACCTATTAACGTTTTCTTCTCAAAAACCAAAAGGCATGGAAAGCTGAAATCTTTTGTACAGACTCCTTGACTAGAGAATATTGAAATGAATAGCTTTGATTACATTTGAAACTCAGTGGTCCCTACTAAAATCATTTTTCATCTTCTTCTCAAGATGCACAAGGCATAGAATGATGCATCGTTGGGTTAAGAATCCTTAGGTAATGGGGATTCTAAAGAAATGGTACATTTGGTGATCCTATGACCCCTAGGTAGGGATAAAGAATGAGTGGGTTGGTGTTTAACGTGTTTTGAACAATATTTCAGTTATTAAACACGTGGGGGGAACCACATTAGCCACACCCTAAAGCAAAATTAGATATGAAGCCTGATGAGTTAAGAGCCAATGACTCTTTTTTCTTAAACATTGGGGTTCGGTGTTAAACTGAATATCATATTTCTGCCATAATAGGGTTGTGATACTGGTGCCAATATATCAGTATCTCCCTCACTTACGCTCTGAAAATACTAAAAACATAGTACTCGTGACGTCAACATGGTCTGTTATGGATATACAGCATCTTCTATTTCATTACAAATGGAAAATGATTACACCAATAAATCAAATTTACTTGTAAGAAAACGTATGTTGAGCTGGAACCTCGTTTATCCAGACAGTGATCATCATGCTTGCTTTTTTAGTTCCTTTCCTCACAAAAGGTATACATTTTAAAGAAATTAATAGTCTGATGTATGTGTTTTATGTAATTTGTTCTTTATTACACTAAAAAACTATAATTACCTAAAATGACTGGATAACTGAAATCAAGACTGCGACCAATCCAATCAAAAGCACTGATCATTAAAAAATGGTCTATGATTAAATGTGTCACCTTTCAGTTTACTTTAATATAATATACCCACTTGTTTTAATATCAGCAAAATATTCTTATGGACACACGTTCCAGGTCATGATGGCAAGCTCCCAGACTATTAATTTCCTGAAATAAACTTTTGAGATTGTTTTATATGATAAAGCAGTCGAGTCAGGATATTTCTGTCTTTCTACTTAGATTCTGTTTTCTGTCCCGGATAGTTTAACGGTTCTATTTGCAGAATTAGTAGATTGATCTAGTGTGTTTAAAATCAGAGTATGTTATACTGGATTGATATCGAGTTCATTTTGGGGGGGGGGGGGGGGGGGGGGGAGAGTATAGTGATGAGCGCGTCTCTATCGTTGTTCGAAACAGTTGGGATATACTCTCCGTCTCGGTCTGAATGCACCCACCTCTGTCGCTTGTTACTATAACCAGTTTAGTGCAGACAAACCCGGTCGTAAGCTATCCTATCACATCCTCGTTTTTCTCATCTCAGAAACATGGATAGATTTGGGTGCATTCAGACCGAGACGGAGAGGATATCCCGACTAGAGACAATATTTTTGTAATTTTATTCCTCTGAGTTCGGTCGATTTTCGATTAAGAGGTCCAGTAGAAAACTGTTCTATACGCAGTAAGGTTTGGGTGCAATGCTTCTCTGAACTTCAGCGCAGTACCACACATGGTTCGCAAGTTCAAGCTGACCCTTGCAGGTTTCACCGCAATTAACATTGATGTTGCTGGCTTTCTCCCTTGCAATAGTACTAGCAGCTATACTATTATACTCGTAAGTATAATACTTTTGAAAGCGGCATCAAAACGACAAATCAATTTAACTTCAGTCGGAATTATCACTCCTTGATTCAACTATATCAATTGACATTTAATGAGAGAGTATTGTAAATCTAAAGTAACTGTTTCAATTTCATTAGTCCAATTATTCAATGTAAAATTTCAATTTCAAAACGCCATCTTACTTTGACATTATTAATATTCGTGTAGTTAAAACAGTCTACTTGTGTAATGCTTAGCTCATCAGACCTGTAAGCTCATCCGTCGGCCTGTACACTTTGCGCATTTCCGACTTCTTCTCAAAAAGCATAAGGCCTAGAAAGCTGAAACTTTGGGCACAGACCCAGTGTCTTGTAACGATTGTGATTAAAAGCTTTGGTTGCCCCGTGGTCCCTAATATGGGCCCTTAAAACCTATTTTCATCTTTTTCACGACATGGCTAGCATCTAGCATACCCCTATATACATGTACACTTTAGGTCAAACAGTGACAAAAGCTTTAACTTGTGTAACTGAGGAGACTGAGGGTTATGTTGTTAAGCAGCCAGGCAATTAGTAGAAAATTCTGCATTGCCATACTTGTATTTTTCAATATCGTACCATAATTTAATAATTTTCTTACATGGTTGACGTTTAATTTGTAGATTGTACACTTACATTATAACTGACAAGTATAGTTTGATTGATTTGAAACACAAGTCCGTTTATCTACATGTAGGTGTGATAAATGTCACAGAAAACTTGTCACTATTGTCCAACACTCATGACCTATTACTCACTCTAAGTTAAATTATACAATTACGGGGCATCACTATGCTAAATTTCAGCAAAATATTGAAAACATGATCAAGTGTACCACCAGGTGTATCCAAAACCAACAATACACCTTGGTGTCATAGGGTGTGAGAATATGTGTCAATATTTGACCTTTACATTGATATTACTGTGTGTTTCAGGGAATACCAGGATTACATGGTCAACAAATAGATACAAAGCCAAAATCCAACAAGATTTTCTGCGACAAAGGTATGACAAGTTTTCAAATGCCGTTATCGTTAGAATTATTTACCTTTTTTATGACCCCTGAAGACAAGTGTTATCCAACATACAACTGTATATATGAGAAAATGTTGGATCTTGTCATCGCTCTGTCCGCCCGCCCGCCCGTTATCATTCCCTTTCTGGATTATTACTATTAGACCTAGCTCATTCCATCTTTGCATGTGGATGAGTCAGCATGTCAGATGTTGGTTTGGACTAATGATTTTGAAATTTTGTTTTAGCGGTTTCCATTGATGCGGAATCTAGAATTTCGATTCAGGAGCAAAACCAAATCACTGTAAGACCTAAATCAATGAAACTTTGTATGTTGATCAGTTAGCATCTTTTTAAATTTTTTATTTGGTTTTGATAAGCTACAAAATATCTAATATGCTGATTGAAGTTCATATCTCATCACTGGACTTGCAAATATATCCATTTATGCATAATATCTCTAAAATGCTTGATTTTATGAAAAAATCAAGAAAACATCTCAAATACGATTAATATTCGAAATTATGCATCAAATTAATCTACCTGTTACTTACAATACCTAATAAACACTATCGAATCTAATATATCTTCCTGTCAGCTTATGACAAGGTTTCAAAATTACGTTTGGCGAATTTGCGCTCAAATGTACTGATTGACCTTTAACTTGTTATTTTCAGTAACACGTAGTGGTTCCCGATATAAGAACATCGATTTCAAAATTTGACATACATGTACATGTATGTGATCCTATCAACATACTCTGTGTCTCTTTAAGATGTACATATCAGGGGTTTCAACTTCTTCGATTATTATGTTACTGCCGTGTAAGGTTATAACTTATCTTTTGTTTAGAATCGTGTCATCATTATTTATCATTTTACAGCTGCTGAACTGACTTATTTTACAGTACAGTAAAACACGGATATAACGAACTCCAAGGACCAACAAATTTAGTTCCCTATATCCGGTGTTCGCTTCTCGCGTTTACCCGTCATACATAAAGCTTTTGAGGGGACCTACAAATTTGATCACTATATCCGATTGTTCTACTCATTCTCTTCCCACAGAGGCAGCTCAGTCATACCCGAGTTAGCCTCTGTTCTATTACGGCTAATACATGGGATCGAAAGGTAGAAATCTGATTGGAGGCAATCAAAGTTGGTTAATTAGTAAAATAAAATCCTTCATAAAAAAAATAATGATTTACACAATTATAAAACAGTTTCTATCTTATGAAAACCCCAATCCATATCTGATTTTTCAAATATTTTCCCCTCACGCTGTTTATGAAAAATAAACATAGAGGCATGATATTTTCCATATCACTAAACTGACGTTACGAATTCTCCTAATCATGGATATCCAAAAGGTGTTTCATTTGCTGAAAATAAGGGAGATATAATGAGTTACAAGTTTTTGCCGCTAGGGCAATCTGCCAGAACCCCGGTATCTAGCCGTAATAGAACAGAGGCTAACTCGGGTATGACTGAACTGCCTCTGTGGGGAGAGAATGTGTTCTACTGTATATTCAAAATTAGTGAAAATATCAATTAATCAGATGTTAGGTTAGATCTATACAAACGTTCAGCCAAAATGTATGACAGTTGGCGACAAAAAATATCAACACATATCTAAATATGAAACATTGGTTGTAGCATTCAGATAAACAAATATTTGTTAATAAAGTATATGATAGTTGTATATGTGTTAACCTACAATAACTGATCTTCTCGACATGACCATATGATCAGTATCATCGCCAGACATCTACTCTAGTTGTGACTCAGCAAAATATGAATATGATTGCTTTCATAGGTCGAAACAGACAGATTTTGAACTCTCTAGTATAAATGTGGTCATAATAAGGGTCACTTCCGTCTAAGGTATCCGTCTGGCGAGCATCTTTCGTCGTGGCGTGTGTCCCTCCTTTAATCTATTGCAAAGGGGAGCGGGTATTGTTGTCTTTATCCGTTTAGATATTGATCATTTTCAATTTCCTATGAATAACATGAACAAAGTAAGAAAGGTTTGTTCTTCAGCTGTACAATTGGTCGGATATCAGTCGAGCAAATCCTCGGTTTACTTTCCTAACCCCTACTTAAGAAAGTATAGGCCTCACAGCCATTCACAGTTAATCTACTGTTACACTGTCAACTTTCCAGAAAAACTCACTGAGCTAAATTTGGTATTATTCTCACTTTTTATGTATAAGTTTTGAAAAAAAGACATACTGCAAATAGTATGATCTTAATATGATGATAATATTATTTCAGAAAACACAGCCTTGCAATTGGCAAGTACGATGGCATGGAATCAACTGTTAACCCTCAACAGAAGATTTAAACATTTTTACATTGTTAATGACACAAACATCCACTCAAAGACCAAAGTAAGAGTAGGATATGCAATGTATAACCTATGTCATTTCGTAGAGAACACATTTTTGTTAGCTACTTTTAGATCAAATTCAATTATGCTGTTTGATAAAGAGAGCAAGGTAGAGAAAATAATTCTAAAAAATATAAAGGTTCATGCTATAACCAAGGACGATATCAGAGGTGATGTTTATGTTTTAGAGGGAATGGGGAAAAACAGAAACTTGTGGAGGATATCTCAGTCAACCGTTGCAGAAAAGATTTACAGCGATAACACGAGCGCCCACATGTATGTAGTGAAAGATCAACATTCTGAAACGTTTTATATGTCAAAATTCGTACACAAAGTCATATATGTATACAAGTTGAGAGAAAAGTTTACCGACATCATAAATTTTAAGTTCATGCTTAGATCAATGGCATTAGATAGGTCATCAAACACTCTCTACTTGATTTCAGTAAAGGATTGCTACAAATTAGCTTTGCCAAACGGAAAGATAAAACACATTTCTTCATTTCCTAAGGTTATGATGTCGAGTATATATAATGGAAACATTTACTATACTTCCTTTAGACCAAAGTATACCCTTTATGAAACTCCATTGAGTGAAATGAGCAAAAGGACAAAAGTCTTGTCTTCTAAATTACATTTAATAATAATAAATTGATCTCAGTGGAACACATTTGTAAATTGAAAATGAGGCCAAAGCCACCCAAATAAAATGGTGCTTGCATGTGCGAAATGAAGACTTGTACCAAATTCCAAGACTCTATTTGCAGCGAATCAAGAGATGTCACTCTGAAAACATTCGAAAAATATTTAAAGTTGACATGTGGCCTTGAACAATGTTTCGATTTGTGTCTGTGTATTCCCTATATAAAGACTGGTATTAAATTGACGCCTTTATATGCATTGGTCTATGATATATCACGCTAAAGAACGAGAACACATGAGTTGGGGTATTGTTATCTATATTGTATTCTTGTTTAAATATTGATTATTTGAATATCTGATACAGTTATTATTGTTAATCGTTTTAGTACAAAACACTATTTTGTGGATATGACTGGCTGCAGAGTTTGTTCCCATCAGTGTCAGTGGTGGTGGCAATCACGTCTCAGCCGAGTAGGACTATAAAAACTTGAAAGTTCGAAAATTCAAGGCTGTACTGCTGCACTGTATTCAATTTTATAACAACGCTACTGTTTACTTTGAGTATTTTTATCTTTATTAATGCTAACAGCTTCTCCAAATTCCCCAAATTTGATTAGATTTAAAGAGATTATTAACCTTGCGTGTTTTCGTATCATTAGTATTGTAAAGGCAATCAGGTATCGCCGCATAGTATTTTTTATTAGCGGTATTCATTTAACGTCATTTTTTAGAGATACCCTCCTTATCAGAAACATATGGACGACACGATGTAAAGCACATGGTTGCGAACCATGGTGTTCACAAAGTTGAAACTTTGGATGAGTTTGTATTGGATTTCTTTTGATCTTAACGACAACTTCTGTATTGCATATCATGTATATATGGAAAAACAAGAATAAACCGATTACCTTTAATTTGACATTATCTATGAGTCTTGCATGCGATGGAATGTGACAAAGACAAGTGAGAATATGTGATGTGAAAGTTGCATAAACCATGATAAAGTTGCATAAACCATTGATACTTAAATAGTGTGCTAAGCGGACAACCACTATATATATCATGTAATAGGAATAAACGTTGTATCATGCAAGCCTTGGGTGAGTATAATAGATACATTCCTAATGTATGATATTAATGATACTGAAACACACGAGGTTCATGATCTACATGTATTTATCATATAATGTCATTTTGAAATAAAAGGGGGTTAAACGCAAGGCTGATTTCTTATATTTGTTTTGACCTAGATTGGGCGGAGTAATTACTTTCACAATACTTTGAGATGAAAGTCATTTGTTGGCGATACATGGTTTTGAACAGCCTAGAAATATTCCTTCATAAAATACTATTTCATAGTGAAAGACACTTTTTCAAAAAATCTATCAGCATGTTATGTCTAAAATTCTGTGCATGGGCAAATATGTTAGTATTTAATGACCTTATCAATGATTGATAAGCTGTAAAGGATTCGCATGGCATGTATGGAGTTTTTAGAAAAATGTTTTATATGGTGTTTTGAACTAATTTGCATGTTTACCCGATATAATATAATGTCATTTTGAAATAAAAGGGGGTTAAACGCAAGGCTGATTTCTTATATTTGTTTTGACCTAGATTGGGCGGAGTAATTACTTTCACAATACTTTGAGATGAAGGTCATTTGTTGGCGATACATGGTTTTGAACAGCCTAGAAATATTCCTTCATAAAATACTATTTCATAGTGAAAGACACTTTTTCAAAAAATCTATCAGCATGTTATGCCTAAAATTCTGTGCATGGGCAAATATGTTAGTATATTTAATGACCTTATCAATGATTGATAAGCTGTAAAGGATTCGCATGGCATGTATGGAGTTTTTAGAAAAATGTTTTATATGGTGTTTTGACCTAATTTGCATGTTTACCCGATTCGTATACCTAATTTATACGATCGTTTATTACATCGCTTACAGCCTATATTAGATGATAATAATGTTTGTCAATACATCGGAATATGTAATAATTACGATGGAAAATCCAAATTAAGTTTGTTGTGTCAATAGCTAAGAGTGCAATTATACATATACATATATTGTACTAAAATATGATACGTAGTATACAGAAGGTCATACGTGTGCATGTTGGTCGTTTGTATTGAACGAGAAGATGTCATGGACGCGGAGGAATAACGAGCACACGTATGAGGTTAAATTTTTAATATATATATATATCTTTATTATATACTCTCTTTTTACAAATGATTTTGAATTGCTTAAATAATCTGAGACAACACTGCAAAAATGGCGTTTTTACTTGAAACATGTTCCTTACGTGTTTTGCTCAAAATATGTTATGAAATGTGTTTATATGCCAAACATATGAAATTGTATGTGTTAATTGTAACTCAAAACATGTTTCGATTTTAAAGACATTGCGTAATGATATCTTAATTGTAACACATGATTCCGACCTCATTTAAGTAGTCATGCCAATATAAATGTTGAAGATGTACATGTTGCTGTCACTGTTAGTCCAAGTAGATTGTACTTTTGTACTATTGTCATTGTCATTTTAAAACTGATTTTACTTAGTTATTTCAGGATTACTTTTTTTAATGTTTTAAGAAAATATTTTTTTTCTTTTTGAAAGCAAAGATTTCTCAATATAAAGTTCAGGAGTGTTAAAAAAATCTTTTGAATGGGAAACATCTAGGAAAACATCAAGGAAAACAAAGTTCTTATCCATGAAACACCTGCTGTCGAGGAATATACTAACAAAATGGGAGTTGAGGGAGTGATATTGTGCACGCTAATTAAGCTTAATCCCCAGAAAGAGGAATTCAAACATTGAAAAAGGTAACGAAAATATGACTACATTTCAATTTTGTATTCAGCAAATTTAAACGGTACCAAAGAGATGTAACATTTTTCACGTTTCGTAATAAGACACTAATTTGAGACTATTCAAATATAATGTAGAAGGTGAGGTGATATGGAGTTTAGCGCCGCTTTCAAGAGTATTTCACTTATATCGCGGCTGCTGGTATTATTGCAGGGAGAAAGCACACAACACCATTGTGGCTATACATTGCGGTAAAACCTGCGAGCATCGGCTGGTATAATGTAGAAACAATCAATAACCTAGTACATATACGATGTAGGTAAAACATACCCCCTTGTACAAAATTTTTAGTCTCCTGCATATCATAACCGTAGGTATCTCCCCCACATCAAGACGTCTAGAAGTAACTATATATACTATGTATGATTTAAAGTTTCCAAATTCTTTCAAACATAAATATGTAAGCGAGGTTTCCAGATATCCGAGGTTCGACTGTAGTCTGATACTGACATGAAGGATGCTGTTATTTTCATATGAAGGTTGTTTTTATTCAGAAAAGAATTATACTGAACAAATCTAGATCGCATTAGTCCAATATATACATTGCTTTTACAATGACATAATGTCCTTGGTCACTGATGCACAACAAGTAGGAAAAATAAAGAAATCTTTTATTTGATATTTTATTCATCAATCCATTTTACATCCGGACATGGTTTGCATAATGGCTATGCTGTTGAAACTAATTTACAAGCGAGTATAAGATTACAGTTCATTCATAAATTTAAGTAAAATTAATTATGTTTATTTCATTGGTTGATAAACGGTTTGAGAAGTGCAAGTTAAGCTTTTGTATGAATATCATAGATATGCTACGGTATGAGTTTAACTTTCAAACCGTTTAAAAGCCAATGAACAAACATGTTCCCATTATTCATATAATCAATATCATCGATTTACAAAGAGAGTGCCAGAGAAAGAAAGAGAAAAGGGAGGATGAGGGAAAGAGAGACACAGAAAGTGTGAGAGAAAACGAGAGATAACAAAACCTTAGACCAAGTACATAACACTTTATACATATACAATCACTAATGAACACTATATATACATGAACTGTATCATTCACCGTTAAAGCAAACAAAGATTTTGTATATCCAGTGAAGACAATGAATGAAAGTTTTGATCTATTTAACAGTGAAATACTTTTTCAGCACAAAGGGGGCAATATATTAGTATTGAATTCTTGATGATTGATGCAAGTAAATGATTTTAAGGCGATTAAATTGAAACAAGCAAAATGCTCACAATTCTTCTCAAAACCATGAAAAATATAACGTTACACATACCATTAAAACTATCTTATTAAATATCTATAGATATGAGATTTGAAAAGTTGTTACCTCAAAGTTACATACATTCGTTCACCAAACATTTAACGAATGACCATACTTCCTTATTTTTAATTGTAGATATTGTACTAGTCAAGCACATTTGAAAGTCTGCTTAAACATGTGAGCTTGTTAACCTGTAATATTTGATAACACATCACCACCATATAGAGTAGATAGATGAGTTGTATATACAAGAAGCTATTAATATTCAATGTGTATTTTTACAAAATGATTTATCCACTGACTGTTACATTGTTACATAGATACACAATAAACGATACCTTACCAGGAAAACAATATCCATAATATACAATGTGTAAGTAAGTAAAGTAATGTCATTCCATGTGACATTCTCAGTTATCCCTTACACTCTACACTATACTTCAAAATTATAATTTATTACAAAACAATATCATTATCCATGCATACGATAACATATTCACAATCATTCACTTCCTAATGTACACAGCTACATACACTGTTTATAACAAAGAACAGATCAAATATAAAATAATTCAATGAGTTCTCCGTTCCTCAAACGATGGAATTGAATGTCAATGACAAATATTATTTAGTTCATTCCCTTTAGGTATAGCTTAACCAGAGACGACAGGGGAACAAACATTACAAACAACCATGGCTTGCAGTATTAGGATAGTCATATTTGTGTCTAAATTAGACGTGAACATTTATTCATACAACCGAGAATGTTCTTGTGGAAAGGGCTTATGTATCCTAAGTGGCCATAATTTGTATATTCATCCAAGTCCGTCAGCATATAGTGTGAGCCTTTCCTCCTCATATCAATTCTTTCAATAAATTTAGTACTAAATTATATTCATACTGTATTAGAATCGCCTCTAGATAAATACAGAATCATATACTAAAATCCAAAAGAAACAAATTGATTTGATTCTCGATTCTCGATAGAACCAAAAAATATAACAAAACGATATTTTTGTACCTTAACCACTGCAATTTGTGCGTTTAAGCGATGTGTTTCTTCAGATAGTGCCTTGGCATATATAAGAATGGTGTCATTTTTTAATTATCTTTGGTGATATTTTATGTGTGTGAAAAAACAAAAGGGAACGTTTCTTTTGGATTTTAGTTTAGTATACGTTTCTTCTACCCACTAGAATACCCTTACTATGTTGAATTATTATTTATAATAAATTGTAAACCATGGACATCTCATGACATAAATGCAAGTATGATAACGGAGGAAACTATATTTAACATTAATTCCACCAGGGACATTATATGTATATTTCCTGTTCATACAGTAAAATAGAGAAAAATATAAATAAATAGTGCATCGTCAAGGGTTCATAACATGTTTTGCATACATATAAATGCAATCTTTGTTATCAAACAAATGACTTAATGGTTAAATGTAATGAGTGAGACACACTTTGTATTCAATTGAAGGATATTAATTGTCATGATGGTAATTATTTACATATTGTGTACACAAAATCAAAATGGAAATAATCCCGATCAAAATTTGCATTGTTTTGATAAAGTTTAAATTTTTATAATTGATATAAAAATTACTTGGAAAGGTATTGACAAAATCGAAATTTTTTCCTTAACATTAATCAAAAGGGTTCGAATTCTTAAATCATGAGATCTCCATACATGAAATAAGCCTTCAATTGAATCAAGTTGAAATTGTGTGTTACACAAGGCACACAAGATGTGAACAAAGTCTCAGAATATTGTATTCTTTCCTAAATGGGCAACACTGTTTTCAGGACAACCTAATCTACTTGCATGTACATGTATTATTAACTAGTACATTATTTAAAATGAACAAATGTAAACTTTTCTTATAACTTCATGCATTTTTATTACCTATTTTTATTTGAAATCCTGATATTGACGGGAGAATGTTAAACACATATAAAACTTCAATAAAGCGACACTTGAATATTATAAACTGTGCAAAATTATCCTAATTTAATGACCAAATTTTGATATTCATTGCAGTATCCAATTTAGTTGTTACATTTCAGTCATTTTATGCTCTTGCTTTCGAGCGAGTATTTAATGCACTATTGTAATAATTGACACAGTGTAAGATCAAGACTACAAATTTCAGCAAAAACCAAATATAAGTAAGCGCCACATCGAACATCAATAAATGTGATTTGGAAAAGATTATTTCATATTGGCTTCAAATGTTCTTTTTTTCGACACCATAAGCTAATCTTTTAAATGAGCGGATTTAAGATAGCTGAAGATCAAAATTATAATGATTTGAAAGTAAAAACAGTTATTTTCATCGAAATGGACTGATTTTGTCTGATGGAAGATTTTCAAAACGACAAGATATGTGTGAACAAAAAGCCCAATTGATAATTGGATTTCAAATTCTTCTAAGGAGATGATAAAAAACATGGGGCATTTTAGTTATACTTTTATTAGGAATTTGAAAGAGATATACTTTCAATATAGGCCTGTTCAAATAACATTATTCATGAATAAAAAAAATACGATTACTTTTATGTTTCGGTTTCATAATTATCTTTTCTAAACTTATTGGTAAAATCACTTGAATGTGCCAAGTTCAGTAAAGATCAAATATAACGAACCAAAAAGGGGAATTTGAACAGTTCTTTTCATAAAAAGGGACCGATTCGTCTGATGGATGATAATCAAAATGAAAATATTGATATTATTATAAAGACCCAATTAAAATTGGATTTCAAACATATTAAAGGTATGATACATGGGGCATTAAAGATGACATTTTTTAGCATTTTGGAAGAAAATTGATTTTAATTTAGGCCTGTTCAAACAACAATTAATGAATAAAAGGATTCCAAAAATAAGATCACTTTTGTTTCAGTTTCACAATTATTTCAAAACATTTTAAAGAAATCTTATAAAAGACGAGCGTTAAGAGGCATACTTTTAACAATTTGGAAGAAAAAGAATTCCACTTAAGGCCTGTTCCAAAAACATTTAATGAATAAAATGATTCCCAAAATACGATTACTTTTTGTTTCGGTTTCATAATGATCCTTTCTAAACTTATCAGCAAAATACCTTGAATGTGCCAAGTTTAGTGAAGATCATTTTGAAGACGAACAAAAAAAGGAAAATTGGATCAGTTATTTTCATAGAAATGGACTGACTTCGTCCGACAAATGATTAACAAAATGAAACGATTAATGTTTTTATAGAGCTCAACTGAAAATTGGATATCAAAATATTTTAAAACAATGATATAAAGAGCGTTTAAGAAGGACTTTTTAAACAATTTGGAAGAGAAATATGTTCACTTAAGTCTTGTTCAAACAACAACTAATAAATAAAATGATAAAAAACAGATTACTTTTTGTTTCGGTTTCAAATTGATCGTTTCTGAACTTATTGGCAAAATGACTTGTTAATGTTACTAAAAAGCCCCACTGTAAACTAGATTTTAAAACAATTTGGAAGAGAAATAAATTTTAATTAAGGCATTATGAATCAACAGAATCTGAATCTGAATCATCAAAGTACCAAAATATAATAATATTAGTTTTGGACAGGCATCTTTTAATAATGCCACTCCTCGACTATGGGACCAATTTCCACACGTCATCAAGATGTCTTCAACATTGACTGTTTTTAAAATGATACTGAAAACTTACCTATACTTACTATTTCACTATTATTCATAGACATAATTTCACTATTTCCCCCTTTAGAATTCAACAACTGACTTTATATGCTGCAATTATTCATGCTCTTTCTCAAACTTTCAATTTCATTCTTATGATATTAATCATTACCGTTCATCCTCATGTGACTATGCGCTTTGAGAATGCACCTTGTGTATGGATAAAACGCTATACAAAAATACATTATTATCATCAACATGATTTATCCTCCCTACGGCCTGACTGTATAAGTGAATGGTTTATCCCATGCAGGTCACAAAAGGTGACGTAGAGAAAAAATACAAATATAAATACTTCATTATGATAGCATACGCAGACATGTTCTTACATAATTGCATAATTTCCACTTAGTGGTTTGTGCTATCAGTGATATAAACTTATGTTATGATGGATAATGACATTAAAAGTTTGGCAGAAAGGAATATCTTACATTGCTAAGGGATGAACAAAACCTAATTATTTGGTGAGCCTCGTCTTCGATTGAAGTTTTACAGAGTGAACAAATTCTTCTTTACAAATGTTATACCATCTATCTGTTTCTATCAGGAGTTAATGGTTGCAGGTTCTGATTTTAGAAATCATCAAAGAACCATAAACGACCAATCAGCTGTATCACCTCACTATTTAAACATTGCTGCATCTGTATTGTAAAACATTCATTCATATATTATTAACCCTCCCATTTATTGAACGTAAATATTTATTACCTTGTCATCAAATATGAAGGGACAAGAACCAGCGCAGAAACGTTGTATGGAATAAATAAAGAAGTTGCCATCCATATCATGGTCTTGTATTACTAAACAAACCTATTCAAGAACTGATTGAAAGATATTAAAATTTGAAATGCCCTTAGAAATCATAAAGTTGTTGACTTAAGTGAGTATAATAATTTGACACACTTAACTTGTGGAAGAGCCTACCACGTGGAGAGATTTAGTATGCTGAAGTAGCTCCGAGAGATTTGATCATTTGCTTTTATTTGGAGTTTGAAGTGCTTGAAATTTACACAAAACCTAGCTGATTTGTGGGTTATTCAAAACCAGAAAAAGATATGAAGAAATAAACAGACCATTGGCAGTCAGTATAAAATTCAACATGAATTGGAAAAATTACAGTTGTTCAAACATTAGCCTTTTCTAAATAAGTTCATCATATTTTCAGAGATTTGCCTTATACTGTGGAAGACCTTGGAACAACGTTTTTATTTTCAGGCTTGGATAGTTAAAGAGACAGGACACTTGGAATAACTGACACAACCTTATGGAAACAAGAAATTAAATGTATGACAAATCACGACACTGTCAGCTGGTTATAAATATTTTTAGCTCATCTTGCCTGTAATGCCCAATTGGCTTATGGCATGGCACGGCGTCCGAATAAGGACAATAGGGGCCACGCCTTCTAAACCTCTTTTCATCTTCTTCTCCAGAAGCACAATGCCTAGAAAGCTGAAAGTTTGTGAACAGACTCATTGACTAATGAGAATCATAATTTATAGGTTTGATGGCCCTGTGGCCCCAGACAAGGACAGACTCTTTGACTTGTCAGGATTATATAATCTATAGCTCTGATGGTCCTTTGGCCCATATTAACAAGTTTGTTGTCAAGTGTGAAAATTCAGAACTCTTTTAACAGCAACATTATGTTTTAAAGACTATTTCATGTCAACATCATCGTAAGTTAATATGTTACCATCTATATAAGAACAGTCTTAGCCACATACAATATGATTTATAGGGAAATTAAGTAAATCAATAACACTCATGTTGACAATGTTGATAAATAATCCATCAATTCCCAGACAGACGTTTAAAGTTTATCATATCTTTGAAAGAAGGCGAGAGGCGAAGACTATAAGTGTATTTCTGAATATATTATTCAGTATTGACTTTTAAGAATATGAGGTAGCTGACTTGATGTCTACAAAAAAACATTTTAGTTTTGTTGGAAACAGCAAGGGTGATCAAAATGATTCTCCAGTACTCGTGTCTTTGTCTCCTCATATTGCCTGCTTTTTGTAAAACAATAGTTTTGGAGCCTTATGGACCTTTGATGTGTCGACTGAAGTGCATGAAAAATACAGGTTGCAAATCCTATACATTCAAGCCACCTTACTTATCCTGTATGATGAAGCACAGCCCCTGTTTCAACGAAAACATCGATAAGGACACCATTTGCCGTATCAATGTAAAGGTACAATCTTGCAAATCTACAAAAACAAATTTAAGTTTTAAATAGTACGAACAGTCTTTTCTACAATTTATTACTGTACATTAACCATACTGCTATATCAAAATACTTATTTCCGCGTACCTTCTTCACTACACTGATAGCTTAAAGGCTAAGTATCACGCGCTGTCAGGTTTGTTTTCAGGACCTGGGTGCGATGATCTTTTAAGATAATAAAAGCAACCTTAAGTCGCCTTTAATTTTAAAACCAGAAAGTTGCACTTAAATTCGTTTTGATACTCATTTATTATGCCTCTGCTACGCAGTACGTACCGGGTATATAGCGGCCATTCCGTCCGTCCTTACGTCATGTAAATAATCTAAAAATAAAACATAAGGTCTACATCAACCAAACTTGTACACTTGTGAACTTTAACCTTGTCTTGAGGTAAGATTAGTTTTGAATGTTTATGCTCCTGTCATTTATGGCAGGGGGATATTGGTTTACCCTGGGTTGTCCGTCCGTACGTAACCACTCTATACGTATATACTCTATAGAGTATTGTTTAACCACTACTCCTCAAAACCGTTAAAACAGATTTAATTGAAATTGCTTACGTGGTTGTACATCTCATATTTTGTTTTTCAATTTATGAATATTTTTCAAATTTCTGACATTGAACGTAAGTGAATTTGTGTTCAAGTGAAAGCTCATAGTAGTGTGATGGCGGCGGGGATGTACGTGGCTTATAGGCATCGTGAGGGTGTGCATCTCATATTTTGTTTTTAAATTTTAGTTTTTTTTGGGGGGTCAAAATTTGTAATATGTTGAACTAAAGTTAATTTTGGGGCAAGTGAAAGCTCATATAGGTATTATACGGGATGCTCCACTTCTCCTAAAAAAACATGCTTTCAAGCTATCGTAATGGTGTGCATCTTATATTTCGCTTTTGAAATTTTTCATTTTCTACATTTTAATGGATGTTAGAACTTAAATAAAGCTAAAGGTGAACATATCTTTTTTGTTTTAAATTCTATGGTTGAAAACACAGGTTTTCTAATTAGTGGGGGCATCTGTCTCCCATGGACACACATTTTCTTGTTTTGAATTAATTTTGTTGTCGTTTCACATTTTGGACTTAATCATATGGGGCAAATAACAGTCTGATTAAAATTGACCGTGCTTCGAAAGATAACAATCAACTATTGTCTCTGTCGGGGTTCGAAAACAGCCAGGATATCCTCTCAATCTTGGTCTTAATGCACCCATCTTTGTCACTTGTTTCTGACGTAAGATTACGATATCATGCTAGGGGCAGGTAACTCCACTGTACCATTCGTTATACATACTCGCCTCTAAACGCTATTTTAAAACGAGCTTGTGACTGGATTTGTCCGCGCGTAACTGGTTATAGCAACATACGACAGAGGTGGGTGCATTCAGACGGCAACGGAGAGGATATACTGGCTGGTTCGAACCCCCAATAGAGACAACACTTTTGCTACTTTATTCCTCGGAGCTCGGTTGATTTTAATCAGACTGGGGCAAATGGAAACAAGTTTTCCTAGTAACTATTAAATCTAGATGACTTGAATTTTGGTAATCGATAAACCTGATGATCTTTTTGACCAACTGCGTTAGCCTCTTCCGAGATTGTATTATTTACTTAGTTATAGAATTTTATTCTGCAACATGCCCCCTGCTTAAATGACGAAAGATTTCCTCCGAAATTATCATTTCTTGGTAAAATACATTTTGGATTTTGGATACACTTGATGATACTCTTGATAAAGTTCATTTCTGAAATGTTATTCTTTATGAAGTTATTTTGATTTTGTAATTGAACTTGGTTATACACAGGTCTGATGTTCGAATTGGGACAAGTTTTGTTCAGACACTGTTTATTATGAAATTTGGCTTAAGAAGTGATGTCTTTCGTTGACTTATGACCTGTGTCTTAAACCATATTGTGGGGGTATGTAAACCATGGTCAAATTTTGCCTCCACACAGAACAGGGGATTATTTATTCAATGGTGTCTTGTACGTTCGTACGTACGGATTCTAGTTAACACAATATAAAAAATTCAAATTTTGTGTTGGCCCTCATTGCAAGAACATTCAAACACCAGTTGTATATGGGGACCATTTCCTTATTTTCAAGGTCACTACGGCCTTTTGACAACTTTTAAATCTCTTGTTATTACGCATTATCACCTGAATTGTAGCACTTAGATTATTCAAATTTGATATCGCCTACATGACATCAATTTCCAGACACCACTTGATCATGGTGACCTTGGTCGTATGTTCAAGGTCATAACATCACTTTGAATGATTTGCAACTCTCTTATATCACAACATCTCATAACCATTTAACTTCGTTTTCAAATTTGGTGTCAGCCTACATGACGGAAATAGGCAGATGTCAGTCGATTATTTTCAAGGTCAAGGCATTTGAGTGCTTTTGAAACTCAAAGCTCAATATCTTTTGAACCTATGAACCGTCACACTTTAAGTCTTTAAATTGCGATGTGCTAGCGTGAATACAAAGACACTAGCAGATTAAGTAGACCTTGACCTTATTTTCAAGGTCAATTCTGCACTTTTACCGTTTCGAAACTCTTGTCAATACATACTATTTCATGAACATTTGAACGTTATCAAATGACTATAGCAGATTGACAGCACATCTGTGGTTATACAGACAATGACAGATCATATAGAATGTGTGCTAGCAGATATTTTATGGTCACCAAAGCTATGTCTACTTATCGTTCATTTAATATTATAGAGAGCATGATTGCTACAAGATCATATCATGAAATGATGATACATGTTCTAATAAGAATAAACCGGTTGGTTCCGGCAGTTTCCCCTGGCGGAAAATAATTGAACTACAATCGTTTTGAATATCTTTATCAAATAACAAAGCTTCTCGCATGGTAAAGGTAGTTCATATCCCAATGGTTTTGATATGATTCAGTAGCCAAAACGATGATTTTGGAACAGCATCGCTGATTGGACAACTAACTTTGATTGCCTCCAATCAGGAATATCCCATTCTAGAACACCATTAATTTCTAAACTGTGCCTTACCAAGAAATAAAGATGTTTATATAAGCATTTACTGGTTAAAAAGACCTAGATCTGGTTCATCATAGTGTTATGATTGTTATTAAAAGTCAAACAAAAGCTGCATGTATAAAACATTATTCACACAATCAGTGTATCACCAATCGGGATATCCTCTCTGTCTCGGTCTGAATGCACCCACCTCTGTCGCTTGTTGCTATAACCAGTTTAGCGCAGACAAACCCAATCTTAAGTTTTCTAATCACATCCTCGTTTTTAAATAGCGTTTTATGTATAAAGTAGGTACACTAGAGTTATCTGCCCCTAGCATCATATCGAAAGCTGTTGCTGTCCGCCTTGTGTTTGGTTAGATGAGCTTATCTCAGAAACATGCGATAGATTTAGGTCCATTCAGACGGAGACTGAGAGAATATCCCGACTGGTTCGAACCCTGATAGAGACAATAGTTTTGCAAATTTATTCCTCTGATTATGGTCGATATTAATCAGACTGGATCAAGGATCCGTGGTTTTAGCTCATCAGGCCTGTAAGGTCATACACATACACTTTGTGCATTTCTGACTTCTTCCCAAGAAGCATAAGGCGTAGAAAGCTGAAACTTTTGGACCCCGTGACTTTTAACGATTGTGATTAATAGCTTTGGTTGTCTTGTGGTCCCTAACCTATTTTCATCTTTTTCACGACACGGCTCGCATGCTCCTATATGCACATTAGGTCAAACAGTGACACAAGCTTCAGCTGTAACAATACTAAACTGTAGTGGGAAACAGTAAATACAAGGTAGATGAAATAAGAAAAAAACAGCAGAGAGAGGGGAGACTGAGGGTCATGTTGTTAAGCAGCCAGTCCATTTAGTTAATATTTCTGCATTTTGTCACACTTGTTTATTTCAATATTGTATCTACATTTCATAATTGTCTTTGAATGGTTTATGTTTAACTCGTTGATTATAGACTTACATTATAACTGATTTTTTTATATTCAGGAATAGAAGATTGACAAGTATAGTTTGATTGATTTGAAACAAAAATAGAGCCTTTGGCTCTGTAGTTCATCAGGCTTTACATTTGATTGTGCTTTAGGGTGTGGCCGATGTGGTTCCCCCCTAAGTAGGGGCAACATGGTCACAAACCCTACAATTATTAATCCTCAGTAGTCAAGGGGTCTGTACACAAAGTTTAAGCTTTCTAGGCCTTATGGTTCTGGAATAAAAAAAAGATGACAATAGGTATTAAGGGCGTGGCCCCTGTGGCCCTTATAGTGATATAGTGGCTTTTGAAGCCTTTTG
Source organism: Steromphala cineraria (assembly GCA_916613615.1). Lineage (NCBI taxonomy): Eukaryota > Metazoa > Mollusca > Gastropoda > Trochida > Trochidae > Steromphala > Steromphala cineraria. The sequence goes on from OU744725.1 coordinate 28,900,502, forward strand.
GCTCTGGAGAAGAAGATGGAAATAAGATTTTAAGGGTGTGGTCCATGTGGCCCTTATTAGGGGCTACAGGACCACCAAAGCTACAATTTATTACCCGCACTAGTCGAGGAATATGTACACAAAGTTTCAGCTTTCTAAGCCTTATGGTTCTGGAGAAGAAGTTGAAAATAGGTTTAATAGGGGCCACAGGGCCACCAAAGTTAACGTTACAATTATAAATAGTCACAAGTCTAGGCAACAAATGAATTCTTGTGCATTAGACGAAGTAAACAGAACACCGTATAATCACATTATACGCCTTCTGATTTTTCACAGTAGCCAATCAAAAACGAGTATTTTGTACATTTATGGTAGAATGGGGCATCACTATGCCAAATTTCAGCAAAATCTTGCAAACATGATCAAGAGTACCACCAGGTGTATCCAAAATTTCATACACCTTGGTGTCATAGGGTGTGAGAATTGGACCTTTACCTGTCAATAATTGATACTACTGTATGTTTCAGGATATACCAGGATCACATGGTCAACACATAGATACAAAGCCAAAATCAAACAAAATTTTCAGCGACAAAGGTATGACGAGTTTTCAAATGCTTTTATTGTAGGAATCATTTAGCTATATAGCTCTGCCCCCTGAAAGACAAGTGTTATCCACTTATGATATCCAGATATGAAATAATGTTGGATCTTGTCATCGATCTGACCGTCCGCCCGTTATCATTCCATTTCTACATTATTACTATTAGACGTTGCTCATTCAACCTTTGTATGTTATGTTGTATGTTTTTATTTGTCCGCAGTCAGCATGTTTAGATTAGGCTAAATAAAAAAAATTAAATGTTTCTCGGGCTCCGGCGCATCACTTTTTTATGTGCGCGTGACAGCTTTTTATTGTCTTTTACAAAAATTATTATTGAATAATCCACATCATTATTATAATTTATTCCAAAAACCAAAACACATATTTGTCCATCAAAGTGATAGTTCTATAAACACGGAAATAATACCCTTTTTCACCTCAAAGCACTTTCTAAGTATATTCCAGGTAAAAAAATAAAATGTGTTCCTCCCGCGTCATTATATTTACCAACAAAAATAAAAATAAAGTCCTCCCGCCCTCGTCACTTTTGAAAAAAATCTGCCCGAGAAACATTTAATATTTTTTATGTAGCCTTAAATTGCTTGTTTCAGTTTCTTCGGACTATCATGGTACTTCTATGATTATAACTTAGCTTTTGTTTAGAATTGTGTCAATCATTAGTTATCATTTTACAGCTGCTCAACTGACGTTTTTTACATTGTATTCAAAAGTAGGCCAAGTAACATTTAATTAGGTTTAAGTCAAGTTAATAGTTTATTAGGTTAACAAAAACCAAAACAGTACAAACTTAATATCTTCTTTACACATGGCGTGGTACATAATTTACAATGATAACAAAATTTGAAGTAGTTCATAATAATAAATGCCCAAGAGTGTGGAAAGGTAATTTAATCACACAAATTCAACTTTGTTTCGCTCTCTAAAGATGTAATAAATACACTTTGCAGCGTTAAATGTTTCATTATTGTTTTTAGATTTTAACAATTTGATGAACTTAAACATGCTTACATTTTCTAACAGATCATTAGTCAGATATCGTTTGCGTAAATGACTATACTTCGGACAAATCAATAGCACATGGTAATCATCTTTAATTTTGTTCACACAAAAAGGACATAATCGTTCCACAAAAGGGATTTTCGGTACACTCCATCTTCCTTTTTCAATCATAAGCATATGGGAGCTTAGACGAAAACGTGTTAGGGCAATTCTGTATTTTTTAACATCAATATTTGATAATATTTTTCTATACACAGCGTTTCCTTAATATATAGGTACAATCTAGTTTCGCTCAGTTTCCACATAATGAGAATAAATATTTTTAACTCTTTGGGTGAATTCCCTCACAAAATTATTACTATTAGAAACATGCTGAGCGCACCATATATATCCAAACCCAAATTTAAAGAGCATATCTCTTAATAAACTATCCCAATTTTCAATGCTTGGGTCTTCATTTGAAACATGAACTAAAGTCTTGTATACTAAAACTATATATCTATCAGATGCACTTTTCAGTATTTTAAGCCAGTATTTAATAATTCTCACAAGCCGATTAACTCTTAGGAGAAATGTTCCTAACTCTCCATACAAGAAAGCAGATGGAGTTGAATTTTTCACATAAAGGATATTTTTCATAAATTCTAAGTGTACTTTTTCGATAGCATTAGCTTCCATAACACCCCAAACTAAAGAATAGGAGAAATTACTGATTGAAACAGCTGATATTGAATGTCTGGGGAAATATACGCATTAGCATTAAATACCTTGTACAATGAACGAAAGGCCTTTAAACCTTGCTCAGATAAAAAAATTATGGGCTAACGAAAAACTTCCACCAGGTGGAAAATACCAATCCAAGATATTTAAAACTACTGACGACTTCAAGAGGGGAACCATTATAGAACCACTTTTCAGCCTTACCTAGGCGACCTAATTTGCGAAGGATAACAATCTTAGTTTTTTCAGTGTTTACAGATAATCCCCATTTTAAACAGTAGCTATACACCATGTCCAAACCATCTTGTAAACCTTTAATGCTATTGCTAAACAATACCATGTCATCCACAAACAGCAGCAGAAGTAAACGCACATGAGCAATAACAACTCCCAAATCACGAACAGAAGATAGTTCTTCTACTATATCATTTATTAATAATGAAAATAATATTGGAGATAGATTTCCCCCTTGCCTGATGCCAATGGACGACATAAAGAAACTGGAATGAATATTACCCGACAACCTTACACAAGATTTAACGTCCTCATACATAATGTGAACTAAAGACAGAAATTTTGAGCTTATACCAAGCTTTAACAACTTATACCAAAGAGCATGTCTATCAACATAATCGATTGCCTTCCGATAATCAATAAATGCAGATGATAGGTTAGATCTATACAAACTTTCAGCCATCACGTATGACAGTTGGCGAAAATTTATCAACACGAATTCAAATATGAAACAATTTTGCATTGCTTGTAGCATTTAGAAAAACAAAAACATTTATTAACTAAAATGATATTTGTATATGTGTTTAACCTACAATAAATGATATTTCTATCGTTTGAGCTGGGCGAATAAGAGAGAAATTGATTTCTCTTTAGGAACAAACCAGGTAAAAGGGAGGTAACACTTGTGTAGAGGGTGCTGTCAGGTGTGTATAAATGTGATGTCAGACCGCGGGGAGTCCATTCTCGGCTGCAACGACTGGCGCATCAAGTTGATGATATGTCAAATTTTACATTGAGTTGTGTAAATGAGTTGTTTCAGGCAAAGTATATAAAATGGACAGCAGGATAGTCATATTTGCAAGTTTGCGTGTTTGAAGTAATAACTAGTTTGTTTTATCATGGGTTATGTAGAAAGAAATGAAGACGTAATATGAAGTGAAGGTGTAATATGAATAAACTCTTTTATGGCGAAGTGGTGATGTCGTGTCGGTTTGGATGAAGTGGGTGATTGTATATGGTGAAGAAGCACTGTATGGTGAAGTTGCTATGGGTAGTAAATGGTGAAGTGATTATGTACTGTGAAGTGTATGGTGAAGTGGTGGTAGATGGTGAAGTGATGATATACTATGAGGTGATTATGTGTTTTGAAGTTGTGGTTTATGGTGATGTTTTGATGTACTGTGAAGTGATGATGTATTTCAAAGTAGGGGCATATGGTAAAGTGGCACTGTATGGTGAAGTTGAAAGTTGTAAACTGATGGTTTATAGTTTTGTGTTTGTTGACTTTGGGTTGTATGTTGCAGTGGTGATGTATATTCATTACATATCAAGGTGCAGTAATTGGAATATACCATGTTGGTAAAAGGATGTTTCAGTAGTATCTGCTGGATGTTGTCTTGCTTGAAGTGAAGACGGTTTAAAGTTCATGGAATGATGATGCATTTAATAAGAAAATAAAGTTCATTAAGTGACAGTAACTGTTTGTAACTGATTTCGTTGAGTACGGTGAGGTTATAGCTTTTGGTTCGTGAGTGATAATCATTTAGTGACATTTGATGGTTCATTTGTCGCTGGTACAAGGCTCAAGGCTGCATACTCTGGAGAGTTGAATATATATCATGTAGGGATGATGTTACTGTAACATTTTGTATTGTTGGAAATGTTTACATATGAGGCGTCATGTTCAACACTGCTGCATATTTCGGTTCTACTATTTAAGGAGAAATAGATGTTACTGTAACATCTGGGAATGCTGGAAATGTTTACGTATGAGGCGTCATGTTCGACACTTCTACAGAATTCGATTCCTACCTTGTAGGAGGAATAGATGTTACTGTAACATCTGGTAATGCAAAAATGTTGACGTATAAGGCGTCATGTTCGACACTGCTGCAGTGTTTGATCCCTACCTTGTAGGGGGAAGTACATATTACCATGACCAAGGTAATGCTAACCTGATGGATGATTGATGTGACTGACGTAAACTCTAAGTGCTGCCAAACTGACCTTCCCACAACATGTTCCCGACTGACGGTGTGGGTAATGGAAAGGAGGATGAGACGCAGTATCGTTGATATGATTTGCAATGTGCAAAAACTTGTAATAAACGCCTCGGTTAGTGTCGCAGGGGACTTACTGTTTTGTGTATGTTGTTTTATCTGGTTTGTGGTGGAGGGGTAGAGAACTGATCTTCTCGACATGAACATATCATCAGTATCATCGCTAGACATGTATTATAGACGTGACGTGATTGTTTTCTTTATCCGTTTAGATATTAATCATTTTCAATTTTCTATGGATAACATGAACAAGGTAAGAAAGGTTTGTTCTTCAGCTGCACAATTGGTCGGATATCAGTCGAGCAAATCCTCGGTTTACTTTCCTAACCCCTACTTAAGAAAGTATAGGCCTCACAGCCATTCACAGTTAATCTACTGTTACACTGTCAACTTTCTATTCCAGAAAAACTATCTTCACTTTTTATGTTTACGTGTTGACATTAAACAAGCCTTTTCTATAAATTAATGTCATACTGCGAATAGCATGGTATTACTATAATGATGATAATAACATTTCAGAAAACACAGCCTTGGCAAGTACGATGGCATGGAATCAACTGTTAATCCTCACCAAAAGACAGAAGTACTTTTTCATTGTTGATGACACAAACATCCACTCAAAGACCAAAGTAAGAGTAGGATATGTAATGTATAACCTATGCCATTTCATAGAGAACACATTTTTGTTAGCTACTTTTAGATCAAATTCAATTTTTTTGTTTGATAAAGAGAGCAAGGTGAAGAAAATAATTTTGAAAAATGTACATGTTCATGCTATAACCAAGGACGACATCAGAGGTGATGTTTATGTTTTAGAGGGAATGGGGAAAAACAGAAACTTGTGGAGGATATCGAAGACAACTGTTGCAGAAAAGATTTACAGTGATAATATGAAAGCCCACATATTTGTAGTGAAGGATCAACATTCTGAGACGTTTTATATGTCTAAATTCGTACAACAAATCATATATGTACACAAGTTTAGAGAAAACTTTACCGATATAATAAAGTTTAAGTTTAAGCTGAGATCAATGACATTAGATAGGTCGTCAAACACTCTCTACTTGACTTCAGCAAAAGACTGCTACAAATTAGTTTTGCCAAACGAAAAGATAAAACACATTTCTTCACTTCCTGTTTATTTGTTCATTATGATGTCGACTATATATAATGGAAATTTTTACTATACTTCTTTAAAACCAAAGTATACCCTTTATGAAACTCCATTGAGTGAAATGAGCAAAAGGAAAAAGGTCTTGTTTTCTAAATTACGTTCAATAATAATAAGTTGATCTCAGTGGAACACTTTTAGAAATTGAAGTTGACTTGTGGCCTTGAACAATTTTCGACTTGTGTCTCTTTATCCCTATATGAGCGATAACCAGACAGGGGAGATAACCAGGACAACTCTCTCGCAGGCGTAAAAAGTTGGTTAGAAATCGGGGTCAAAACAGGGGGGTGGTTTTACGTTTTTACGTACCGTTACCATTTACTGCACAAAAAATCGAAATACTACAAAAGAAAATAGGATAACAAATCCAGAGAAATTTTTTTTTAGATTTCCATTTATATGACGTCAAATGTTGACTTTGTAAGGAGGAAAACGTCAGAATTGTAAAAAACGTATATTCGTAAAGCGCACATGTCTACAAAGAATTCATGATGTAGAATAATTATTCAGCCATAATTAGCACTATCTATCGGATTTTTAGCTCATCAGGTCTGAAACCTATTTTCATTTTCTTCTCCAGTTCCAAAAGGTCTAGAGAGCTGAAATTTGATGTGGAGACTCTTTGGCCAATGGGGATTCTAAATTGTAGATTTCATGACCCCATGACCCCAAATGGGGTTTCAGGGGTCAAAACCTTAAAAACCTAATTTCATCTTCTGCTCCAGTTCCAAAAGGTCTGGAGAGGTGAAAAGTTGTGTGTAAACTCCTTGACCAATGAGGATTCTAAATTGTAGATTTCATGACCTCATGACCCCAAATGGGGTCACAGGGGTCAAAGCCTTATAAACCTTATTTCATCTTCTCCAGTTCTAAAAGGTCTAGAGAACTGAAAAGTTGTGTGTAGACTCCTTGGCCAATGGGGATTCTAAATTGTAGATTTCATGACCTCATGACCCTAAATGGGGTCACAGGGGTCAAAGCCTTAAAAAGCTATTTTCATCTTCTTCTCCAGTTCCAAAAGGTCTAGAGAGCTGAAAAGTTGTGTGTAGACTCCTTGGCCAATGAGGATTCTAAATTGTAGATTTGATTACCCCATGACCCCAAATGGGGTCACAGGGATCAAAGCCTTTTCCCATCAAAAGTCTGATGAGCTACAGAGCCCATGGCTCTATTTTTATAATAACGTACTCGCATCAAATTAAATAAAAGAACGACCATACCGTCTCAATCGTCTCAACTCCAACAAGCAATCGCCCGCTTTCATTGGCTCTCACAATGAAAACATGAGCTAAGATTGTGTTTGTAATCATCGTTTTTACGACTAAATATAAGGTAGGGAACACCTTTTCTCGAATCTAATGTGCTGTTTCTTGAGTATATAGACGGATCAAAACTTAAAATAAAGCTTTAATAATTTTAACAACTCAGATATAATAAAGGATGAGTAAAGATTTATGTAACCAACATACGACACAATAACAAACTGTTTTTGAACTGTTTTCCCCAAAAGTATTTGTTTTTTACGTGACAAATGCGAATTTTAACCTTCTCTGTTTCATAAATCACATACATTTAATTAAATTAATTATATTTTAAAAACAATTTTCTAGGCTGAAATGTCTTATTTAACCCTTCAATTTTTTTTATACATATATACTGAAAGGCAAAAGAAACGTCGCTCTTATGACTCAGTTCAATGACCTTGAATTTTATACGTCATTTAAACCAGATGTAGGATTTTATCCAAATTTTGGAGCCATGAGAAAAGCACAATTCTTTACAGCCAATAATACCATTCCCATACTTTGAGATTGTTTATAGTGATTTTTAACAATGGACAATGGAAGAGTGTTAAAAAAGCAGAAAAGTGCATTTTTTTGTGTAAGCATTAACAATCTGAATCAATAACAACAATCCGTTTCGTAAGTGTCACAGCGACTTGTGAAGCCGATTTCACAACATTTTGAAAGCGAAAATGACATTGAATGACGTTTTTCTGTTTACGTTGTAGCCCAGTTTTTTTTAGAGGCAAGTAATGATGCCTCTAATGATACGGAGATCGTAATGATGTTCTTACACGACCATCAACATGTTTGATGGCATTCCATGCTGCCTAATAGGCCACAACGGTCTTCCAAGGTTGATGCTATCTTTTGTCAGTCATTTTGTTTTTCACCGTGTACAAAAATGAGTTGGATAAGATGCTCATTTTGGGCGGGATATAACTCTAGAGTTTGATAAGAAATGCACACGCACTTCGGTTTTCATCAAAATCACTGAAAACCGTGTACCATCATTACAATGATGAATTAAAACTGATTTAAAAAATTAGCATCATAGATAATTTTTCCATTTGTTTTTTTCAGAAAAATGGATTTGAACATGTTTCAAAATTGATTTTTGATACAAATATCAGTTTCACAATTATGTGAAACATGTCTTGAATCTCTTTTGAAATGCGACGTTTCTTTTGCCTTTCAGTGTATATGTATTTTTAAAGTTTTAAAAAGTTATTTCGATAACTTATACTTTAATTTGACAATACATGATAATCCTGTTTTGTTTAAGCTTATCAAATTTGAGGTATCGCTCGATATGCTCGAGACCTTTAAACTGCAAAGTTGAGTCTCATCTTATATCGTTTGTGAACTGTTCTGTGTTAACTTTTATTTAACATTTTAGGGCTAGACGGACTCGGATGACAATGGCAGTGACCATGACAACATAGTTTGTGAAACATTTAAATAATTATTGACAATATTCAAGAAAAAAATAGGACATGTTTAAAAAACGTGATGGGGGTACTACTCTTCGAGGGTCAACATTTTATACCAAATGTGGCACCTAATTTTTTTGAATAGCCATAATTGATAGACAAGAGAACAACGAAGATAATGAACACTCAACGGTATTTCTATGATGAATAGAAATATTTTTATAAGACCCTAACCAAAAAAAATCTATGAAAAATAGAGCCAGTGGCTCTGTAGCTCATCAGGCTTCATATCAATTTTGATTTAGGGTGTGGCAAATATGGTTCCTCCCTTACTTTGGACCACAGGGTCACCAAATGTACAATTTGGATTCCTCCTTATCTAACTTAGGAGTTTGCACACAAAGTTTCAGCTTTCTAGGCCTTATGCTTCTTGAGAAAAAGATGAAATAAGGTTAAAGGGTGTGACCCCTGAGGCCCTTTTTTGGGGCCACAGGGCCACAGGGCCACAAAAGCTATAAATCATAATCCTCACTAGTCAAAGAGTATATTCACAAGGTTTCAGCTTTCTGGGCCTATTGCTTCTGGAGAAGGAGATGAAAACAGATTTTAAGAGCGTGGTCCCTCTGGCCCTTAATAAGGGTCAAAGGGCCACCAAAGCTACAATTTAAAATCCTCACTAGTCAAGGAGTCTGTACACAAAGTTTCAGCTTTCTAGGCTTTATGCTTTTGGAGAAGATGAAAATAGGTTTTTAGGGGATGGCCCCCGTGGCCCTTATTAGGGGCAAAAGGGCCACCAAAGCTACAATTTTTAATCCCCACTAGTCAAGGAGTATGTACACAAAGTTTCAGCTTTCTAGGCCTTATGCTTCTGGAGAAGAAGATGTAAATAGGTTTTTAGGGCGTGGCCCCTGTGGCCCTTATTGGGGGTCACAGGGCCACCAAAGCTACAATTTTTAATCCTCACTAGTCAAGGAGTATGTACACAAAGTTTCAGCTTTCTAGGCCTTATGGTTCTGGAGAAGAAGATGTAAATAGGTTTTTAGGGCGTGGCCCCTGTGGCCCTTATTAGGGGTCACAGGGCCACCAAAGCTACAATTTTTAATCCTCACTAGTCAAGGAGTATGTACACAAAGTTTCAGCTTTCTAGGCCTTATGGTTCTGGAGAAGAAGTTGAATTTCCACAAAGTTTACGGACGGACGGACGGACGGATGGACGGACGGACGCCGGACACCATGCCATGCCATAAGCCCATCGGGCCTTACAGGCCAGATGAGCTAAAAATCTATTTATTTTATTTTTTTCGAGCTTGGGTGTCTTTGACATCAAATATCTTTTTAACGAAATTTTTTATTTTGAAAAGTGAAATTGCATATTATTATTCAAATTTCTGATTTTCGAACTCCATCCAGGTTTTGATACCCTGAAGACACACAGCAAGTTTGGTTACCCTATCTTAAATAGTTTCTGAGAAAAGCTGTCCCCTTTATCTTGGACGGACGGACGCACGGACGGAGCCCAAACCTATACCCCCCTTTCACTTCCTGGGGGGATAATAAGGTTTATCAAGACATTAAGATATGTCGAAATCAGTGCATTGGAATATGTAATAATTACAAAGGAAAATCCAAATTAAGTTTTGTATGACAATACAAATGAGTACAAACAAACATACTAAAACTATATTCCATTTGGTGGTTACTTAAACAATTTCCAAAGGTTTTATGAAGTGCAATAAGGTCAGTGTACTCAGTATAGACACTAGACCGTGCTAAAATACAGTTATCGAAGTTTCCATAAGCTGTTTCATCTTTAATCATTGGTATTATATACACATCAATACGTTCATTAAAATAGGCATAATCAGCCAATTTCAATAATCAGTTTCAATAATCAACCGAAATCAACCAAACTTAGTGAGTGTATAGAATTCAATAATAACATGCAATTAAATATTTTGAAATAAAACAATTATCGAAAAAGATATTGGATTGAATTAAACCCATTCTCAACGTATTTTGTTGGGGTCATTAAAATAGTTCTACTCATCACAAGAATACATTTGAGTATTCATAGTCTTCTGTTGGTATATTGTCTTTGAATTAAGTCTATTAAAACAATTGTGTGCCACATATGGTATGAACTTTTGACCTTGAAAGAGTAATACCAATTCATGGGTTTTGTCAATTTAAAAATAAATCGTCAATAATTGTTTTAAAGTTCAAAAAAGTATGTTGTAATTGTCACTGTCATTATTAACTGAATCTTTCGACCCCTACAGCGTGACACTGGCACATTATGGCACCAACGTTACACTGCACGTTTTGCCAATACTTTACTATCAAAATGTCTGATATTTTAAAACTATTCAGACCGCTATATCAATACTCAAAATTTGGTTAATGTTGGATCATTGTAAAATTTTGCATACTTTGCCTACTATCATTTAACCCTATATAATTTGACAAGAATTATTCAAATGTTCTTTCTTTCTATCAAAGTATTCAAGACCCTAATGCATGATATTTGAAAATAAATTTGAACTTGGCTGAATATGCAATAAGATGGTGTGAAACTCGAAATTGTTTGTCTTTTTATGCATTTCTGAATATGATCATATAAAGAATGAAATCGTTTTTCATTTGTTTGTTTTTCATTTTGTTCTTAAATGCATAGAGTGATGGATTATACGTGTCATTGGAACACATATCACAAAACATCATATTACAGACGTTGTATTTGAGGTATTGCTTTCAATTTACATTTATGGCTAAAAAGCAATCGTGTATTTGATAGGGATAAAGTGGTAAGTCACTTGAATTACAAAGATGATTTGTAATGGAAATGCAGTCATGCAAGTTATTTTGTATATGATAACAAATATCCAACTATCAATATAATATAACTAATAATAATACATTGGTATAAGCGCCTAATGTCCAACCAATGCTGCTCAGTAGCACTGTCCAGAGAAAAAGAAGTAACTATAGTAAGTATCTAGAAAGAGGTGGGTTTTTACCTGGCTCCTAAATGTTTCTAAGGTGGGTACTGATCTCAGTTCTTCTGGAAGGGAGTTCCATAGAGCAGGTGCAGCCGCACTGAAAGCTCTGTCTCCCATGGAGGTTCTTGTGTCTGGCGATTTCAGGTTGCATCTTTCGTCAGACCTCAGGACACGAGTTGGGTGGTACATTTCAATAAGATTAAGATAATGAGATATACAGGAGCGTTGCTGTTGTAGAGGGTTGAGTAGATGATGCAGAGTATTTTGAACTGTATTTTCCTATTGAGTGGAAGCCAGTGTAGCGACCTCAAAACGAAAGTGATGTATTTCTGTCTTGTGTTCTTGTAATAATCCTGGCTGCTCGGTTCTGGACAAGCTGGAGATGTTGAGTGGCTGCTGCTCCAGACACAAGGGAGTTACAGTAGTCTAGTCGGAGATGACATATGACTGAACTAACAGTTTGGTTGTGTCAATGTCCAAGTAGCGGCGGATTTTGACTTTTCATCTGAGATGAAATATTGCTGATCTTGTTGCTGTTATAGCTTGACTTTAAGATGACAATGAAAAGTTGAACACGATGCCAAGATTCTTCACCTGGGGTACAGGGTACATGCGCTGATCACCAACTTTAAGATTACAGTTGCTTATTTTGCGGAGTTGCTGACTTTTTTGTCATCCATAGCTTTATATCCGCGATACATCTCTCCATGACACCTTTTGCTTGGCCAACTTCTGTTGGTTTAATTTGTTGTAGTGATACTACTACTACTACTACAACTACTACTACTACTAATAATAATAATTATTAAAGCTGGTTATCATCAGGATAACCGTGGAAATTTAGTTTATGGCTGGGGATGACATTGCCTATAGGGAGGTTGTAAAGTGAAAACAGTATGGGGCCAAGTACCGACCCTTGTGGTACACCAAACTTGGTCTCTCGGATGGATGAAACCTCATCATGAACTTTGACTTTCCTTGTTCTACCTGACAGATAGGATCTGAACCACTGCAGTGTGGTACCTGTGATCTCAAGTATGTGTTCTAACCTCTGAAGGAGAATGGTGTGGTCCACAGTATCAAAAGCCGCGGTAAGATCAAGCAATACCAGCAGCACAAGCTCTTGCTGGTCCATCAAGATGGTGTTCTGAACACTGAGAAAAGCTGTTTCAGAACTGTGCTTTTCCTTGAAGGCTGACTAAACGATTTCATTTAGCTGATGCAGGTTCACATGAGTCTTTAACCGTCTGAGAACAATTTCCCAACAATATTGATAGGAATGGCAGGTTAGAGATTGGTCTATAGTGTTTTGCTACACCTGGATCAAGATTGTTTTTCTTGAGGATTGGCCAGATGATCGCTTCTTTAAGGCACGCTGATACTGAGCTTTCTTGAAGTGAGGTATTGATGACTGAAGAAATTGGAAATGTACATACGTCAAGACAGGTTTTAAGTAACCAGGTTTGAATTGGATTCAGTGCACCGGATTTACAAGGCACAGACTTGATTGTAACTGTGATCTCCTGAGTGTATGCTGGTAGAAACGTGACAAGTTGTGTGCCGTGAAATGGTTGATCTTTGTCTAATTGATTGTTGCCACATTGTTATTGGATTGAGATGTTTTAGGAATGCTGTTTGATATAAGTGTTTAAAGCAGATTCAATCATGTTGCATGTATAACTGTAATGACATTTGTCAACTCACAAAATACATTGAGCTTTGTGTTCTCTCCACCAATACGATGGTGTTAGTTCATAAGCCTGAAGCAGATGAGCGGATATTGTTTAAACCTATGGATGCACACCATAACTTTTCATAATTATTATGTGGAAGTGTTCTCACAATTTTAAAAACATTTTAAGCTACCAAATCTTTGAAAATGTCGAAATAGCCTCTTAGGATGATGAAATAAAAGTTTAAACAAAGAATATGAGCTAGTCCTCATTTAATCTTAATATATAGTTTTAAATAATCAATTCAGTAAATATATGCAGGTTGGATATTTGAAGTAACAGAAACTTTATGATTATAGATTGAGTGTAATAGTTGTCAACCCCCCAGTTATGACATACTGGTGAAATACGTGGCATGCTTTAGGAAGATCGAGGTTTAGTGTTCATTTCAATTATTCAAATTAGGCAATGACCTGTTCTGTTTCAAATAATGAGTCGATCTTACTATGGATGATAGTATTGGTGAACTTATATAAACTAAAATCCAAAAGAAACGTCCCCTCTATATTTGATTCTCGATTCTCGATAGAAAAAATATAACAAAACGATATGTTTGTCCCTTAACCCTTGTCCCTTTTTGATGTGTGTGAAAAAACAAAAGGGGACGTTTCTTTTGGATTTTAGTTTATATACCGCGTTTCTACGTGTATAAAGAGTGAGATATTCCCTCTTTCCCCTTTGGCTTTCCTTTAATATCATGAAATGTAGGACAAACCTTGGCCCTTTACGGAAAGCTTTCAGAATTAAAAGGATAAATCTAAATATGTTAACTTTACTAATTATTTGAGGAATGACTTAACACCATAAGCTTTAAACCTTACATTCGCGATCTTGTTAAAAACAATATAACTTTGGGAAAGTGCTTCGTGACTTGAATGGAACAGAGATTTGCTACCCTTAAGTTAGACCAGAAAATCAATCTCTGACTTCCTATCAGGACCAGAGGACGAGAGACTGGTGCAATGCGATAGTGACAATCAAACAGTTAGGAGGACATCTTGAATTTCGAGTTGACATCAAGTCATCAAGGCAATGCAGTCGCATTGCAGTCTCTGTTGAACCACTGAATACATAGCATGAAGAAGTGCTTCTTGACACCATAAGTACATGTACTGTGTTCATCTGTCTATGTATAGGATCAGATAAATGGTCACGAGACACATCACAAGTGACTTGCCGTAAGTGGACTAATTATCTTTTGTGCCTCATTCAAACAACTTTAAAGTTCTAAAAGATTGCTGTGTCTTTGCATCTCTTTCGACATGTTTATCTGTTGACGTTCAAGGATTTACTACATGCTAATTACATGAGCTTGAGTTCCAATAACTTCGGTTTAGGGAAAATAGATTTCAATCACCAACGACCTGATTGTGTCAGTTGAAGAGCCAACTAGTAGACCTCTTATGAAACTAAAGCAACGCGATCCGAGAGTACAGAATATTTTGATGCTCAACACAAACCCTCATTGAACTTTTTATCGAAAAATCTTTAATAAAAACTAGGTGCCTCTACAGCTTAAACTGCATTGAGTGATACCACACTGTTTATAACACTTGGTCCCTTTTCAATGGTTAACTTTGTTCAAGTTGTAGCTGAAATAGCCAAAACACCACACTTTTTATAACCAAATCTGATTTTTGAACCAGATACAGTTTTAGCTATGTGTTGTTTCGAGTTGATTCATTTTGAAATATTATACCGGCAATAGTTGGTGTTGAATTCCTATTCACTTGAAAACAAATTTACCTTCAGTTAATGTAGTGCACTCAGTGCAATAATGGCACATTGAGCATAACGATAACTGAATCATAACATCAACTTATCAACACATAAACCTCTAACTAAAAGTCTTTACACTTTTAAAAATTTCAAATAATTTAATAATTTGATCGAAGCATTCTGTCTGAAATTGTTGTAATTTGAGAAGCATAAAGCCTGACAAACGTGACAATGAGATTGAAGTATAATGCCTCTACAATGAAATTAACCTGATTAAATTTCTGTCAAATAACAATAATTACCTTGATATCTGCAGAAGAGTAAGCATGATCAGACGAATTGATATGAGCAGCTTTTATCACAAAGGAGATTTAATGCAACACTTAGAATATTAGATATTTGTATTTAACTTGAAAGCATCTTGATGTTAGTCATTTTCGGTTTCAATGAACATTTGTTTTGATAACAAAAATATTTTGCGGTTATTTGGTTTAAAATGTAGTTTCCTTTGATAGATACATGAATGATGACTCTAACATCAAGATATTTTGAAATGCAGTAAGAATTTTAGGCAGATATAAAGTCGGTCAGATCCCTAAAGATAACTAAATAATAAAAACATTTGTTAAACAATAATTCATTGGAACACCATTGTAATTGAGTGGCAAAACATCATCGGGGCAAACAGAAAATAAAACATGACTTTTGGAATATGAAATAATGATATACATTAAAGCAGTATGTATTTTGTTCAAATTGACCTGATTTTAAGTGCCGAAAGGAACATCACACCTGCCATGAGAACAAAGTTACTGCTAAATTTATGGAGTCCAATTGTTGGATATGAATAAATTGCCAATGGGTAAGAATTATTGTCATGTTTTGCAATTGATTTTCAACAATGCCCTGCAATGAAAATTATATGACACCATAAACAATAACGACGTCGCAATGCTATGCCAACCCTGTTTAGGAGTTTTAGGGTAGTGCAGTAATACGATAAATGTGTTGTTTATGGTTATTACAAACGTGGTGATTGTTCGATGCTTGGTTGAATTATGGAAAGGACACTACGAACAACGTTTTTTGACAAACATAATTATAAATCATTCCTTTGAGAAACGCTTTTCAACAGTTTAAAAGAACACGGTATCATTCATGTCAATTGTAAAAAATAGAGCTATTGGCTCTGTAGCTCATCATGTAGCTTTACATTTGATTTTGCTTTAGAGTGTGGTTCCCCCACAGTAGGGGCCACAGGGTCACCAAAAACTACAATATTAATTATCCCTAGTACAAGTTACAGACTTTACTAGGCCTTATGCTTCTGGGGAAGCAGATGAAAATAGGTTTTTAGGGTGTGGCCTCTGCGGCCTGTATTGGGGGCCACAGGGCCACCAAAGCTACAATTTTATAATCCTCACTAGTCAAGGAGTCTGAACGCAACAGTTTTAGCTTTTTATGCCTTATGGTTTTAAGGATGTGGACTCTAGCCCTTATTAGGGACCACAGGTCAACCAAAGCTATTTTTTTAATCCTCACTAGTCAGGGAGTCTGTACACAAAGTTAAAGCTTTCTCGGCTTCTGGTTCTGGTGGCAAAGAAGATGAAAATAGGTTTTTAGCTATAGGGCGTGGCCCCTGTGGCCCAAATTAGGTGCCAAAGGGTCACTAAAGCTACAATTTGTAATCCTCACTAGTCAGGGAGTCTGTACACGAAGTGTCATCTTTCTAGACCTTATGGCTCTAGAGAAGAAGATGAAAATAGGGTTGAAGTGTGTGGCCCATGTAGCCCTTATTAGGGATCACAGGGCCACCGAAGCTACAATTTATAATCTTCACTAGCCAAGGTGTCTTACGCAAAGTTTCAGCTTTCTAGGAATATATTGCAGTGCTTCAGATAAGCAACGTATTAACACAATAAAATCATTAACAAAGTAATTATTTAAACAAACTGAGAGTACATATACGCAAATATTTTCTTGGAAAACCAAAGAATAAAAAAGTTTGCGTACTGTACGCAGCAAGTTGTACTCAAGCATGCAATTGTACTAAGTGGATATCAAAATTCAACATCAGTGTTAGGCATCTTCATTCTCTTCTCACAGAGGCAGATCAAGTCATGTTGATTTAGCCTCTGTTCTATTACGCCGAAATCCGTGGGTTTGGGTTTGGACTTGGGTTTCCACCACGGAAGATAAATGCTCCAGCAAAGGAGAGAGGATCATTGTGCTGCATGCATGCCGGGTGTAAATCTGCGGGATTTTTACCTGATTGTTCTCTTGTGTTTAAAGCCAAAGCCAAAGATAACAGAGATTATCACACAAAGATGAATGGACAGGATTTTATGGAATGGGTATAAAAACAACTAGTACCAGCTTTGTCATCAAAATCCTTAATTGTCATGGATAATGCACCATGCCATAGTGTCCAAGATCCTGATACGAAAGCCCCAAAATCAAATTCAAGAAACGGAGAAATAATAGCTTAGTTAGAGAAAAATAGTGTGCCATTTCAACAAATCCAAAACTTTATGACATTACAAAACCAACAAAAGAGCACCTGTATATAAAGATGATCAGTATCTGAAAGCACATGGCCATGATGTCTTACGTTTGCCTCCTTATCATTGGGTCTACTTGATTGCAACATATTCGGCGCACGCCGGACACGTGACCGGCGTACGCCGGTAACTTGACAGAATCAAGCGATTCGGTCTTAAAGCAATATGGCGTCGATGGCAACAGTTCCTGTAAGCGCCGTTGTGCAAACTGTTGATGATTTGCTGTCGTCAAGTGACGAGGAGGGTGACACAGCACAAGAACTGTGTTTGGCTTACATACTGTAAGGCAGCAGTATTATATCTTATACACTGTCGTTAGGGAGTGGAGAACCGAGTTATTTTGCATCATTTACGTATATCTTCGATCATGCTGTTTTCAAGAACCACGCACTACCATTACATGTAGAATAATTGTAATCTTTTTACAACTAGAACTGCAGACTTATGTTTTGGCCGAAAATAACAGAATCTTTCAGCACTTTTATTGTAATAATCTAAACATCTCCTTGTGATTTCTTCAAACCAAAATTGAATTGAATGAAGGGTCGAATGAAGAATAAAAGTTCACATTAAAATTCTAAATGATACAGATAAAGAAAGATGAAATTATTATAAATTATTTCGCGTCCATGTTTGTTGAACGTTTGAATTTGTTGATTTTTTAAAAAAGGACTCAGGCTTACCAAAACTATTTTGGATGAATAGGCCACTATACGTTATTAGTTTTAGGGTATTTTCAACATTTTCAATAAAACTATACATACAACGAAGGGCTATCCAAGCGGTTTTATATTTCAATCTATTGTTTATGAATCAAAAGTTATCATCTGAGATTCTTGATATGATACCTGTATTCTCCGTCAACGAAAAGTTGAGAATGTCCGGCCGCTTCCTGCTCACTTAACGCCACTGCTACAGACGTCGGAAGAACCTCTTTACAAACTTTGCACACCCAAGATTTTTTATGATGGTTCATCTACAAATATGCTGGTAATGTCATAAACTGAATAACCATCAGCTGAGGAATTTAAAAAGGAATTTTCTTACATTTCTACAACTATATACATTTAATAGAAATAAATAGCCATTTTGCATTTTATTCCAACACAATAGTATCGATATATTGAATAATTTCGCAAATTGCAATCACTCGAAATAAATCTACCATACTTAGTCGGCCATATTGTGCTGGTCTGTGCCGCTCATTTAAAGACGGCGCGAACGGCGTGCTCCGCCGGCGCAGTCAGCGTGGAAATAAAGTGGCACGCCGAATACGCCGGCTTAAGCGGCGTACGCCGAATTGTCCCAATTGTGATTGTGATTTATCGAACTGATCTGGGGTGTGATCAAATCAGACGTTGCTCGTAATAACACAACGTTTAAAATATCAGCCGTTAAAAATATAGTAAACGAATCCATGGCTAAGATTTCACAAGAAACATGGCGAAAATCGGTTGAGAAAATCGAAAATATTGTTGAGCATCAATACTGGCATCAAAGTGTTTTGCAACATGCAACAGTCAGTCCAGTCATCATACGAATTCACTCTGAAAGCTGTGATTCCATGTCCGAGGCAGAATATTAATTAGACTGGTGATTGTTGATACAATCCCTGATCATTTACAACAACACTGCACGTGCTTACGCTAACCTGGCTGTTATCTCAAGTGTGACTACACCCTTGTGATAAGTTGTGAAATGTCCTATGAAAACAATGATAGTTTGTTAAACAACTTTTTTATTCTGAGACCAAAAATTACAGCACAAATATGCAGAGTTGGTGTGCGTATCCTAAAAACGTTTGCGTATCATTGAGTCACTTAGAACTATCTGTTTTGGAGCATAATTCATAGGGAAGATTTTGTCTCAAACGGACTGTAACAGACATGATTCGAAAGAAAGTGGAACACTTCTCATGAATCATTGAACACATGTAGGTAAAATGTTTTGAACATTAGACTTAGGTATTCATTTACAAAAAGGAGTATAACATGAAATGAAATTACCGTAACAATCTTTCTGTGCGCAGAAACTCTATTCTCTTTTGGGCTCAGGTGGATTGCCTTCATTGGCTCTGGTAATGGCTCTTTCTTGTTTCTTCATAGGTGCATAGCTTCAGCGTGCTGCAAATTTCATCAGTTGATGTTTTGGCACTGGTGATGCCACCATGAAGGTAGGTCCTCTTGTAATTATCATGGTTTAATTCTTCACTAAAAAGTTACTGTCAACACAGCTCCTCTTGGGATGTCCTCGGTAGACTTTTATGCCACTCCATACATATTATATTATGTAATAGGCAATCAGGTACAGTCCATCAGCATGGCTTGAAAAATCGAAAAGGGTTTGGAGTCTTTCTTGGTGTAGGTAGCTAAACCGGTTAACAGCTGGTTACTTTTGTGCACAAGATAACATACTTCCAGATCTCTTCGATCTTGAAAAGAACAACGGATGCGGAGAAAAAGTCGAAAATGTCACTGTGTAATGTAATTTAAGGTTAAATTGATAGATAGACAGATGCCATGCAATGTCATACGCTAAGCTCATCATGACATTTCAGATATGAAGAGCTATAATTCCAAGACAACCCTGGATGTTTTACAAATTTGGTCCTCAAAATGGTACACGACCATAGTAAAAAAATAGAGCCATGGGCTCTGTAGCTCATCAGACTTTTGATTAAAATATGTTTTGACCCCTGTGACCCCATTTGGGGTCATGAGGTCACGAAATCTACAATTCAGAATCCCCATTTGCCAAGGAGTCTACACATAACTTTTCAGCTCTCTAGACCTTTTGGAACTGGAGAAGAAGATGAAAATAGGTTTTTAAGGTTTTGACCCCTGTGACCCCATGTGGGGTCATGAGGTCACGAAATCTACAATTCAGAATCCCCATTTGCCAAGGAGTCTACACACTACTTTTCAGCTCTCTAGACCTTTTGGAACTGGAGAAGAAGATGAAAATAGGCTTTTAAGGTTTTGACCCCTGTGACCCCATTTGGGGTCATGGGGTCACGAAATCTACAATTTAGAAACCCCATGGGCCAAGGAGTCTACACACAACTTTTCAGCTCTCTAGACATTCTGGAACTAGAGAAGATGAAAATAGGCTTTTAAGGTTTTGACCTCTGTGCTCCAATTTAGTATCCCCATTGGCCAAGGAGTCTACACATAACTTTTCAGCTCTCTAGACCTTTTGGAACTGGAGAAGAAGATGAAAATAGTTTTTAAGGTTTTGACCCCTGTGACCCCATTTGGGGTCATGAGGTCACGAAATCTACAATTCAGAATCCCCATTTGCCAAGGAGTCTACACACTACTTTTCAGCTCTCTAGACCTTTTGGAACTGGAGAAGAAGATGAAAATAGGCTTTTAAGGTTTTGACCCCTGTGACCCCATTTGGTGTCATGGGGTCACGAAATCTACAATTTAGTATCCCCATTGGCCAAGGAGTCTACACATCAAATTTCAGCTCTCTAGACCTTTTGGAACTGGAGAAGAAGATGAAAATAGTTTTTTAAGGTTTTAACCCCTGTGACCCCATTTGGGGCCATGGGGTAACCAAATCTACAATTTAGAATCCTTATTGGCCAAGGAGTCTACACACAACTTTTCAGCTCTCTAGACATTCTGGAACTAGAGAAGATGAAAATAGGCTTTTAAGGTTTTGACCTCTGTGACCCCATTTGGGGTAATGGGGTCACGAAATCTACAATTTAGTATCCCCATTGGCCAAGGAGTCTACACATCAAATTTCAACTCTCTAGACCTTTTGGAACTGGAGAAGAAGATGAAAATAGTTTTTTAAGGTTTTAACCCCTGTGACCCCATTTGGGGTCATGGGGTAACCAAATCTACAATTTAGAATCCTTATTGGCCAAGGAGTCTACACACAACTTTTCAGCTCTCTAAACCTTTTGGAACTGGAGGAGAAGATGAAAATAGGTTTTTAAGGTTTGGACGCCTGTGACCCCATTTGGGGCCATGGGGTCACAAAATCTACAGTTTAGAATCCCCAAAGGCCAAGGAGTCTACACACAACTTTTCAGCTCTCTAGACCTTTTGGAACTGGAGAAGAAGATGAAAATAGGTTTTTAAGGTTTTGACCCCTGTGACCCAATTTGCGGCCATGGGGTCACAAAATCTACAATTTAGAATCCCCATTTCTACACACAACTTTTCAGTTCTCTAGAGTCATTGGTTTCGGAGAAGAAGATGAAAATGTGAAAAGTTTACGGATGGACGGACGGACGGACGCCGGACGCCATGCCATGCCATAAGCCCATCGGGTCTTTCAGACCTGATGAGCTAAAAATGCAAGTGCAGCATACATTTCAATGACATTCTTGTTTCCTACTATTTTTAGCTCATCTGGCCTGTAAGGCCCGATGGGCTTATGGCATAGCATGGCGTCCGTCCGTCCGTCCATCCGTAAACTTTGTGGAATTTCGACTTCTTCTCCAGAACCATAAGGCCTGGAAAGCTGAAACTTTGTGTACAGACTCCTTGGCTAGTAGGGATTATAAATTGTAGCTTTGGTGGACCTGTGGCCCCTAATAAGGGCCACAGGGGCCACGCCCTAAAAACCTATTTTCATCTTCTTCTCCAGAACCATAAGGCCTAGAAAGCTGAAACTTTGTGTACAGACACCTTGACTAGTGAGGATTATAAATTGTAGCTTTGGTGGCCCTGTGACCCCTAATAAGGGCCACAGGGACCACGCCCTAAAAACCTATTTTCATCTTCTTCTCCAGAATCATGAGGCCTAGAAAGCTGAAACTTTGTGTACAGACTCCTTGACTAGTGAGGATTATAAATTGTAGCTTTGGTGAACCTGTGGCCCCTAATAAGGGCCACAGGGGCCACGCCCTAAAAACCTATTTTCATCTTCTTCTCCAGAACCATAAGGCCTAGAAAGCTGAAACTTTGTGTACAGACACCTTGACTAGTGAGGATTATAAATTGTAGCTTTGGTGGCCCTGTGACCCCTAATAAGGGCCACAGGGACCACGCCCTAAAAACCTATTTTCATCTTCTTCTCCAGAATCATGAGGCCTAGAAAGCTGAAACTTTGTGTACAGACTCCTTGACTAGTGAGGATTATAAATTGTAGCTTTGGTGGCCCTGTGACCCCTAATAAAGGCAACAGGGACACGCCCTAAAAACCTATTTTCATCTTCTCCAGAACCATGAGGCCTAGAACGCTGAAACTTTGTGTACAGACTCCTTGGCTAGTGAGGATTATAAATTGTAGCTTTGGTGGCCCTGTGACCTCTAATAAGGGTCAAAGGGGCCACGCCCTAAAAACTTATTTTCATCTTCTTCTCCAGAATCATGAGGCCTAGAAAGCTGAAACTTTGTGTACAGATCCCTTGACTAGTGATGATTATGAAATGTAGCTATGATGGCCCTGTGACCCCTAATAAGCGCCCTAAAATCCTATTTTAATCTTCTCCAGAAGTATAAGGCCTAGAAAACTGAAACTTGTTGCCTTTATAAGGGGGAATCACATTGGCCACACTCTACAGCATAATTGATTATGAAGCCTGATGAGCTACAGAGCCAATGGCTCTATTTTTTTGGATTGAACTGTGTCAAGGTTAACTCATCCGGTGATTAAAATCGACTGAGAGCTACATATTCCTGATCATATTTTTTAATTCCAATTGCTCCTCAATATTTAGTGTCTTGTAACATCTTGCCAACCTCTTGTCGAGTTTTCTATATCCCTATTATTATAAGCATTGTTTTCTGTTGATAACAATAGGTGTAAGCTCAAAGGGATAACCTCTGTATCGGGTGATTAGATGGTCAATAAGTGCTTCATCCGATAAATCTACACTACCAGCCCTGGAAAACTTAACGTGGCTTTATTTAAAACCCAAATACCTCCCTTTGCAATGACTCAGCAAAAAGCTTGCCTTCTAACAACCAATGATATCACTTCTAAAACCTACTTTCTATCTCTCACTATGCTTTTCTTTCCGTCTTTCCCCTCATCCCCACGTGTTTAATAACTGAAATATTGTTCAAAACACGTTAAACACCATCTCACTCACTCCCCTCATACATGTACCTCATGTCCGATCCCTTTCTCCCTGATCTGTCTACTCTGTTTTGGATGCCAAAATCCACGTGTTAAATAGCTGAAAAATTGCTGACAACACGTTATACCCCAACTCACTCACTCTCTTGATGTCGCGAACGGTCGAGTTGTTTACGCACTTGGTGTCTGCGTTTCATATTGATTGGATAACATGTAGACAAAGAGAGGTAATAGGGTTTGAGGTAAAGCCCCGTTAAGTTTTCCAGGGCTTGTAGTGTAGATTTATCGGAACGAAAAACAAAATAAGGCTATCTTATGTTCAAACGAACCTGATCTGGGGCTTCAGATGTCGCTGCCATGCTTTCTTATTCAAATTTGGAAACGGGAAGGGAGACAACGACCTGTTCAGAAGCATTATTTCTCTAGAGCGACGAGAAGCACCTAGTGCACGGCCATGCAGTCATTCGAGGGCGGCAGCTAAGCGCTGGTATTATTGAACAACCCTCATTAACAGAAATCCATGTCGATACATAAAAAAATGAAGTTTCCGATTATGGAATACATATGTAATGTGGTATTTATTAAGGGTGTAAGTTTAAAAACTACGATATATCTTACACCATTGCGTTATGGAGGGAATGCTATTGGGGTATAGACCATTTGATTTATAAAATATGGAATATATAATTTATAATATGAACAGTTTTGTTTCTCATACATGGTAATAGCACACATGAACAGAGTAATTTGCCTGTGGAAACGATTCTTAGATGAAAAATATTCTTTCAGTTGTACTTGTGATACCTCATGGGTGCATCAGTTCTAAAATCTAAACGTCCTGTCCCGACCACCGACCCCGTATTGTTAGAATACAACAATATCTTTTGGGATGTTTTATGCCAACAGGAACGTCCAACAACTTTGTTTCTTAAAAATATCCAAGGACTGCATCTCTTAAAGATTTGGGGATTGACTTTCAAAAAGCTTGTACATATTACCTTAAAGCGCCAAGAATGTTCTATTAGAATCGATAACAAAATCAAGAACTCCTTTGAATTTGAAATGAATTACACGTACGTTAACGTTATCGAATGACTGATTTGCACTTATTGATTATAGGATTCTTTAAAGTAAAACCGATATCATGATAATGAAGAAACCGTTGTTTGATTTAGAATTTTTGCGTTGATATTTAAAATAGAATTGAGGCAAACCCGTCAATAATAAATAACCAAGTTCTGCATAACAGTAAGCCATGAGAAAAGAACGAGGTGAAGCCTAGATTACTAAAGGTGTTTGAAGGCAAAGGTGAGTCGAAGGACTAAAGAGTTTAATCAATACAAGCACAAAACAAACCCTACCAACGAATCAGCGGGTAATTGATGTGACTGAAACATTTCAACATGACCTACCCTTGAGCAAACGTACTTTGATATTTGATTTTGAAATATTATATGTTTGCGAAAACATGGCTAGGCGAGATAGCTGAGAAAACATAAACACGTCTGCTTGTCTGTGTAACAAAATCTGTGTAAATTAAAATATAAATTAATGATTTTTGACTCCGCAACACCAACAATATTCTACGTGTGCAGATCTCTTTCGTGTCGGTATATTAGATAACCCAAGTTGCTCATGTTGAAATAATTGTAAAAATTCATATCGTCACTTATTTGATTGAACATTAATTAAGAAAGAACTGTCATGATGTCAAACTTACGCAGTGTTACCAATTGTAACATTTTTAGTGACAAACTTTTGCATGGCAATGCTACGCTGAATTCAATTCAAATAATTCAGAATATATTCAAATTTGTTCAAACCTTCTAAACAAGAAAGATAGTTTAATCATTTTATCATTATTTTAATTCAATTTGTTCTCTTCAATGAATGTAATTACTATTAAATGTACATGTTAGGGAGAGGGAATCTAAGTCTTATAACGTATGCCCAATCCTTATCTGATGAAAAAATATGTTGTTCAAATACTGATAATCAGATAAGTGTTGATTTAAAGTCTAAAGATGTTTGTTATAGGCTTTTCAACTAACAGGATCAGACCGCTACCTACACTTTTCTCTCTTAGTTGAAGGAAATTACATATTAAAAACTCCAAAGTTTTGGAATGCTGGGAGTAAACGCAGAGGATACGTCGAGAATCGCTTTCCCATTTCAAGTTGTTGGCATAATTATATTTGCCCATTTACGGTTATTACCTCATTTTGTCCCTCCAGATACATGAACTCTATATTTGCTTTTCTGAATTGTGTTTATAACTTGTAACTTAAGAAGGTACCTGTATATGGGCCTATGTTAAAAGAACGTTGTCTTCAAAATGTTTTGATTTTATCAATCTTCAAAGCTTAAATTTATGTTCACAGCATTTTACAGGATTTACACATGAACGATATATATAAGCATTTATTAAAAAATAGAGCCATTGGCTCTGTAGCTCATCAGGCTTCATCATCAATTATGCTTTAGAGTGTGGCCAATGTGATTCCCCCGTTGTAGAGGCCACAGGGTCACCATAAAATTAAGTATATAGGCGACAAGTTTCAGCTTTCTAGGCCTTACACTTTAGGAGGAGAAGATGAAAATAGATTTGAAGGACGCTCCTGTTGCCTTTATTAGGGGTTACAGGGCAACCAAAGCTACAATTTATAATCCTCACTAGTCAAGGAGTCTGTACACAAAGTTTCAGCTTTCTAGGCATCATGGTTCTGGAGAAGAAGATGAAAATAGGTTTTTAGGGCGTGGCCCCTGTGGCCCTTATTAGGGGTCACAGGGCCACCAAAGCTACAATTTATAATCCTCACTAGTCAAGGAGTCTGTACACAAAGTTTCAGCTTTCTAGGCCTCATGGTTCTCGAGAAGAAGATGAAAATAGGTTTTTAGGGCGTGGCCCCTGTGGCCCTTATTAGGGGTCACAGGGCCACCAAAGCTACAATTTATAATTCTCACTAGCCAAGGAGTCTGTACACAAAGTTTCAGCTTTCTAGGCCTTATGGTTCTGGAGAAGAAGTCGAAATTCCACAAAGTTTACGGACGGATGGACGGACGGACGGACGCCGGACACCATGCCATACCATAAGCCCATCGGGCCTTACAGGCCAGATGAGCTAAAAATTGGAAACTCTTGATAAATATCACACTACTTAAATTTTATGAACTTTATATGAAATAGGAAAATAACTTTTAATCTTTGAAACAGTATGTCGTTTTGTATCACTCGTGATTCTAATAAACACTTTTATTACTATAATCATATTTATATTTCATTTCTAGCTTTCTTTAAAAACCTGTTGTCTTCAAAATGCACTCAGTATAGACACCGGCCATTGCTGATATACACCCATTCATTGTCACGATACTGTTTACTCTCACAATTGTCTGAATCATAGATATAAGATAATTATCAAAACGTACATGCCTTTGCTTTCTGTTAACAACATGATATAAACGTTAGGACGCTGGTAGCGATTTCTTGTATGTCGATACGTTGAGATTCGTGGCAAATATCAACTCTCTGCTAGATTGCTTTAATTCAACGTTTCCCTCCTTAAAGGCAAAGAAGATGAGTGTCTGATCCGATTGTGTTGAAGGGCAAGAAAGCAATCTCGTTCGAACGAAGAGTACCGTAATTGGACTTTTCAGTAGTGCTTTCCTCGCGACTGCATTTGAACTCGTGAAGTGTTCACTTCTGTCCATTCTTTCAAAGGTCTTCATGCAACTACTTGGTTTCGAAAGTACCACTTTTCTTGTTTTGTCAAATTGAAACGAGCGTCATGGGATGGAACAACTGTGCAATAGTAACTAAGTGTTCTGGCAGGAAAAAAAGAGAGTTGAGAAGCATCGAGTTTGTGACATCACATGGAATGACTAAAATCAATCAGAATATCCTACCGATGAATCGCACAATATACTATGTCCAGATCCTCCATACATTCAATCAACATCTGTTAGATTACATTTTTATGTCCCCGAATCGGAGATTCCGGGGGTATATTGTTTTTCACCTGTCCGTCTGTCCGTCGGTCCGTCCGTCTGTCCGTTTGTCCACAAAAACTTTAACCTTGGTCATAACTTTTGATTGGTCAGAGCTAGGTCTTTGATACTTGACATATGAATCCCTTGTGATGAGACCTTTCAGATGACACCATGACATTTGACCTTGTGACCTTGACCTTGACACAGCGAGCATTTTCAGAAAACTTTAACCTTGGCTATAGCTTCTATACTGTCAGTGCTAGGTCTTTGATACTTGACATGTGTATCCCTTGAGATGAGACCTTTCAGATGACACCATGATATTTGACCTTTTCCGTCCGTCCGTCCGTCTGTCCGTTTGTCCACAAAAACTTTAACCTTGGTCATAACTTTTGATTGGTCAGAGTTAGCTCTTTGATACTTGACATATGGATCCCTTGTGATGAGACCCTTCAGATGACACCATGACATTTGACCTTGTGACCTTGACCTTGACACAGCGAGAATTTTAAACTTTAACCTTGGTCATAACTTTTGATTGGTCAGAGCTAGCTCTTTGATACTTGACATATGGATTCCTTGTGATGAGACCTTTCAGATGACACCATGACATATGACCTTGTGACCTTGACCTTGACACAGCGAGCCTTTTCCGAAAACTTTAACATTGGCTATAGTTTCTATACTGTCAGTGCTAGGTCTTTGATACTTGACATGTGTATCCCTTGTGATGAGACCTTTCAGATGACACCATAATATTTGACCTTTTCCGTCTGTCCGTCCGTCTGTCCGTTTGTCCACAAAAACTTTAACCTTGGTCATAACTTTTGATTGGTCAGAGCTAGCTCTTTGATACTTGACATATGGATCCCTTGTGATGAGACCTTTCAGATGACACCATGACATTTGACCTTGTGACCTTGACCTTGACTTTGACACAGCGAGCAGGATGCATCCGGGGGCATTCGTGTTTCACAAACACATCTTGTTTTCTTTTTTTTTCAATTTAAATAAGTTGTAATATAAGGAACATTGTATGAGTAAACACTTTCTCAAATCAAACAATACTTTATCGAAATGTACACAATATTGTTTATTTTCATCCAGAGTTCTTGTGATGAATCTCTCGACATAAGCACTATCGTTTTGCTTTTGTTTTGCATCTCCAATATGTAGTAAAGTCATACGGTCCAATAAACGTCTTTTTGTCTTGTGATTTTTACATTTATTGAAAATTACTACAACTATTACAGAAGGAGAACATTGTTTTGAGAAATTATTCCTTTTTAAAAAACTTCAAAAGAGACAAAAATACAAACTATAGTCTTATGCACACATTAATCCTTACTTTTATTAAAAAAAACCATAATTTTCATGAAATGAAGACTTTTTAAAAAGTAAGCGGATAGGTACATTAAGAAAATTAGCTTTTTAGCTCATCTGGCCTGTAAGGCCCGATGGGCTTATGGCATGGCATGGTGTCCGGCGTCCGTCCGTCCATCCTTCCGTCAATCCGTCCGTCCATCCGTCCGTAAACTTTGTGGAATTTCGACTTCTTCTCCAGAACCATAAGGCCAAGAAAGCTGTAACTTTGTGTACAGACTCCTTGGCTAGTGAGGATTATAAATTGTAGCTTTGGTGGCCCTGTGACCCCTAATAAGGGCCACAGGGGCCACACCCTAAAAACCTATTTCCATCTTCTTCTCCAGAACCATAAGGCCTAGAAAGCTGAAACTTTGTGTACAGACTCCTTGGCTAGTAGGGATTATAAATTATAGCTTTGGTGGCCCTGTGACCCCTTATAAGGGCCACAGGGGCCACACCCTAAAAACCTATTTTCATCTTCTTCTCCAGAACCATAAGGCCTAGAAAGCTGAAACTTTGTGTACAGACTCCTTGGCTAGTGAGGATTATAAATTGTAGCTTTGGTTGCCCTGTGACCCCTAATAAGGGCAACAGGAGCCACACCCTAAAAACCTATTTTCATCTTCTTCTCCAGAACCAAAAGGCCTAGAAAGCTGAAACTTTGTGTACAGACTCCTTGGCTAGTGAGGATTATAAATTGTAGCTTTGGTTGCCCTGTGACCCCTAATAAGGGCAACAGGAGCCACACCCTAAAAACCTATTATCATCTTCTTCTCCTGAACCATAAGGCCTAGAAAGCTGAAACTTTGTGTACAGACTCCTTGGCTAGTGAGGATTATAAATTGTAGCTTTGGTTGCCCTGTGACCCCTAATAAGGGCCACAGGGGCCACACCCTAAAAACCTATTTTCATCTTCTTCTCCAGAAACATAAGGCCTAGAAAGCTGAAACTTTGTGTACAGACTCCTTGGCTAGTGAGGATTATAAATTGTAGCTTTGGTTGCCCTGTGACCCCTAATAAGGGCCACAGATGCCATGACCTAAAAACCTATTTTCATCTTCTTCTCCTGAACTATAAGGCCTAGAAAGCTGAAACTTTGTGTACAGACTCCTTGGCTAGTGAGGATTATAAATTGTAGCTTTGGTTGCCCTGTGACCCCTAATAAAGGCCACAGATGCCACACCCTAAAAACCTATTTTCATCTTCTTCTCCAGAACCATAAGGCCTAGAAAGCTGAAACTTTGTGTACAGACTCCTTGGCTAGTGAGGATTATAAATTGTAGCTTTGGTTGCCCTGTGACCCCTAATAAGGGCCACAGATGCCATGACCTAAAAACCTATTTTCATCTTCTTCTGAACCATAAGGCCTAGGAAGCTGAAACTTTGTGTACAGACTCCTTGGCTAGTGAGGATTATAAATTGTAGCTTTGGTGGCCCTGTGACCCCTAATAAGGGCCACATATGCCACGCCCTAAAAACCTATTTTCATCTTCTTCTCCAGAACCATGAGGCCTAGAAAGCTGAAACTTTGTGTACAGACTCCTTGGCTAGTGAGGATTATAAATTGTAGCTTTGGTTGCCCTGTGACCCCTAATAAGGGCCACAGATGCCATGACCTAAAAACCTATTTTCATCTTCTTCTCCTGAACCATAAGGCCTAGAAAGCTGAAACTTTGTGTACAGACTCCTTGGCTAGTGAGGATTATAAATTGTAGCTTTGGTTGCCCTGTGACCCCTAATAAGGGCCACAGGGGCCACACCCTAAAAACCTATTTTCATCTTCTTCTCCAGAACCATAAGGCCTAGAAAGCTGAAACTTTGTGTACAGACTCCTTGGCTAGTGAGGATTATAAATTGTAGCTTTGGTTGCCCTGTGACCCCTAATAAGGGCCACAGATGCCATGACCTAAAAACCTATTTTCATCTTCTTCTCCTGAACTATAAGGCCTAGAAAGCTGAAACTTTGTGTACAGACTCCTTGGCTAGTGAGGATTATAAATTGTAGCTTTGGTTGCCCTGTGACCCCTAATAAAGGCCACAGATGCCACACCCTAAAAACCTATTTTCATCTTCTTCTCCAGAACCATAAGGCCTAGAAAGCTGAAACTTTGTGTACAGACTCCTTGGCTAGTGAGGATTATAAATTGTAGCTTTGGTTGCCCTGTGACCCCTAATAAGGGCCACAGATGCCATGACCTAAAAACCTATTTTCATCTTCTTCTGAACCATAAGGCCTAGGAAGCTGAAACTTTGTGTACAGACTCCTTGGCTAGTGAGGATTATAAATTGTAGCTTTGGTGGCCCTGTGACCCCTAATAAGGGCCACAGGGGCCACACCCTAAAAACCTATTTTCATCTTCTTCTCCAGAACCATAAGGCCCAGAAAGCTGAAACTTTGTGTACAGACTCCTTGGCTAGTGAGGATTATAAATTGTAGCTTTGGTTGCCCTGTGACCCCTAATAAGGGCCACAGGGGCCACACCCTAAAAACCTATTTTCATCTTCTTCTCCTGAACCATAAGGCCTAGAAAGCTGAAACTTTGTGTACAGACTCCTTGGCTAGTGAGGATTATAAATTGTAGCTTTGGTTGCCCTGTGACCCCTAATAAGGGCCACAGATGCCATGACCTAAAAACCTATTTTCATCTTCTTCTCCTGAACCATAAGGCCTAGAAAGCTGAAACTTTGTGTACAGACTCCTTGGCTAGTGAGGATTATAAATTGTAGCTTTGGTGACCCTGTGACCCCTAATAAGGGCCACAGGGGCCACACCCTAAAAACCTATTTTCATCTTCTTCTCCAGAACCATAAGGCCTAGAAAGCTGAAACTTTGTGTACAGACTCCTTGACTAGTGAGGATTATAAATTGTAGCTTTGGTGACCCTGTTGCCCCTAATAAAGGCAACAGGAACGTCCTTCAAATCTATTTTTATCTTCTTCTGAAGTATAAGGCCTAGAAAACTGAAACTTGTATCCATTATACTTAATTTTATGATTGGTGCCCCTGTGGCCTCTACAAAGGGGGAATCACATTGGCCACACTCTACAGCATAATTGATGAAGCCTGATGAGCTACAGAGCCAATGGCTCTATTTTTAGCTCATCTGGTCTGAAAGACCCGATGGGCTTATGGCATGGCATGGCGTCCGGCGTCCGTCCGTCCGTCCATCCGTCCGTCCGTCCGTCCATCCGTAAACTTTTCACATTTTCATCTTCTTCTCCGAAACCAATGACTCTAGAGAGCTGAAATTTGATGTGCAGACTCCTTGGCAAATGGGGATTCTAAATTGTAGATTTCGTGACCCCATGACCCCAAATGGGGTCACAGGGGTCAAAACCTTAAAAACCTATTTTCATCTTCTTCTCCAATTCCAAAAGGTCTAGAGAGCTGAAAAGTTGTGTGTAGACTCCTTGGCCAATGGGGTTTCTAATTTGTAACTTTGGTGACCCTGTGACCCCAAATAGGGTCACAGGGGTCAAAACCTTAAAAACCTATTTTCATCTTCTTCTCCAGTTCCAAAAGGTCTAGAGAGCTGAAAAGTTGTATATAGACTCCTTGGCCAATGGGGATTCTAAATTGTAGATTTCGTGACCCCACGACCTCAAATGGGGTCACAGAGGTCAAAACCTTAAAAACCTATTTTCATCTTCTTCTCCAGTTCCAGAATGTCTAGAGAGCTGAAAAGTTGTGTGTAGACTCCTTGGCCAATGGGGATTCTAAATTGTAGATTTCGTGACCCCATGACCCCAAATGGGGTCACAGGGGTCAAAACCTTAAAAACCTATTTTCATCTTCTCCTCTAGTTCCAAAAGGCTTAGAGAGCTGAAAAGTTGTGTGTAGACTCCTTGGCCAATGGGGATTTTAAATTGTAGATTTTGTCACCCGATGACCCCAAATGGGGTCAAAATCTCAAAAGCCTGTTTTCATCTTCTCCAGTTCCAAAATGTCTAGAGAGCTGAAAAGTAGTGTGTAGACTCCTTGGCAAATGGGGATTCTGAATTGTAGATTTCGTGACCCCATGACCCCAAATGGGGTCACAGGGGTCAAAATCTTAAAAGCCTGTTTTCATCTTCTTCTCCAGTTCCAAAATGTATAGAGAGCTGAAAAGTAGTGTGTAGACTCCTTGGCCAATGGGGATTCTAAATTGTAGATTTCGTGACCCCATGACCCCAAATGGGGTCACAGGGGTCCAAACATGTTTCAATCAAAAGTCTGATGAGCTACAGAGCCCATGGCTCTATTTTTTTAAAATGTTGTCTCAAATGTCTTTAAAATATGTCGATAGAAATTATTACATAAAATGTCACTTGTAAAATATGTTGTATATTAATCTTTAAATTCATGATTGTATATTATCATATGAACTAATTTATTGTATAATATGTATCATGTGTATTCTCATATGCTGCGGTCTGAGTGTAAATAAAGTTAAGTTCAGTTCAGATACCTCTCCTATATAAATAAGGATAAATAGTTCTTAGTAGAGAAATATCAGTATATAAATATGCAATTAATAATCAATTCAATATTCATATTTATCAACCCATTGTAATACACATGCAATCTTCTCTCATACATTAGAACTTAAGTAAAGTGATGCGTGACTTTAATAACAGAGTTAGCAATAAATATTTCACCTTTGATCAGGACTAAGGAAGAAGATGTGGTTTATGTGATAGACAGTCAAATGACTAAAAGTGGACCTGCAGTCATTTAAAGGGGCAGTAGCACGTTTTTTGACAATTTTATATTTTCAAGTTTTTACTGATAATTGTACGTTAATGCTAAAGGTATAACTTTGATAGTGTCAAAAATCACATTACACAAACCAATTATCCAAAGTCAGACAACAAATTATTAAGATTCACATAAAACCCATTGGCAGCCATTTTTGTGTGAACACCTTTAATTCATTTTGTGTAAGAAAAGGAATCGCATGGCTTAACTTTACATTATATTTTTGATTTATTATTGCTTCATTTAGTTTACATACATTGTCTTTCACTTGGAACCATTTATTTTCATTTTCCCGACATCACCCTATATTCCCCGTAAAAACGTGCTACTGCCCCTTTAAGCAATGCATTTGCTTTGTCGCGGCTACTTAGTGCCATTTTCCTCAACGTAACTGGGATTTGATTCATTTTAGATAACACATAACTGGTTTATCATCAGAAACCAAGGATTAGATCAGATCTCACATTCCTATGTGACGCATAGGTACCAATTCATGGCATCAATTATATGTACTTGCATTCAATATTTTATATATATAATAATATAGGGGCGTAAATTGACGGAATTTGTTGATGAAATAATGGCCTCTTCATTCAAAGAGATTGCCTGTAACCCATTTGTTAAATTATTACTTTATTACACTTTTATAATATCTTACCATACCATCATAAGCTTACAACTTACATTTGCGAGTTGGTGAAACCCAAAATAACTTTGGAAAAGAACTCCGTGACTTGAATTCGACAGACTTCACCTAGCCTTAAACCAGACTAGAAAATCAATATCTCAACTCCTTTCAGGACCAGAGGACGAGAGGCTGGTGCAATGTGATAGTGACAATCAAACAGTTAGGAGGGCATCTTGAATTTGCTAGTTGACATCAAGTTATCAAGGCAATGCACTTTCTTTGTAGTCTCTTTGTACACGAACTTGAAATTTCGTGTCGTCTTACATAAAGTTCTTGCCGCAAAAGAGATCACTATGCTTCTCCAGTGCTCATGTCTTTGTGTCCTGATATTGCCTGCCGTTTGTAGGACAGCAGTTATGAAGCCTAATGGACCTTTGATGTGTCAGCTCATGTGCAAGACATATATAGGTTGCAAATCCAATACAATAGAGCCATCTGACCGCTCTTGTATGATCAAGTGCAGCCACTGTTCCAACGAAAACCGTGACAAGGACACTTTTTGCAGAAGCCAAACAAAGGTACAATCTTTTTAAATAAAATGAATTTCTAAATAATACATCATCAGTCATAACTACAATTTACCTCGATGGTTAAAGGGGCAGTAGCACGTTTTTTGATAATTTTATATTTTAAAATTTTCACTAATAATTATAAGTTAATGTTTAATGTTTTATCTTGACTGTCAGAAATCTCATAACACAAGCCAATCATCAACAATCAGAGAACAAATTATGAAGATTCACATAAAATCCATTGGCGGCCATTTTATGTGAACACCTTTAATTCATTGTATGTAAGAAAAAGGAATCGCATGGCTAAACTTTATGTTATATTTTTGAATCTTTACTGCTCCATTTAGTTTAAATACACTGTCTTTCAAGTGGAACCATTAATTTTTATTTTCCTTACATCACCTTATATTCCCCTGAAAACGTGCTACTGCCCCTTTAAGAATATCTGTATCTTAAATCTTGCAATACAGGTGACAATATCCAGTTTTCTATGTTAAGATCGGTCATACTTATTCCTGTAATCGCTTTTTACTAAGATTCATTCAGATTAACAATCATGTTACTATTATACTTTCTTTATATATTTCCATCGGAAACTATTATACTAAGACGAGTGAACTATTATTTCGAAAGCCATTTCAAAATATTATTTTTCATTGCCTTGCTTGTACTTTTGGAATTGCAGCGAATACCAGATCTGATGCTCGAATGGGGACAGACATTTGTACAGTTAGGTGAAAAAAAGTTGGCTTTAGATACACCTGATAATACTTTAATTGAGTTCGAAAGCTATTAAAAGATATTTTTTGCCAAATTATGCCATTGAAGTTGAGAACTTTCAACCTGTCTGATGCTTCAATGTAGTAAGGTTTTCCACCGACACTTTTCATCTAAGTGAATGGCATTTTGGTTTTAGGTACAGATGATACTCTTGATAAAGTTCAACATCAAGAATTGATATGCTAATCTTAAGGAATTCTGGGCCTTTATTTTGCAATTGAATTAAGTGTTAACCTAGGTGAATAAAATGTGGATTTCAGAAATGGACTCGTGACCTTAGGCATATTGTATGTAGTATGTTAGCCATGCTCACTTTTTTTGTTATTTTGAGTACGGAAGTCCTATTAATATGTCATTTAATGAATGTTCAGATTTACCCTCTTTAAGAAAGCACAATCAAATTTCCTCCTTTCTTGAAAAATCCCATTCCTTAAAATGTTTTAATTGTATCAGATTACTCCAAACTTCTCCATTATCTGTTTTTTCTTGCCAGACTTTTTTGTTGTTTTTTTATGACTTGTGGAACGATGGCTTTTATCACTTCTTTTAGATTAACCTTCACTCATGGTACATCCTTGCAAATTATATGTAAGATAAAAGAAAAAGTCTGTACGTTTTAGTGATAGAAATATTCGAAATTCTTATATTCTATAATTTTTCACTTTCAAGGTAAAAGGTTAACATAACCAGTATAAAAACCAGTAATTACGAATAATTGGAACATGTGATTTAAAGCTCTTATTTTGTGTATATAAACTATGGAAAAACAATTTTTATAAAGGTTTCGTCAAGGCCAATATTTAAAATTGCAAAAATGCTTTGTTCCCCAACACACAACACACACTTACACGACCAATGGCCCAGCGCATGCAGTAATGCAATACCAACCATTCTGTCCACCCCACCGAAATACAAAATTTAAAGATGCTGTATCATACTTGCAATATTTTTTAAAGTATTTTTAATGTATTCGTTGTATTTTTAGAAAAATTTAGCGACCAACCCAGGGAAAATCGGACTAAAATTCATTAAATATGAGATAATTTACCAAAATTACGGAAACGGCAGCCAACATAAAGGCGAATCAAGTGTGGCCATCTCACAACTTCCGGTCTCTAAATAGACGCTTGAAAGCCGTCTTTGTCGCGCACGACTAGATTTTCTTTTCTTTTTCTACGAATAAGGTATTCGTTGCTGCCAAAGTTGAAACGCTAGTTGTGACACGGTGTAAATCCTACACGCGTAATGATTACGTCACCGAAAGCGGGTTCGTTAAATGCTATGCCCTTTCTACTAGGGGTACTGTGCTTTGGGCGTCGAAATAAATATGTTATTGTTGATTAAACAATCTAAATATGATATCAAAATTTTGACGAAAGATTTTTCTACAAAGTGATGTATTTCTTTTCTCAATATCTAAATTTCAGCCTGAACCGCATGCAAGTATGAAACAGCATCTTTAAAAACTCTTATGAATTATGAAATTTTGCATATATCGTACTAAAAGGGGTGCAGTGCTTAGTTATAATGGATTTAGTTAATCAAATTTTCTTTCTTTTTACTTTGTCGTTTTTAAATATCAGAGCTTATCTTACTGATTGCAGAAATAACTATTCTTCTGATTCATTAAATGTTGCACATGTCTTCCCACATTCTAGGAAGGTAAAAGTGCCAATTTAAAAACACTTTTTATATTTTGTATATGTTTATACCCCCGCTACGAAGTAAGCGGGGGTATATAGCGGTCATTCCGTCCGTCTGTCCTTCCGTCTGGTCAATTATCTCCAAAACCTGTAGGGCTAGATCAATAAAACTTTGCACACATGTTAATCATAACCTTTTGGTCGTTTCCATGGAAACGTCATGTTTTGGACTCGTAGTTAAATGGTGTACAATGGGGATAGATTTTCTCACAAACTGTAACACCTAGATGAGTGAAATTTTGGTTATTGGTGCTCATGGTGATACTCTTGATCGATTTCGAAAGCCATTTCCGAAAGTTTATTTTTGACAGAGTTATGGCCCTTGTTTCTGAAATTGGACTAGGAGCGATTAACATGTCTGATGCTCTAATGGGGACAGATTTTCTCAGAAACTATTATACCTAGATGAATAAAATTTTGGTTATGGGTACTGATGATACATTTCCGAAATATTATTTTTGACAGAGTTATGGCCCTTTATTCTGCAATTTGACATGGAGCGAATAACAGGTCTGATGCTCCAATGGGGACAAGTTTTCTCAGACGCGATGACACCTAGATGAATGAAAATGGATCCACCTGATGATACTTTTCATTTAGTTTGAAAGCTGTTACCGAATTCGCAGTTATGGTCCTTGGGTTTGGGTTTGAACTTGGTGCAAATGACTAGTCTGATGCTCCAATTTGGACACGTTTTATCTGAAACTTTTTAAAAATTGTGGTTTTTGTTTCACCTGATGATACTCTTGACTCTTGCAAACGACCACCGATATGCTCACATGGGAGCGATTTTACTGCAGGAGAAGTAATCAGACGGGCTGCGGGTGTATTTGTATCATGCTCACCTTTTTCTTGTTTACAATATTTTAGTTTTTTTAGTCATTTATCATCAGAATTTGTCTTAACTATAACAGAAAAAAACCCTGTTCAACTGTTCAATTATGGTAAAATTATGACTGAATTCGTTAATTTTTCACTTTTTTATTTATTTTACAAATTGCCTTTGTTTTGCAATTAGTTGTTTTCCTGCCAGAATTTAACTGACCGATTAAAACAAAAACTATTAATCTCACTCATTTCAAATTTTACACGTCTTCTAACATACTAGCGAAGTTTTAAAAAACATTTCACGAGGGGGTTCAATGCGAGATGAACATCGATTTTGTCAAGTTTTGATATTTTACGAACTTTCATTTTGCAAATTCCAAACATTTGCACAAAATTGGACATTCTGTCTTGATAGATGAGGTAACACATCTCTTTTGATTATTTTCGTACAAAAAAGTGTAGATATTTTATATTAATCTAGAGTTATATCAATAGTCTGATGATGTAATTGTATGTTATTAAACTTATTTTTATTACACTAAATATTATTATTAGGTGATGTGACTTGATGACTGAAATCCCGACTGCACTCTTTTCAAATAAAACACATCGTTAAAAATGCACAATGATGACGACATATTACGTCATCATTCAGTTTGCTTTGACATAGACCAAGTGGTTTCAATATAGCCAAAAGAGTATCTCCTGGTCATAATGGCTGGTTGTCTGTTGGTTTCCTGACCTTTTCTTTTTTAGATTTGTATATGATATTATAGTCTAGTCAGGGTATTTCTGTCTTTTGTCTGTCTATATTTCTGTGTATGTGGCTTTCTATTTGGATTCTGTTTTATTCACAGATAAACAATAATTTTAATCAGACGTATTTACTTTAAACTTATTAATATTAATGTAGTAAAAGAAGTCATAAATTCATCTCAATTGACCTTTACCGATTAACGTTGTTGTTTCAGAATAGATTTAGCCTCCTTTAACAGATATGTTATTAGTTTTCATTAAAATAAGCATATAAATTAGATTTCCCAACGATATGATGTAATATACCTTTGAGGTCAACATGAATATGTAGTGTATGACTTTAAGACGTCTTCTGATAACATAACGTCCCCTATAATATATCTTTGCCACACCTGTGTAACATATTTTTGGATATTTAGGAGATAAACATATTGTGAGTTTAAATTTCCGTGGTCTAACGTAGATTCGATACCTGTTGATGTCGTTCGGAGCCGAACGCGATAGCATGAGGCTTCGAATGTAACAATTACGGTATCGATTCTATGTTAGACCACGAAAATTAAAAAATCACAGTAAGTTTATCTCCATTCTACCATAGCGTTTAAAATGTCATTTCACTGCGCAACGTTAGTTGTGCTTCGGTCAACACTGTGACGTCATAATATTTTGTGCTCATGACGTCACTGTTGACATCGCTAAACCAAAGCCGGTTGCGGTAGCTTCTTGATCTACATTAAGCCTTTCGCTTAGAATTACAGTACTTCCTGGACATAGAATGCATGGTATTGATGGGAATCACACTCTATTTATATAAAAGTACGGGTAGTACATGTACAATGAAAAAAAGATTTTTAGTTAGTATTCAGACAAAGCAACTCCAGAAGCGTACGGTGACTGTTTACATGTCGACTCGTGTCATGAAGTTCGCTCATTGACAGTGTGTATCAAACCGCGGTGAATCGTCTGTCATAAAAATCGAGTTTGAACGTAGGTTCGACCATAGAAATGAACCAATGAAATTCGAGGATTTTGAAATGGATAGTAGAATGAAAAAATAATCTATATTATTTTATGTTTCAGGGTAAAGTTGGATCACTTGGTAAACAATTGGAGACAAAGCCAAATTCAAACAGCATTCTCTACGACAAAGGTTTGTCAATTAATCAAGTGCTTCTAGTTTAAAGAAGGGCTGCATAACCTTTTTTAAATATATTTTTCAAAAGATATTGGTCAAATAACTATATAACATAAATATTAGGCCAAAACAGCAACGATGCACAGTTTCTCAATGAAGCTACAGCTAAGTAAACATTGCGTAACAAGGCGTCTGCTTGTCGCCGTCCTGCGACAAACCAAAACAAGGCTGAGAGGCCACGGGCAGGGGATACCGGAAGTGACGTGGCAGTAGGCGAAGCGTTCGTCTGCTTAAATGGAAAATGATAGGCGAAATCCGCAGTTCTGCCTTTTCAAAGCGATTAACAGTATGTTATATCATTGTGTCGCTGTCAACTGTCCTAGAATATCTCCTGATGAAGTCTCCGTAGATAAATTCCCATCATATTGATGGTTTCACGCCAAATTGACCCGCTGTGTTAGGTCAAACAGAGCAATGTGACAATCTACATCGAACACACGTGTTCCGATCACTACACCGATTTTCTGCTTCGAGCTCGCATTTTCACTGAATGAACAGTTTGGCATGCAGAGAAAAGGGAGATTAGTAAAATATAAAACATAGCACAAAGTTTTGGGCTGATTTATGGTAATAATCCGAATATACAATGCTCAAATTTAGATTTGAACGTTGTGTAAAAAGGTTGAATAAACAATGACATTGGTCTGCAGGTGTTACTTACTTTCTTTAGATCAGATACTCACTTATTACACAATTACTTTACTGTCTCTCGTATTTCCTGTCTGTTTCCTAATTAGATGATATCAAATGATGACTATAGCAGGTAGGTTATATAATGCACAATCATCTACACCTGGCTATTATGACATCAGTTAATTAGGTAACATCAAATAGCAATTGTATTCCTTAACATCCCTTTTTTCTCCGATTGGTAAATTATCACCTATTAACCCGAAATTAGGAATACCGTTTTTGCTCTATCTGATAATTATTTTGGATAAGGTTCATTTAATAAATCTTCATTCTGTTTGGCCATGTATCGGGTATTGTTGTGGAAAATATCTCCTCTATGCACAAGAGTTAAACATTAAGATTTTCAGTGAAATGCCCTATTAAAATAATGCTTAAAACAAGACATCAGTGATCATCCAATACATGTCTTTCATTGAGAATTGTAACTTGTCCATATAACGTATATATTTTTTATCCTGTTACAAAATTAAGTCAAAGGCAATTCTAAAAAAATGGTTTAAATGTAAAAAAAATTAGTATTGTATAATTACATCCTTTCTGCTGTGCTACTAAAGTAATATTCAATAACAACCAACAACTGTGCACGAAGATAAAACAGTTCACACGGGAGCAATTGTTTACATATACATCCGGGTTCTCACGTGCAGTCTTATGACAACATTGCGCAAAGCGAGACCATCTAGGCCTACATGCTATAGCATTATGCGCACAACTTCGTTTTTAATCAGGGTCTTACGTTTTCATCAATGCAAATTGCCAGTTGAATAAATAAACTACCGAATTATTGAAGGTTTGAGATGTTTGGATGTTGTTTAGGGTGTTTAATCGACGGTTAAACATCGAGCTGTACTGTTAGCTTGTGTTGTTTTACATAACGAGGGCACACAAGGGGGTATCACAACACCTACTAACACGTCACGAGGCAGTCACGCTTCAGTGCGTTTTATTCTGTTCGCCGGCCTAATTAGGCGGTGTTCTTTATACAGTCGTAATTAAGCCGTTTCTAGGTCGATTTCAGAAATTTAAAGTTGAGTCCATGTGAAATTGTTATCACTATTTCATGAATCCCGAAAGTTGCCATATAGCATTTCAGTCCCTCTTTAAGAACTATTGAAGAGGTAACAATACATGTAGGTGATATATCTAGTGGGATATGTGATCAAGGCAGATTGTGTCTGTTTCCAGGAAAACAGGCACAAACCTTGGTTCGAACGACTTTTCCTACTTTATTTTGTTAATTATGAGATAGATTATTTTTGTTATACCAATACAATTAACTTTCCGCCAAACCTCTGATATTTGAAGAAGAGAAATCATTTTATCATCACATACTTAATTTATGTGCAAACACAATATGGCATTTAATTCAATCCCGAGAAAAGCAAGATATATATATGCAAAAGTTCAATATCTTAAACTTTTTTTAAATTTTGCAACTTAATAATAATGGCATTTTTTAAGCCTAATATCCAGTTCAAGCACTGCTCATTGGTTGTACATTATTACCCTGAAGGAAGTGTACTTTCAAAGCCGCTACTAAGCGTTCCGCGCGACACATAGTATTCAGGCACCCAATTGTACAGCTGGGTAGAATGAGTGCAATGTGGATAAAGTGCCTTGCCAAACACCAGTTCTCAGTATGAAACAGCTCAATACATAGGATATAGAGCATTATTATAAGATGACATTACTAGTTAAGCATGACAAAAGATATCATGACGTCCAGATTTACCAATTTTTACATACTAATTTTCCAATATTTCCAGTGATGATCAACAATAAGGAACAATTTCGGAACAATAAGGAAAAGTAACGAACATGTATTTCTTAAAGTTTTGAGAAAGAATGGAAATCTATAATTTACTGAAGTTGATAATGAATTGTTATCGAATCCCCTTTTTTCTGTCTTTTTCAAACAGCCTACATCATGAAAAAAAAGTATCACTGTATGGGACAAATTAATTTTTTCAAACCTCGAATGTCCCTGTGGCATAGTGTTTTAATGATTCTGAGCTATTCGCAAACCCATTACACTTGTATAAGTTATTCCATAGGTTCCACCTGAAATGTGAATATGGTAAGCGAGGGTACCTGTCTTATAATTAAGAAAGCCGCAGTGTCAGTAACAACAAACTTGTATACACATGTTTTAATGCAAATTATCCATGACATATTATAGGACATTTCCAAACATGAAATTGTTCTAAACTGTTAAATATAAAATTATTCCTGTAATATGCAGATAACAAGATTTACATGACACAAAATGTTTACGTGAACTTTGAAAATAAAACCAGATACGAAGACACAAATTAAACCACTCTATTTCATATATGATAACATATTTCATATTACTGTCAACTGCACGAGTACAAGCATTGTTCAGAGTTCCCCGCCTTACATCTAATGCCGAAATACTGTTAGTTATCTGAATTCCATTTCCCCCTGCATGATATCTTAACTCATATCAAAGACATCTATAAATTCCGAGAATATTATTCTAATAAAGAGAGTTTACAAAAAAATGTACAAATTAGGATTATCTAAACTGGAAAAGATAAAACTCATATGTTACTAAAAAAAGAAAACAACCAACGCTACAATAAAAAAAACTTAAAAAATTAAATAAATTTCCTTTTGGAAATATCATTTTGAGAAAATCTAGGTAACTATTACTTTAATTATGAAAAAAACCTTTTGGCAAGTAGAAAACAAGCAAAAAAGCCAGTTTTCTCTTTCCTATCTCGTCTCCTGTAGTAAAGGAGATTCTGAAAAGTCAAAGTTTCAAAGGCTTATTTTTCAAACACTTGACTAGATTTACTTTTAAATTCTTAATTTAGTTCAGGTTTCTTCTTATGACATGAAGTAGCCCTGTTTCCGCCGTATTTATAAATCGTGGCTTAAACCAAGCTCACCATTTTTTTTTATTAAGTGTTGATAAAAGATTGACCGAAAAAGCGGGTGGTCATGGTGAATTCTTTCTTCGGCAATCAGCCAATCAGAAATATTCCCTTGTCACAAACTCACAGCATTGAATTTCTGATTGACACTGTGAGGAGTAAGCCTCAGTCGGAAACGGCAAATTAAAGCGACCATCTCGATTAATAATCCGATTGCTTGGTTGTATTTTATTTACTT
Organism: Steromphala cineraria; assembly: GCA_916613615.1. Lineage (NCBI taxonomy): Eukaryota > Metazoa > Mollusca > Gastropoda > Trochida > Trochidae > Steromphala > Steromphala cineraria. The sequence goes on from OU744725.1 coordinate 28,944,449, forward strand.
TCAAATGATTTAGTTACATTTTCTAATTACGAAAAATAGTATAATGGGAGCTCGAGATAACTGTATTTTTAAGAACCGTTTTCACTTATTCCTTTGATTTATATATTTAAATAATTAACAAAAGAAAGAATTGTTTTAATCATAAAACCATATAAGAATAATCAACGAGTTGCGAGGAATTACGGATTATCTGTCCTGAGTTAATTATTGTGATAAACTCCGAGCTTCAGCGAGGAGTTTGACACAATAATTCACGAGGGACAGATAATCCGTAATTCCGAGCATCGAGTTGGTTATTCTTTTTCTTACCCAAGATAAGTTTGATGCGTAAAACAGGGGAAAAAGAGAAACATTAAAAAACTACGCTCGGCCGGTAAAGTACAAATTGTACTCATACGCCATTCATAAATTAATATGTGCACCTATAGGTAAACATCTATAACTTGGTGTTTTATCTGTTGTTTATGCACTCGGACTCTCGCTCTTAACATATCGCCCGTTTGACAAACATATTCTATGCCACAATCAGCGCATGTTATTACCTAATTACTTAATTTGTAGAGGCCCAATCATTTTCCATTATTATCTATTGATAAATAGTTAATATGACAAGTTTTATTCAGCAGCAGAACAATATGTTTGAAAATAGATGAGCAAATACTAGGTTTGCATAATATAGTACCCTCAATTCAAACATAACCTACTGAATATAACCTGGGCGAATGTATTATTCTTACTTTTGTTATGTTTTAGTGTCGAGTATTCTTTATATATACAAGTTGCAAATGACATCATCATTATTATCCCCCGCCACGAAGTGGAAGGGGGACTTAGGTTTGGGCTCCGTCCGTGCGTCCGTCTGTCTGAGATAAAGGGGACAGCTTTTCTCAGAAACTATTCAAGATAGGTTCACCAAACTTGCTGTGTGTCTTCGGGGTATCTATACCTTGATGGAGTTCGAAAATCAGAACCGCAAAATTATTTTTTACGGAGTTATTGCCCTTGTTTCAAGATTTTGGGCTTTGTTCTCGGGTGTCTTCAAAGGGGACAACTTTTCTCAGAAACTATTTAAGATAGGTTCACCAAACTTGCTGTGTGTCTTCAGGGTATCAATACCTTGATTAAGTCCGAAAATCAGAACCGCAAAATTATTGTTACGGAGTTATTGCCCTTGTTTCGAAAATTTGGACTTTGTTCGAGGACAACTTTTCTCAGAAATTATTCAAGATAGAATAACAACATTTGCAGTGTGTCTTTAGGGTATCAATACCTTGATGGAGTTCAAAAATGAGGTAAATGCAATTACTTATTACAGAGTCACAGCCCCTTTAGGAAAATATTGGGAGCTTTGATTAAAAATTATTTGACGGGGGATGTTGATGACCATGTCTTCTTGTTTAATGATAACATTATCTTTTCAGAAAACACTACCTTGGCAAGTAAAATGGCATGGAATCAACTGCTAATCCTCAAGAAAGGACTTAAGCATTTTCACATTGTTAATGTCACCAACATCCACCAAAAGACTAAAGTAAAATTTAAATTTCCAATGTATAACGTATGCAAGTTTGTAGAAAACAAATTTGTGTTAGCTACTAGAAGACTAAATTCACTTATGTTGTTTGATAAAGAGAGCATGGTAGCGACCAAGATTCTGGAAAATGTGCGTGTATATGATATAGCAAAGGACTATATCAGAGGTGATGTTTATGTTTTAGAGGGAAAAGGAAAGACAAGAAACCTGTGGAGGATATCTCAGACAACTGTTGCAGAAAAGATTTACAGCAATAACTCAAGCACACACATATATGTAGTGAAAGATCAACATTCTGAAACGTTTTATTTGTCAAAATTCGCAGAAAAAAACATTTATGTATACAAGTTGAGAGAAAAGTCTACCGACATCATACAATTTAAATTTACGCTTAGATCAATGGCAGTCGACAAATGCACAAACACCATCTACCTGTTTTCACTATCTGCCTGTCACAAGTTAGTTTCGTCAAACGGACAGATTAAATACATTTCTTCATTTCCTAAGATCTTAATGTCGCGAATACACAATGGCAACCTTTACTTTACTTCTCTAACACCAAAATATACCCTTTATGAATCTCCTTTAAATGATATGAGGAAAAAGAGAAAGGTCTTTTTTTCTGAACTCTGTTTGATAATTATAGATTAATCGTAATGGAACGACTTGAAATTGAAAATAAGGCCAGGGTCAAGTAAAAAGATTGGCGTTTGTATTTGCCTAGAATATGACTTATACCTATTTCCCAGACTCTATTTGCAGCGGTTCAAGAGATATCCCTCTTACAATATGAAATTGATATCGGTCAAACTTTTCATGGCGCCTAGAAAATAAGATCAGGGTCACCTTTTTCGACTTGTGTCTGCCTATTCGTAACATAAGGAGTTGTACCAAAGTTGAAGACTCTATCTATGGTATATCATGCTAAAACGGGAACGCAGGCTATCAGTTCTTACCATATGGCATATAGAAGTGGTATTGTTAATAACTATATTGTATATTCTTTGAAATATTGATTATCTGTTAAACATTGTAGTAAAAAGCACTTTTTGTGGACCAGACTGGCTGCAAACTTTGTTCCTATCAGTTTCAGTGATCGTGGCAATATCTCAATTATGAAGGACTATAACAAAGAACAACGTTGTACAAAATAGGGAATACTTTGACTTGCACTCTATTAAAATCATTCTGCTTACATTCTAGCACCTTCATCATTGTTAATAATAAGTCTGATAAGATCATTAAGGCTTTTAGGATAGTTTACAAAGACTTCTAGATATTTTGAAATCAGTGCATAATCATGGTTGATAAGTTAAATGTATGGAAATCGAAATAAAGTTTCATGTGAAAATTACAATATGTACAAACATATATATTAAAAATATGATACTTGTATATTACTTTTCTTGGTTTCTAAATTTCCATTAACAAAATGTTTTATGAAGAGTAATGAGGTCATCACACTCAGTATAGTAAATACATGTATACATAGTAAAATATATCCATTCACAATAAAGCTTCTGTTTAGCATCAACTTAATTGTCTCAATCATTGGTATTTGATCAATGTCAATACGTTAATATAATACATAAAACGTTTGCTTAAAGTCACTATAAATCACTATTAGAGATTTTACGTTAACATAAGACCCACGATTCAAACAGGAGGTTATTGAGCGATACACCTCGGAAAGTGTGGGTATATCTATAACAAAACGACCGCCTCTTAGAATTCTTCCCTCCTCTAAGATATAGGAGATGCATGTATGAAGTGATCTGATTGTGTCAATTGAAAAGCCAGAAGACTCTCCCGATTGAAATTAAGAGTACCATTTGGGGATTATCATTAGTGCTTGCCTGTTACGGCTGCATTGAATTCACTGTTCACTTCGTTAATTTTAATTCAAGGGTTTTCATGCACTAACCTACAACATTCTTGCTTCATAGGTACCATTATTCTTGTTAAGGTTAAATCTAAAGGATTTCCATAAAATGGAACAACTGCACTTTGGTGATCAAGTTTACTGGTACTAAAAGGGCAGGTGAAAAACTAAAGGATATGGAATGGTTTAGATCAATCAATATTTATTCAAAAATAAATATATCAGGGTGCCAGTATCAAATATAAGCGATGTTCCGCTTCTCTGTACGTTTCAATTAACTTCCGTTAGACCAATCACTGCAATCACAAGGACACTGCATTTGGAAACATTTTCAGTTGGCAAACTGTGCGCAACATTGTGTATCTATATCCTTGATATGAATTTCTCACGAATCCAGTAAAATCTTTCACAATGTTCTGCTCTCGGATTAGCAAAGCAGTACGTTCTAATACACTTCCATTTTCCACTGATGTTTTTATTTAGAAAAGTATAGGTAACATTATAAAGAACTTCGTTTGAAAAACATTTCCTTTTATCAACCAACTGCAAATTGCAAAATTACACATACACACATTTGCCTTATACACGCAATAATACATCGTTTGCCAAGAGCAAATTAAGTGAGTAAACACATATGGAAGAACTATAACAGATTTTTATATTCAGTTATTACTCATTCCATAAACATATTTATAAAAAAAATTATTCATTAACATCTTGCTTAACACATTTGAACATGATCTATCTAACCAACTTCAGTGTAACAAATAAAAAAGGTTACAGTCCAAATTTTATGTTAATATCTGACAAGAAATCTATATTTCATGAAAACGAGAGTCAAAGTATTCTTTCTGATTTCATGGACAGTTATACTCATAGAGACGGCACAGGATTGTTGAAGTGCAACAATATTTCAGGTGTACCCAATGACATTGTCATGGAACGTGCAATGATCCCACTTAGTGAACTCCAAATAAGGACATCACTGCAATTCGTCGGGCGGGAACTTCGAAGACACAGAACTTGTCATTTTCCTTGTCACTTATGTCTGAATCACTGCAGTCACAAATCAATAACTTGTCAACTCCTGGCGGTAAAGGTTTTGGTGATGCAGGTACATGTACGTGGTTATATCTAGATTTAAACGGCAGCGATCGACACAATAGACCATTTTATCTTGTTATCACTTCTGCATGACCGAGGTTGACTCACTGGACAGGAATTGATGTGGTTTGAATCTAAGTCATAGATTTAAATCAGTCATCAACGGTCAACCAAGCAGGATCTCCGTTATAGGGTACCGCAAGGTTTCCCAGCTTCCAAAGGTGCCTGCTTCTGTGTCTGCTATGATAGACTCTTTAACAGCTTGTATCAATGACATACAAACCTGGATGAAAACTCAATTACTCCAACTTAATGGTGGTAAAACAGAACTCATCATATATGGTTCGAAGTCTACACTGTCAATTCCAGCCTCTCAAAATAGAGCCAGTGGCTATGAAGCTCATCAGGCTTGATATCAATTTTGCTTTAGGGTGTGGCAAATGTGGTTTCCCCTTACTTTGGACCACAGGGTCACCAAATGTACAATTTGGAATCCTCCTCATCTAACTTAGGAGTTTGCACATAAAGTTTCAGCTTTCTAGGCCTGATGCTTCTAGATAATAAGATGAAAAAAGGTTAAAGGGTGTGGCCCCTGAGGTCCTTATTCGGGGCCGCAGGGCCACAAACGCTATAAATCATAATTCTCACTAGTCAAAGAGTATATTTACAAGGTTTCAGCTTACTGGGCCTTTTGCTTCTGGAGAAGAAAATGAAAATAGGTTAGATAGGGTGAGAGGAATTTATCGAAAGCAGGACCATGTTGGTGGGATGACCTACCAATCAAAATCAAGAACATTGAAGACCTTGAACTGTTCAAGCTCTGTTTCATTGCCTTGTCTTGACAGCCCATGAGAACATGTTCGAATATGCACTTTATGAATGCTAACTAATTACATATAATATAATCCTCTGAGGCAATTGTAGAAATTGTTAGATGAAGCAGATTTTTGTAGTGTCAAGAAGCCTTGCAGTGTGAAATGGCTTTCATTTGGGAATGCAGGAAAAGTACTTAAAAGAACTGGCCAGCGTTGGTGATCGAAATTCAGGAAGAGGCCAGTCTAAGTAAACCTAGCCTCACTTTTATCCGTTACACTGCTATACTGAGTCTAGAAAGGCTTGGTTGAGAGTCGCGTCAGCCCACGTGACCAAGTTGACCAATCAGAACTGATCTTACCAAGCCACAATAGTGTGCCTTCGCACGTATAACGTTGGAGGGTCATAGGTTGCAGAAAGGTCGGCTGACGCGACCCTCAACCAGACCTTTCTAGACGCAGTATAGCAGTGTAACGGATAATAGTGAGGCTAGGTTTACTTAGACTGGGAAGAGGCTGTCGATCGGGATAATAGTGTTCAGTGAAGTCAATATTCAGAGGAGAATCAAGACTTACTTATTGCAACAACCTGCATGCCCACTGATGTCCTTTATTACATGGACAAGCGTATCAAACATTTTAGAAGGAAAATCTGAACATTGGTACATGTATGATCAAGCCAATAGTGAACGCGACTTGTGATTCTTTCAAAAAATGTTAGGAAACCCAAGTGAAAGCGAACATTATTTCATCATATAATGGAGGGTGTTATCGATGCAATAAAGCTATTTGATAAACTTGGTATCCGATCTGCTCAAAATCTGATAAAGATACAAATTAGGTCAAAACAAGAATTATTTTCTCAAAACTCCATGCATGTCATGCGAGTCCTAAACCGGTTGCCAACCATTGATAACGTCATCGGGAGTTTCCAGGTGTTTTTCTTTTGATAGAGTAACAAAACGTAAACAAAATCCTCCAGGGTAAACTTATCACGCATTTGTTTTTAGAAATAGCTTGGTAATCGAAGCACTTCCAGTTTCTTTCATCGTGCGTTTATACCAAAATAAAGAGCCATTGGTCATTTCATTTTTGCTTAAGGGTCACCAAATGAACATTTAAGAATTCTTATTGGAAAGTTTTAAGAAGTCTTATCAAAGAATCTGGTTCAATTACCCCTATTCCGGCATTATGTAGCGACTCTAATGAAATCCCTAGTATATTTTCAGACTTTGACAAAGCGGAAGCATTAAATTCTTACTTTGCCTCAATTTGTAAATTAGATGATATGGACAAAACACTCCCTTTCTTCGAAAAGCGCACGGATAGTACACTTGACAATCTGGCTATAAATGCATGTGAAATAGCTGATATTATCAAATGTTTGCAGGTTAACAAGGCAAGCGGTCCTGATCGAATAAGTCACAAACTATTGAAGTTTATTGCAGAATCTGTTAGTATACCCCTTTGTTTATTATTCAATAAATCCCTATCTGCAGGTGTATACCCTGATAGATGGAAAGAAGCACATGTGATGCCTCTTTATAAGAAAGGAGATAAATCTAGCCGTAGTAATTACCGACCGATTTCTTTAATTAGTTGTTTGGGGAAAATATTTGAAAGAACTGTCTTAAAGTATTTATCTAACTATTTTCTAGACAATCGGTTGTTATTCAAATATCAATCAGGTTTCCAAGTTGGACATTCTACCACTCATCAATTAATAGAGCTATATAACAATATTTGCTATGCGTTAGATAGACGAGAAGATTACTGTATGGTATTTTGCGATGTATCTAAAGCATTCGACAGAGTGTGGCACAGAGGTTTGATTCACAAATTAGGATGTTACGGTATAGGTGAGGGACTACTGAAATGGATACGATGTTATCTAAGCGGGAGAAGACAACAGGTTTTTCTAAATGGTTCTTTATCGAATTCACAAACATTATCCGCTGGTGTACCCCAGGGGTCAGTTCTTGGTCCGTTCTTGTTCATTGTTTTTGTTAACGATATTGCAGATGAACTAGATTGTGCTGCACGATTATTCGCTGACGATACATCAATGGGATTTTCCTCAATCAATCACGGGCTTATGCAGGATACGCTAAACAGAAATCTCAAAACATTATCATGTTGGGCTAAACACTGGCTTGTTACCTACAATCCAAGCAAAACAGAGGCAATTATGTTTAGTCTTAAGAACAAATGTGAAAATCTGAACCTGGAATTTGAAGATCAGTCAGTACGTTTTGAAAAATCCCATAAACATCTTGGAATTATATTCTCATCTGATGGTAAATGGAGCAATCATATTAATAGCATTGTGAAGACAACTTCCTCGATGATCTCTTCTATGAGAAAATTAAAGTTTATGTTAAATAGGGATACCCTCAATAAGATTTATATAATATTTATAAGACCACATCTTGAATACGCCTGTGAACTATGGGATGGTTGTTCAGCAGAGTTAACCGATAAAATTGAAAAAGTTCAGTTTGAGGCCGCCCGAATAGTTACGGGATTACCTAAGTATGCTACGAGAGAATCTCTTACTTATGAAACAGGATGGCAATCTCTAAAAGAGAGAAGAATATATCGTAAACTATCATTATTTTATAAGATATATAACAATAATGCTCCATCATATCTGTGTGACCTTATGCCACAACATGTTAATACTAGGACTAATTATAACCTTAGAAACGTTCGTGATCTTTCTGTGTCGTATTGCCGCACTAACCTCTACAGTCAATCATTTTTCCCATCATGCTCACAACTGTGGAATAACCTCCCATTGTACATTAGGGAAGCTGATTCTATTAATAGTTTTAAATTATATACTTCTCCAAGAAAATTTAAAGCACCAACTTATTTCTCAATTGGTAAAAGAAAACTAAACATAATTCATACACAGTTGCGATATTCCAGTAGCAAATTAAATGATGATTTATATAGAATAGGTCTCTCAGACCACCCTGAATGCAATTGCAAATCTGCTTGTGAAAATTCTCATCATTATTTCATTGAATGCATTATGTATTATAATATAAGAAATCAAATGTTTCGAAACATTAGATTAATTTGCAACAACAGAGCACAGGTAAATTTAGATTTGTTGTTAAATGGATGTCCAGATCTTTCCTATAATGATAACGTACACATTTTTAAAGAAGTACAAAAGTACATATCTCTTACTGAGAGATTTGATAAATAAAAACATACATGTAACCTGCCTATTTTCCAGTATTATACATTATGTATCTTTTGCTTTTTCTTTACTTTCTATACCTTGTCCATTTGTAAATATACCCATCGTCTATATGCATGTATATCACTGTACATATTGTATTCAACGTTTCAATATATTATGTCAACATTGTAAATAGGAGAGGGTTTCATTAAGTTGGTATAACTTGTACCCAATCCCTTCTCGTGAATAAATATGTTTAAATCAATTCTTATTACTCTACTCTATACATAACATTCAGCATTTTATGCCTTGTGCTTTAGGAGAATAGATTTTATTTAGATTTTAAGGGCTTTAAGAGGGACCACAGGGCCATCAAAGCTTTAAATCTGTACACAAGGGTTCAGCTTACTGGGCCTTTTGCTTCTAGATTAGATAATGAAAATAAGTTTTAAGGATGAAGCCTTATTAGGGGACACAGGGCTTTTTCAGATTTTCAGCTTTCTAGGCCTTATGGTTAGTTGGTTTTATTTTCTTGTTTTTCACTTAGAATTCGTTCATAAATTGGACAGGCAGGCGTGAATGTAAATATAACATCTATTGTTATGTTAATAGAAATTACAATTTAACTTAATAAGCGCATGAAAAGGTAAAACTTTTTAAAACAATTTGTTGTTGATAGAAGTGGTACATGTATGATGAAAACTTTGAAACTTACCTGTCACAATTATGATTACTTACCGGATGTACATGTAACTTATATCACCTACAACCTCTACTAAAGTCAGTTATATTTTATTTCTTTCAAGGAATCGTGGTTTTCGTGGGATCAAAGTGTTATTTTTAATCAACAATATGATTCCAAATCTCTTCTCATTTGGAAACTGTTTTATAAAAATGAATTAAGTCCATGTGCATGTATAATGGTAATTGTCCCAAATGCGAACTATTCTCCCAAGATCAGATGATTAGTGTGTATTGTAACGTTAACGTTAAACTGGCAGTCACATGGCTAATAAACATATTGGCACATTATAATCATTTCCATGCACTTGATTTGTGTTCTTCTTGTGTCTCTGCATTCTCTCCCCACAGAGGCAGATCAAGTCATGTTGATTTAGCCTCTGTTCTATTACGCCGAAATCCGTGGGTTCCGGCAGTTTCTCCTGGCGGAAAAAAACCCGCATCACAATCCATTTGAATTTCTTTATCAAATGACAAGGCTTCTCGCCTGTAAAGGGTGGTTCATATCACAATGCTTTTGCCTTGATTCAGTAGCCAAACCGATGATTTCAGAACAGCGGCGCTGTTTGCACAACTAACTTTGATTGCCTCCAACCAGGTATCTCCCATTCTATCCCACAAAGTCGGCGTAATAGAACAGAGGCTAAATCAACATGACTTGATCTGCCTCTGTGGGGAGAGAATTAATTTCATGTTTTGGTATTTCCTTGTAATTGCACTCGTTAACCGTCATTTATGTTTAGTAGTAACTACTTTTTGTAAGTATTATTCGTAAATTCACCCAGTTTTCTACAACTATATGAATATGTGAATGCACGACCTGAAACCTAAGATTCCCTTGTAGTTTCACTTGGCATACGTTGCTGACAGCTTGGTGATTATTTCCTGTTAACGTGAAATACAGCTACACTAAATATGCTTGAAGATTATTCTTGTCAACTGAGTTGTGATGTATACCGAACGACAAGAATGCATTTGATTCATCAGCCAGATTGTTTGAGAATATTTAGCGTAGTTACAATGTCCAATATTCTCATTGTGTTCATACCTGATGCTAAATGATGGCTTTTCAGTTTGTTATGATAATTAGGAAATTTTGAACTTTCTCCATAGTTTTATTTTTGCTTGAGCTCCAAAAACTTAAAATAGGGAAAAAAGATGAAAATATATAAGACATGTATTTGATTAATATTATTTTGATTTACGAAAACGACAAGGAGTTTTCTCTTTAGCCATATTGTAACAAACGGGAAACTATGAATCAGGAGTAAACGGAAACCTCATGACTTCACGTCATCGATAGTGAGCAAACCGATATTGTAATTGGAACTTTTGAGGATGTAAGTAGAGAGCATATGTAGCAGATGTATAATATACTTCAGAAATAAAGTTCGCTCTACCCAAATGTGTTTTGTAATGAAGTAAAGTTTTGCCCTGAACTATTATAGTTTAATGTTGTAATAGTTCAGGGCAAAACTATAGTTTATTACAAAACACATTGAGGTAGAGCGAACTTTATTTCTTTTCTAAGATACCAAACTTGTTTGTAGCGAAGTATTAACATTCTTATAATTTCAAATTAAAATATTGATAAAATAACTTAAATTATATATCCATGAACAGGGATAACTGCTAGCTATTCCATGTTTACAACTCGCCCCCTAATTCAAAAATATTGTTTATTGGTGAAACAGTTGATTATGTTAACGTAGCAGTTTATTTTCTCATTCATAAAGTTTAAAATGTTATTCTCTTGTTATTTTTTCATTGTTCAAGCAAAACAAAAATATCAGACAACTCATGTTTAATAAAACGTTACTTTTGAACAGTCAAGTTGTGCGATCATGCAGTGCGGGCCACACTGCCCATATAAGGCTTATCACGTGATTGACATTCCACAAAGAATTATGGGTATTGTTTTTCAGGAAGCGTGGTAGATCTAGATCTATCGTTCTATTTTTGCTGTTGTCATTAAAGTTGAAGTTGGTGGTACCACCGCTAATATTAGCTGACTGGAGGAGCTGTACAACATGAAAAGGAGTACAAACTGTATTGGTTGACCTATGTGACACGTTGCTTGGCAGAGAAGGTTGACGTGTGTCAACGTCACAAATGCTACGGGGCGCCGTGACCTGACGTAGAATGTCAACGTGGTCACTCGACAAGCATGTCGGAGGCAGAGCATTGGTCGCGGCGTTGTTCCCCTGTAAAATGGAGTTGTTATGTAGCTTTTCAACGACTGCTCATTTTGTGACCAGTGACGGACATGATACCAAGGGCCCCAACCCCGGCTTCGGAAGCCCCATGTTGATTGATAGAACCGAGATCAAAGGTTACCATGGACACATGTGATAACGAGGGGGCAGCGGAGAAGAGCGGATAGCGTCATTCAATTGTTACGTCATGTAAAAACTATACCTTTATGGTCTGATAAAGTACTTTTTTTTATTGTTCTAACCGCTAGGCATCTTAGAAATGTACATGTACATACGGTTTCAATGAAAAGATAGTCAAAGAAGAAGAAAACAATATTTTACATGACAAACCAATATATCATTACTGTACATGTGCACTAGTTTTTACGAAATGCATTTCAAACGAGTTTGTCTACACAGTTATAACCTGTTTTAAACTTGTAAGTTAAACTTGGATAACTGACGAACTTACATAACTAGTACAATAAAAGATATTTGCTATTTCTGATCTTTCGCAAACAAAACCTACAAGTTTGAATGCCTTGATTATCAATATTTTTCATCCTTCCAAAACCATAGAAGTAAAGAGTATCCAACAATCTCATCTTTGGTATTGCGATCTTACATCTTTTTGGAACCTATATGATGTTTTACTTTATAAATTGAACTGATCAAACACTTGCATGCACCAGGCCAAATTCTATGACTTTTGAAGAACCAAGTGCATGTGCCTTCACATGAATGAACTGTGATAAGGACGCGCCATTAAGATAGGGTATAATTGTCCTAAAACGAAGGATAAAGAGCTTTCATTTTGCTTGAAGAATACAAATCAGGATTTATCCTTATGCACATGACACATTTAAAAATCATCATCATACTTATTAAGTACAACATGTCATAAAATTGCCATAACATTTGTAATTACATCTGAATGTTATTATCCAATAAACAAACACTGCATTCACAATACAACCTTTAATTCGATCTTTCATAAGTCCTGTCAACTTTACTACGTTGAAGTGATATTGATGTACAGCTGCGTATCTTAAGTTTTTTTTGTTCACTTACCTTACATAGTGCAAATATCATGTAATTTGGAATGTCTTTTAGGCATCATAGCATTGTGAAAACGAAATCAATAATGTTGATTTGTTTTCTGCATAAGATGAGATTTAGTTTGCATTAACATATTGGCATGTCATAGCTAACAGATAACCGTGACAAATTTGGCAGGCCATTGAAGTGACCAGGGGTCGAAATTTCGAAAACACTGTTTTCTATTTTCTCTACAAAACCCTCTATGAGCGATCAACAGCTTTAGATCTTATTCATATTTGTTCCTTTGCACTAAGGCAATGTAACTGTGGTTATTGTTTTCCTACATGGATTATTTCAATCGAAAATTTAGAAAATCCGAATTGCACAAATATGACCCCATAGGTCTATTTAATCATGCCAAATATCGACATTCAGCACCAGTGACGAAACTATCCCGAAATATTGTCTTGAAATGGTTATTTCACGCATGGAAAAATGATGATTAGGAGATAAACATACTGTGTTTGGAAATCAGCGGCATATAACGGAATTATTATAGCTCTAAATTTAATTTAAAGTCGAACGCGTAGCGTGAGGCTTTAAATGGATAATTTAGAGCTATAATAATTCCGTTATATGCCGCTGATTTCCAAACACAATCAGAAACGAGTATTTTGCACATTTATTGTAGATTCCTTTGTAAGTGGTCCTGGAATTATTTCATGGACAGCAAAACGAAACCCAAATTACATGATATTTGCACTAAGATACACAAGCAAGTAAACAAACTTAAGATACGCAGCTGTAGAGAGATGGTTTCCTCCATCTGTAAAGGAATGTCCCAAAGAAACGAAATCCATGGAAAAACTCCAGATTACACATAATGTGAAGAGAACATAGTTATAACACAAACATGTAACTGTTGGTATAACGCATGTTAATGTATATCTGACAACGTAATAAAGACGAACACACACTATACAACTACACGTTTGTTAAGATGAAGTTGATCCATGTTGATCAACAGTAAATGGAGTCTTTCGCATGTTTCAGCATTTAACGGTCTAGTCCATCTCAAATCTTGCTTTGGGCATGTTAAGGGACAAACAATCTAAACTCCCAACATATTTGTACCTGTCATCCTTTAATACTCGATCAGAGAAAGACCGGTACGTAGCCTTACTGTAGCATGTTGTAATATATTTACTAGTTCGTTTGCATATAGCAATGTGTCATGTGCCAAGTGTAATGTCCAATGTGCAATGAGACAGGTCAATACATGTAAATAGCTCCTATATCCCCATGTCATCAACGACAACCTATAGCACTCAATCGTTGCTTTTGTCACTTAATGTAATTCACACGCATTTCGATGTAGCTTTTTTAAAAAGAATTACGGCTTGGCCATATTAACAATCGCTTTGAAACACCATTCCTTTGGTCATGAAATTAACTTTATTAAATGTCTTAAAGAATTACCTTGATCTACGCGGAAAGGGGAAGCATAATCAGAAGCTTGCATATGATCAGTTTTTATCCCAAGGGAAATTTAATGCAACACTGAACAGCGAAAGTAGGATTATAAAGGGCAATATTATATATATAATTTGAAAACAACATTAACGTTAATAATTTTACATTTTTATGACCACATGTATTGATAACTAATTATTTCTTCGTTTTATGTTCCTAATTTATCATCATGTGTTTCATGGATGAACACATTAATCTTGTGAGTTACGTTTGATCATATTGATTATCGTTTAATAAAAAGACATTTGAATGTTCCTCAATGAGTTCTTGGGGGAGAATGAAAGTTGCCGGATTCGGGGCAATCCAATTTTGGTTGTTCAATCCGAAAAGATATTCAATTAGTCAATTTTGCTACTTAAACATAACAAAGGGATTGTGATATGAACCACCTTTTCCAAAGTTGTCATTTCAGATGGATTGTGGTGCAAATGTTTTCCGCCAGGGGAATTGCCAAAGGAATCTTTGTTTTAATTTCTTGTGATAAGTATGTTATAATTGTCCCCCGCCGAACAATGGCTACCATCCTTGCTCTTTTGGCTTTCGTGAAGTCATTGAGATAGAAAGAGGAGAGGACCTGCCATAATCTGTCCCTTTTCATCAGGTGACGGTCAAAGCTGGTTTGTAGAACTGCGTTTGAGCTACTTTAATCACATTCTCTCCCCACAGAGGCAGATCAAGTTATGTTGATTTAGCCTCTGTTCTATTACGACGAGTTTGTGGGATAGATTGGGAGATGCCTGATTGGAGGCAATCAAAATTAGTTGTGCAATCAGCGACGCTGTTCTTAAATCATCATTTTGGCTTCTGAAACAAGGCAAAGGCATTGTGATATGAACCACCCTTTCCATGCGAGAAGCCTTCTCATTTGATAAATAAATTCAAATGTATTGAGATGAAAGTTTTTTCCGCCAGGGGAAACTGCCGGAACCCAAGGATTTCAAGGCTAAATCAACATGACTTTATCTGCCTTTGTGGGGAGAGAATGCTTTAATCATTGACACCTGGTATTTGGAAATGTGAATGGAGATGGCAATGCACGTTTCAAGTTCTTCAACTGTGCCTTGTTTCCAATTTTTGAAAATGCTGTTTGGTCCTGTTTCACCTTTTGCGGACTTTTGACAAGTTCTTTGCTTGCATATCGGTTGGTTTCGATCTTCATGTGGATCATTATTTGAAGGGTGAAAAACATTCTCTAAAGATACTATGGGTTTCATGTTACTTTCTGGTATACCTTTTTGAAAACATGCATTCGAGTGAAGGGCGGTATGAAGGGAGACTGGCCAAGTTCTTTATATCTGCTTGTTGTCTTTCCTCTGATGTTGCAGTCTCTGTAGTAGTTACTTCATCCATAAACGAGAGGTTGATCCAGTTACACCACACCTGATCGCTGTTTGATTGACAGCTGAATTCGTCGAGGACGGTAGTCCGAGACGCAAATTCAGCTGTCAATCAAACAGCGATCAGGTGTGGTGTAACTGGATCAACCTCGAGTGATTGGATGAAGTAACTGCTTTGTACCACGCCCACATTGCACTTTGTCAAAATCTGCACGAGATCTGCACCGGAAATTTGAATTTGAAATCATTCAGTTTCACATGGCCACAATGTCGAGTCGCGAGTGGGATGACATGATTGACGACCTTATATTGTCGTAAATAATTAATAGACTATATAACTTTTCATTCAAGTACATTTTCACTAGCCTATGGTGTTTCTAATTGTTCAAAATGGATTATGTTCGATAGTCCTATTTGTTTGAATGTGCTTCATTAAAACTTGACGTTCTTTTGTGCCATTTTATAGAATATTTACATCCTCTTCAGCAAATTCCTTTAGTGCGTGAACGGTAGGCGTGGCTTGCTAAACTGCGGCGAGCCAATGAGATAGCTACGATCAAAGGTTACTTCAGGCTGTGGTGTAACTATAAGATACACCACGGCCAATATCAAAGGGACCGACATGTGGGCATGGTACAAGTGTCATTGCATGTGCATTCAGATACATGTACCTTCAACATCCTCTTGACGAGCCTGACTTTCAATTTCCGAGTACACTTCAAATGTTTCATTTGATAATCGGTAATTATCCTTTAAAGGGTAAATTTTTAGCTCAAGAGACTTGTGAGGCTAGATGGTCAAATGGCATGGCATGGTGTCCGACGTCCGCCTGCCTGTCTATCCGTGTGTATGATCTGTTAATTTTGGACTTCTCCTCCAGACACATACAACCTACATCTTACATATTTTCCAAAAGCTTTATTCCAAGAAAGATGAGACTTTGTGTTCACACTCCTTGACTAGTGAGATTATAATTTATAAATCGACTGGCCCTGTTGGTCCCAATAAGGACCCGAGGGGCAACGCCCTTAAAACCTATTTTCATTTTCTTCAGAGCAAAAGGCCTTTAAAGCTGAGACCTAGTGTAAAGACACCGAAATTAGTTAGGATTTTCTGATAATATCTGATTTTAGACAAACTGAATCACCAATAAGCATAATTTATCAATTCTGACATTCAGTAACGAACATTCAGTTCAAAACCAAACTAAAATCGTAAGTATCGGTATTGGAAGTACCTATACTTTTTCAATATTTTTAAAAACAACCTTCTACGGTATAATAATATTTGTATATGACGTTGAAAACTTTAAATTCTTTGGATACTAGATTACCTAATGAGCTCTGGCAATAAAATACAAACAACGCATTTGACAAGTAGTTACAAAGAAAACATCCCATTAGGAAAATACTCAGTATTCTGAAACATAGTTCGAAAAAAATATATTTAGTTTTCTAACAGCAGATAGTTTGTCATCTATTGAAGTAAAACAAGAATTTCAATATGCCATGACAACGTTTCTATATATTCAAGATAATTAACATTTCACCGTTATAGGCAACAAGTGAACTTAAGGGTAGATAATGATTAACTCGTACTTCATGACCTGTGAAGTGCATTCAAGCAGTTCTTAACTTCATCACCACACTTGATTTTGATGGTACATGTTTTGTATTCAGTCATCATTTTTAACTTATCGGGGCACCAAATTGATAACTTTAAAACTAAAAAAAGCTCTGTTAGGTTCATGGTGACAATTGATTTTCATTATTGAAGGTACTTCATAGGAATTCAAAGGAAACTGTCACAGTCATGTACAGATCATCAGTTCCTGTGTTCAGATCTCACAAAATCCAAATAGGCTTGTTAATGTCTCTTCAACTCAAAGAACCAGACCGTTACAGACATTTATCCTCTCTTATTGAAAGAAAATGACGCTGATGTTGCAACATTTTACGTCGAAACGTTTGGAATCCTAGGGAGTTAATGTAATGCAGAGTGGATCAAGTAACTTTTTATTTTTTTTACGAATAATAATGTTTCAATAATGTAGGATTACTAACATTCCAATGCCCTGAAAGGTCACATTAAAAACACATCCATCTTATTGTTGATATTGACTTATATTATCTCAATCAAAGAGACAAACGTCAATTACATATCATACATTCTTACTTTGACTTTAATTTATATCACTATCAAACGGCTTAAATTGATACACATGCAGCCATCACATGTACGCCTTTAGGTTGTAGTGTGGAAAACAAAAAGCGACCTCTCTTGATTTTGAATCAACATTCCCCCTTTAAAGAACAGAGGATGTGTGCCAACCATTTTTTTCCACAAGTTGTAGATAGCAAATACAGAACACATGTTTGAATGTTTTCAAATCAACATTCCCTCCTTTTAGGAACAGAGGATGCGTGTCTGAAGTTATCTGATAGTGACAATTGAAGGAGCCAGAAAGCAATCCCGTTTGAATCGAGAGGACCGTAATTAGAATTATCATTAGTGCTTGCCTTTCACTGTCAATACATCCCAACTCTTGTAGTGTTCACTTCTTTTAAGTACTAAAAGGGTCTTCATGCATTTACCAAAACATATTTGGTTTTGCGTGGCACTATTCTTGTCAAGTTGAATTGCAACGATGTTCATGAAATTGAATATCTATGTAATACAAAGAAGGATGAAAAGCTTCCAGTCAAATCACTATATTCAGTTTTTCGGCCATCTGGCTAGAGTAAAATTCAATACGACTATATACATGTATATTTATATATATGTCACGAGACAGGAATGTTCATATATAATTAGTTTTTAGATGAAAATACGTTTCTTAGAGGTTCCAACAGATTCTATCAATTCAATGTTTACTGCAGGAACAAGAGTATATGAATTTCAAGTATTCAAAGCTTCCACAAAGAAGATATTTAATCGTTAAAATCAATCAGTAAGTATCCGAAGGATAAACCTTCTGCAATGTTTTCTTTTATCCATACAATCTTATAAACCTGTTCACTCATTGTCGTTTTTGTACCTTTTCAATTAAGAATAGATCAAATAGCAAGGAATATGGTAAACAAGAGTTATCAGAGAATGACAATCAATAATACATTACAATAACATATAGAGGAAACCTGAAATCGGCAACAGCGTGCACTGGTTCAAATAAAGAATCTTACATTACGCTTTGTCTTTCGTGTCTCAAACATTTAAGGAAATCATGGCTCTTTGTGTATAATAACTTAAGAGGTATGTATGCGATGTTAACTGTTTTTATTTACTTTAATGCACTTATAACAGACAGCTTTTATCAACACAATCATATTGACATATCTTAGTAATTGAGAAATAAACGTAACTAAACTGAATCACATATGAATAAAATATCTTATTACTCTCCCGTTGAAGATATTGCTGTTTAATAAAGCAACCATGTTATTACACTATGTGTCATAACATCGCGCGCTGACCGAATGATGTGACGTAATGATGACGTCTCAATTGTTAAGTATGACGTCATAATGTCAGCGGGCCGGCCGCGACAGTCAGACAGACTTTCTTTGTATTTTTACGATGTTATTAAGCAAGTTATAAATAAAATACTAAACTCGGTCCCATTTCATAACATTTTTATGAAACTCGTGAATGGTATAGGTATTTAACTCGCTTTCGCTCGTTAAATACCAACCCATTCACTCGTTACATAAATATGTTATGAAACGGGACGTCGTTTAGTATTCTCTATATCTCAAGTTAAGTACTAAATGTATATCATCTGCCTGAACCTAAATCAACTTTGAAAATGTGCTTCGTTACGTGAACTGGATAGACATGTCCTAGCCTTAAGCCATACCAGCAAATCAATGTCTCACTTCCTATCAGGACCGAAGGACGAGAGGCTGGTACAATGTGATAGTGGCAATCAAACAGTTAGGGTGAGATCCTGCATTTTCTAGTTGACATCACGTCTTCAAAGCAATGCAGTGGCTTTATATAGTCTTTGTTGAACCACACTTAACTGTGGGAAAGTGCTGCGTGACTTGAATTGGACAGACATTTCCTAGCCTTAAAGCAGAGCAGACAATCAATGTCTCAACTGCTATGAGGACGAGAGGCTGGTGCAATGTGATAGTGACAATCAAACGGTTAGTGACATCTTGAAGCTTTGGGTCATGAAGCAATGCACTAGCTTTGTGGTCTCTGTTGAATCACTGAATACACAGCATCAAGAAGTTCTTTTGGAGACCATGAGTGGTATATCTCACTGGGAACAGAACATATCTTCGACGCATCAAAAGTGACAACATTAAATTCAATGAACTTGATTAACAATCCTGACACCTATACAGAACAACTTTAATTTTCTAAAGTTGCGTTTGCCCTTCGAATCTGTGTCGACATGTTGCACTGCTAAAATTAGAAAATATGCTACTTAATGCAATGAGATTGGGTGCTTGTAACAAAACCTGTTGTTTTGTCTTGCAACCGGTTGCTTTCATTGCGTCTGTTGACAAGCGAAGTGGTAAATCTCTGGAACTGAAGCAAGATGACTCAAGGTTATCTTTGGCCGAATACTTCGATGCCATGACTTTTTATCAAACTTAACGCTATGTCAAATTTGGGACTTCAGGAAAAAGTGTATTCAAATTAAATGCATTGACTGCTAAGCCCTGCTTATATCACACATTCAGTCTGCTTGCAATGGTATGTTTATTTTTCGAATTGTAGGTCAAATAGCAAAAACTCTACACTTTTGAAACTCTATTTCTGAATTAGATACAAAAGCTCTATTTGTGGAGTCAATGTATATGGCAATATTTTTTGTTGACAACAACACACATTATCTTTGAATGAGAGTTTTATTTAACAAAACATCTTGCTGTTACTGCTGTGTACTCATTAAAAGAGTATAATGTTCAAAAAGTTAGATTCTGTGACCAAAGCACAACGAGGTGAACAAGTTATAATTATTTATTAATCTAAAACTTTTATGCAGTTTCCATTTATGTAATTTTTTACCAATGAGAAAGACGTGAACACAATAATATCAACTCTAATAGAATACATTGTTTTTCGCGAGAAAAAATAAGATTCAAACTGTTCCAATTTCCCTTGTTTCTGAAGCATTACAATACCTGCATGGCATCGATTAATGGCGTTTCGTCCTTAAATTAATTGGTTCAAGATTGTATTTGATGTTCCCTACATTGTGTTTTAAATTCTCATCTCAAATAAATGAATATCAAAAGCTCCAAACAAGTGTTTTTTTATGGCGTTACGTGTCAGTTGGTAAAGTACATGATTTTATTAAAGAAACCTATTCCTTTTTTCTTTAATTTTCAGCATGAAATAGTTTTAAGTTGAAATGCTTTTATAATCAATATTTCACTTCCAAAAATAACTACAAATGTGAAGTGTCTCAAACAATCGGATGGAGTCAGTTGAAGAGCAAGATAGCAATCTTGTTGCAACCCTGGCCTGGAATTCATCTTTCATTTTGGCATAGTGCTGCTTTTTTTGAACTCATGCAATGTTTCACTTTGTTAAAGTGAACTGATCAAGAGTTTGTATTCGCTAGGCGGCGAGATCTATTGCTTTTGAAGTACCAATTTCATGTCCAATCAAATCAAAAAGCTGCGATAGAGGAGAAACCAATGCGTCATGAAGATTAAGTGTGATGGTCATAAAACGGAGAATCAGGATTTTAATTAGGTGCTCAGGATATGAACTGCTGAGAAGGAAGTTAATACTAATCGCGGTTTATCATTATACAAAGTCAACATAATAAAGAAATACCTTGTCATGCTTTTTAGGGACAACAAATCAATAAATTGTCCATAACACTTGTTGTAAATCTAATGGTATCAATCAATTACACAAATAAACTAGTGTCCAAAAGAAACGATACCAAGTTTTCAACGTCCTCCGAAACAAAATTCTATTACCTGACAGAGTCGAATTTAAGTGTGCCTAACAGGCATATGTCTTGTAAAGAAGTATGCACATTTTCATTCTTCAGGAAAAGATACTTTTGATTTTGTGTCTCTTCAAACGCACATGGGGTGCATAAATCGAAATTTCAAGTTGTTTTATGCACTGAACTTTTGTCATGTCACTATAAAATTGATAAAGTATTGAATTTAGCTAAGAATACAATCTTGTTGATACAATGCACTTTATTTGACATAAATTCGTTGACGCGTCACTGCTCTAGAACGTTTTAAAACAAGCAAAAGTGTCCAATTTCTCTCTGCTATCTCGCCTAGTTAAGGAGATTCCGATTCGATGTTTATTTTAAATGCGTGTTTCTCGCAAACATGAAAAGATAATGTTTTGAAATTTTGCATAGAGGTGAGTTGACTACTGAAGAAATGATAAAGCTATGTTTTAGTCGTATCAATCTGCAGTGGGTTGAGTTATCTTGCCATTTGTATGGTAACGTTTCTTTTGGACACTAGTTTACTTGATTCCACAATGGAAACTTTAAAGCTTCAATCTTTCGCAATTCCTGTCAACGTAACTGTCAAGCGATATTAATGTAGAGAGATGAACTGTTTAAAACAACATATCTTGAGAGATTTAAAGTCCTATCAAGAAACCAACTTCTAGAAGGTATTAACGTTTTCAAATAAAAAGTTATTTGAACAGGAACATAAGACAATCCAGATAAATCATGGTATTTTTACAGGCCTCAATTTAGAACAGTAAATCAAAGAAAATCAACAACATTGACGTCAATATCCACAGCAAGGTTGTACCCCCCGCCTGTTTTATTATTTTATATACAAATTACTGCATCAATAGTTGGAACTTGCATTTTGGATTGTCTTTCTGAAAATGTGACGTTTGAAAAGTATTAAAAGATTTAAATCTTAAACTAAATATCGAAAATGATACTTGCGCATCATGTCTTTGGTGCATGAAATTAACGTGATTAAATTTCTGTCAAATAACAATAATTACCTTGATCTACGAAAAAGGGAAAACGTGATCAGCCGACTGCATTTTACCACTTTTTATCCCAAGGGAAATCAAACGCAACACTGATCAGCTAATGTAAGATAATAAAAGTTCATATTAAACATTTGTATTTCATTTGATGACAATTTTGTTATGTTATGAGACGATTTAATGCTATTGATATTGATAATCAATTACACTGTACTTCTGCATTTATGATTCTTAATTTTATAATCATGTTTTCTTGGGTGGACACATCGATTCGTGTGGATGAGATAAGTCTTATTGATTGACTTTTGAATGCATAAAAACGTCAGTGACATGTAGATATGGACAAAAGCCAAGACAAAATATCAATTTGGTTATTGCAATATTTGATTTGTATTTTTTTCTGAGATCAAATATATTCATAACTGTTATCTTAAATGGGTTCAATTGTTGCAAAAGGAGCATT
Source organism: Steromphala cineraria (assembly GCA_916613615.1). NCBI lineage: Eukaryota > Metazoa > Mollusca > Gastropoda > Trochida > Trochidae > Steromphala > Steromphala cineraria. The sequence continues at coordinate 28,967,238 of OU744725.1, forward strand.
TTTAATTATGTGCTATGCTTTGATGACCAACTTTTTTCACTGTTCAATTTTAAAGTGATTCAAAGTTTCTTATTTATAATGTGTTCACTTCAGGATGGTTTGAAACATTAATATGATAGGAAAGTGAGAGAAATATGTTTAATTAGAATTGTTCAATTAAAATTTATTTAAATAATATTCATTCATGTTTTAATTTTTCACAAGAAAATGAATGTTTCTTTAGAGCTATATATACAATAAAGAAACATAAGACTGGTTTGTAAGCTGATGATAACAGGAGTACTTGTTAGATGCCCATGTGAAGAGATACGAAGCCCACAAGTCTACAAAGTAGATAACACTAAACATCAAAGTCTTTCTGATTTTTGTCACTATCAAACACTGATGTTTGCAAATAAATACATTTTCACAGTCAATATCCTTTACAACAGGGGTTATATCAAGGGTCACAAACATTGAATTGTAATTGAAAAACTGCCATGAATGGATTATTGACTTTCAACTTTCATTCTTTAAACTTGAATGAATTATCGTCACTGAGTGGTCTTAAGATCTGGAAAATAAGTAATACATGACGATTGTATGTTCAGGCATTATCCAAAATATCTTGGTTTTACTGTAAGTAGGGTGTTATATTTTTTCAAACATTATAATTTAAAACCTCAAATATGCTCATTTGTAAACAATTTATGTTGATAAAAGTAGATTAAGTTAATCACTGTATTTCTAATGGTAACTGTCCCAATTGCGATAACTTACAGGAAGTGCTGCGTGACTCGAATCAGACAGAGTGATTCTATAATGTTAAGAACGGAAAATCAATGTCTTAATTCCGCTCAGGATCAGAAGATAAGAGACAGTATTGTAACATAATAGTGACAGTCAAACGGTTCAGATAACTTCTTGAATATTCAAAGGGTATCGTTGTATCAATTCAATGCTCTGATTTATGATCTACAAGAGCTTTCGTAAAGCTTAAATACGAATTCCCTTGGTATTCATGTATGTTCGTTATTCAACCAATATATTGATCTAATAATCACTAGATGCAATTGTTCATTGAATTGTTCTTTAATTTCTTCTTCTTTGCTTCTATCAATTTGACGTTTGTACTAATTAGATGTATTGCTGTGGCAATTCAAACACACCTACATTGAAGTAATGACTGTTGTTTTATTTCAATGCTTATGTTATTTAAAATATCTCTCATTGTATATATTTAGAACTTTCACATCACACAATCAGTTTTGCTATTACAATAGTAACTCAGCTATTTCAATTTGATGAACTTTCTTTCAGGACAGCAGGTATTGTAAACAATTATATATTTCGCAAAATCTACCAATATCCAGGGCTCTGATAAATCCCCAAGCATATTGTGAATCAAATCTCCCTAACAGCACCAACAAATCTGAGTAACTGCATGTCCGAAGAGTGATAATAGTAAAAACGAATCTTGTTTTCTGTTTTACCAATTTCAAATGCATTTGAATCACTGCTTCAAATATTACTTCACACTCAATACTCTCGTTTACCTTATTTATAACAGAGCATTGATCTTTGCAACGCTTTGTTAAAGCGTTAGAGGGCAATAACTGGAAACAGAAATATCAAGGGAATATAAGCTCTCCTCTTCTGACTTTTTACAAGGCCGATTGCTGACTTTAGATTCCTGACTTTACGGCATCCATTTCGATTCCGAATCATTAAGGACAAGGACAAGGTATCATTGTTTACGAGCATCAATTGAAAAGTAAATAACTTAATATCTCATGTCTACAAAATAATTATCTACAAGTATGCTGATAACTGGTTCAAATTGCGAAAACATAGTATGAAAATCTCATATGATGATCACTTGGTACAATATCAAAATGGCTTGATTTCTGTTATGTTGTCTATTTTCTAGTATACTTTAGCAAGTTTTTGAACATATATTTAGCTTTTGTAGGAGCTGCTTTCCAAATAAGTTCATGTTTTTGTGTGTGATAATGACTAAAGGATTGTCTGCATTGTTTCATCAAATATGATAGATCACACTTCTTACAAAGTGTTAACTGTCCTAAACTGGTGTAGTTTGTAATGCAATAGCTAGTAAACACTCAACGAAATCTTTATTTAGGAGATAAACGTAGTGTGTTTGAAAATCAGAGACTTTTTATACTGGTTTGAAAGCGAGTAAATTTTTAATTGAAACCGAACTCGCAGCGTGAGGTTTCAATTTAGAATTTACTTGCTGTCAATCCAGTATAACATGTCTCTGATTTTAAAACACAATACGTTTTTCTCCATTTTCCATGACGATTTTAATTGTGAACTCTTTGTCTAAGCGAATTGCACTTTGTAAAATGTCCTCACTTCCTTACAAAAATATACTCGTCTGTGACGGAAGTTTTGCTCCTTGGCATTTTGAAATAAATCTAGCCCTGAGCAATCTATCATTGTGTATGCATCAAATATATTTCTCACTTTCTTCAACACCGCTATTAACATCGTACCGTTTAAAACGTGTGATTCAATTACTTGTTGACAATATAGACTGAGACATCCCTATCAATCAAATAGATGATTCCAACAGAAAACCACTATGACGTTGTAAAGGATTATGACGTCATAAGCGCTCAGGTATATGACGTTACCGTATCGTTTCCGTAATCGAAAGAGGCCCGCTGCTTGTGGCGCTGTTTGACCTATTTAACTTCTAATTTTGAATAAAATAATTTATCTACCACGAACGATTTGGTCATCTCCCGTAAACAGACGAAAATAAAACATGATAAAGAACCTTTTTAACTCTCAGTAAACAGCAGAATACCAGCTCTGAATTTGCCAGTTGTGAGTATCAATGCGTGGTGAAGCGGCCTCAAAATCAGAGGATGTTCAAATTTCAATCCAAACTTCACGTTTGATTTTCATGGGGAACCAATCAGAATCTAGTATTCGTCACATTCATGGTAGAATTTGTTATCTTTGAAACAAACATCACTGTGTATAACCGTACACCGGAACTAGCGAGGTGTACGGCGGAGAAATGTTGCTAGCGAGGAGCGTGGTCGCAAACGGGATCACTTAAAAAGCAATCAAATCCGTTTCATCAACTTTTTCTATGTTATTATCATGTCAATAACTTTCCGAGACATAACTATTTAATGTAATATCCTGTTCATAGTCAGAGATAGCAAATATGTTACTTACAACAGCATTACTCGCAACTGTCATTGTTACTGTCCCTTGGATACAGATGACAAGCACATACATTTAACTAAGTATGTGTGCTAAAATTACCACATGATGTTGATTATTTGAAATTTATGAAGTAAAATATTACCTAACTTTCTATTTCGGCTCCTCGCTAGCAACATTTCTCCGCCGTACACCTCGCTAGTTCCGGTGTACGGTTATACACAGTGAACATGGGATAGGCAGCATTCATCACAATAGGATTCATGCATTAAAAGTTAAGATTCCTGTTTTGTGTTAAATATGATTGGGAAAGAAATTGACAACAGAATGGTGTACACTGAATATAAGAATGTTTCTTATGCATCAGACAGTTTATTCGAGAATAATCAATTACGGTCCTTCAAGAAAACTTTACCTGTGGTGACATGTTTCAAAATGTCTGAATTTGGAGATTGAACAGTCGGAAAAAACAGAAGCATCATAACTTCATGTGAGTGCCAGATCGTCAATACATGGATGTCATTGGACACTTAGTGGGTGTATTTGATAAGCACATGTCTACAATATGCTCCAAAGTGTTTCACTGTCAATCTTCACGGGGAGTGCACCTGGTATCAGGGAAACACTACCAGAGACATTATTAACGCACAAAACGAACACTTGAACCTAAGTAGATGTATTTGTAAATATTTTTAAATAGACAGATGATCAAAAAAAAAAAATTATCTTCATCGTAAACTATTAGTCTTGTTTGATAACACATACCAATGATTACATTTTAATTTGATTTACTCTATTTATTTGTTGCTAACTTTGATCAGTGTAGTCTAACATCACCAAAATCCAATTTTATTTCTTATCAAAATGTTAAAAATGTACATATAGGTATGTATTTGAAATAAAATCTACATTCAGGTAAATGGGATTTTAATTCAACAGTTGACCTGCTTGTGCTTTTGAAATATCAAATTAATCAATACTCCCTATTGTTTTCATGTCATCTATTTCTTGCCTATTTGTTCCTATTTCTCTTTTTCTTGCATGCTAGTGAACATTGACTATTTTACGTTTTTTTAGATAAAACATTTGAAATGCTTATTAACGTGATAAAAAAGAGAAGTATGAAATGTAAAATCTTTTACTTTATTTATTGATATTCTTAAAATATCAGTTACAGTCAGGCATATGCCATTGCAGAAAATACAGATGATTATTTAGTATTATATGGTAAATTCTGTTTCTGAAAAGATTGAAATATAATAATTCCAATAAACACTGCTTTTTTAGAATAAAATTCATGTTGAGAACATAAAAGTGAAATCTCAGAACGAAGATGCTGGCTGAATCGTCATACAGACTTTAGTAAAAAGTTCTTTCTTTATCATAACAGAAACCTAATGACTACAAATTATCCTCAGAATACCAATTCATAAATGTAACAGAACACTTTTAGGATGTTGGTGATAAGCAGATGACTCAACATAAGCCCGACTGTCTCACTATTAGACTTCACATGTAGTCACTTTATTGATAAGGTTATCAGGAACGAATCATGGAAACATTACAAGAGATTCGGAGACACTTTGGCAAAGTATCACATATTGAACAGTTAATTGAAGGAACCTGCATTTACCAAAAATATGTTAAGTGAATACAAATTAGAGAATAAACTTTAGAAGTGTTGTTGCATATTTTGATATTAAGAAGACAAATACATGTAAGAAGTGTAAGGATAACTATGTACCCAATACATACAAAGAAAAGGCTCAATCAAAGTACTAATGGCTTTGTTCGGGCATCTATAACAGATAAAGTTGATGGGTCCTTCTTTCAACAATTGAATGACAAAACCTGATTTTATAACTCTATCAATCCACGCTGAAAAAAACCCCGGATTATTGTCTATTCATTGCGGATAATAAACCTTAATGTATTTGGAATTAACAAATAATAGCTATTTCATGTGTAATTTTCTCGATATTTGGAGGTAACTCATTTTGAATTTTTGTAACACTCATTTCTACCTGACCAAAGGAGGTCATATACAGTAGCATGAAATAATATGTTCTTGATAATTTGCGTTGATACAATCGATATCGGTATAAGGTATTATTTGAGCACACAACGTTTGAAATTTCAAGCAGCAACTTCACGTACAAGAATATATTGTCATAAAATTGGAAGACATTTATCAACGAAACTCAATGAATAACTGTTTCAGTACTAT